>JAGXEW010000061.1:0-1200000 GCA_030684275.1 Acipenser oxyrinchus oxyrinchus
AAGCCCAACACAAATAAAATAATGTTATAAATAGGACTATAATGCATAATAACCAGAGATAAATTTACTCATTAAAAGTTTTCTGCTAAAGGCAATTGCAATGAGTAGTTTGCTAACTTACATATCCCATTTTGTAAGGGGTGCTAGTGGTTGGGGAGGTGGAGGAGAGGTTCGAATGATCTCGGTGTGGATTCTCTGCTTCCTGCTGTCCTGGTGATCAGGCGAGTGCCAGCTCGAGGCTCAGAGGGGCTTTTACTGGAGAACGAACACAGAAACCAGTTCACAAGAGTCTCAAAGAAGAAAAAAACAGCTGCAGAAGACTAGTTAAACTTCCTCCCTATCAGTGCCCAGAACTTCACGACTACATCCAAAGGATAAGACTAGGTGTGAAAACACAGGGATGGAAATAAGACTCCCATTGAATATCAGTTTGACCCATTACTGGTTTTACTAGTAGTTTAATAAGACACATGCAAAGCATGTAAATATTGTGGTATTTTGCTTGTGTTTTGGTGGTGGTTGGCAGGGATGGGGTTAATTCCTGTCCCTGCCAAAAAATGTGAGAATGTGGCTGCTCCTAATGGAATAATTGGTGTTAATTGGGGAACAGCCACATCCTATAAAAGAGAGCCCAAAGCTCCATTAGAGAGACTACCAGGGAGCTGGGATCAGAGAGGTTTGCTGCCAGATGGAGAGAGACAAATGTTCCTGTATTTTTATTTAAAACTAACCGTGATAGTGACTGGGGTGAGGGATTTTCTGTTTCATTTTGTGTTCATGACTTGTTTTGTTTAACCTTTTAATTATGGCTCTGTGAGCTGTGTTTCTGTTTATAATTTTGCTTTAAGAAAAATAAACTTGGCAGTTCTTCAGGCTCCTTTCTGTCTCCTGACCACCATAGACACCCAGCCACTCTACCACAACACAACTGAGCCTGTTATCTAGACAGTGGGACTAATGAAGCCCATAGTTAAACCTGGAATAGGTGAAACAACTATGCAATAGGAGTCTAATTTACATCCATGAAACATATTAGAACAGTAGATCATCTACAACATACACAAACAGAGCAGGTGTACATAAAACAATGGAATCACATTCATTTGATAGGTGATTCGCATTAACGGTGTGATGCAAACCAACTTTCTGCTTATCCTGAACCAACACCATTTAGCTGCTAATACAGAGCGATGTGGTCTTCTAGCAAGACACCACAGTGCAGCTCCATAGTGCTATGGAAAGCCATTATGAAGCTGAAGTATACAAAGACAATTCAGGACCATAGCCCCTGTATATTTTCTTTAAAACTATGACTGCCCCAGAGGTATTGTCATAGTTAACCACTACGGTATTAGTGCAGCCTGCCCTGGCAAACCCCATACAGTAGAAGTACATGCAAATTGAAAGAAGAAACCAAATGCAAGGTGTGTGTGCAATGCAAAGGACAGGAGAGGGTAAACAATACACAACAAAGAGGAGGAGTCTGATGCTTTTCCATGACCAGATCACAACGTAGGGACACATGCATATGCAAGTGCATACCAGAAGTTGCTTTCAATGTTTTGGAAGTCATTTTAACAAAGGACTCTGGATTTTCAGCGATTTCTACATCTGAAAGAAAAGAGTTTTAAAATGGGTCTCCACCAGATAACGGTAGTTGACATTTTATTAAATAACTGTACACTCGTAACACTTCTATTGTTGCAAACGCTTCTGCTGTCAGCGGAAATAACAAACTAATAAATCTTCACTGATGAGATGACAATTGTCTGTTCCACGGACCTCTAAACAGACGACAGTTACAAGGGCCCCTAGGGAGTGGTTCCCTACTGTGCAGCAATGAAGGGAACAAACTAGGAAAGACTACCATCAGCACAGTGGTTAGAAGTAGGAAAGCAGCAGGTACCTGACAGTGCGCTGTAGTAAACTGGCTCTTCCTCGTCTTCGTGGGATGAAGAGCCCCCACGCCGACGGTGTGGTCCCACTCCAGCGGGATGGAGTCCACGCTGATGGGGTCTCACAGCCGGACCGCTCCTGTCCAGGCGTTGGGGGCATCAGCTGACACATTGACTGGCTGAAAGGGAGCGGCCTCATGCCCTATCTTCTCCTGCCAGCCGATACCCTGCAGCTCTGCCGAGTCTTCAAGGTCCGTGTCCCTGTCAGAGGACTCCTTTTCATCTTCCGAGACCTGGAGAGAGAGAGAGAGAGAGAGACACAAATCAATATCAATAGGGCCAACTAGAACTGCCTACTTTAAAAATAACATTTTTAGAACTCACTGCATTTGTTTTAATCGTAGCAATCTTGTGAGGATCCATCACTTATTTCTAAAAGATGGGACCGGTTCAACAGAAATAAATATTCTAGTTTTGAGATATCAAAAGCTTATCCTGAACTACAGAAGCAGGATCAGCTCAATTTGTGTATAATGTTTTAAACAATCTTGTCTTTCCTCAATTGTGGTTGAAGGAGAAAGGGAAAAAATGGCTCTGAATTATTCATTTACTACAGGGGTGGAATGAAGCGTGTAGCTTTTTGAGCCATTACTATGAGGTTAATAAGACATACCTGAGCTTGTTACCTATACACTGTGGCTAATCAACCTCGTAGTAAAACCTGGAATGGGTGAAAGCGCTATGTAATAGGAGTCTTATTTCCAGCCCTATACTAACACAAACATGTTAGAAATATGACTCACAGGGCCCTTGTTGATGAGCCTGTGGTGGAAGCGAGCAACTCTCCCGAACACTTCCTGGCAGTAGGAGTGAAGTTCCTCAAGCTCATCCTCGATCAGCACGGCATCCAGCGGCTGGCTCTTCTGTATCAGGTTCTCCCCGAACACAATCAGCTGGTCAATCTTATTGGTGTTCAGAGTGATCTCCTGCTGAAATCCCTGTTTAGAAACAAAAAGAAGAATCAGAAAGTGTTGTAGATACATGGACGAAGGGTTTTGGACCAGCGTTTCAACAGACAGACAACCCCCACCCCCTCCCGAGCCTGCCTGCACTTACGTCCAGCTGCCTCATCTTGTCCTCGATGTCGCTCTCTGAGAAGTGCTCAACGTTGGTCAGCTGCAGGTCCATCTCAGTCAGCCACACAAGGATGCCGTCCCGCGTTCCTTCAAACTCCTCCCGCTGAGAGGTAAAGTACTGCAGAGAGATACAGAATGAGGACCTGCTCCTTAAATTATACCGAGCATCATATTCTATTTGAAATTTGGGTTCTGAACAGTGTGGAAAAGATTGCCTGGGAGTCGGCTACCGGGAACCTCAACGAAGTATCTTTGTTAAGTGTTAGCAATTGCGAGCGACACCCGTAGTACCTACCTTCAGTCTTCTCAGAATGGCAGCGACTCTTTTCTGGAGATTGTCCCATCTTTGGTTTCCCTCGTGGACCATGAGCTTCAGCCGGCTGGCCGTGTCGGTGCGGTTCTCCCGAGCCAGTCGTCGGTACTGTTTGTTCACCAGCTCCAGCTGGGTAAGTCTCTCGTGAACCTGTCTCTGAAACGCCTGTATTCAAACAAGAATAAAGAGCACTCCATTAAATCTGGCAGGTCTAATGGAAGCTGCTGTACTCCTCCCCATATATAATTACCTCAGCACGTTCAAAGAGAGACTCACTTGATTTTGCCAGCTCTGTGACTTTCGTTTTTTCTCTCTCCACTATACACAGTTGCAAAACTTAGCACTGGAATAAACATTTATCGATTGCATTTCCAAAACAAATACATCATAATTTATTATACATCTTTGATCTAGGTAACAGAAACTGCTGGCTTTTTACACAGCTGATGCTAGCCCCAGAAACAGTTTATCTGAGAGGTTTCCCTGAGATACTAACACGGTTATGTGTAGGCAGATATCAGAACTTAATTAATTCACACCAATTACGGTGAATGAGTATTATAAAAAAAAAAAAAAGAAATGAAACCCTGGTGCTAAGTACCTCAAATTTCTTCAGCTCTTCTTTTGCACTAGTGTATAAAACCTCGGCAGAGTTGGGGCAGGCAGCAGTTCTCTCAGCTGTTTTCAGCCAGTCTTCAAAACGAGAATAATCATCCAGAAACTTGGACCAAAGCCGGCAGGTTTCTTCAATCCTTAAACAGGATTAGGGTATAAGTGGTTGTACTTCAAAGGAATATCAATTGGCAAGACAGCAGTATAAAAAGATAGCTACCTACACCTATGTTATGTTGTTTCAGATAGACAGACAGATAGAGAGATAGATATTTTTAAAACGTAATGCAATCCATGTAGAACAAATGAATATTCTCTCCGTACTTCATTCTTCTCTCCATTGACATGGCGAGATATTCCTCCACCGCCTGTCCAGGCTCGTGGTTGTCTGTTGGATGGAGTCACATTCGGTTTCAGTGGCACAGGCATCCGAGTCGTGCAAGAGGACATCACAGAGGTTAATCACAGACGCCACGCCATCTGTGTGCTGCTCAATATCACGCTGCAGATCCTGAAAACAAGTTCAATGTAGAGATCAAAAATATATATAGAAAAGTTAAAAGAAAGGTTTCACTGTAAAACTAGCCTTAGCATTGCAACGCTTTTATATGAATATGAATGTCATGCTCGACTTGCATGGCCATAAAAGTGAACTTAATAAAATTAAAGGATATTTCTGGTATGCTATCCAAAACTGTAAAGAGAAAATGAAGACACTGTATTAAGTTTTTCTATATCTTACCGTCATTGTAGTCAGACGTATAAACATCTTCAGCTTTGCAGTTAAGAGTGTTACAAATAACACTTTCAGAAGATGAGATTAGCCTGAAACTAACCACAGTATTTCTAAGAAAAGCAGATGGACTAACCAGCTAGCCTGCACTTTTGTTAATACACTGGTGGGTGTGAAATTATTTTGTTTTTAACATTTCTGTATTCAAAGTCTGCTTGGGTTTTGTGAGTTGGTTGAGATGGAACCTTCTGTACCCACCTGCTGCTCGGAAAGTTTCTTCTGGATTTCGTCGTTATCGCAGATGTTGTAAACCACAGGCTTGGAGAGCTCAGCCTCAATGTGAGACAGCCATGTTCGAGGTTACTCATGTTCTTATCCAGCTGCTGGACCGTCACCTGGGTCTCCTTCAGTTTCTTCACCCTAACATAAAAGAAGAGGGCAGGCCAATATTACATTACTCAGTGCGACAGAACTTTCTATAAAATTAAATGACTTACAAGTTACAAATCTTCTCCCAACGAACAAAAACACCCAATTTCAACTGCAAAAGCCTTAAGAGGTTGTACAATGTGTCCTCCAATCTACCTGCCTCAGTCAACCCAGGCAGGAAGAACTGGTAGACAGAATTCAGAAAGCAGTAGCACAGGAATCACCTTGGGTAGAACTGTCCCAGCGTTATATATGATTATATATAATATATTATTATTATTTATTTCTTAGCAGACAGCCCTCACCCAGGGTGACTTACAGTTGTATACAAAAATACATAACGTGCAATTAAGAGCAAGATACAAAATACAATATTCCAGAAAAAAGTTTACTAAACAGATGACAAAACAGTACATAAACTACCCTAAACACACAGCTCCAGTAGTTTTCTGCACATTAAACATGCTGCATTATGAGTGTACTGGCTGCTGGCTAAGACTGCAGATAGTCCTTGTAGTCTCAAATCCATTCCAACACTTAAATCAGATACTTCAAAAGAGCCATATTGGGGAGCCGAACAAGCCATATATGGCTCAAGAGTCTTCGTTTGGTCAGCCCTGTTCTAGGGTCTGGGTGATCTGCTGAAGGTTTTATGTGACACATTAGGTATAAATCCAAAGTCTAATCTGTCCAAGTTCACTGTTATGCCAGAAGTGTTTTAAAAGAAAACGAAACCAACCAAGTCATTAAATCAAAATACTGAAGCGTATTTTGGCATTTGAAATACTTCTGTAGTTTCTATGCCCACTGCAGTAGTACTGTAGATTATTTGGTTAATAGGATCCATTACTGAAGGTTAACATTTACCACACTGCAACTGCTTCCACCAACACAAATCTGAATCCGGAAAGTAATATCTGTATCCCGAGATCTCCTGAAACTGCAAATGTATATAGAAAACTTTGCTTGTCAAAACCACAATGGGAGGAAATACTCCACTAAGCTTGAGACTGACACACATAACCAGACTGTCGCTTTCGCACAGTCTAATGCAAAAGCCCAAAATCCTGCTTAAAAAATAAAATAAAAGATTATTTCTATCTGCTCAAAAACTACCGATCCTCACCCTTTTAGACAGAAGCTATAATTCAGGCAAAAGAACACAACATAATACAGGCTACAAATATAGATCAATTCAATTATTTTCAATACATTTAATTATTTTGTCACAAACTATTCTGGTAAACCAACCCCATTCTTACTGGGAGGTATTGTTTATATAAGGCTTCACACAACAGTAGTACATAAAACAAATAGGAGTTTGTAATTCCATCATACAGCACATTAAGGTAAAGCCGTTATTAGCACAAAATGCAAATGTCAATGCAAACTGCTCAAGTTAACCACATTTTTACACACAGATGACGTTTCATATTTTCTTCCAGTCTGCTATTAAAATAATAGTAGGCGCAAAGATTGAAATTGAAATTAGGAGGACCTTGTCTTCGTCATTTACTCTAAAAGAAATGGACAAAGTGTGCCTTTCTTTAAACTCTGGGCATTTAGAGAATATATACAAAACATAATAACAATCATTTTGTTACATTTCCCCACATGCTTGCAGCAGTGCCTAACAATGTAAATGTGCATGGATGTGTGGTGGACAACTAAACTAAAGAAAGGACCATGTAGGTGTAACAAGTGCATTTCTGACAAAACACAAGAGTCAGGGGTGGAGGGTGGTACCATTTCCTCAGCAGTCTCTTTAGTTCAGTCCATTACGGATTCATCTCCCTACAGTCATAGTAAATCCACACACTTGCAATCTCCTCCTGAAAGATTAATTCTGCTTTATGCATTTCATGAGGGGTGAAAAAAAAGGGAAAATAATAAAACACATTTATCATGTCAAACCACCTGGCACTCCCGTCTAGTCCTATACAAATCTCCATCGCTTGTCAAAGGCAGTCGCTTGTGCATGCTGACAAAGCCATGCCCATCCCCCTCTCTATCCACCACCACTCTCTCTCTCTCACACACTGACTGCTTAATGTGCAGTACCGAATTACTATTGCCAAATCAATACCACGAGGTGCAAAAGACATGGGATTATTGCAAATACTACTTACTGCTTGCAAAGCCAGGTTACTCCATGTCACACGGAAGAGAATCCTTTTCTCCTGCTTGTATTTGCAGCACTCTCTGCAGCTAGACCCCACCCCTTCATAAGGCCTTATTCATTCACTGGTCCAGTACGTCTCATGAAGAGCAGACCAACTCACGTTTCTGCTACATCACAATAGTGACAAGGATTCTTTACACACTGACAAAAACTGGAGGGAAAACCTCCGCAGCAGTGCTTGAACTGGACCGCTAATTGAACTGCAGGGGTCTGCTGATGGAAACACCAAATTTGGGTTCCAAAACTTCCAAAACACTGATCCTGTACACTTCACACTTTCTGAACTGTTCTTCATTAATTCTTGCATACTTAGGTGCCACATAGGAAAACCACTTGCAAAATCAGTGAATATTAATGCTTACCTACAAGAGAAGTGTAACGTCTCACAGGAATATACCAATTAAATTCTTACTGAAAGTAATTGCCATTTACTCCAATCCTTTCTACTTTTAGATCCATCCCAAATATATCTTTTCATGTGGGGAAAATGCCCACCATTAAATCACAACACCCTAGTTGTTCAGTACAGTATGGCAATTCTCCTGATAGGGTTGCTACTTTGTTGCACATCCCTTCAACTGCATTATGTTCACCATTGTAAATTGCAGAATACAGGTGGCAGTATTGTACAGCACTTAAAGTTCAGACTATGGATATCTTGTTCTACAGTAAAAGGACTGGCCAAGGACTCTAGTATGCAAGGACACACACACAATTAATAATAGAGGAGTAACAGCTAAGCCAATTAAAAGCTGTCCCTCGCCACCAGGGATTAGCAGACTGTCCTTCAATGACGGAAATATCCTCAAGATAAAATAGACAGCTTTAGTGCATTGTGTACAGCTGCGCAGCATAAAACTTGAGTTACAAAATTTTAAAAGGGTCAAGTTTATGACAAAATACGACCATGAAAACAAATTCTACTGTCAACAGTAAACCTTGTTTTATGTTTTGGCTCTGAACTGCCTACATCCATCAACTTGTGAGGTTATTTTATTGCAAACATTGGGACTACAGTTCTGGTTACTTTAAAAATCCAATAAACTCTTTTGAATTTGAATTAACGTTCGCGTTTACGACTTTACTTTTGGAATTCTTCCAGTATTCCTTCTGCGTTCAGTTACTTTATTTAGTAAGAAATTGCTTACACCACCTGGTGGATTAACATTACATTGCTTATATTTACAAAGGAAATTGAAAGTTGAAATTAACCAAGGGGACAATTCCATTTCAAATGGAATTTTCTACAGTTTAATGGTATGTTTTAATGAAAATCCATATGTTGTATGCATGTTGGTGCATTAAACTAGTTTAAGTGACACACATATTAATATAATAGTCTAATGATAACATAAAGTGCAAGCTTGGCTTACTTGCTTCAGTAGAGGTTTGATTTAAACTGTAGCCAGCCAGGCAGCCAGCCAGCCAATCCTTTTCAAAAGAACTGGGACAGTGAATAGCTAAACATCTGCTTGGAGCAGCACTTGTTTTGATAAATAGGGCACAGTGAGGCAATGCATTCTGACTTGTAATGATAACAGCAGCTGCAGACCCTAGACCCCGACTGCAGACTGTTTTGTGTCGCCAGCACAAAGGGGTTCAAGACAGCGTTACAGAAGGCAACAGCATCTGATCTGCATTGTATATCTTTTACAACCTTGAAATGCAACGCTAACGAGCATACAAATAAAACAAATACACTATTAAATGTGGGTGTTTAAGTTACTTAACAATTTACAGACACGTGTAGTATATCATTTCTTTTCTGTTAATAGATCTGCATTGGACCATCGTGGGTGCAACGCTAACAAGTTCAGAAGGAGTAAGCATTAAAACGGTTTAGAGACTCAAAGTAAATGTGTGATGTACCAGCTTAGAACGACACCTAGTTCTTCTTGCGGTTATCCTGTCACAGACGGTGTGTGTTTCCCAGAAGGTAAAGACCTTCGTAAATCAACAACCTGGCAACCCTGTCAAACTCCCTCAAGAGTTTATTTTTTCTTTGAAGGCTAAGCTGCATACTCAACATATCCCTTTAAATAAGGAACATAAATAATAAAGGAGTCAACAGGAAACTTAAAAAGCCAGAACCTCATCTGTGTGGTATGTTTTAGATTATCTTTCCAACATCAAGAAAATGGAAAATGTCATTTAAAACTGGTGCATATGAAATGAGATGTAACCATATAGTGAACATGCTGTAGTGTATTGCCTGATTTTAGTGAATGTATACTAATGAAACACAGGATTCTGATACACTTTAAGCCACTTGTACAGATCTCATCAATCGCAAACATATTCATGACGGATGTAAGAGAGAAGGCCAGATATGTTATGACTCCCTGTGGACTGATGCTGAGATGGACTTCCAGTGAGATAAACGTCAGCTGCAGCTTTCTGCATGGGAGGCTGTACTCATTGTTCTTTCCAATGGGAATTCCACAGACGGTTTTAATCCCTGGCACAGTGACTGGGAAACAGCAGCAGCACAAGGTCAGCCGGTACAATGCAGCTTTGAGAAACCCTTGCTTTAGCTAGGCTAATGCTGAATATAGCTTTTATAAACATGTCTTTTATCATTAAAATGTTAGGACTCAAAATCAGCAGTGGTTAAATTAAAAGGGCACTTCAAATCACTTCAACAAACAGCTAAAAATCACATGTCTAAAAAGATAAGCCATAAACAGCTTAATTTATAAACACAATTGGAATTATTATTCTAATATTATGATTACAGTAATGCAGATACACAAATAGGCTAGGAGTATATCTATTGGTGCGTTGTCAAGTCTATTCATAAAAAACATTCAATTAAATTAACATGACTAAAGGGGTAACAGATGTTAAGAACTGCATTGAATGTAGGTCTAGTATTGAGAGCTCACTAAGCCACTCCCCAGCCTCCCCTTTTTGACCTCATTACTCCTCAGTGGTACATATGTTACAGTCCATGTATAATTGGTAAATCTATAGATTTACCTGGTAAGTGTGTAGATTTACCAGCTCAGCGGTCAATATATAATATAACTAAGGAGATGGTAGTAAATTATCTCTTTACTTACATCCACGATCACTGTCTGGCAACAATTAACAATACAAAATAATGTTTTGCAGGCAAAATGACGTAGCACACTGTACGATTCTCACTGAAATACAAAACCTGTGTGCACTTAGGTTATGCTTTTTTCTAAATGTGTTCAACTCAATAATACTAAATCACACTTAGTAAAGGCATAAGTTTGGTTGAAGAGATGGCATTATTACCATACGTAATGTTTGCCCTGTGGTAAATTTTGATTTAAAATAAAAATCGGAAAGAGCATTTTTTATTTATTTATGTATTTATTTTTTACATAAAGCGAAAGACAAGAGGGATAATATCATTAGAAATAAAACCAGAAATCTGTCTTTAACCATGTCTGTATATAGGACAAAACATTAACAAATGGTCTCTGCTAAATACATACATTACTATTTTGTATTTATTTATTCACTTATTTAATAATAATAATAATAATAATAATAATAATAATAATAATAATAATAATAATAATAATAATAATAATAATGCAGTGAATTAAATAACCCCAAAAAATCCTAAGGCTGGAAAAATAAAATTAGTTAATTTACCCAAGTACGTAACAGATTTTATTTATTTATTTTGCCATTAAGCCCCTGACTTTATTTCCAAATTCACCTCAAATGCTGTAGCATTATAACTATTTGTATTTGTATAATTGTATTTGTGTTAACTGTATTTTTCACCTTTGATACCAATCACTTAGCCGACATATTAAATGTAATTACTATTGTATATGTTATACGATAGTTATAGGAGGCTGTGTGGTCCAGTGGTTAAAGAAAGGGCTGGTAACCCAGAGGTCCCTGGTTCAAATCCCACCTCAGCCACTGACTCATTGTGTGACCCTGAGCAAGTCACTTAACCTCCTTGTGCTCCGTCCTTCGGTGAGACGTAATTGTAAGTGACTGCAGCTGATGCAGAGTTCACACACCCTAGTCTCTGTAAGTCGCCTTGGATAAAGTCTGCTAAATAAACAAATAATAATAACCAAGTCATTTGGTTGACGTTTTTATTATTATTATTATTATTATTATTAGTTTGATGTTATAGCAATCTGCAATTAATCGAATAATAGCTAGTTAATACTTAATGCTTCCTTGTATAAAAATGATAATGCAAAAAGCTCTGTTGTAAAATAACCCCATGCACATTACAAACCCATCTGTAGAAATTGCTCCCTTGCACTTCTACAGAGCCAGAGATATTAATAGTCTAAAGCCTTTTTACCAAAATGTTATTACATCATTTTAAAGTTAAAACATTAGAGGCGAACTGTCAAAGCAAATACAGACAAGACAAAAATGCACATGACATGCCGTATTTCAAAGAAGAATAGACAGAAGTATCATCTTCAAAAGTACAGAGAGAAAAAATAATAATCTTATTATCTAAGATCAAGGACAACTCTTCAAACAATACCAGACATTAACTCCTTGGATAACATTAGCCCAACATGTCCCCTTACACCCCCTTACAGCTTTATTAAACTGGGATGGGAGCATGTGAATACAAATGTTTGGCATTCTAATATGCCAGCAGTTAGGAGGAATATCTGACAAGCTTTTTACATCAGGCATCTACAGTCTACTTATCCACTTGACAAAGAAAGATTTATTTCAGCAAGGCATTATTACGTGGGTCTGGCTTATTAAATGTGTGGGTTGTTTTTTTTTTGTTATGTTGCAAAAAGTCTATCTACAGAAATGTATAAAACAGAAATGTATCTGCACTCCATGTTTACTGGAAGCAAACCAATATCGCTTCCAGAAGGAATCTGAATATGTGTGTATGTGATTTCTTCTTCAGTGATACATTGAAAAATGACCTTACATGGACTCTTTAAAGCTCAGGGACCAGGTTCAGTCCCAGCCCTGATTTAAATCAGGCTATGGTTAACCACTGCCATCATACAGTACGGCAGGGAAGAAAGGTTCATATCCGCTCTGAACAGAACACATTGCTCTGGACAGAGTAATGTCACAAAACAGCAACTGTCATCTCATGTTTGAAGTAAAGGCAGCGTAGTGACCTGTTACTGTTAGATTTGAAGTGGAAGTTCACATGAATAAGATTTGGAATTGGGTTTTTTACATCAACAAGTGTAGATGGTTACTTCATTGGTATGCAATAGGAAATAATATTTTTCTTCCTACGCACATTTCTGCCATTTACTGTAAAACATTACCGATGAAATCAATAACTCAACAGTATCTCTCTTGTGGAAGAATGACAACTCATTACTCCTTAAGGTACACAAGAAATTGAGCGGTTGTTCAAACCATGTTTCATGCACCTTATTACAAAAATAAGAAAGTTAGCATCATTTTTATTTGTGGGACACAGATGTCCCTTGTACCTTAAAGGGTTAAAGCAAGGTGGCTTTTCCTTACCTTGCCTCGATGTGGTCAAACAGATGCTGCCAGCGGTCGTTGATATCCTTCAACTTGTCATTTATTTCTGTCTCCTTAGTTTTATTGCTGGCGTTGAGCAGCTGCTCGCCCAGTATCTTCAGATGAGTTTTATTTTCACTGAAAAGATTGATTTCTTCCATGCAGTCCTTAAATAATTGAGAGACACTGATTCTGTAAGGTTTACACTTGGCTCAACAACCCCCCCCCATGCCTCACACACCCAGACTGGAATTGTCAATACACTGCTTCCCATAATGCACTCCTGTCAAAGAGGACAGGACTTTAACAGCTATCATTCAATTCAAAACCACTGCATGTCATTGCCTGCTCCTGGTTCGAAGTTGCCAGTGGGCTATCCTGCCCACCAGTAACAGCTCAAGCCAAACATTCCCTGGGCATGATTTAACCTTGTAGTGCGAGCATGATAGTAACAGCACATTATCACTGTGTGAAATACCCCCACCATTATGTTATGATTATTTTACAGAGAGACTTTGGTCAACTATCGTAGTTTAAACATTAACTACAATAACTAAGAGTCTTTTACAGCTAAAGGCAATGAAACAGGAATCTGCAGAATGCGTGTGTGGTTTTGTTTTCCCCTATTTCTGGTTATTAATCTTAACCATGTACAGTCAAAGAAGGTTTTATTTTGTGTCTTGTTCCAAAACTGGGTTTGGGCAATAACCAATATATCTGTGAAAATGCTTTATAAGAACATGTCAACCAGGGGACGAATGTTTTCCTCCATCTACATACTGTGCACACACACACACACACACACACACACACACACACACACACACACACACACACACACACACACACACACACGCACAGCACGCACACACACACTGAGCATATGCTTTGCAGGAATTGTCTTAGAACTCAATTTGAACCCCATCCACACCCCCACCAAAAGCCCTTCTTCAGTTATTTTTACCTTCTTCAACTTCTCTACCATTTCTTCAATGCTGAGCTCGGCATTGTGTGATACTTTGTTTTCCATCTGTGTCAGCCATTCGCAAAGCTCTTTGTTCTTTTCATTGAAGATGATCCATGCGTTAAGCCTGTCAGCTATCTCCTGCTTCCTCAGAGACACCTGTGGGTTTAAGTACATAACAAATAACTAGCACCGGGCAATGCAATGACATCATGATCACGACCGAGTGGGTGAATCTGAAGTACTAAACAGTTGCTTGTTACAACTGACCTTCAATACCAGCAGTCTACAGAGCTGCCACAGAGCTGGTGTGTCATTATATTGTATGTAGTCTATTGTCTAGCTCAACAATTGGCAGACAGTCTAAAACCATGATATAATTAAGAAGAACCATGACCATGGTTGGGAATCAAGTGCTTTAACTCCAGCCTACTGAACAATCAGTTCAGTTACTCGGCCCTTAAGATTTCTGTTTCAAGTCTATGATACTTTGCTACACCTGTGTTAAAATAAAACATCCCACTAACTGACTAATCATTAACCTGAATTAAAGATGATCTCTTATTCTCTGAGGGACCAAGACGGCTATTCAGAATGCCCAGGGATCCTACAAGGGTGTAATGTACCTTGCTGTTATTTGAATACCTGTATCTTAACTGTGGTATAGTTAGAGTATAATTCCCCCCTCCCCTCAAAGATAATCAGTTTAAATTCTAAATCAATACTGAAAGACATATTTTTATTCAATTACTGACTTAAGCTCTAATGTCAATATTCGGTTACTGATATTTACTGTGTGTGAATACTGCACCTGAAATTGGCTTATTAATTAAATTAAAGCCTTGGTCTTTGTATCCTGTCCTATGTGAATCTTAAATACAAATCCTTAATAACTGAAGCAGTTACACTGAACCAGACACCCTTATGTTTGCATATACTCCAGCTTCCAACAACCATCTTTGAATTAGAGATGTGTTGCTATGGAAAGTTTAAGTGACCCATTGTTATGCAAGAGACGAACTGCATAAGCACCACCGAGATTAGATAAAAAAACCCTTCCATTATACCTGTGCTCTATGTGGAAACCAAGGTAGAACCAATAAAATAATTTTAAGCAATACCATGTGCTTTCTGTTGTTTTCCAGGATATAAAAACAAAAAAACAACATCTGTAAAAAAATACACTCTAACCATTTAGGATGTTGTGAAAGATAAACAATATAGATGTCTAGTGATGCACAGATAAAAAGACTGTTTCATATCAGAAATCCACATTAAACAGACTGTTGACTCAAATACCACCAAGTACCCTTGATGTTTGCACATTAAATCAATAATTACACCAATGTTTTGCATCATCACATTTATATCAAGCAGAAGTGTTAAACATTTTAACTTCTCTACTCGCTGATTATTACCTTCCCTGATAACTTTACAATGTCAAACAGAAAACAAGTTAACTGCTCAATTAACACAATGTCAAATTGATAATCAAAAGTGCAACGATGTATTAATTAAGCAATTATCTAAACACTTTTTTCTTCAAATAAAATAAAGATTTTGAAAGTTACCAATTAAGTAGTTTGTGGTTATCTTACTCAACATGTTTAACCAATACAGAGTTTACTCTAGGTTTATTTACTGCTTTAAGTGTTTTCTGTCACTGGCTGGTTGAATACTGTACTAACATTTTCTCAAGTGAGAAAAGTTCCAGGTAATGTCCCTGGGCCTACAAACAGAAGCAAAGTATGCAGGACTGCATGTGTGTGCTGCTTCTACCCCCCTTTGTCTCTTTGCACATGCAACAGTCACCTCACACTTACTTTTAAACAGAGTTCATCCCATTGGCTGTGTAAATGCTGGATCTGTTCTTGCAGAATCACCACATCATCTGTGATAATATACTGGGACAGGTCTGTCTTCATGGTGGTCAGCTCTCAAGCTTCGAGTCCAGTCTTCTACTGATTCCTCTGCCTCCTGCATAACACAACAACAACAACACCACAAATCCTCCAGGGTTAACTTCTACCTCTTTCAAACCAGCTGGATTGTGGCATGCCTGTGTGAGGGGAAGGGTGCTGGGAAAGGGGAGGGATTAGTACCATAATGAGCTCGGGGATGACAGAGAGAGCCGACATCCTATTAGCTACTTCTAGCTGCTTTGTGTCTAACTTGTAACTCTGTGCATCAGTTTACCTTTCCCCAGCTTGATACAGTAACTGAAACCAGAACTACATTGGTTAATAGGTTAAAATAAACACAATGCAAAATGGATAAAACACTAAACAAAATACCAAGTTTCATTCTAGGCAGTAAAGTACATTGGTTGAAATACAACTATCCATTTTTTCCAATATATATATATATATATATATATATATATATATATATATATATATATATATATATATATATATATATATATATATATATATAATTGTTAAATAAAAAGCAACTTTATAGGCAATATATATATATCTATATCTATATCTATATCTATATATATATATATATATATATATATATATATATATATATATATATATATATATATATATATATATATTAGCCTAGAAATATCTCAACTGACTGGAAAAAGACATATGAAGACAAGATCCAAATCAGTTTGTCATACTTTCCTTTTTCCTTGTGTCATTAGCACATCACACCTCTTATTAAGCCCAGACATCATTTCACCACATCAACAGCTGTTGGAGCTGTAAGGTGTGTGCTCAAATTGAATTTGTGAAGTTGTGCCTGGCTTCTTTGCTATCCTTCCTGTTAGATTTCATAGAATATTGTACTGTCCTGTATGATGAGTTATTTCCCTGTGTAACGGGCAGCGTTGTGTGATACACCGTCGCTCGGACTCTGTCCTGTCCCCTGAGATAGAGATGAGGTTAAAAGCTCTAGGACCACGAAAGACACTGGCTTGCCGGTTCACGCCCAGCCTCCGCCCTGTTACACCTGCTACATACAGCTGTCTATCCTGACTTCTAAACTGAAGTAATATCTACAAAGATACATTTAAAAAGCCTATATATAGCAAGTGGTATGGTTGTAGAGTGCTGTCGCTATGTTTTTCACAGTCTAAACAGTGAAGGCAGCCTCTAATGGAAATAAATGAGCATAGCAGACGTACCTTATTTTGTTTTTCTGTTGCTTGTAACTCTTCATGCACTTGTGGAAGTGGGCCAGACACTTTAATTTTGATGTCTAGAAGTTCAAGCGCCCAAATTCATTTATTTTGTTTTCACAATTCTCCCAGCTCTGTGTGTATATAAAAGTACAAAATTAGTCAATCACTGGATATTGTAGGTGCAACCGGCTGACACTTTCTCAAGACTGGTAACCCTTGAAATTCCAGCACAGTATATTTGCACAGCAATTCTGTAGTTTACCATGCTTTTCCCATGCAAATAAACAGTCATTTATGGTTAACCAAGGATTTCCACAAAGCTTTGTTGTAGCTTCCTGTAATTTACTATGCACTACCTGTGTGTGTTTTATCATGCTTTCACAATACATTTAACACCCTTTGTGGCGTTTTTACAATGATGAACCTCAGTCAAAATGTTTTCCCTTGTCACAATAAGTGAATCCGATAACATTCTAATTACTGCTCATAATTGCTTTGTTATTTTTATGCAAATGTACTTGTTTGTATTCATGGAGAAAATTAAATTTTCTCACCTTTTCTAAATTAAAAACTTTTTGTTTGCCCTCAATGATTAAAACTTGATTTAAACTAATACAATTCAACATCAATATGGTTTATTCTGAAAACACGCAAACTAACCCCTTGGCTTTTCAAGGGACTGCTCTAGTTTCTTTTTTTCAGATAAATATGAACTAATCTTCTCCTAACTGACACTTTGGCAGCCTACTGGCATTTCATGGGTTACTCAGCTGACTGTAACTTAATCTCCTTGCTTCCTGTTGTGTCTGTCACCAGGCACCCTGTGTGATGTCAATGTAAATCAACCTGCAGCACATTAAGCTGCAGCACATGACAGCACTTTAACCTACTCAACGCAATGCTGCAAAACTGGCTCCTCTACAGACATTAAGCCTTGAGCTTTTAGAATCAATTTGAAATAGCTGAATTGATACAGTGTTGATATAGTAGATTAACAGTATTGGTTTCTCCAGGGTACAGATACAATGCTGCATGCTCTATATTATAAAGGCTTCCAGAACAGTGAGCTCAGTGCGATGTTCTGTGCAAACATTTTCATTTCTCTAAAAGTTTGTTGACAAGCGCACAGTGTATGTCGCAGGCATTTACCAAAAAACT
Organism: Acipenser oxyrinchus oxyrinchus; assembly: GCA_030684275.1. Lineage (NCBI taxonomy): Eukaryota > Metazoa > Chordata > Actinopteri > Acipenseriformes > Acipenseridae > Acipenser > Acipenser oxyrinchus. The sequence continues at coordinate 18,034 of JAGXEW010000061.1, forward strand.
AAACTGTCTGGAAATACAAAAAGTCCAGGCATTTGTGAAATCCAGGAGAAACTGACTTAAATTGAAGCAACATGTGAGAAAAAATAAATAGCCAAACTAGTAATTTGGGTCATAAGGTTACAGGTTACAAGAACACCCCATTGATACACTGCAGTAGCCCTGGAAAGCAAAGCAAGTATCTGACAGCTCCCTTGTTGAATCCACTACATTCTTAAAGAATCTCTAGTCTGCAAATTACAGCAGCCACGGCAAATCAGTTGTGAGTGGCAGTGAGCCTGTACTGTAGACAGAACACAAGCATCAACCTGTCTGAAGGATTAAAGAAAGGATTAATGGAAACGGTTCCACTAAATTCTTACAAACTAGAATAATGTGGCCATCAGACAGTATCTGCTATCCTTAACACCAGCAAATCTAGTCTAGTCTGCAGTGATGTTTTACAAGGGCAAAGTTACTCCGCTCGGATAATTGAGACTCTATTCTTTGGGATCACAATAGGATTTAATAAAAAATCCTTGCATGAGTCAAACTGCACTGAGAAATTGACAGGCTATCACCTACTGACCCCTCAGCAACGAAACGACTGTTAATGTTAATGTTACTATTACCAGCGATGCATTTATATACAAAAATACTTTAAAAATACATAAGCATTTTAAAATATTTATACATTAGTCCTTCTAGGGCAGTGGTACTCAACTCTGGCCCTCGAGAGCCAATCCAGTTCAGGTTTTTACTCCAAGCAGGTTCTAATGTAGTTAACTGAAGCTGTTAGAGGCAATTAACTAATTTAAGACCTGGTTGGAATAAAGACCAGGACTGAAATGGAACTCGAGGGCCAGAGTTGAGTACCACTGTTCTAGGGGTGATGTTCTGACCCCAGATTCCTAGCAAAGCCACCTTTGTGTGGAGATAACACTGTGAGTATTACGCAATCTCATGTTCATAATACTCTATGGAGTTAATGCAAAGCCGTCTGATATACAGATTACTGCGAGATTAGGCAAGCTTTTCCATTTTGCACAATGCAGATTCTTGCACTGAGTTCACTTTTTGATTTGATTTGAAGTTATTTGGGTCACAGCATTGTCTGACCGTGGTCTTGTGAATTGTATCCCGTGGTGCTTATGCTACCATTTGCAGTACTCAAAGAAAGCATTATCACGTTAAGTGCTGGTAGAGAACATAGCATGTTGTATGGGAAGATATTACAGCACTGTGCAACACGCACCTCCAGAGCAGTGTTCATTAGCTGCTTCTTCTCTTTCAGCAGGGTTTCCGTGTGTTCCCAGCTCTCCTGCAGCTCACACAGTTCCTCCTGCAACAGGGTCTCAGTCTCAGGGTTTGCCATGGAGAAGATCTGCTTGCCTGTCTCCAGGGTCAGGATATAGCTGCACCGGTGGCGTTGGAAAAGCATCTCTTTGTGCTGTGGAACAGCAAACAAACAGTGTCATGAAGACAGTCGAACACAAGCATTCGTGATTAGGACCTAAAAGTACATGGAGAGACCGTTTGAAATCAATCAATCCCTTTAAGGATACGGTGGGATTATTATTCCACTTTGAAAATGTAGAAGGTACATAAACTAGATTCTCATTTACTGAAACTGTCAACCTAGTTTTTTCAGAATGGAATACAACCAAATATATACAAATTGCTGAAAAATTAAATTCAAATGTACCAATTTCAGTACACATAGGGCTCTTCGTTTTCAGTTTTTATTTTTGTCCCTTTTTTGAGACGACTCCGTTCAATTAAACTCTTGAAAAAGTGTTTATTGTGAAACAAGTTCACTTTAGTGTTTTCTCCCAATTTTGTATTCAAACCGAACATAAAGCAGTGAGTGAAGTTACATTGATTTAATTAAATCGTAATTACAAGGAAACTATTTGAAAAACAGGTTAGAACATTTTTGCATTAAGATTTTAAATCTGGGAAAAACAATTTAACTGAGCTTGCTTTTTGTGTTCAGTTTGAATTAAAAATATGGGAGCTGCCTTTTATTTTATTTTATTTACATTATCCATGAAACAGAATCATCGTCTCATTCAAGTTAAGGGAAAAGAAAAACAAGTGATCTTGTTTCACAATTAACGCTTTTCCAAGAGTTTAATTAAGAAACAGAGTCTGCTCAATATAACTTTAAAAGGGACATCATCTGACCAAAAATGCAACCCGAAAACTAAGAGCCCTACATATACACCACTGCTTGTCAGTGACTATTCTTGGTTTACTCCAGAATCTTGTTTCCCACCAAGCACATGTCCAAGCACTCATTTAGCCAGCCAAATATCTGTGCTTTTGTCCTGCTGAAGAATGGCTAAGACACTGGCTCTTGACCTTGCAGTGTGACCCTGGGTTGATCTCTGCTAAGGCAACAACCTTTGACTTAGAAATGTGACCTTGAAATGTGTCTGGCAAAGGAGTTTAAGGCTGTGAGCCACTGTGCCCCACTGAACAAACTGATTCTACCAAACTATGCCCTAAATATTCCTAAAAGTACTGTACCGCTGTTACCTTAATATCTTCAACCTCCCTCCTTGTCTGGTGAAGCCCGTGGTGGGCCTGTCTGCTACTGAGATCCAGGTGGTTTGCAGTGTCAGACAGGAATGTCTTCAGCTTTTTCAAGGAGTCCTGGTAGTGGTGCCACTGCCTCACAAGCCCCTCAATGACACCTTTCCTCTGCTGAGCTCATGCGTATTAAGCCCTGCCACTGCTCTTTAAGCAAGCTTAACTTCAAGATAAACTCACTCCTGTAAGAAATACATTTCATACTTTATTTCATAGGACCTCAGTGAAAGCAAATGTGGAGGATGTGGTGGACAAAACCTTACCTATTACTAGTAGTCTAATCAATTAAGCTTTGTTTGCTCAGAGAGCATCATTGCCAGAAGCTTCCTCAACTGTGCAAGTGTGTTGGACAGGTTTGTTATTTCAGATGGAATAAATAAAGCTGCTGACATTTACTGATGTACACAGAATAAAATAAATGCCACTGAACAACACCATATGAAATCTATTGAGAGTCTTTTGCATCAAGCATCTCTGCCTGCTTTACAAAAGGGCACATACTCAACATGCTTAATGGAAAAGAAAGTGCCTCTGCTCCACCAGGCAGTTCCAATAGGATGCACTTTAAATTATTTTCAAAGGTAACCTATGCTAATTAAAAATGATAGCAGAAATTTTAACCTTGATATTGGTAGTGGTAGTAAACAATATACAAATAACAGGCATTGATATCCAGCTCTACATCACTTAGTCAATTGTTTGACAATTCATTCCAGAGCAATTATGTTACTGACGTGCCCAGAAAAAAAAGAAAAAGAGTTATTTTCATTCTTTTAGCAACCTGAAATATACAATTAATATATTGGCAGCACAGGCAAGTAAACAAGTTGTACCAGATTTAAAGGGTATGATACATTTGATGCTGATTAAATATCAGTACACGATAAAAGATAATTAACAACTAACACTCATTAATAGAGCCATAGTGGTAAATAAAGTCAAATTAGACAACCGTTTCGCAAAAGCCTTCATCAGTGTACAAGCTTGGGATAAATAATGCTTTTTGAACCAGTTTGTGGCAGGGCTGAAGCACTACTGCTGTAAATGGTGTGTGTGGGAATGTAAGGTTGGCAGGGATCGGGTTAAATCTATCTCATTGGGGAATGGCCACAACTGTGGCCATTCCCCAATTGGGGATAGATTTAGCAGTATGGAGTAGTGGTTAGGGCTCTGGGCTCTGGACTCTTGACCGGAGGATTGTGGGTTCTATCCCCGAGGGGACGCTGCTGTACCCTTGAGCAAGGTACTTCACCTAGATTGCTCCAGTAAAACCCAACTGTATAAATGGGTATTTGTAAAAATAACGTGATATCTTGTAACAATTGTAAGTCGCCCTGGATAAGGGCTGCCTGCTAAGAAATAAATAATAATAATAATAACTGTGATTGGTGGCAGGGATAGATTTAACCCCCATCCCTGCCAACCTTACATTCCCCACACACAACATTTACAGCAGCAGGGCTTCTGGCCTGCCACACAGTTATTGGCTTAATTAGGATTAATGTTCCAGATCTTTAGCCACTTATTACGTAAAGACACCTATAAAACCTGCAAGACTGGGGCTCTCCAGGAGCAGGGTGGGAGACCCGGTTTTACACTCATTCTATCTGGAGAAGGTTTATGATAAGATTCAGGCTTGATCCTCTAATGACAGTCTTACCTGTCTTCCACCTCCCTCGCTCAAGCAGGTGTTGTGCCTCATTGATGACTGAATGCAATATTTGATGACCAATTGATACTTCAGCTTGGAACAACTGAAATAACACAATGTATTATTATTAAATTCTTATTTGCACATGTGTCAGTAATGCAGATGTTAATATATATCGTAACTGTTCAGTGCAGCACAATCAGAGGTCCCAGGACTGTGTGTTAGTTCTCATTGGTTGTGTTATGTCTGGATCTGTTTGGTGTGTTCTCTGTGCTCATTTACATAAATATAGTTACTCTGTTTATTATTTTATGTCTGATTGTCCCCAACCAGGTCCACCTAAACTGTATATAGGGTAGCGTTGGCTTGGTTGTGGTTGTAGCGTGTCGTCGATTCCTGATCTGTGTGCATGCTGACTTTCCTCCACAGCTGTGATCTGTTACAATATTATTCAGATTTGAATGAGTGATACTGGTTTTAATGTGAATCCCTCATTAGTTTTCATTGTGTTTATTATGCACTCCAGTGATATTGGTTTTAATGTGAATCCCTCATTGGTTTTCATTTTGTTCTTATTCACCCCAGTTCTCAGACATAGCTCTATTATCAATCAATCAAGCAAATCATTTTTCATCAATAAAACACAAAATAAAGAAAAAACATAAAAAATAACCACACTCCAAAGGCTTGAGAAAACAAATAAGGTTTCAGCCATGAATTCAGCTTTGGCAGGGAATCGGCATTTAGAGGAAATAATGATGGAAACATCCACGTGATCACCTCATGAATTCTCTGTTGTTCCTTAAGGCCTACATAGCAACCAGCAATGTCCACTGCCAAGCTGTCCTCCATCTTCTCCAAGAACCTCATCCAGTTCTCACATTTCTGGACAAAGTTCTGCTTGTCTAAGAGGACTCCCTGTAGTTCACTACAAAACAACAGAGATACATAGAGTACAGGAAAACAAGAAATACACTGTTAATAGTGTTGTATTGCTCCACTAAAATGCAGCCTATCATTAATGACTCAACAAGCGAGAGGCAAGGCGATCTGAACTAAAATACTATTTCCTATAGGAGATTTCTAATGATGTTATCACGATGTGTGATTATCAGCAGAATGCATGATACACAAGCAAAGCAAATAAAAAATTTAAAAAATTGCACGGATGCCTGTTTAAACAAGATGCCTGTATATCATTCAATCAATAAGAGGTGCTTCCAGACTAATATCATACCAGTTGGCATAGTTATTAATCGCTGTTCCTGTACATGACGTGTAGCTGGTTTACTTGAACATGAAGTACTCATCTTTCGCTGAGTCTTTCCATTAAGGAGTGGTATCTGTTACCTGCATCTCTCCAGAGCCGGGATGAGGCCTGAGCCCACTGTCTGTTCAGGGTTTGCACTCTCTTGATGTTCACATCATTCAGAGGGATCTTGTAGCTGAGGTCATTCAAGTACTCCAGGTCAGGGGTCATGGCATTCAGTTTTAGCATACGCGTCTGCAAAGGAAATTGAATGTATATATATATATATATATATATATATATATATATATATATATATATATATATATATATATATATATATATATTCTTTTTAATCTAATAAATCAAAGTGACAAAACAACTGCATAGAGAAGAACACTGTCAAACTATCTGCTATCAAGAATAATCCATTGCATCTCAAAGACAAGTAAACTGCAGTCATATACAACACGCTGGCAGAGGCTTTATCAAAACCTTTGTTTCTTAGGAACTGTTAACTTTGCAACAAATTGGTTATACTCGGTCTAATGGAGCAGTATCTGTTTTGCTTCCCCTTACTGTAATATTAATATTCTTGGACACTTTTAGATACTCTACCCTGGACTGGTCCATAGAGCTTGGGTCATTGATGTTTGGGTCCTTGGTGTTTGCCACAATTCCTTCAGAGTCTTTCAAGTGATGTTCCAGTGATGCCAAGCATCTGTTGAACTCTTCAAGTTGCTTGAGTTCATCCTAGATTGATATCAACATAAACAGACAAAGGCTTGGAAACCTCTCTCTCTCTCTCTATATATATATATATATATATATATATATGTGTGTGTGTGTGTGTGTGTGTGTGTGTGTGTGTGTGTGTGTGTGTGTGTGTGTGTGTGTGTGTGTGTGACTTGAGTGACTGTATCATATGTGTGTGTTTGTGTGTGACTTGATACATTTACTTTCCTTGATAAAGGACTGTATAGTAGGCTAATTTAGCATTTTACAAATGTTTACAATGAGTTCTTACTATGCTTACAATTGTACACGTTATTGTTACAGACATGTACTGTGTAACACCCCATCAGGGCTCGTAATGGGTTTGAAAAGGCTTTATCAACTCACTGGCCACCAGAGCGCCTCTTTTACCCCAAACGGTTGGGCAGCTCTGATTTAAAAGATTATCCTCATAACATTTTACCTGATGCTCAGACAGCTTAATTGCCAGAAGCTTCCCCAACTGTGCCAGTCTGTTGGACAGGTTTGTTACTTCAGATGCAATCAATATAGCTGCTGAGGGATCCACCTGTTGGATTAGTTCTTTCGAAGTCTCCGACACCTGGGCTGCGATGCTTTGCATGTTTTCTGTCTCATTCACAAGTTTCTAAATGAAAGAATGAAAAAAGTTATTTTTCTTGCATTTTATATGCGCCAAGAAGCTGTTTAATGTTTAATGTTTATGGCTCGTCTGCATTGGTGGTTTTAGAGCTTTTAACCTCATCTCATCTCTCGGACAGCAGTGCATCACACAACACTGCCTGTTACACCAGCTATGATTTTCTCTGACAAGTCTAAGTGAAGCTTTTTTTTCTTTCTACTTTTTGTTAAACCTCCAGATGCACTTACATTAATAGTGTCTATTTTTCTCTGCATGAAATCCACTGTGCTTTCCTCTGAAGGGACGGCTCAAAAGCTTACTGCACTCCTCTTCGTGTGTCTTGAGCAGCAAGGTGCTATCAGTGAAGAGATTCCTGTACTTCTGCCAAAGCTGATATAAACTCTGAGCCTTTCGGAGCTCATCTGAGGAATCTTGATTTACTGCAGTCCATCTGAAAACGAGCAAGCATACTCTATTAACATATTACCAATAATGTAAACTGTTTGCAGCCTATCCATTTTGATTTACTATCAATATAAAACTAGCACAGTTCTGACAGGGGCCACAGAAGAAAGCTCTGAAAGCTGGCTCCCGTGGATATTTAGACATCTTTTTCTCAGGTTGTACAAACCTATGATGGAAAAGTAAAAATGTATGTTTTTACTTTTATATAAAATTACTGTCATCCAAAAAAAGGTGCTGAAGGAATCTTTCACTGAAAATAACAGGTCTTCACACTTTTGTAGGGTTACAATCGCACTGTTTTAACTGAGATATGCTGCAATTTTAAGGTGTCAAGAGAGGAATACAAATTCAGTCCTCATACTCTCTATTTAAAACTTTATCTGAGTTGTATTTTAAAACTTCAAACAGAGCTATTTACAGTTCTATAATTGACCACCAGAGTTTTAAACTCTGATCCTGATGACTGAGTGAGAATATGTATTTGTGTTAAGTGACCTTTAATGAACTTCTAGTTAACAACATACATTTCAGGCTACATTTAAAGTCTGCATAACTTTAACATTTACTCAAAATGTGTGAATTACTGGTATTTAGTTCAGTAAGTATCTGAAGCAAAGGTTTGGTTTTACCTTGTACGTGCATCTTCTAAGTTTTCAGTGATCAGCTTAACTGCTGTGGGGCTGCACATGGTTTTAAGGGTGGTGAAAACACTGCTGAGTGCATTCCAACGCTCTTCATTCTTCTCAGCATCTTCCAGCAGAGACTGAGCGGGAGAGAATGGAGATGTCATATCACTCCCAAAACCAATAGCCGTAAAGTGCACCAATCCATACTATTCTATCAACTCATTCAGGAGTGGTGAAGAAGAAGAAGAAGAAGAAGAAGAAGAAGAAGAAGAAGAAGAAATTATGCTTTCATTGCTTTCTAAGTCTTTAAAATGCAGAATTACGTTTTTGTTTTTACCTTCAAGTTTTCCACCTGACTTTTCAGAGCTTCGATAGACAGCACAGGGAAATGACTGAGCTCCAGTGTGTACCTGGCCTTCATTATATTTAAGTCCACCTCTTGGAATGTTTCATCAAATGCTTTCCATTGCTGCACAGTCGACTGGAGCGATGCTTTTGTCTGAATAACCTACAGATTAAAATAACATGTCAAGGAACGTTTGCACAAAATAATGATATGGCTCTGTTTAATTCTTTAAAAAAGGGCCATAATATTATTTATCAATGTTGTGCTAAAAGTACATTTCCAATCTTTTGGTTGTTTTTGTATATTTAGGGGGATAAGGCACTGCTTGGGAAACCATCAGTTAATGTAGATAAAGGTAAGTGTTCAGATTATTAAAACTGACCCAATTCTTTAACAAAATATGGCAGACCTAGTTTTAGAAAAGTAATCAAAGAGCCCTTAATTATACCTTCCTTTATAAAAGTTTACCACAGTATTTTGCACTTTTACAATGCTTTTCTTTTACCATGGTTATACTCAGCATTTACCACCGTTTACCCTGGTTTGCCATGTTCATTAATATGTTTGATCATACCTCGCTATTCTTAGCAATTCTTACCTATGCTTTACTGTGTTTTCACTATGCTTTATTATACTTTGCTGTGCTTTTACTAGGGTACACTTTTAAAAAGGGTACATATTACTGAATATACTGTTTGAGATAGTAAAGAGGGCTTGTATGGATACCTGGTTTTTCAAACTTGTCCAGTCAGCATTGACCTCATCCACTTGTGTAATAAAATCAATGTGCAGGTGTTCACTGCTGTCTTTAGCTGGCGATAGATAGCAATGCTTAAGTTCTTGGATTTCTGTTGATTTTATCTTCAGCTTTTCTTCAATTTCCTGTTGATGCATGAAAACACACATTAAATTAAGCACAGAATGACAAAAACATCTGTAACTTCTGTCCAGCTGTGGAAGCAGACTAGAGGTAATGAAATGGTACATTTTGCTGTTCCTTCCTTGTGACAATCAACCTCTATAAAAATGGACCAAGAATGGATTAAACCTTTACGAATAACAGTATCCATTGGGAAAGATGCCCTCTGGCTGGTTAATGACTTACAGAAGTTGTAAGGGGTGCATGGAGTGTACAATTTGGGGTACAACAAGACACCTGAAATGAATCTAAACTCTACCTGACAATCCTTCAGTGCATTTTCTGCAGAGGTGAGGCTTGCAGGTGTCTGAAATCCCAGAATCCTTTCTTCCTGTGCTTTGCACCAGCAGCTGATGAGCTGCATCTTTCTCTCCTTTTCTATGAACACCATGAGCATATGTTCCACAGCTCGCATCTGCATTAGAAACCAACAGAGCAGCGTCAGAGTAGTATTCTTTCTGCTGGTATTAATCTTCCACTATACAAGAATACAGAGGGTCATTTACTTCCAGTGCTTAACTGCCTGTTACACTGAATCTGGCCTTTTCGTCTGCAGTGATGGGTATTTCTACTGTCATAAAGTCAATGAACAAGACCTGTACATGTGTAACACGCTTCTAAAGCTACTTTGCCACTCATTTGTCTTTAACAAGGTGATTGAAAATGCAAACTGCCACAATAATGCTTGCTTAAAATAAACTGCAAATGTGTATTGCTGCTAGAATCACAAACCTGCACTAAAGTTACATTTTGCTCTCATTTTATTTTAATGTCACCCATATTCTTGTACTCCCTTGGCGCTGTGTACCAACCTTGTTGCTGAGTGCTCCTTGCAGTAGCTGCCACTGGAGATTCAAGGCTCCCAGGCACTCTGCAAACTCTGCCATGTCATAGCGTTTGCTTTGGATGTCGAGACTGCTGATCTGGAGCACCGATTGGTTCACAAAATCCACGGTTAGTTGCTTGCAGTTCATTTCTGTCTTGTAGTCCTGAAAAAAAAAAAAATTGTAAACACCTTTTATTTTTTCAGTATAATTACAGGAAAGAGTGCACAACTTTTATTACTATGAATTTATAATAATGCAAAGGACTGTGATATAAGGTTTTACAACATGGCTTTCATTGTGCTTTTGCAGTATTTAAAAATATAAATAGCGACTCAATTCCAGCAGTGTGTAGGAGCAAAGTCATTTTACCTTGTACTTTTGAAGAATCTCTTTTGCACTGGCTGTAGTTGACAGGCGGCTGATCTTTTCCTCATCTTCTCTCAGGAGCCCATGAATTTCGCTCATCCAGGTTTTCAGCTCTGTGATCGCCTGACGAGACGGCACTTTCTCCATCTGGAGCTAAGGCAAAAGATGGGCAACCTCATTACGGTAATCTGTGGTGCCGCATTAAAATTGTAAAAGCATTTGTGACTGTGTTAAAAGACTGGCTTCAGAAATACTGCCTCTTGTTTTCTAGTGTTCACAGGGATTGAATATGGTCATTAAGAATGCAGTTTACTGCAGGAGTAGTTACACTTAATGCAGAATGCTCCAGCTTGAAAGATGAAACTTTAGTTTTTGCACAAGTGAAACTTAAACTGTAGAGGAAGGAAACTTCTGGAAAATAACCTCCCTACACCTGTCTCTCTATACCTGAGAATCTTTGGGTGAATCTCGGTGTGTTTACTGCTGCATAGAAACTAGAACACACTGTAGATCACTTAATCTTAAGAATAAGCACAAAGAGTAACTTATGTTTTGAAAGGCACTGCAGAGGTAATCTGTTGCTAGCATTGGGAGTTCTGTTCATTCTTTTACTGAAGAAAACAAAGGGCTTTAGAGGCATGTTAAATGGAAATGCTTAAAGCATTGACTTTAATTGGAAGCTGGCAGAACTTCTTTCAGTATATTCTGTAGTTTCGTGGGATGTTCACTGGCTTCGCTCTTTTGATCTGCTCCGCTTTTGTCCCTCGGATATTTCACTCTGAAGTTAGAAGGGTTGTGACTTTGTTGGTTTACAGATGTGATGCGGCAGAATTGCATTTTAGGTTTAAGAGCCTTGTTATAATGTAGTAAAATATACATCTAAAGCCTTCCTTATCAAGAAAAGTATAACCAAGCCCTCCTTAACACAACTGACTGTGATTTCAGTTAACACAAGAATATGAATTGACTACCTGCCCAGAACTGAATGTGAGATAATGAAGCATTTTTTCAGTTTTACTGACAAGTTGAAGTTTTGGTCAAGGTTAATTGTTCAGCAACACATTTAATACTATATAAGGACCCAGATATAGAAATACTCAAATAAACATATACATTCAATGGCAAACATCATTGAAGACATTGAGAAAGACTTCTGGTCAAAATATTTGTCAATGAGTTTTTAGTTTTAGTATATCTAAACTTACACATTGAGTGTTTAATAGTTATGGATGAAGGATGTAAATATACAGTTTATGTTCACAGTATGCCAGCATCAGTTATGCATATTGCACATGTGACTCATTCCATATTTCACCTTGGTAAATGTGCACAGTAATTCTGCAGTTTAACATTACTTCAGTCAACAGGCTCTTGTTCGGACTAGATACCTTACATACTGCTCAGGTGATCCTTTGCATGCGAGTTCAGACAGCATGCATTTGCACAGAACTGTTTAACTCTTTACTCTTTCTAAGCATGAAAAGGCACAGGCGCCTGACCTGGTGCAGTTTCTCCTGGATTCCTGGCAGGGGAGTGAGAACCTCCGTCCATCCCTGCTCAAACTGAGCCAGCTGGTTCTGCAGCGAGGCAGTGTCGGCCTGCTTCACCTGGAGCAGCTGGTTCCCTGTGCTGATCAGCGACGACTTCACAGACGACTTGGCATCCACTTCCTTCATGAACTCCTGGAAAAAACGACAGAATAAATAAAGTATACGTGGAGAAGAAAATGTAGATAACATCAGTGACTACCGCAATGCAAAAGGGTTACAGGTTTATTGTACTTGACTTTCAAAAATAACTTTTGCCCGTACGCACATGTAGTGATTTAGTAATGCCTGTAGTGCATTAAGCATGAGCGCCCCTGCTGTCAACGTACTAATCATTACTGTCTGTATATCAAAAATCATGAACAAGACTCACTGTGATTGAACGGACGCAAGATCACTGGCTCACAATGGAAACAGAACTGTGTGGTGAGTACATTAGGAATACTAGAATTTATAACTTGATTAGACCTGCCATACAAAGTCCTCGCAAATTGTATGGGTTTCATCTGTATGCAGTACAAACTGGTGATGCAGACAACTGAAACAAAATCTTCCGTAACACTGAACTGGTTCTTAATCTAAATTAAATACGGATTCCACACGATAAGACAATATGCAATGCACATGAGAAATATAATACAACTAATCGGTCTGGACTATAACAACATAGAATACAAACAGATTCTGTAAAGTGTAACTTTTACATGAAATATCTAACACTGCATCAACTGTTTGAGGTTGCCCAGTTCGATATGGATGAACGTGAATTATATCTTTTTTGCTATGTTCATTGAAGTACAACTTTGCATGGAGTTGGCATGTAGTTCACAAGATACAGTAACACTGCATTTGAGATCAAAACTTAAAAATAACTATTGAACTTTTGTTAGCCACATCTAATGTTTTTACTTGAAAATATCAACCAAACAAAGTTGTATTTTTAAACCAAAACTACAGTGATGAAACCGGCACTGCACCCACCAGGAATTGTCCGAGGTGATCTCTAACTTTCTCCAGATCTTGAGGCACACTGAGGGACTGCTGTTTCAAGCTCTTCAGTCTGTCCATTGCAGACGTCATCCACATGCTCAGCTCAATGGAGCCCTTCCTAAAGCTGCAGGGAAGAGAAAGAGGAGGCCATTGATAGCTGAACTAGTTCTAAACATAGAATCAGTGACTACCTGGGTTTGAACGCATGCTGATGTGAATGCGAGTAATTCTGATTCACCAGTGGTTTAATCACGCAGTGTCAAATGTTTCAGGCTTACCAGTGCTTGGATCTAGTGTTATTGGTAATGTTAGATTGATTTGTTTTTCAATTGTTCCATCTATGTATTTGGTCCACTGTATAAATGGATCAGTGCAGTGTAAGGATATTTGTGGTTTCTTTAATGACAGTCTCTTTAAATAACTCTTTTAAAGCATAGTTTTCTCCCATATACTCTCCTGGTTTGCCAATTGTAAACATTATTACCAGTCCCAGAGCGATACTATTACAGTGCTCAATAAATCCATTCTTCCTAATGAAACTGTTTACTGAAGTTTTAGGGTGTCTATTTAAGTAGCAGACCTTGTCCAGTATTTTGTTAGCGTCTCTAAGCAGTGACGGTCGTGGTCGGCTCTATTCATTACAGTCAGCCACTTCTCCTCCAGCTGACGCAGACCGGACTCCAGTTCTGTGCAGCTCACTGTCGTCAACAGCTTCTTCCCATTTGTCAGTGTCTGGGAGAGTCTTGAGCAATTTTCATCCAGACTACCTTTAATTTGCTGCCAAATGAAGATCATTCTGTTTTTATTGAATGTTTCATTTGGTTCTGTACATCATCCAAAGAGTACTATGGCAACAACTTGTTCACTGTTTCATGACTAGGTACTTGGGCAATTTAAATTATATTTAAGAATTAAATATAAAAGCACAGTGCTAATACCTGCATTTAAGGACAGTATTTTGGCATTTGTCTACCTCTTCTCTGCACAACGGTTTTACATTTTATAAGTTAGTAATTATAACCAACTATAGTTCCCTGAATCAAAGGGTCCAGTACCTGATAGATTGCTAGTCGTACTAGTAATCTCTCTTCGGATTCCTCCACAAGTCCTCCGGTAGGTATCCTGGCTTCCAGTTCCTGCAGCTCTTTTAAAAGCACTGTAGAACTTTTGTCAAACTGGGTCCAGGCCTAAGAAAACAAATATTCAATTTAAAATCCCTACTCAAATTCACCCTTATAAAAGTGTACCATAGTAAAAGCATAGGAGAGTGTAATAAAGCATAGTGAAAGCATGGTAAAGACCAGCAAAGTATAGTAAAGCATACAGTATTAATAAATGAGACAAAACAGTGTAAACTATGGTAAATGCATAGTATAACCATGGGAAAAGCATGGTAAAACTGCAAAAATACTGAGCAAAATACTGTGGTAAAACTTTTATAAGGGTACTCTCCACTCCAAATCAAAAGTTAAATGGTGAAAAATGATATAACAATGTAAATCAATGTAATATGACCAGCTTGTTTTATCAAGAATATACAGAACAGTTTTCTTCAGGGCCATTTCAAATACATAATGTATGTAGTGTGCAGCCACTGCAATAGAAACAGTTAAGGAATAAATAGTTAAAATGCTGCTGTACTTGTAGCATGCTCTGGATCCGTATTCCATGCTGAAGAGCTTGCTGCTGGAGAGAACGTATTTCTTCCACCAGATCCAACCAAAACTTGTCATGCTTCCTTGCCAAAGCTACTGGTACTTTCTGAGAGAACCTCTCCACAGCAGCCAGGTGGTTGCCAAGGTTATGGAAGTAATTCTGTAAAATAGAAAAGATAAATACAGTTCTAACTTTCTTGGTTATAAGAAGCCAAAAGACTGCTTGGGGGTTCGTTTAGGACGACGGTCACCAGAAAAGTAGTGATTTCTTCCTGAAGAGAACCACTAATATTGTACCTACCAAACACTTCAAACTGTGTGTGGGTCTCAAAACTGTTTGATATGCCTTCCTGTGTATCTCAGTGAGACTCTGTTATCTAATAAATCCACTGAAAAGAATGCAAACTGAATCTAAGGCTTCTCGCATGCTGGTTTTAAAAGGACCTCATTTATTTTCCATACCTTATGTTTCTTCAGATGGTTCTTCAGCTCAGTACGGCTTGGCAGGACAAGGTGCTGGTTGGGCGAGTTTCTCGTGACCAGCGTCCACTAAGCTGGACAGGCCCTGTAACAGGCTCTCGTACTGAATCTCAGTGGTAAGGCTCTCTTTGAGTTCCTCTCGTGCGACTCTCAGCGTGCTCCACGTGTTGTCCAGTACATCCTGAGAGGGAAGAGAAAGGCCTAATGAAGAACCTGACCAAATCACTGCTCTCGCAGAGATGACTAATGGCACTGGGGAAAATAGAGTGACGGTCAGTATCACAACTCTGGGAGTTCACCGCTGAATTAAGCAAACCTGTGCTGTTCATGAGGATGTGTTCCTGACTAACTTCAATTAACACCAGGCCCTCCTACATCCTTACCTCCAGCTTATAGACCTCCTGAATGACGGCAGCCTGGAGGTGAAGGCTCTCCCTGCTCCTTCAGCGCTGAGACCTGGCACTCCTCAGGAGGCAGGGTAGACTCCAGCTGTTCAGCCACCTGAGGCATTGTTATAATTTAACAAGGGACATCAAACATGTACACTACAGTAAAGTTCTACACAAATTGATATTTTCTACTGTACAGCAACATACCAAAGCAGGCCAGTGTCAAGGCTTTGCATACATGACATTTGGAGTTTATTGGAAAATAAAAGAACAGTCCCTATTCATGCAACTATTTCAAAGGAAAAGTTACCACAGTGGATCAGGTAGTAGTCTTAGTTATAACGGATTAATTTTTTTTTTTTTAGTGAAGAGAACTAGAAACATGCACACTGGTTTAGAGAGGCAAGCCAAAAGTAATAATCTATGAGGGTTAATATCAGTATGGCTTGACTGAGTTTTTATAGCATCGCTAGACTGGATTTATACCACACACTGTACTGTAGGTTACTTAACACAAAGGCTTGGTTCATTGTTATTTGTTAGTGTCAGTATATAAAGTTAAAGGAGAATGGGGGTAACTGTAGTTACCTGCAGTTGCACAGCAATGCTTTGGCCACTTGCTTTATTTAAAGCTTGTAATAAAACAGACCTTTTATCAAACAAGGAAGCATGCATCTGTCTTATCTCAGCCTGTGGGGTTAAACACATGGAAAAGGTTATTATGACTACTTAGCATCACAGCAGCATGCAGCATTACCAAAGTGCAACATGCAAACTAATATTTAGGCAGGCTGATTCTGCCCTTAAACGTTGCTGCCCAACTTAAATGTGGTTTGCTCAAGATCAAATAAACATTTCTATCTGTATGTATAATATATCAAGATCCCCATGGAAATGATCGGTTATCTGATACTGTATATCTGTGAATCCGTAAACATTACATTTCTGACCTGATAATCAGTGATGTGATCCAGTCTGGCCTGCAGCAGTGTGCTTCTGGAGGAGACAGCAGACTGAAGCAGGCAGAGGCGGGACTGTAAACTGTTGAGGCAGTCAGACAGCACAGCCTCCTCTCCACCAGTGAGGCTGACACACTGGATCAAAGGCTCCTTTGAGCCGCTTAGTTCAGTGTGCAGGTCAGCTAGTTCCGTTGAGAGGTTCTGAAAAATAATTTTAAAAAAAAGAAGACGACAATGTTTTATCTTTAACATTATTTGAACATAAGACATTCAAATGTATAGATAGGAACAAACGCATCTATATTATTAACGACTGGAAGAAATAGGGGTCCAAACTGTGAGAGTAACAAGCCCTTTTTTTTAATGAAAACGGTTGCTGGCACAACAGTCCTGAGCTGTCGCCAGGTTACTGAACTTACCTCCAGTTGCGAGAGCTGCAGTTTAGCATCTTCCCTTGACATCTCGTAACAGCCGGATATCACGTCTTCAATGCAGCTGAAGCTTAGAATAGTTCCATTCAAAACATTGTGAAGATTTTGATCCAGTTCAGCACACGATTCTTTTGAAGGACAGGCCTAAATAAATAAATACATAAATAAATGTGTTGTTTGTACTTTGCAATTGTCTTTTACTGTTTTCCAGGCCTCTGTCTCAATGGGTACATTTACTGGTTAAATAAATAAATAATAAAGAAAGGAAGAAAGAAATAAACTATGATATACTGCTCGAGGTCAAATGGTGTCATATGCTGTATGTTTTTAGACAGGGTCTCCAGTATCAACTGATGAGACTCCATGAGGCTAATTTCTTTCCCATTAATTCACTAGAAAAACTATTTGCACACAAACTAGTTCCTCATTGCACATAACATAAATTTGCCACAGCAGTGGAAAAAACCTCCATAAAGTACATAACCTGCCTGACTTTCCTTGACCATGGACAGAGATTTATTTTTAAGCAGCAAACTGCTTGCAACGTTAGAAGTGCATTTGTTTTACAGTCTAGTTGATATACTATAAAACATTCTACTGCATTATTCCTTAAATGAGCCCCACTATTATGTTCTATACATTTTGATTACACTATGCTTTTTATGTCCCTCTTTCTTTACCTGTGACAGGATGACAGAGGCTTCCTGGCTGAGTTCTCTCAGCTGAGTTATATATGTTTTTAACTCCAGCACATTCGGTGATTTGATGCTGTAAATTGCCAATTTGTCAGCAATGGGACAACTTCTTGTTGTTATTGATACCTAAAAGCAAGTGCAAAATGCATGTCAGTGCCATCATCCCCAGCCACGGCAGCTAATACAAAAATTAGAGCTAAAAATAACATGAAAAGGTTGTGTAAGTTGTAATAAACACTAAAAAACATACAGGCTCCATATACACACAAATTATGGTCTAAAAATAGGTAGTTTAAGATATTTCACAATTAAACAATATTTATTAAAAGCAGAAAAATATAGTCACATTAAAAGTACAAAATACAAATACAGCCTTATTATGATACACTCAGTAACTCTTGACAATACCGGTATTTTTTTTTTAAACTCCTATCTCCAAACCTACAGCTGTGGCCAAAAGTTTTTAATCACCTAGCATTTTGAGATTGTGACATATATATATATATATATATATATATATATATATATATATATATATATATATATATATATATATATATATATATATATATATATATATATATTATGATATATATATATATGAACATAAGTTAGAGCTTCTATTTAACATCATATAATCAAATAAACAAAATGATATCACAAGTCTAGCGGAAGCCATAATAGTAGTAAATTATTTCATGTTAGATTTAGAAATGTCACATTTTTCAATGTGGTCATTTTCACGTTAAGTATATGGAAAACTACAAAGCAGTATGAAATTCAGCATGTTAATGTAACATTAGTCAGCAGGTTTGACTTTATGAAGCAAAATTAGTTAATTCTATAGTGATGCAAAACTTTTGGCCATAGCTGTATGGTGTTTCTCCTTGTAAAACATGGACTGACCTGAGAAAACAAGTCTTGATGAGCAGTTTCTTCCAATGTCTTCAGTTTGGAGGATAACCTATTCAGAAGGCGCTGCCACTTTGTGCTGGCTTGGTCCTCAGACTCATGGGCTGATGCTTCAATTCCTGTTAACGGTTTCATGAATATCCCCTCGGGAGACTTTGAGACTTTGTCGGAGGTCCTAGTGAGGAATAAGGAAAATCAAATATTTCTAAATAAATTGGTATTGAAGTACTGACTGGAAATTGGACAGAATCTCTTCATTCCCTAGTAGACTAATTTCACTGTCTGTTATCAATAGGAGATAATTAACTTTTTACAGGGGTCTGCAGGTACAATGGAACTCATTTGACCTGTGAGCTCGCAACTCTTTGAAAAACAAATCCCATAGGGCAGAGCATGGCAGAGTGTTAGGTCAATTTAGTGCAGAAACCTACTTGCTACCATGAAAATTCAATCTGTTTTTCAGACTGCATGGGTCACTACTCCTTCATCAATATGTTAAATATGCACTTTGGACCGCTTGTTTAGTTTTAAAACCGATCTGGTTATTGGGTGCATGAATGTTGTGCTTAGGTTTTGTTCCAGAAACTCTAAATCTACTTTCTCTACTCTTGTACCTGTACTGGCAACTAGATACACAACCACACACCACTGTAGCTTGACAGCTTTTAATATCTCACAGATCAGCCTATGAATGTTTGATGGCCTAACATGAAATTTACCCTAGTACATTTGCATGGTCATTTTGCAGTTTACCTTGCTCTTCTCACAATGTTTTTCCATGCATGTCTGTGATTTTTCATTCTTGTCTGTGCTTTACCGTGCTTTCACTCTGCTTTACTACACGTTGCTATGCTTTTCCCATGTTATACTGAAGTAAGCTTTAAAAGGGTTCTGATGACTTATTTTGTTGCTATATGAATGTTCTTTGTGTTCTTGCTGTTTCTGACGGGAAGGGATGAGCAACATGGGCAACTCTAACACTCGGTCAGCCCTGTCAATGTCTCCAATCTTTAGGATTACTGTCGGAACCCATTTAGGTGACTGGGTTCGTCCTCTATCTAGATTGTTGCTCGGAGTGAATGCCACATCTGTCTTGCCAGGAAAAAATATTTTGATGCATTTTCTAAAGGTAAAAAATAGCAATAAACAACTACCGGCTACATTTTAAAAGCTCTTTGCTCCACAGTCATTTGCTAATTATTTCTGAAAGGAAATAACGCACCCAAATAAAAGTTACCAAACCAGACATTTAATTTAGCGGCTCCTAAGTGGTCTTGAGTGGTTCCATATTTTGTTTTCAAAAATTTTAATTGTTCAAAATTGTAATTGGTGTTTTTTCACCTTTCAGAAAATAAGTCTGCTAATAACACACTGAGTACATAGCTTTGTCCCTGGTCCTTAGCTGCAGATTGGGACAGTTTTTTATATTGTTCTGAGTGGTTTCTATTAGTGGCATTGCTTTAAAATGGGTCCAGGTCTTTTTTAAATTATATTTGTTTGTGCTATAAAGATAAATAAAATGAAATCCAATTGTATGGTACCTTAAACTAGCCTGTTGCTGTGTATCAGCGCCTCCTTCTGCAGCGACATCCTCTCTCCGTGCAGGGCTAAGTACTTTGTTAGGTCTTTCTGTTCACTCAGTTCCATTTCCAGCTCCTATGAAGAACATTACCATGTAGGAGGCATTATCAACTCACAAAGTACTCAAATTGCCTAATGGACTAGATGGCATTATTTAACCACAACCCCAACTCTTTTTATGCCAGCGTCAATCAACAACGAGACAGTAAATTAGGGTTTAAGAAGTATGTTCAGACAGTCGTTATCCAGCCCCTGCTCATCTTTGCAAAACAGGCATATATAATGTAATTCATTATGAGATAAAAAAGCTGAGAGCATTCACCCTTATAAGGGTGACGCTTATAAAATAAATTGGGTTGGTCTGTATATTCTGGTAACAGCTTCAGCACTTTGTTGTCATAAAGCATTAGCTAGCCAGTAAATGCATAGCAATACACTTCCAAGAATGCAAACTGGTTATGAATAGGGCAGTTCTACACAATGTTGGTTAGAATTATCCAATTTCAAACACTTGCTTGTTCAAATGTTACACTTAAAAGGAGATTATACAACTGCCATCATATAATAATTTTTATACTATATACATATTTCACTTAATAATGTGTACTGTATATAGGTCATCATGTATATATATATATATATATATATATATATATATATATATATATATATATATATATATATATATATATATATATATATATATATATATATATATATATATATATATATATATATATATATATATATATATATATATATCCAGAAAATAAAGAAATTTGTTTTTAAACCATGGGAGTGATGTATAATTGTCAAAAAGAAAATAGATATCCACTTATACATATTGAATTGTTAGGTCCAGTGTCAATAGATATTCTATTATATAGTGTATCCAACAACTAGAATAGTATACCCAGATTCATTACTCAATACTTGTTTTTTTTTTATATTGCAATAGCAAATGGGACTATATACACCTCCTACTTTAATATTCCCTCAATGGAACCATGTGCACACCTCAGAGGTTCCTAGCAACCATTTGTCTGTGGAAACCTGTTATTTAGCCATTTTCTTAGATGGGAGTTATCAATGAGGGGCAGGCTAGTTCTACCTGGATATAAAAAGCAGAGACTGTTGTACCTTTTGCTGTTGCAGGCTGTCCTGACGGTTCAGTTTGGTCTTCGCTGAGGCCAGCATCTCTTGCACACTTGCACTGCGCTGCAGGGGGTATCACTGGGATGCTTGCCATCCTGTGTTCAAGACAAGAAGCACAGCAACCTCTCTAATCAGACCTGTCTGATCTTCAGAGAACAGATCTGCTCAGGCCTGTTGAAGTTCTACTTACATACTGAGTGGTGTGGTTAAATCACAGCACACCATATTACCAAATGAAAGCTCTTTGCTGAAAGAGTTTACATTTTACATTTTCTGAAGCACAAGCCTCGAAAGATAATGCCATTGTAAGGGCAAGGTTAGGAAGATGTGCTGTCTTGTCTTTGACAACATGAACTCCATATGGTTAACTGCAACCACCAATGTGATGCTGCAGTGTCTGTTACATAACTTTTGAATTTTTAAAACTATGGTTTACATTAAGAAGTGGGTATCAGTGATAGGAAGCAACAGTAACTTTCCATCTACATCTAGAAGAGTTGTATTTAAAATATCTGCATATCACAAATTTATGTATAAAAACAACCAACTCCCCAGTAATGTTGTTGAAGCTGACACCCTGGGATCCTTCAAGAAGCTGCTTGATGAGATTCTGGGATCAATAAGCTACAAACAACCAAACGAGCAAGATGGGCTGAATGGCCTCCTCTCGCTTGTAAACTTTCTTATGTTCTTATGTTCTAACCAAAGCACCAAAAATACATTCTGTACATATGTAAGCCTGTCTCAACTAGAATCTAATAAACGGTACTAAGAGATACAACCTTTGCTTCATACTCCTTTAAGTAGAGGGGACTGCACCATTAACATCAGAACGATAGCAGTAAGTGCTGTACCTGCTCCTCGTTGTGGTGTTCCTGCAGCAGCATCTGAAACTTCACCAGGCTGGACTTGAGGCCCTCGAGCTTGGAGGAGAGAGCCTCTGCCTCCTGGTGTGTGCTGGCCGTGCCCTCCTGACACCAGGCCTCTTCCTGCTGGGCCAGATCTGACAGGAAGGCTACCTTCTGCTCGATCTCCAGGAACATGCTCTGATCAATTAACAAAAACAAAAAAGGTGGTGCATTATGCCTTTGACATTTTTTTTATTATTCTTTTTTCGCATTTAATATTCAAAATATTTTAAGTGCAAGGAGTTATGGTGGGAATATTTTGCCTACTTCACTCTGTTATAATAACCTTGTTTCACCGTGATAAAACACATTACATTCATATTATACTAATAGGAAAAGCATGGTTATGTGAAAATGCCAAACAAATTTGACATGGTAAACGTTTATAAAGGTACTCTTCAACAAGATCCCATTATTACTTATTTGAGGATTGTTTATATCATATCCTGTTATACAATATATAAAATATGGATGTCATTTTACAGCATATAAAATATGGAGATTATCAACCCACAATGAATAAAGAAACAGCACTATGTGTTCGTAGGTATTAGATGGTATTACTATATATATATATATATATATATATATATATATATATATATATATATATATATATATATATATGTTTTAGGGTGGTAGGGGTAGGTAGGTGTGATGTGCTTTTCTGAAGTTTATCATCAATATAAAAATGAGCTTAATCCCTTTGTAATCCACCACTGGCCTTGATAGTTGCTAAACTCATGCAAGTTTAATTGCTCTCACTTTCAAATTTTGCTCCCCTATCACTCAAGTAATTGGAGCTCTTTGTAGTACAATAACTTATTAAAAACACAGCAGGTTAAGCTGCAAATTGATGGGGCCCTTTGCAATGAAAGCTAAAAGCTGTTGCAACAGATAATTATCCAGTGCTTTTGAAATTGTGCCTATAAAGATGATAAGAGTTACAAAGAGCAGCGTATAGTCTACTCAGAGAAACTGCACTGGATTAGTAAAGGCAGTTGTATGATCTCCTTTTAAGTGTAACATTTGAACAAGCAGTGCTTGAAATTGGATAATTCTAAGCAGCATTATTGAGAATGTCCATATTCATAAGCAGTTTGCATTCAAGGAAGTGCATTTCCTGGCATAAAAATGCTTTATGAAAGCAAGCCATATTATTTTATTAGTGTGAACAGCTGACACAAATCACACCCAAAACCACCAGTAGGAAAAAAAAAAATGTTGTACAGCATGCTTTCAGTTTTGCTGAAGGAAATACATTTTGAGTGTTGCTGCTGTGGTTTCACGTATCGCAAAAACTCAATTTACAAACCTTCTGTTAATTTGTAACCCAGTATGACACTGACCCCAGCTAAAGTCTAACTGTTTTTTTAATGGCCACTTAAAATGTGCTAGACTCTATTAGGACTCTGCTACATGGATTATGGTTCATACACTTCATTGATACTGTTGAATATAAAAGCAAAGTGTTGCACATTCTTTTGCAACGTAGGACCAGTCGAACTAGAAATCAGCATAAACAACTCCAGCTGTTCCACAGTTCCCTCTAGAGTCAAAGGATTTCACATACAACCAACCCGTACTCATTTAAAGATTAGTCAAAGCTACATTACCTGGACGTTCTTTAGCAACAACCATGTAAATAATGCAAAGTCTTTGGGAGGCTCTTGAGCTGCACCCACTTCTGTAAACAGGATTATCTGCCTATGCCACTAGGATTAAGAAGTTGTTTGTATAACCCTTTACTTTTTAATGTACCGTACTATGGTATTTGCATAGCTGTAAAGCTGTAAAGGGAAGGCTTTTCCAACTTTTCCAGAACAGATAATGCGTACTTTGACCTCCTTACCTGACACATGAGAAGCTGCTGCGCCACACTTTGCTGCATTTCCATGTCCTGCCGGTCAGCCCTGAAGGTCGCTGTGGCTTTCTCCAGCCAAAACTCGAGCTGGGCTGCCCGCTCCCGGCAGACATGGAGTATGCAGTGAGGCTCAGGTCTGCCTGGCAACTGCTGCAGCTCACCTGGTCCTGCCTGCGAGTCAAGGAATAAAGGAAGTAAACAATTGGTCTGCCAGCAAGGGGTGTGTCACTGAGCACTAAATACTTGCAGAGCAACCTTACTCTGCTCGTGCTGTTCACAATTGCTTCACTTCCTGACTTAAAATGATAACAAGCTCCTAAGTCTGCTGGAAACAAACTAGTAATTTACATGAAGCCGTGGTCATGTGGTTGCATACTCTTGTTTCTATGCAGGAGATTTGCATGCTCTCAAGGGAAGGATGTGATAGTGTCAACAAATCAGACAGTGGGGGTAGCCTGTATTCCCACCTGCAGCATGTATCGTATACTACCTAATGTTTGCATTCCTCCTCACTACTGCATGGAACTGAATGGAACAGCACAAAATCAAATCAAGGAAATGATCTGCCACTGTCTGGGACAAGATAATTATCTTTTATAATGTATCTTTTATATCATTTTTTTAACTTAACCATTTAATTCATGTAATATTGAAATAGCTGAAAAAGAGAGTAGTTTTGGACACATACATAAATATGGGGAAAATATGTGGAAGAAATGGCATCCTCATCACTATCATTCATTTGTGTATTCCACATGTCACCATATAAAGACTATTTAATCCAGTCCAGGTTTTTACTCCAAGCAAGTTCTAATGTACTTAATTGAAGCTGCTAAGAAGCAATTACCTAATTTAAGACCTGGTTGGAGTTGAGTACCACTGCTTTATACAATTGTACAGTCAGACCTGGTTTATCCAAACACACTCCCCACTGTTTGAAAGTAATTAGTGCACAAAGCAAAGCCTTAAATACAGTACTTACAAAACTGACAACACCACATGCCATTTCTTGAGGAATAGCTTGTGTCTCACACATGTCATTATTGTCTGGTCTCATTTGCACTGTGTCCACAGCAGTTGCATCTTCAACAGTAAAAGTTTCCTCATGTTCCTAAATAATAAAACTCAGAGGTAGTTTGTACACATATACTGCACATGACATTTCATAATGACCTTCCTCTGACAAAGATAGGCTCTCCTCAGCCAGAACACCTGTAACAGGCTCACTTTCAAAAAACTGTTTTCTCTAAAGATTCTCCCTTTTTGATTCTTAACTCATTGTCACTATAGAAGCATCCCTGTACTCTTTATTTTTCAATCTTTTTAAAGATGTCATTGAGTATACAGACCTCTTCATGAGGGACAGGCTGCATGCTGCTGTTTTCATTGTCTTCTGCTTCCAGTTGAACTGAAGATTTATTCTCAGTATTTAGATCTTCTGGAGTATGATGTTCTTCAGGTTCCTATCAAACACATGTATTATTGTGAAGATTATTAGAACAACAACCTGAGGAACACCAACATATCTTTCACCCTGACTTGAAAGCAATCTAAAACCAACAGCATTTAACCTGGAACATGTTTGATGGATTGCATTGACTTAGTACAGTGCATTAGGGCTAATAATAGTACCTGCATTGTTAAAAACCTTGTTCATTTAAAATAACATCACAAGTATAAAAAAAATACCACAAATACTGTATATCAGGGAGTCCATCCCAGTCCTGGAGGGGTATACCACTCCAGGTTTAACAGGTAGAATGAGACAGTTATCTACTTAACTGTCTGGATGGAGATTTAATTGGTTCAATTATGGTTTAGACCACGGTTGGAAGAAAGACCAGGACTGGAAGGACCCACCTTTGCCACTCCTGCTGCATACAGTATACTTTATACCATATGTGTACAGACAGTCAGACCTGGTTTATCCAAACACACTCCCCACTGTTTGAAAGTAATTAGTGTACAACAAAAATAATAAAATACAGTACTTACAAAACTGACATCACCGCATACCATTTCTTGAGGAATAGCTTGTGTCTCACACATTTCATTATTGTCTGGTCTCATTTGCACTGTGTCCACAGCAGTGGCATCTTCAACAGTAAAAGTTTCCTCATGTTCCTAAATAATAAAACTCAGAGGTAGTTTGTACACAAAGACTGCACATGACATTTCATAATGACCTTCCCTGATAAAGACAGGCTCTCCTCAGCCATAGCACCTGTAACAGGCCCACTTTTAAAAACTGTTTTCTCTAAAGATCCTCCCTTTTTGATTCTTAACTCATCATCACTGTGGAAGCATTCCTGTACTCTATTTTTCAATCTTTTTTAAAGATGTCATTGAGTATACAGACCTCTTCATGAGGGACAGGCTGCATGCTGCTGTTTTCATTGTCTTCTGCTTCCAGTTGAACTGAAGATTTATTCTCAGTATTTAGATCTTCTGGAGTATGATGTTCTTCAGGTTCCTATCAAACACATGTATTATTGTGGAGATTATTAGAATAACAATCTGAAGAACACCAACATATCTTTCACCCTGACTTGAAAGCAATCTAAAACCAACAGCATTTAACCTGGAACATGTTTGATGGATTGCATTGACTTAGTACAGTGCATTAGGGCTAATAATAGTACCTGCATTGTTAAAAACCTTGTTCATTTAAAATAACATCAAAAGTATAAAAAAAATACCACAAATACTGTATATCAGGGGAGTCCAATCCCAGTCCTGTAGGGGTATACCACACCAGGTTTAACAGGTAGAATGAGACAGTTATCTACTTTACAGTCTGGATGGAGATTTAATTGGTTCAATTAAATGACTTAAAACAGGGTTAGAACAAAGACCAGGCCTGGAAAAGCCAACTTTGGTCACCTCTGCTGCATACAGTATACTTTATACCAGTGGTACTCAACTCTGGCCCTTGAGATCTAATCCAGTCCAGGTTTTTACTCCAAGCAGGTTCTAATGTAGTTAATTGAAGCTGCTAAGAGGAGCACCTGGATCATGTTTGTTGGATTGAATTGACTTAGTACAGTGCATTGGGGCTAATAATAGTACCTGCATTTTATAAAAACCCTGTTCATTTAAAATAGCTTCAAAAGTAAAAAATACCACAAATACTGTAAGTGTCCAATCACGGTCCTGCAGAGCCATTCCACTCCAGGTTTAACAGGTGTAATGAGATAGTTAACTACTTTACAGTCTGGATGGAGGTTTAATTGGTTCAACTAAACGATTTAGGCAGGCGTTGGAAGAAAGACCAGGACTGGAAGGGCCAAGTTTGGCCACCCCTGCTGTATACAGTATACTTTATACCATAATTGCACAGGCAGTTAGACCTGGTTTATCCAAACACACTCCCCACTGTTTGAAAGTAATTAGTGCACAAAGCAAAGCCTAAAATACAGTACTTACAAAACTGATAACATCGCAAGTCGTTTCTTGAGGAATAGCTTGCGCTTCACACATGTCATTATTGTCTGGTCTCATTTGCACTGTGTCCACAACAGTTGCATCTTCAACAGTAAAAGTTTCCTCATGTTCCTAAATAATAAAACTCAGGTAGTTTGTACACAAAGACTGCACATGACATTTCATTATGACATTCCCCTGCCAGAGACATGCTCTTCTCAGCCATAGCACCTGTGACAGGCCCATCAAAGAGCCTTCCTGTACTCATAACTCAACGTTAGTTTGTAGGTTTTCAAAACCTAGTTCACCTAGTGAATTTCAAACTGTATTGCAGAACATTAGTAACATGTCCTTGCTTCGTTCAAATAAAGGCCTCAAACCTTTCAGTTCATGCAGTTTAGACTGGGCTCAAAGAAGTGAAGCTCCAAGATAGGATGGAGAGAGTCATAGTTGCCGAGCTGGCAGAGGAGAGGAGGAGGCTCAAGGAAACGCAAACAAAAGATAAGACTCAACTTGGGGTAATTTAAGAGAGGCAGTTGTTTTTGACACCAGAAAGATCCATTGCACAAGCTCCAGAACTACGCCAAGGGTACAAAGCTTACCTCCAGAATGCTGCCAGTCAGAGTTTCAGAAGACGATGACTTGGTACTGCCTCCACCTTCAGACCCTGTGTCTGGTCCCTCATAGTACAATCTGTCTACAGAATATCCTTCCGCTGGTATCTGTCAAATCATTAGCATAAGTACACCATTAGGAAAGAGACTAAGTAATTTAAATGGTTACATTTCATGAAACCTTATGACACTGTTTTCAGCAGCACACCTCTCCAAAGTTTTATGTTTGTGCTTAAAATACACATCTGTTCAGAACACGCAAAGTAAAGATGCTACATGTATTTTGTTTGCCCAATCAAAACACTTTACTGATTACTTTCAATTGTTTTGTTTTTTACCTAAATGTTCATCCCATCTAGTCTTTGAGACCAAAAAAAAGTTTTCTTTTGCTTGTAAGTACATGATGCACAGTGCACACATTCATTTTTTAAATGCATACAAATAATTGCTACATTCCTATTTTGTTATGATTATTTCAAGTGCAGTTTGTTCTGCTTTTCAAGTGGCGCATGTTCCTGGAAAAGAGCTTGCCAAGTACGCCTGCCTGGTTTTTTTTAAAAGAGCACAAATATTTTAAAAATAAAATAATTAGACATGTGGGGAACTAGAAGTGGATGTTTGTCCCTTCAATGCCTTATTCTCCACATTATAAAAGTTCTTCCCTCCTAATGCCCTTTAGTGTGCTTTCCATCCTGAGTTTGAAAGTTTCTTTCAGGATTGTTTCTAGACTATTAGATGTTCACCTGTTCCCTTCACAAAGCTCACCTGGGGAATCCTAAATCCAGTTGGCGGTTGAGTGTATTCGGCAGGACTTGTGGACATTTCATCTGGATATTCCTCCTGGACTGCTATTTCCATGTCCTGTCTCTGTCCTATCAACTGCTCAATCGCAGACTGTAAAAGGCAAGTTTTTAAATAATGGCCACAGCAGCCCAAATTTGACCCTGGTCATTTAATTTTGCAGTTTATCATACTATTCCCATGCCCATGCATTTAATGTGCAGATCTAAAAGTACAGAAACCTATTTAAACTTGAGTTTAAACGTGTTAATATTTTGTCCAAATGTTTATTACCCAATGAGCCAACATAACCACATATTTGGGTCGTATTTATAATATACAAGCCTTCATTGCCAGGGCATAACATGATGAAAAATTAATACGGTGCCATCTATAGACATATTAGTATAAATCTGAATTTTTATTATTAATAAGTTATGCTGAGCACCATTAAGAGGTGATAAATTTTTCGGCAATTCTGTATCAGTGTTGGCTTTGCTTATTATTATTTTGGACAATAGACATCTAGCACCAAGATTCACTGCATAGTTCCATAAATGGGATTCTCAATAAATGTGGCTGGCACAGTGACAATGCTGTTATCTACTGCCAGCCTATCCAAATTCGGGGAACAGGCATAGAGGTGCATCGCCCACTGAATCTAAAACTAATAGCTTAATGAATTCTGCTGTTTCTAAACAGGGCCATTCTTAGACTGTGTGTGCCATTTTGTACCACTGTCACGTATTGTAGAAAGCCCAGCAAAGCAAATCTGTGAGACATTAGATATGCCTACATATTTCTGTGGACGGTTACAAATCTTGGGGAAAATGTGTTTATAAAATGAATATTGCATTTATTTTTAGAATGCAACTAACTAATTGTCATGGAATTTCTAACTCACCTGAAGCACTGCATTTTGCTGGACAGTCGTGGTGCTCAAGTTCCTCCATTGCTGGCAACAGTTGTTCTGCTCTTTTGAAAACCACTAAGGAAGCGATCGCCTCTCTGGGTTCATAGTTCTTTATCTCAGCTATGGTCTTCTTCATGGACTGAATGTTTTCCAGGATAACCTTAAAAAGAAAACAGGTGGTAAACTAGCTTAGTTAATGACTGGATGGCAACCCATTGGTCAAAAGCCTTTGCTGAAACAGAATCCATAGTTATACTTTATAGTTGAGACATCATATACAAAGTGTTTTTGCTTGTTTTTAAAACAGAGATTAATTATTAAAACGTATCCAGTGCTTGACACCATTCAGTACCACAGTTGTGAATGAACAGAGCAGGCCAGCCAAGACTCACCTCTCGGTTTCTGAGATGTTCTTCTGGAGAGATCTCATCCATGTCATCGGAAGACAAAATGGTCCTTATTTTTGCAACATTTTTCTCCATCAGTTTAACCTCTGTCTCCATGGCTTCCAGTTCCTGTAGTTGAAATATTGAAATACAAATAAGCTCCACACAAATGAATGGACTCTTTGTTTAGAGTACAGAAAATGAAATATAGTTCAACTGAAACGTACTGTAGCCAAATGCTGTAACTGTGAAAGAGGTCCCATAATTCCTTCCAGCAATGCTGTTATTTTCTGGTCCACATGGCTTCCATGTTCCTCCAAAGCCATTGTGTCACAAACCAAGGAGATCTCCTGAAGGACAGGGGCAAACCCCTGCAGAGTCTTCTGTCTCTGCAGGCCATCATCCCTGCAATCTAAAGGTTAAAAGTAATATTGCAACAATTAAAACATACATACTCAATACAGTTAAAAAAAACCTACACTGCATCAGATTACTGTCACCTAAATAGGAATTAATGTAACTTAAATAAAGTGTTAAAGAAAAACTGAAAAAACTGAATACTATACTTACTTGTAAAGCTTTGACATTTTTGTGCAGAGATTTTGCAGAATCAAATGTGAATTCCATTGATAACCAGGCCTGAGTATCATCAATCCATACATTCGAGCTGTTGATCATTTCATTGTATTCTTGTAGACAATTAGTGATCTGCAGAAACAAGGTGTAAGACATCTAAAACAGCATCCTGCCTCAAACACTGTGTCATCCAGGAAGAGAATTACATTCACATGGAAATGTCCACCCATTGGACAGCGGCATTCATCTCTGGGTTTGGAAAAGATTGAGCATCTTACACACCTCTGACTGTTGAGCTATTTATTTTGTACCAATCCTGCAGTATTTCAGGCACAGTTACTAGTACTGAAAAATACCTGTTACACATATTCAGTACTAGTGCATGTCTCTGTTCAAAACAAAGAGGTCTACTACGAGAAAGTACAATACAGCGTTATTACAGGAACCACACTGATTCAGTCTGCACTTGGCTGACTAAATGCCTGTTTGTTGTTGAAAATAACTGGACTATTAACCAGTATAGAATGAGTCCCTTACCTTGCTAAGGAAAGCGGTCCTCTGTTCTGCCTGCTGTGCTGCTCTCTGATAGAGCTGCAGTGGCTCCATCAAACTGTCCATCATTTGCTGGGCCTGGTTGGGGTTCTGCTCAGCAAGGTCCTGCACCTCTGCCTCCAGGGAGGTCAGTCTGGAATGCCACCGATCAACCTCATCCCAGACCCGCTGCAACCAGGAGCAAGACAGTCAAGAAAGACAAGGGAGCAGCAGGTGCAACTTCGACACAGGTGTGCACATGCAAAGAGAAATCAGATTAGCGTGTCTCTCTTAACTCTATTCCCATTGGAAAGAACTGTATGTATGACAGGGAGAGGTCTTCCTAGCTTTAAACAATATATACCAAACCCTTGAAATTGAATTAAACAAATAGTGTACTGCACTTCTTTTTTTTTTAAATACAAGCGATTTGTTGAAAAGTCATGCTTGTTACCTTTTGCATTTCCTTGGCTTGATTTATTGTTTGGCTTTTTGCTGCAACATTTTGTCCACGCTTTGAAGTCCTTTGGTAATATCTTCAATTTTGTTATGCAGTAAATGGTGATGGCTGTTCTGCACAACAGCTTTTTCTACCTATAAAATACACAGGAAAACATGCAAAAACATTCAGTAAGAATGCAGAAAAAACTGGATTAGTTCAGAACATTACAATACACCCAACTGCTACAAAAGCTGCCTGCTGATGTCATCGGACAACTGTTTTCTGCTAGAAACCTATTATCTGGGGATTCAATGATTCATTTCCTGAACTAGCTTCCAATATATTATTTAATTGGTTAGTATCTATGAAGTAAATCAATGAGATGTTTTTATTACTAATATTCTAAACAGTTCTTTTTATTTTTTTTAATGTTTTAATCTTCGTAACAACATTAGATTTTCTTGCAAAAATGTGGGTCATTCCATGAAAGTGGTACGATTTGAGTCCCTCTGACCTTTAAGTAAATTTTAAACATTGGGTCACCAAAATCTAATTTAAAAAGCTTTTTTTATATAAATTGAACATGTCCCCTGTAATGAAGTGTAAGAAATATTACATTAATTTCATCTTTAATATCAGAAAATATCTTGTTTTCAACTGACACCAAGCATTTTGTCATGTCCTCCGTGGCCTTCTCTGAATTTGTACTTAGAATATGACTAATAAAAATGCCAAATAATGCATACATTTTGCCATTGATCGAAACATCTATTTGTGCTCTTTTGCTAAGAATGTATTTTTTCCAAATAAATGCATGATTATTGATTAAAATCACAATATGTAGTTGCATACCTCAGTCTACCCTCAACCCCGTTACGCCAACCAATCTCAAAATAGTGAACTATGTGACATCATCAACTGGAAGTGACATCATACAAGTCTTCTGAACAACATGGTGCAAAGACAGGCAAGTTATCACATTCTTTTATATCTATATTTCATAGATGTTTATTGTTAGATTGGGGCCATCAAGCTCAACAACTCAACTCTGTTACATGAAATAGAGATAGAAAACTATTACTTATCATTTTTATTGCAAAAATATATGCAATTTCTTAATTTCATGCATGCCATGTGGTCTCCTGTTCTTCACCACATGAGGAGCAGTGGCCATTTTGAGCCTGAAAAACCTGCACAGAAGATTTTCTATCAGAGAACCCTGAGAAGATCTCATATTCTCTGTTTTGCCACCTTCGACCTTTTTGGGTTGTTCATCCCTCCATAGCCGACCGAGACACATGCATGTGCAAGTTTCATGAAAATCTAAGCTTTGTAGCTGAGAAGCTGAATCAGCTGAAGCTAATTGAGACCTCCAATCTGGAGAGCTTGGCAGAGATGGTATGCTGCGATTCCTCCAGCAAGAAGTGCATGTACGGGAGTGTGCTGAGTGCAAGGACAAGAGTGTTCCCCCTCCAGTACATATGACAGCCTGGCGAAAGTATCCTTCACCCAGTGGGTGACAGCAGAGAAGGAGATAGAAAAGAATAATCACGAGAAATAGGGTTCAACAGTAAAGGTAACTGTAAAGAAAACAGTTGAGGGCACACAGGAGAACCTCACAGGGTTGCTCCACACCTACTTGCACAGGTTTAAAAGACACTTGTTCAACATTAAACAGCACTATGCCTGCTGCAGAGAGCTGAAGGAACGCATGTCAATGGATGAGGCCTTGATCCATGTAGACTTTTCAGAAAACTACACCTGTAAATACAGCTCTGAGATACAAGCTGTCCACTTTGGGGCCTCACACCAGCAGGCCACTCTGCATACGGGGTGTTGTAATGTAGGTGAAAACCAGAGCCCATATGCTTCAGCACCATCTCCCCTCCAGGCACAAAGGCCCTCCAGAAATATGGCAACACCTCGATCCAGTGCTGGATTACCTTCAGGCCACACATCCGCAAGTGTCTGTGCTGCACTTTTTAGTGATGGCCCCTGTACACAATACAAGCAAAGAGACAACTTCTTCCTTTTCAGCATGGAATTGGACAGAAGAGGCTTCAAGGCTGGCACTTGGAATTTTTCGAGTCAAGTCACGGCAAAGGGGCTCCTGATGGTGTCGGGGAACCTTAAAAGAACAGCTGACATGTTGGTGGCTAAGGGCCGTGATATCCCTGATGCACATGAGCTCTTCAAGGCCCTGACTGAGACAAACACAACAGTGAAACTGTTCTTTGTGAAGAGTGAGAACGTAGAGAACGCATTGGAGAAGATGTCAACCCAGATACCAGCAGTGCCATCAACAATGAGGATCCACCAGGTGATTACTCTTGCTCCAAGAGAGCTGATATATCGTGATGTCAGCTGCATGTGCTCAACACAGAAGCAACTCGACTGCAAGTGCTTCAACACACAGCATTTCAGTTTCAGCAGGAAGGTTCCAACTGCTGTGCCACAGCCAGCCAGTGAAGGAAAGCCACAACCAGTGAAGGAAATCCAGTGGGGAAGTCCAGGGCTGCTTGGGCAGTGGTGTATGCTCAGATACGATGAAGACCTATATCCAGGCATCATCCTTAACACAGATGAAATGCATGTCCAAGTAAAGTGTATGCATCACGTTGGATCAAACAGATTCTTCTGGCCTGCTTGTGATGACATCCTCTGGTACCTGTTTGATGATGCCCTTGAAATCATTCCACTCCCACAGCCTGTGACATCACGCCACGTAGAGATCTTGAAAGAGGTGTGCGACAGACTTTCGGGATGAACGCCATGAAGCAAGACACACACACACACCAAAAGTATGTACCTACCTGTGAGACCTGTGAGACCAGCACCATGGTGCTCCTGAGTGTCTCCATGTCCATGTGCAGACAATGTTTTTATGATTCTGATGACCTGTTCTAACCTGACCTGTTCTGATGACCTGTTATCAATGTCTGCTATGTTTTTGTTTGTTTTGTTTTTTACCGCAGTTGGGTTAATAAAACTCAGTTTAATTCAAATTGATCTCTATTGTCCTCATTACATGGTTATATATAAGAAATACAATGTTTATAGAACATCGCTGAGTGAATTTGAGAGTAAACAAAACCAATTTATATGGAAGCCCTATTTGTCACTTCAACCCCATTACCCTAGTGTCAACCCTGTTACATAACAATTTAACAATTTTGTGATAAAATGTTGGAAAGGTTATGGAATATGAATTCAATGTTTGTTGAGCTCAGTCTGAAATGTTTAGAGCAATCATGAGAATGTAGATTTAAGTTCAAATTCTGAAGTGAAACCATACTTTTGAAAAAATGATGAGGTCAGCTGACACACAAAGTGTCCATTTGAGGCTTTAGTATAGCAAAAGTGTGAGATTTTATATGAATTTTATATTTGCAATTATTGAATTCGTTTGAGGGACATATGATTAATAAGAAAATGTTGATTTTATTACAAGAATCTTTTAAAATCATATTCAGACAACTTCCATAGTGTCTGTAACGGGTTGAAGACAAATGGTGTCCATATCAGAAGAAAATGGCTGATAATAATAGGGCTTTGATGCCTGAGATGGGAAAATATGTTTTCTAAATATGTCCTTCGTGTCATGGGGTGTTCAGAAAAATTATTTATTTTGGTAAAAATCAAAAATGTCAAAGTCCAAATCGCACGGTTTGGTGGAATGACCCACTTACTCCCCACTTCTCAGTACTACTGGAGGTCCCGGTTCAAATCCCACCTCAGCCACTGACTCCTTGTGTGACCCTGAGCAAGTCACTTAACCTCCTTGTGCTCCGTCTTTCGGGTGAGATGTAATTGTAAGTGACTCTGCAGCTGATGCATAGTTCACACACCTAGTCTCTGTAAGTTGCCTTGGATAAAGGCCTGCTAAATAAACTAATAATAATAATAATAATAATAATAATAATAATAATAATACCTGATTATACCACATATAAAAATTAAAAATTAAAAAAAAAACAACCAACTAAAATGTCTGGCAGTCCTACATTCAACCTAACCTGACACCAGTAAAACAGTACCCTGGTTAAAATCTTGCAAATTTGTTTTTTCTACTAAGTAGAGTCATTGTGACACCCACAAAGTGCTGCACTCTAATCTCAGTCTCTAAGATACTGCATGAAACAAAACACACACAAGCCCCCACCACTACCTTGACTTATGGCTTGTGACATTGCCATAGCAACACCCCCTAATGATTGGAATGGAGATCTGACTGCATGAACACGTTGCAGTAAAATGTTTCTCATTGTTAAAGCTTTTCTTTTTTATTTTTTGCCAGACAAAGGGTTCAAATGAGAGGTGGAAGGCGTTTTATTTGGACAGGCTTAGGTGATAGACATTGAAGGACACTGAAAATAGACACAGTTATTTGTCAGAGTAGTTGAGAATTGTGGCACAGGTGAATAATGAGTCGTTACCTGTTCTCCCACCTCCTGGAGAGTCCTGCTCACCTCCTGGAGCTGCGCCTCTATCTCTGCAGGGACGATGGCGTCCATGTTCGAGTACTTGATTTTCAGCTTGGCCATGATGTTTTTAACAACTGTCCTCTGGGTGTCAAGCTCTGTCTGAACCTCCTGCAGCAAATAATAAACTCAATCATCTTTCAGCACCTCAGAGCCAGACTCTTCCAATTAACAGCCTTGTTTTTCTACATTTAAAAACACTAAACCAGGCAGCGTTTTATATTTGACATGAACCATATTTAAATATTCTGCACATAAACAACTCTGACCTAAGAAGTCAAGTAAACAAAACAAATTGCTTCTTTCCATTTGCCTAACGAGGCTTTTTTTTTTATCAACTTACCTGCTTTCACCATAGTCCAAAGGAATAAATAAACTGCAAAATTATTTTTGAATCACAACCATTCTGTTAATGAGCGTGACACATTCAAGTAGCAGAGAAGACAATCTATTCTGTATGCCTTTCAGGACAGCCACAGGTAGCAACACCAATTTATAGTCTCAAGTAAGAAGGTCCCTCTCAGTAATGCATGGGAACTCTCCTTTTTGCATACATAACCAAAGCCACACAGAAACCAAGAGTATCCTCTTACATTTATTCTACAAAATGGGAGAACACAATCCCTTTCAAACCAAGAGCACCACTTCTGAGTGAAAGACTATAGGCTGCATGTGGGACAAGGCCTATCAAAAACTTTTGGATGCAACTCTGAGGCTTAGATACAGTAACACTGCGCTACACAGATCTCTCTTGTTAAGGACAGAACAATGTTAGTAAACGAATTAGTGAAAGGAATTTGGAACCAAAGCCATGGCTGTTCCGCTCAAGAGCATACTGACATTGTTAATTCAGTATTTATTTTCCTCTGTCCCTTTTCTATTTTATTTTACGGTCACCCATCAAGTTATCATTTGAATTTCAGTTTTGAAAATAAAAATGCAAACATTACATCAATCTTTTAAATAACAAACAGCTCTTTGTTTTTGTTTTTAAATAAAGAGACAGACGAAAAGCTTATGAAATGGGTTCAATGCTTTTTGTTGTTGTTCTAAAGCACTGTGATTATCCTTATTTCATTTCAGTTAAGACAAATGGCTTAGTGTGACTAAAATCAAAGCACATGCTCATTAAAATGGCATTACTCATGGATCAGCTGCTCACTGTATTAAGCATGCATTTTAATTGGCAACAGCAAAACTCACCCATACCTTTATCATTATTTCACTCAGAATTCATTTTCGGAAATTACATTTTCATATTACTGCTTTAATATTTGTCTCCTTAAAAGAACCTAGCAAATGTATGGGGATTTCAACAACCCACATACTACTTAACTGCCATAAGACTGTCATCAACAAATTAGATATATCTGATAAGGTGATAAGAATAACA
This sequence comes from Acipenser oxyrinchus oxyrinchus, assembly GCA_030684275.1. Lineage (NCBI taxonomy): Eukaryota > Metazoa > Chordata > Actinopteri > Acipenseriformes > Acipenseridae > Acipenser > Acipenser oxyrinchus. The sequence goes on from JAGXEW010000061.1 coordinate 55,534, forward strand.
TACAAACAGAAATATATGCAGATACTGAGTGTATTTTGTCTACATAGCAAGCAACTCTATTTCACTGTTCAACAAGACCACATCTTTACTGTACCTCCAATTCTGTTATATTGGGTGTGTGGTCCACCACAGACAGCAGTGACACAACAGGCAGTAGCCATTCCTTTACCCCTCTGATCTCATCTTTCACCTTCTCACGCTCCTGGATCTCTGTGTCTACTGACCTGCGGCTCTTCATAGCTTTCTGCTTCAACCTGTGGATGAATTTAGAGCAGAACAAAAATGGACAAGTAGTCTTTTGGCCACCAATCTACCAAAGGCAACTACCAACTAAAACTGAAAACTTACAAATATATCTGTACCTATAATCAATATATTGCTGTTATATCTGTCAGATGAATTTTTATGAAAACCAAATTTCTCTTCTAATATAAAAGTCAGTATCTTTTCTCAGCTCCCAGCTATTCCGTGTCACCCGCCTGTGCCCCAGCTCAGGAATGTAGGCTGAAGCAACAACCGACTGGCATCCACCACCAAGCAGGCTAATGGTCGGCCAGTGAGCTAATCAACTTCTGTGAGATAACAAGGACTAAGGATTTTAATTGCTCCTGCGACAACAGACAGCTCTTTACAATGGCCGTTAAGAGAAATGCCTGCCTTTTCATAGCTAGTTAGACATGCCCTCATTTTGGGAGCCAGCCTTGAGTAAACTTTTGGCCAACCTAAATTCTTTAAAGTGGGTAAGAACAGACCAAATAAAATGTGTTTGCTAACATTAGACCAGGCCCGCGATGGAAGTTTAACATTTCAACAGATCTGAATTGAAGTGAATATAGCAAAGACTAGAATCTTACTTTTATACTGATCTTGCATTGCCTGTAACTTCTGACAAATGGGAATGGATGGCCTCAAGTTTTTCCGTGACTCCAAGAAGACCCTTCACTTTGTGCACCAGGAAGACCAAAGAGGACTGCTCATTGTTAACACTGTCTTCATACTGATTCACATGTTTCTGTAAGTCAAGGAGGTTCTCTTTGGCTGCCTTCTCCTTGGAGCATTCAGGCAGGTCATCCTGTAGATTGTCCAGAATGATAGCAGCTCTTTCAATCTAAGAAAAAAATACTGCTCCTTTAATTCTGATGTAAACTATAGGTACGTCATGTAGACAAACATTTCAGCTTGCATCACCATCAGTGTTAATGGATTCTTCTCTTTTAATTATATATTCATTAGTCTGACTAAAGGTTTTTACTAAGTAATTATGTACCCCTTGACATTTACAGCAGTCGACAGTGGCAGTGTAATTAAATTTATTTTTAAATGCTCAGAGGTAACGGTTTAAACAACCTATTTGTACCTTTATGTTTTCGCAGAAGTATGCTTAAATGCTTTATTTTTTTATTTTTATTTAATTTAGTAGTTGGCAATTGATTTTACCCGTTTTCTCATCTCGCCACAACCACCCCTGCACTGACTCAGGAGCGGCGAAGACAAACACACGCTGTCCTCCAAAGCATGTGCCGTCAGCCGACCGCTTCTTTTCACTCTGCAAGCCCGCCATGCAGCCAACCCAGAGCTACAGCGTCGGAGGACAACGCAGCTCTGGGCAGCTTACAGGCAAGCCTGCAGGCAATGGGCCAATTGTGCACTGCCCCTGGGAGCTCCCATCCACGGTCGGCAATGGAATAGCCTGGACTCGAACCAGCAACCTCCAGGCTATAGGGCATTCTGCACTCCACGCTGAGCTCTTTACCGGATGCGCCACTCGTAAGCCCCTTAAATGTTTTTTTATTTTTATAAGTGATTTTACCATTAAGATTCTCAAGTGCTGTCCATTAATGAAGCAAGTTTTGTATTTATTTATTTTTTCAACTATGAGCCTATATTTTTATTCTCCATTTACTGTGCAGTAGAAATAAGATACCTTCTTTCAAATACAGATTTCTTTAATCTGGTTGTAGCCAGGGCAACCAGCAATATCACAGTTTGGCAGCCCTGTACTGAAGAGGCCTGTATTTGGTCTTCAGTTTCTTATTTTCAGTTGATGGTCTGATTTTCAAAAGAATGGAGGGTCCTAATGAACAGCTGGCACTCAGCTGATGACCAGTATTTATTTTGATTCAAAATAACAATTCTAATTCATTGTGACAACGCAGTGTACAACCTCTTCCAATGACAGCACACATCGCATTAGCCGTTCCGCTTGTTTTGGCAACCCGACTCACGTTTTCATTGACTGCCTTCCATTCTTTGTTGAGATTTTCACAGCTGACTTGATGCTCCTTTGCAGGCTGCTGAAGCTGGAGCCATGCATACCACAGAGCAGAGACCTCTTGCTTGATACCGAGCTGTCCCACTCTTCACACTGAAGTTCTGCAGCTATCGCTCTGAGTTTTACAAGATCTTCCATCGAATCCAGTTTTGCAACCAAGATCTTTAGAAGGAAAAAAAATATGTTATACATTTAAATATGGTTAGCACTAAATAATAATAAATAAATAAATAAACAATAATAAGCCCTAGGTATATAACATATCAAAACGAACAGGAAACATTAAGCAATTGCAAGCCCACGGGAACTTTTGAAGTCTCTTTATTATAGATTATGGTCAAAATAGTTCTTTTTTCAGTACTTGAAAGTCAGGCCCCAGATCTTTTAATGTAAGGCACAAATCAATACTTTGGGGCTCCCGAGTGGCGCATCCAGTAAAGGCACTCTGCGTGGAGTGCAGGATGCTCTGTAGCCTGGAGATTGCTGGTTCGAGTCCAGGTTATGCCATCGCCGATCATGGCGGGAGTTCCCAGGGCGGCGCACAATTGGCGGCGCCGCCTGGGTGGGGAGGGTTCAGGTCGGTAGGGTAATCCTCGGTTCACCACGCACCCGCAATTCCTGCGGCCGATAGGGCGCCTGCGGGTCTGCTGTAGAAGCCACTCAGATCTGTGTTGTCCTCCGCACTAGGGGTCTGGTGGCTTCACTGTAGACCTGCAGCGAAAAAGACAGCTTGGCAGGACACGTTTGGAGAACCCATGTGTCTGCCACCGTTTCCATAGTCGGCGAGGGAGTTGCACCAGTGAACCAGGATAAAAATAATAATTTGGGCATTCCAAATTGGGGAGGAAACCAGGGTAAAAACCATTGGCGACGACTAAATTTAAAACAAAAAATAAATAAAAAATCCAATACTTAACCTTCAGTTTTTCTAGCTGCTCTACAGATTCCTTGTAAGAAGTTGCTTTTTGAGATGCAGATGTTGCAAACATCCTTTCCAAGTTATTGAAATTAGTGGAGATCTCCTGCTTGTATTCTTTGTAGTTTTGTACTTTTCAACACACCTGTACAAGAAGAATAGGTGGGGTGGGGGGAAATGCTATTTGAGAGGTTGTTGTGGTTTTGGTGAAATGGTCAAATACAAGCTGGATAGAGGGAAGAGCATAGAAACTTAAAAGTGGGTGCAATAACAACAAACATTGGTCTGTTATGAATTTTTAATCCTGATACCGCAAAGACGGTAAAATGCATTACCTTTGCATTCTTTCTAGCTTGATTTCAGCTTGCCCTCTCAATACTGCATTCCTTACAAGCAATTCACTTAATATATTTGCGTGTTGAGGCAAAAAGTGTGAGATATGCTTTCCAGTCGGGGAGAATTTGCTGCATGTCAGAGAGTTTGGATTCGAATCCAGCGTGACACTTGCTCAGGTTTTCCTGGTGTTGCTGCAGCTGCAGTTCACAGAAGCTCACGTTGATTGGTGTGGGCAGGAGCCTGACTTCAGACTGGCAGAGGAAATCAGCAGCACTTCTAACGGCTTCATCATACTCTCTGGCTGCTTCCTTCGCTTTAGTCAAAATATCCTGAAAGAGAAAACTCATATTAACCTTTTGCACCCTCTAAAGGAATAAAATGTCAAAAGGCAGAATCAAGAATTTGAATGTTTCTTTTTGAATATTTCTATTCTATTGACTGAAACATGCAATACAGTGTGAGAGGCCCCAGTCATATATATTTTTAAATTGCTAGAAAGAGTGCATAGTGCATACATTCTTGGTATACTGAGTTCAGATAAATGTTTGTTTTGTTTGAAAAAGTCTGGGCCCTCATCAGAATTCAGGAAGGACAGGTAAGGGAGGACTATTGGAAATCTCCCTGTTAAATTCCAAGCATGTTGCATCAATTATTAATTAATATAAATATTTAATATATGCAATGGGATACATTTGATCTCAATGACCGTTATGTTTTATATCCTAAACCTACCATACGTGAGGCACAGTCATCCTTAACCTGTCTCTCCATGTCTTCCATTTCATTACACTTCTTCTCCGTGGTACCAGGTGAATCTGAGGCTGCCTTCTTCAGAGATTCAAGTTCTTTGTGCTCTAGAGACTTGAGGATACGCATGCGTACTTGCATGTAGTTTTGAAGGGCTTTGCACTCTTGAAGTTTCCTTTCAATTACTTCTTGATCCAAGGTCATGCATGAAGATGCAAGCTCATGCCTTGCTTCCCTTAAGAAGTCCAAAGTGCTTTCCTGTACTGTTTGGAAGTCTTGTTCCTCTAAAAGTTGTTTCTCAAGGTCAAGAGACTCCTTCTGGAGAGCCTGGTTCCACTTGTTACACTCCTCTACTAAATATTGGATTCTCTGTTCCTCAGAGTCCAACAATGTTGGATCCAAAGTTGGGGAGATCTTGTTTAACGTGTCACCAGACTGTTGACATAACACCATCCATTGCTGGAGATCAAGGAGAAGAACCTGACATCTTTTAAGTTTGTCGATTTTAAAACCAGGCGCTTTTTAATGTGCAGGATTTCTTTCTCTGCACGTTCTTTGAGATGCTCAATGTTTTGCAAAACAGTCTGATACTTCTCATATTCCTGAACACTTGAATTCAACTTTTTCATTTTCTTCTCCGTATCAGCAAGCAGAGATTGTAGTTCGCTCAGCTTTTCTTTTTCGAAATATTCACAGCTACATAACTGATCAAGTTGAGACTTATGTTCTAATATTTTAAGTTTTAAGGCATTTCTAGTGGAAACAGCATCCTTACTTAATAAAATCCCATCTATGTTCATGTATGACATTGTCTCTTTCAGATCACACGCCAGTGATTCCAATTTCCTTCTGTATTTTTACGTGTATTTGACATTTCTTCTACATCCCAACATCTCTTTTTTTGAGAAGTAATAACTCTTTTGATATTGTACTGAAGGCATTTTAATCTGTTGCTCAAGTAATAGTTTTCAGAAATGTTAATCTCTGCGGATATCTCCTTGCTGTTCATCAAAAGAGATTCCAGAAGCATCTCCTGTTCTTTGGACTTGTGTAAAATGTCATTACTCTCTTTGACTTGATGCTCAAGCTCTAAAGTATTGCTTTCACTGTCATTTTCCTTAATGTGTTCTTTTTTGGTATGTGCTTCCAACCAGGTATTAATGGAAGCAATTTTTTCAAATAACCTCTCTCTAGCCTGCAAGGCAGACTCCAGTTCATGTAGTTTTTGGGTTGATTTCTGAGCAGCTGACTTATGCAAATCACTCAATGTTTGCAGCAAATAAGACACTTTAGGAACATCTTTCTCATCCAGCCCTGACATCATTACCTTTACCTCCGAAACAAAGGAGTCCATTGTGGACTGCTTGGCTATTATTTCGGACTGCAATTCCTTGAGATTCTTTATCTGAACGCTGACGTCTTCCGGAAACAGCGCTATTCTGTTATTCGCTGTGATGTCACCATTGGCCTTCTTTACCCACATGAAAGCCTCCTTCATCACCTTCATAACTTTGCCGATGGTGGTGGCGCGCTGGTGTCCTCCTCCTCCTCCTTGCTGTGTGCGAAGCTTGTTCTTGCATGAGGTCTAACCGGGCTTGCAACTGGTGGACTGAATTTTCCAAGCTGTCCTTCTCCCTTTGCCCCAGCATGTGCTGAATCAATATCTGTGAGCTTCTCTTTAGATGGCTGAAATTGTGTTGAGCAGCCGTTAGATCAGCACTTAGGATCATCCAGCTTTTCCTCTTGTCGATTTCTTCCTCAGGTGGCGATCCCTTCAGATCAGTAAGTGAAAGCTGCAGGTTATCAACCTGCTTCTGCAGCTCTTGTGACTCTAACAGAAGGTATTTGTACTCCTCAACCTCTTTTGACACCACATAGAGTGTCCTTTCTGCTGCTGATGCCATTTGGTTCCCCTTCTGATCCCAGTGTTCCAGCTGAATTTGTAGAGCTTTTTTCTCAGTTTCATTCAAGTGATGGGATATTTGCTCTTGCTTCTCGCCCAGTTCTTGCAAGATAACTTTTTCTTGCTTGATGGTGGATAGAATTTTCTGAATTGTTTCTGCATGGAATGAACAACTTTCCACAGGACCCCTACCAAGAAAAAACAAAACAACGTCAAATCCTGGAACTGTTCTAACTGCCTGATGTGTATTTGTTTTTCAGTAACAACCAGGCATTTGCTACCCAGTCATAATTTATTTCACATGCTTTTTATTTGTAATCACTTTTATGTTGACATCGATATTATATTAAAGCTAATGCTTAAACATGTGTTTTATTGAGACGGGCAGAAAATTGTCTAGACTCAACTATCATAAAAATACCCTCAATAGCTTCAATCAAAAATATAAAATAAATGGAGTAATAACAGCAGACTTACAGTTCCAAGGTTTCCAGCTCAGCGGATAGTTTTTCAAATAAGTGTTTGACAGCATCAGCGCTACAATGATATTCTTTAATCAGAGACAGCTGGCTTTCTTTGGATTGTTTTAGAGAGGATAGGTCTTGTACATGTTTATTCCACTGCGCCTGAATGTGTTCAACATCAGTTTGGGTTAATGTTCTGAGTTCAATGACTTGAGCATCTTCCATCTGCTTCAAAGCCGCAGCTTGCTTCTGTTTAAAGTCCCTGGAAACTTCCTAGATTATGGGTAGACAATAAATAACAAGGGATAGGATTATGTTATGTTTTTTTGTGTGTGTGTCCTGGATTAATTCAAAATAGTTCAGTGTTTAGTTAACAACGCTACAACTTCACTACTGCTATTGTGGTGCTATCATTTTAAATGCTTTTGCAGTCTTCCTTGTTGAATTAGAACTGGAGCTTTTCAAACATCCCCAAGCCTGAACAAGGAGGCCATGCACGAAGGGGTGTGCCTAAAATGTTCCTTACATAATTGCTCATTTTCTGTATATTGTGTGCAAAATATTTACACAAAAAGCACCAACAACTATTATTGTCTTACATGGGTATCTGTAGAAACAACAGAACTGCTGTTTAAAACACAGTGTACTGCTACGGTTCATGCATCATAAATGTATTACACGTGTAATGATGCAACATGCACATTGCAGTTATGCCTCTTACCTCTGTTTCATTCAGCTGTTTGTTCATTGCTTCTATATTTAGTTCAGCAGCTTGAATTTTAAGGTAACTGACCCTTTGGGAGGCTTCAATAAGTTCTGTCTCGAGTTTTGTTTTTAAAGCAGCATATCTTGTCAAAGCCTTCTTCAATTTGTCTCCCTGAAAATAATGAACAATCACCTATACCATAGCATAACATAAGTCTTCCAAATCAGCGAGGCATGCTATGAAACAGTAACAACAAAGCATTACAATTTTATAACAAATAACTTTCAAATAAGTTTGATCTGCTGACTGGTTTCACAGATCTGTGAAACTAGCCATAGATGTGCAAAGGAAATATAATAGTTACGAGAAACAAAGTACCAAAGTACTTACTTCAATGGCCATGCACTCAGCAGGTCTGTGCAATTGGGAGGCAGTTTCAGTCCCCAGCTGAAAATCTTTGGAGGAGGTTTGCATTTCATTCAGATTACCATCTTGCTGTTGAAGGTCTTGAGTACTCCTGCTATCAGCAGCAGGAACGTGTTCCGATTCCAGCTCTAATTCTGTGAACTGTGGGCCCTTGCTCTGTGCAGAAAGTCCTTCAGAAGAGCTATGCTCCTGTTCCTGTTAAAATAACACCGAAGTTGAGTTTCACTTTCACTTATGTCTGTTTGCTGTATTCCTTCTTTTTTTTAATTCCTTGCAAGTCATCTGACTACTGTCCACGTTACTTGTTTAACAGGCAGTGTGATATACTGCTGTTCTGGACTCTGTCCTGTCCCGTCGGTGAGATGAGATGAGGTTAAAAGCTCTAAAACCATGAATGCAGACGAGCCCCGCTCTTTTGCATTGTTGTTAATTCGCTTCGCATGTGGTGCGTGGGGTCGCTGGTTCGTGTCCAGCATCCCGCTATGTTACACTTGCAAGAGATTGGGCACCATACATTTTGAAAAATAGTTTGAACCTATTTAAGGTTATTATTGTGTAATCTATGCAGGTGTTTACTGTAATGTTATCAGTATAATAATGAAAACTACATTTGGGAGAAAAAGGTGATTTATAACTGAGCTTTATTATCTGATCCGTGATCTCAGGAACACCCCTAGCTGACCTCGCAGTGACATTGAATAAAGTGCGTATAATGCTAAACTGTGGAAGAATGTAGCACACCAGTGAATTGTATTTCAATGTGAAACTGAACAGGATTGTGAAACACTGAAGATTTATATCATATTATATTACTCCAGCTCCTTTAATGGGGGTATAAAGTACAATTGCAATCATTTACAGCTTCATTGTCAGAGACTGAACCTTTGAGTATTCTGCCTATGGTTTCTTTATATCAGAAACAACCTTATTAAGATAGTGAATCCTGAAAAGTCTTAGTAACAACACCTACTTAAAGCTATGCAGCGCTTCTCTGAACTGTCTATTAATACACAGATACAGCTTTCAATTAAGATGTTTCTTTTTGCTGAATCATATCTACTGTGACACAAACACTGCATCTCATGGCATATCACATCTGAAGCCAGCCAGGAATGGAAAGGGACATACATGGGACTGATTCATTATTCTGAATTGGTGAATTATTTTGTATTTCCCTTGAGTATTTTGCTAAAAAGACGTCTGTACTCACTGTACAGAACAAAATGATGACAATTCAGTTGTCACACAATGTACTTTTAAAATTGGAATGCAGGGAGTAGTCTAAACCTACAACAGATAAATGAATTGAATAAATGGATCTAATAATAAATCAGCCTAAATGTTTCCATTTCAATTTCAAATGAAGAGCCCCTAGTCTCTCACAGTAAATGTCTGATTTTGAAACTCTTGTTTGGAATAGTTTCTGTTTCAACAGACAGAGAGTTCAGTGTGTTTTGCATTGTCTCCCTCCCCGAGGTTTATCCTGATGACCTTGGTGGTCTGCTGGAGCCATGTACTTCTAAACAATAAACGCGAGTGATTAAGCGCAGCCTCAGTCAACAATAGGTTACCTCTTTATAAGCACTACTTTTTCTTTAAAGAAAATGTATATTTCAGTGTAGACCCAAAACAACCATAATAAATGATAGAACTTTGTAGAAGGCAAGAGAAATACAAAATAGGTAACATATCCCTTCGGTCACGATTTTTTAAATTTAATTTAAAACAGTATGTGTGAAGTTACCCTGACAAAACTTACAATCATGTAGTGATTGAAGCAGACATACTTAGCACTGGTCTTTAAAGATTAAGTAGCGGCATTCCGAAAATATAGCATCACACGTCCCCACGTGTTGCTACAACTGTTTAAATAATATACCTGTCATTTTCTTTTCATTGTTAACATTCTGACAACTTTTTACACAGTAGTAACACGTGGGGACATGTAATGCTATATTTTTCTAAACCCCGCTACTCTTTAAGGTACACAATCCCTGAGCTGCCGGAAGTGTATCACTGAAGCATCTGCAAGGAGCGATCACCAAATTTTCTTCACTAACAGCTTCAAATAAATTACAATTAAAAATAAAATTCACCTTTACCAAAACATGTGCCTTTGTTAAAAACAAAGTGAGACATTCGAAATGGTGCCAGTACATATTAAGCAAAATGTACTGAAACTATTTTGTTAGCACCACGTACTTTAAAGGGTTAACGACATTACATTGAATATTGTGTCTGTATTATAAAACATTACACCAAAATATTTTTTAAAAAATCAACGCACCTTGCCATACAACATGCGACTGATTATTCTGCATGCATGTGCTTTATTGGGGATCCAGTGGTTTGGATATACTGAAGACGACCTGCTTATGGACTTCTGACTGGGATATGGTATTGACTCATCCTAGCTTTTAATTCCACTCCTTCCTTGTCCCTGTAGCTGAAGCTATAGCTCCCTTGAGGGAGGGCCTGCTGTGTTGTTCCTTGGGCAGCGTCTGTAGCTTGAGGCCTTTCTGTTTTCTTTCACCCCAGACCCTCTATTAGCCTGCTAGAGCCTCCCTCAGAGGCTCACTGTACTCTGCTTGCCAAACGTAAAAGAAAAACTAATCTGATGCCTCAAGGCAGTGCTTGCTACTCCCTTGTCATGCTCTGCAAAAGTGTCTTTTACATTCTCCCTTTTCACTAATCAGCTTCTCTAGCTTATACAATATTCCAACACACTAGATAAAGTGGGCTTTATTTTAAGACTTGGTTACATTAGCACTAGTCCGTTATCCAAGTCATTCAGAGCAGGGTTATATCTGGCCAGCAAGAATCCTACTGCCAATAGCTCATTGGCGTCCATCTGTTAACCCTTATAAACTTAGCACCTGAGCTCTGAAACAAACCTGAACCCAGTAAGTGCTTGTAGAAATCTGAGTGTATTGGTACTGAGCCCATCTGGCATCTCACGATGACTAATAAAGTGGAAAAACTGTGCATTCATACTGTCAGTGAGAGAGTCAATTACTCATGAAAAGGGCTTTTACCTGAATCAATAACTGTAACATATAGGTGCCTGCAACTTCCACAGGCTTGACAAAATAAAAAGCTAATGCAATGTATTGAACTGCTAATTTGAATTCAAATTTACCAATAAAATTAAACCCAGACAGAATTTGCAATATTAACCAGCTGCAGTAATTCTTTAAGCACCGACTTTGATAGAGTGCTGAAAACCAAAGTTAATGGATCTAGAACAAGTATGTACACTTGCATAGGGAGTCATGACCTTATGTGAACTAATGGGCTTCATCAAAATAGGCTGCCAAAATGTCCAGGTCTGAGGCAATTTGGTCAAGATTTATCCTGGTCTTCACACCAAAATGCTATTTGCAAGTAAAATAAAACTGTTCAGAAGGCTAATTAAATGACTCAGAAGTGTGCCTGCATTTATTGTTACTAGTTACATAATTTTATCTACAGAAAATTACATTTAGGTGTAAAGACCTGGATAAATCTGGCTCTGTATGGTTCTTGTTTGTGCAGTCTTTACAGCTTTTCATTTGCACCTTGAGGAAAGTGGTTCCCCATTAATAAATATTAACAGGATATTTTACTCTCTGGTCTTGTTTCCTACCCTTTCATGCAGTCTATTACAGACTTCATCATCGTCGTAAAGTGTTACAGAAAACCCTGCAAAGTTTACAAGAAACTCATTGTGTTACCTTTGCTGTGTCCTGTGTTGTCCGTATAGCAGCATTGTAGTTTTAAACATACTGCCAACTCTTTTTACATTTTTTTTTTTATCAGATATCAGAGGTCCTAAATCAACGGCAATGCATTTCTCAGGAGCGTTCGCCAGGATATATATATTTTTTAAAGGATCGCACACCCTCCTGCAACAATGCTGGTTTTCTGTTCCCACAATACGCCACTCATCTCAATCAGAGCACCAGCATTGTGGACGAAGGGTGCAGGAACTAGATACAGTGCAGTATTTCAAATAAAAATATCTCTCTCCTGGCAAGCATTGCCAAGTCAAAGTTGAAAAAAGTAACTCCCCAGGTTTATTAACCTATGACGTGTGAATACAAAAGTATATAAAAACTACCGGGAATATGTTGAAAGAAAAAATGCTGCTATATGGACAACAACGGGATACAGCAAAGGTAAGGTAATGTATTTCTTGTAAAGACTGCAGGGGGTTCTGCAACACTTTGAGCTGTACAGCTCATTGTCAGCTCCACACTGTTGTATTTCATTTGCAAACTGCATGAGATGGATTATGTGAGCAGGAACCATTAATTATAAAAGCCTTCCTTCCTGTGTAAGAAATAGATGTAATCTCATGGGGGGGTCTATTTTCTTCCTGGAAATAAGCTATTTTCTTAAATGTGTTACAAACAAGATCATAGCAAACATGTACTTATTGAGACAAAACAAAACATTCATTAGAAATGTACCAGTGTTATCAATAGATGTGACTGCATTATGTAAAATGATCCAACCGGTATAAAACACTGAGGTATTTTTAAATACTGAGTAATATTAATGAAGCATACTTATCACAATATGTCTCTATCTCTCAGTTAGAACTGACGACATGATCCATGTGCACAGCATACCGGATTCTGCCACGTCAACGCCCAGGGGTGTAAAGTTGTCGTTAAGGCAAAAGTGTGTGTTGACTCAGGCAGGGGCGAAATTAAAGGCAGTATTGCAGGAGGAGTATTTTTAACAGTAGACAGATTATGTTTACAATTAGGCATGCTTACAATTTAAAGGCAGAGCCCAGCACACAGTCATGATAAAGAATCAAAAGTGCAGTTAACATATTTAATGACTGGCAAAATACAATTCAAAGCTTCTGCAGTATGTCCACTGTTCTGTCATTCAAAATCTTTTCACCAAACAAACATTAAACTTTAGTGTCCAGTAAGAAACCACATCACAGAAAACCACACTTGTAGGTGAAAACGCCAAAATAAAAGTCGCTACATTCAAAAATATATAAACAAGTGACATTTACGGCCCATTAAAATAAAGGGCTTTACATAATTTCTGCAATTAAGAAACTGCAGTGCCCAATGTGAAAATACAACATGAAATAATAAATTAACATCCACAGTAGCACTCTATTCAAATGTCCAATACAAAAATGGTGCCTTGCAAGCTCTTGCAGTGTCTAAAAATATTTGAAAAATCCAAAACATGGATTGTAGCGTAACAGGAAGGCGTAATCAAATCAGACTGCAGAGTCTTTATCACCTGATCCAAAACGCCGAACCACTCTGAAGCAAAAATAACCCTAACCTTAACCCTGAATCATTCAATGCACAGAGCAATTTCTTCTATTCACATAAGCCACAATATTTCCTCTCAGGCATCATTTATGCATTTGGTTATTAAAACCAGACATTAAATTGGGAACATTTTACTTTTAGTTAATACTTGGGGGTAGGGGCATCATTGAAATCGGGCATTGACTCGGCAGAATCCAATATATTGGTATTGATAAAAGTATATTTAAAGCAGGCAAACATGTTTAATATAAGTATGTACATATTGTATATATTTTTGTATGGCTCTATTAGAACTCTCTGGTATGGTTCTTTTGCCCCAGCTCTGCTGCACACTATAAAGAATTGTTTTCTGTAGTTCCGTACCTGATGCGTCTCAGCTCTATGACTCTGTTGTTCTGGAAGACCAGGTTGAGATGTTGGCTCCTTCTGTTGTCCAGTTCCTGTTGTTGAACTTTCAGTCTGTTGACGATTAGCCTCTTCTCCAGGTTTATTTTGATCCTGAGGAGCCTAAATTTAGGCAGTATTTTTTTTTATATATATACAATTGTTTATCAATGTAAATCTTGGAACATACAGGAAGTGATTTATGATTGTTGTTATTGTTTTTAATATATATTTTTAGCCATACCTGACGTGTTTGAATCAGTTGCTGTTCCACGGGAGGTCAGGCAGTGGTGTTTGTTCCTGGTCAAGTCCAGTTACTGTAGCAGAACTAGCAGCCTCTTCCCAGTTGTGTTTATCTTCATACCTCTTTGTTTCCTAAAGGGGTGTAGTAAAAAACACAAAAAACCAATGCCTTTTCACTGCAAAACTTATTACAAATACACATTTTAGGGAAGGGGGTAAACACGAGACATTTTGAAAGTCTTCCCTCTCAATGTTTCATCAAAATGTAAGAGTCATGAAACCAAAACCAGGACCTACTTTACATGAAGGAATAATTTATCAATTGAAGTCATTTCAATCTCTATGAAACAAGGGTATATAATGTATCCATATTTAACAAAAACATCTCATAACAGTAACGGCTTACTGCCCCAGTACTTGCACTTGGGTGTCACTTATCTGTCAGGTATTGTAGTACAAGGCACTTATAGATACACTTACCCCAAAGGTTCCAGGGCTGGCAATGAAGGAAGACATTTCCAGCTCCATCATCTTCTCCTGCCCCCCGGTGTCTATCTGTAGGTGCTCGGCTGACCTCACCTCTGTTAGCTTCTTTTGACCTTCACCAGGCAGAACCAGAATATCCTAGAGAGAAAGTAACAATGTATTTTGTTCATTTGAGTAAGAACATTGTTATAGCACTTTAGATTACAGAGATGGCCTTGTTACCTGATGTAACTACACGGTAACAGCAATCTACAGGCTGTTTCCATTAAACATGTATTCCATAGTAGTTTATGTATAAGAGCATATACCATTGGGAGTTACAGTTATTACCATGTTATAACATGGTTATGTATGCCCTGTATTCTACAGTGCTACCAAACATTTAGCACAGTAGATGTATTGATAAGAATGATTGGCTATAATATCTATACACAGCAGAGTATTCATGTTTTCAAGATAGACGATTCAAAGAAAGGATTGCAGGGCTCATTCTCATCCTTATGCTTTTGGCAGATGCATTCCACCTACACACATAGCAATATGGGGATTGCTTGAATGCATGAACTCACTTTTAGAAACAGGCAAGTCAAACAATACTGTAGCAAAACTGTACCTGATGCATCTCAGATGTCTGAATCTGTTGCTCCAGTAGGTCCGGTTGAAGGGTTTGTTCCACTTCTGCTCCAACATCTTCATCTGGACAGTCAATCAGTTGATAGTTGCCTTCTTCTCCATGTTTCTTTTGATCCTTAATTGTCTAAAACAGTTAGTGTGAAAATGTATTAGAACACCTTAAGATGTGTCATGTATATTCTTTATAGACCTACCTGCATGAAAACTTCTGGGTCTGAGAATTTGAATTTTCGGTCAGCAATTAGTGATATAAAAACAATAGACACTAATGTGTGAAAATGTTAGACCACTTTGTGCTTTAATTAGGCATCTTAAACAACTTCTAAAAAGTCACATGCATTTGACCATGTGTGGCTATGTGTTCCATGTATCTCACTATTTTAAATGAATTGCATGTGTGTGGCCTGTTAAAGTCATCAATTAAATGAGACAATCACTAATTTCCCTATTTTGACAATTTTCCAAGCTTTTCAGTTGCAAGTGGTTTGATTTCATATGCATAACAAATCAAAACAGCAGAAGCAAAGGGTGTTCTAATAAATGTGCAGCACACTACTGTACATATAGCAAGGGTTTCATGAAACACTCCACTATTTGTAACTGCATTTTACTGTTGTGTCAACAAGCCGTTAAGAAGCAGTTCATACATCACAATGTTGTACCATTAAGCTTATGTTTTTTTTATCAATACCGGATGTGTTTGAATCAGTTGATGTTCCTCTGGGAGTTCAGGCTGAGGTGTTTCCTTTTCGATTCCAGTTTCTCTAGCTAATGTATCAGACAGCTGATATCTGTTTTCCTCTTCATGTCTCTTTTATCCTCAAGAGCCTAATGTTGAACAAATGTAAGAAATTCAACTACATTTCTATAGTTCCCCTCCACAGTTCTAATTGGTTCTGTTTGTCCATTAGAATCCTCCTGAGTTCTCTTACCTGTAGTTCTTGACAGAGGGTGCTTGTATATTGATTCTCCTCTTGTAATGTGTTTAATATTTCTGTTGCCAGCTTCTCGCTCTGCTCCTGTCCTACAGCATCCATCAGGAACTCTTGATATGGGAGAACATCCTTTAGTTCTTTCTTTAGCATTTCACGCTGGTTGAAAAGATCCTGCATGAAACAGTGTTTGTTATTTACCACCCTCTTGTCAGTGGTTCTGTTACCCAGAATGTATTATAATTTCGCCAGATGTTTACCTGAATGGTACTTGTGGCAAGGGCAGAGTCTGGAGACAGGTGGGTTTGAACACACAATGCTGACTTGGCTGTAAGTGTCCACTGCTGTAAAGCTTGTAAAGGCTTGAAGAAATGATTTTCTAGGGTCACTTTACTACTGTGCAACCCGTCTGAGGTTTGCGACAATAAGCTTTAAACAGAAAAACAGAACTCAGTCAGTAATTAGCTCTCAGTTAAGTTCTTCATAAAACACACAGGGGTGGAAATCATATTATATCACTGACATTATAATCCAAACTTGTGAAAGTGAAGCCTAAGCTGTGTGAGATGACTTTACAAGAAAAGACACTCCACACACAATGCATTAACATACATTATCCTTTGGTACATTTTAGCGTATACATTAAATTAACATGCAATGTTTGCTTCAATATTGTTTGGAACCTGATAGATTGGCAATGTATTTATGATATCAGTTCCAGTGAACAGCATTAATGCCTCTTTACCTGTAATACTTTTGGATCACTTCAGCGGCAGCCACAGTTGCTTCTGGAAGCATATGCTGAGATGTGCAAAACTGTTGGTCAGCTTTAAGATTTTCCACTCTGCTTTCAAGGCGATCCAAAGTGTTCTTTGTGCCCTGAAGGAGAAGCCTTATTAAACAGTGAACTGGAAAATACCCACTTTTACAGTGAGGTAATCATACTGAACATCAATTCAATCATTCACACCCACCTCATTAAAAGATCATCATTAATAGGATTCAAACACATACCAGAAGTAAAAATCATATTCATCACTAGTTTCAAGGAAATTATACCGCTGAAACTGAACTCCTGCTGTTGCACTTACAAATAATGCACAGTGCAGTTCATTTTGTTGCTGAAATACATATGTATTGTTAGTTTTAGGGGAATTAATCAGGTACAAAACACTAAAATGAATGCAAAGTTAATGCACAGTAAAACAGTATTTGCAATAAACAGGTAGTACGAACTAAAAGCAGTTTCCTTTTGAGTCTGCTGTGAAAGTTTGACCTTAAAATGTGTAGCACTCCTAAGGAATTATTTCCTGAGCTGAACCAGAGGCAGGAAGCTGTTAAAACTCTGTCTCTCCCAGCAGGATTTGCTACAGGGCACTGACGTTTGGAAGACCTACTGTACACTGGTGATGGACTCATAACCAGGCTCATATTCTCAATTTAAAAGGAGAGATAAGAGTAGAAAGACCATTTACCATGTTCACCCGCCAGTGTTCTGCTAGCTCATCCAAGCTGGAGTTTTCCTGTATCGGACTCAGTGTTTGGGAAAGCACACTCAACTCCTCCTCTAGTTCACCAGCATCTTGCTTCATCCGTTGAACTCTTCTGGTAAACTCCTTCTCTGACTGGAGGATTTCATTCAGCAAACCTTCACAGTGCTCTTCCACCTGCATTATTGCCCTTCTGGTGTCTTGGTGCTGGCTCAGAAGGCTCTGAATCTCCTGTGTGATCGCTGCCTGCCCAGACCGAGGGGTATTTTTCTTCAGGGAATCACCCAGAGCTGTTACGCCTCTTATTACTTCTTCTTGACGGGAGATGGGATTCAGCATACCCTGTGAAACAGACAGCTGACTCATCACACAAACACAGTTTAGGTTCTGCACTGAAGTCTTCATACATGATTACCAAGATAAAACTGCTCACTAATATCCTTCACCATCATTGTGGTCTATAACTTCCTTACTTTTAGTACTGTTTCTAAGTGCTCTTAATCCAGCACCATATCATTTTCTTAATATTAACTCCAAAGTACCAATGACTAGCATCTTTTCAAACCAATACAATGGAGAATGCATCTTGGGATCTCTAGGCTTCTAAAAAGATGATATAGGTACTTCCCAGAAGTCCTCCCTGAAATATGAATTTTTAAATACATTTCACGGATAGAAATAAGACTTCAGTTGTATAGGGATTTTGTCCCTTCTAGGTTTCAAGAGTATAATTTCTATTATAAAAATCTCAATATAAAACCAACAACGACTCAGACTTTTATGAATGCAAGTCTTATTTCCATTACTGTTTTTTAAGATGGAGCGTCAATGCCAGGTCTAAACAGGTTCTGAATGTAAATTGCATTTTTTTAAGAATTAAGTAAGTATCTAAAATATTTCATTTTTACCTTTAATCTATCAAGGGTCTTTTTCCAATGCTGGTCTTTCTTTAGGAGTAGCTCTGAGAGATGGGATTTCCTCGCTAAATGAGTCCTGAGTGGTATGGAACTCCTTGAGTAACTTCTGATAGCGATGGTGCCTCTCAATGCTATCTTCCAATGTATGAACCAAACCCTATAATTACATTGAATCAGAGTACATGTTGATTGTTCTACATAACAAAAAGTGAACTATCTTGAAATAGGAAGCATGGCCTTCATGAAGTCTGGGGAAACCGTTTCAAATAAAAAAAATAACCTATATTTCAGATTGAAATTCAGTTTCTTTTAAAGGTTCGTTGCAACAAAAAAACGGTTGTTTTTAAAACGACTTTACAGAAAACCAGCAACTATGCTTCCTTTATTATTACTTCATGTAGCCATGACAACTGGTACAAGAGAGAAAAAACATGTGTTTATACTGGGGACAAACCTTTAAATCCTTCAGGAGACAGTAATTAGGGTTTAACATTTCAACCCAAGATGCTTCATTAAAATTCACATCATGAGTAAGGTGAAAAAGGGCATCCTTTTGCACTTTTAGCATATCAGATGCTGTTAATATGCTGTTGGCTTCTTGTAGCAACATCCTGCACTTCTCTAGTGATTCATATTTCCCTGTCAGGTCCGCCACACGAACTCCACAGAAAGGTCTAATTTCTGTTGCGAGATTTCACTTATTTTAAACTGAACTTTTTCTTTGGCTTCCAAGTAACTGTTCCATCGACCTAGAATTTCCTTTTAAGTGGCTGGAAAAAACAAAACAAAAAACATTCACATAACTTAAGAAACCGTGTATAAAAAGCACAACTAAGGCATGCTTTATTTTGGAAAATGAGTCAGCAAGACCAACAGCAGGCTATACAAAAATAAAGACAGAATACACTTCCACAACTTTAGACGTCCAATCAGTAAATCAGTAAAGTTCAATTGCGTCTACCTGAATATTGCTATGGTTCCAGCTCAAATACAGAAAAAGTACACAATAAATAATATCAGTCTGAAAAACAAACAAACAAGGAAAACATGTTCGCTTTGAAGAAAAAACATAGCCGTTATTCTCATAAAAGAGGGTTGGGGTCTAGTAAGTGGATTGTACAATGAAGACACCCTACCTGCAATGCTCTTCTGCAGATTGTAAAGCACTATTCCACTGTCCTGTGATCTCAACTATTGTCTGCTTGGTCTCAGGCCTTCTCCTATTGTCAAGGCATCTTTTCTGCCAGTTTAGTGCCTGCATCATTCAAGAGTTGTATTTTCAAATCCCCTTCAGGTTTACGCTGAAGGATTTCCTATATTAAGACACAGCAGAAGTTCAGGGTAGTGCTGATAGAAAATGGTATTGACACATGTTTACAAAAATCTATAGTCATGTGACTGCATTATCACTAAGGCCTAGGGATGTCAAGTGACCAGGAGACAGGTGGTCAAGAGTCACACTTATGCGTCGCCTTGTAAGGCTTAGTACTTGCCCTGGCTTAATAGACTTTACAGTTCGCTGCAACGCAGTGTAAAAAAGGGGTTGAAAATCTGTTGTCTAAAATTCGACCTCAGTGAACAGTAGGGTACATCACAAAACCACCACAGAAATCAACCCAATGTGTTAATGTGCATCATTCTGGAGTATTAATGGACGCAGAGACTGAACTGTAGCTCTTATGACAAACACTCCAAACAGCTCCAAACATGCTGTGGGGAGAAGGAGAAGGTCATACAGTTACAACATGAAAAAAACAAGGGATTGTGTTGGCAGAGGAAGGATAGTTAATGGATTTTAAAGAGATTTATATAATTACGGTATTCATTATCAAAGACTAGGGCACTTGTTTAAGTGAAGAGGCAGGGGTAGAACATCTCTATCTGTGTATGAGGGGTTCTATAGTTACTTTAGATTTCATTTGACTGAAACGGGCTGCATGTATTGCACTTTAAAAGACAAAGATACACACAGAGCTCTGCATGCCCTCACCTCTGTGCGCTGTATTCTTTCTTCAATCATGCTTTGCTGCCCTCTGTTGATCGCACAGTGTCAATGCTTTCTTTTAAACCCGTTATCCAAGCGAGTGTGCCGTCTCTGAGAGAATCAAAAGCCTCCAGATCTTTGGAAAGAGCCTCTTGTGCTTCTGTTTCATGGCGATTTGCACCAGCAGATTCTGATACCTTTCGATCAGTTTTGAACATTCTTTGACAGCTTGGTCATAGGTGAGCCCTCGCTTTCTTAAGGAATCAACTATGCTACTTAGGCCATCAAACTTTTCCCTGTGTAATAAAATAAAAGGCACACATTTCAATTCACTTATTTTGTATTGTTTTTATATACCTCCATTTACTTGTAATGGAAAAAGGATTGCCAATTGTACCTTTCTTTTACAATTTCCTGATAGAACTGCTCCAGTCCTTCAGCCGGAAGGGATTTCTGTACCTTGCTCTGCAACCACTGATCAAGAAGCGTGTACTCTTCTTGCAGCCTCAATTGATAAAACACAGGGTCATTCAAGAGAGAACAATTCTACACAGACTTACAAATGTGTCACTGTGGCAAAGTGCCCCCCCTGTGTATTATATGTTACGTGTTGTGTGTAAATGTTGGGGTATAGTCATCGGTACACGGGATATAAACGGGTCTGTGTTTCACGTGTGATTTAAAAATGTAGTTTTGTATTTAGGCACGAGGAGGGCACAAATCACTTCACGTGCTGGTTAAAGTAATAATATGTGAGCACGGGAATTGCACTTTAATTAATTCACGTGCAGTTGTACCGAGATTCCAATTGAATGATTGACTAGCAATCGAAGTCTCGGTACAACTGCATAAAAGCTGCATGTTTTCACTCACTGGGGTGGTGTGTTCGTTGAGTGGAGAACGGAGAGAGAGAGAAGGAGAGTACTAATAAATAAACAATTGCTATCGCGTGCTGGAGGACCAGCATGATACTTGTTTATTTATTTACTCACCGTGTTTGTGTGTCTGTCCGTCCACCGGTTGTTTAGTGTATAGTCCGTTTTGTTTGTCTATTTATTTTGGCGCAAGTGCCGTGTCCTGTTTTGTGTTCTGTTTGTTAAACCTTTTTATTTATTGGTTATTAAACGCTGAGTGCAACCATCGCACTCAGTTTCATCATCACCGCCTGTCTGTGTGTTTCTCTCTCTGGTCTGAGTTCCTCCCTGCAGCCAGCCTGTCACAGTCACTTACAAATCTCAATCATAATATTACTATTGAACTATTAAAACCAGCAGTGAAAGATCACTCAGTACTATGGTGCATGGTGCTATATGGTATAGGGGATCTTACTTATTGAGTGATTCTAGGCAGTCCTGGAGATCTCTGTGTTTCTGCTGGCAGTGTGATGTAAATGTTTTGAGCTCTGCCTCCTGGTCCTGCAGCCAGCCACTGATCTGGTTCACATGTTTCACAGGCAGATGGGCTCTTATTTCACTGAAGCGCTTTTTAATGTTATGGATTTTCTTCTCTCCATCTTCGGACATCAGGAAATCCTTTAAGAATGAACCACATATGACAGTTTAATGCGGATATTGGATTCTGTTTACTGCACAATTTAGACAGAATACAATATGTAGCAGGTTGAGTGCAGGGAATATTGACTACTGTTGCTGCTGCTGCTGCTGCTGCTGCACTGAAATATCTCATGTTGGTCCCCACTGTAGAGAAGTGCCCACCAATGAAAACTTCAGAAAGTCCTACATTTAGTTTATGGAGAGAAGCTTCAACATCCTGCCTTTGCTCAGGATATTCAAAACATTCATTCACTGACAGCTGAATATCCTGAAGCCAGTCTTCATTCACTTTAACCTCATCTGCAAAAAAAAAAATAACCCAAGTTAGAAAAAGAGAAAGAAGACATTTACAAATTAAAAGACAACACTGGTGTTGCAGTAAAGTCATTCTGATAACGTGAACTTTTTACCACTTAGCTGGTGGATGAAGTGGTCCTCAGTGGAGTGGACCTTTTCAAGGAGCAACTCTTGAACACTTTGAAGGTTTTCTGTTAGTTTTGCTCCATTCTTGTTCAATTCTTCCAGGTCTTGTGGATTGGCCACGCTGGCCAGGAGGTTAATCTCTGCCAGAAGAGAATCCACCTGTTCTGTCTGATTCAGGAGGTCCTCGTTGATGTGCTGTGCAGAACACAGTGACACGGATTAGGACACAACACAGGGGCATTACTTAATGTGGTGATTTTATTGATGGTACTAATAGATCAATTAACATGACTAATAATTGAATGATCTGTGTTAATTGTATTTAATGCTCTAGGTAGAGTATGGTTTGTTTCATAAAGGACTGGCTGATGAAGGCCTGTGGCTGCAACGTGTTTGCCTTGACCTGGAATTGTCGCTTTTTATTATGTATTTAGCTCTGGTTTTGAATTTTCTAATGAAATGTTTTTTTGTGAATAAAACGTGAAAGCATGATTGCTAGTGCTTGGTGAGCATGTGGCATTTTTCTACTGTTTGTGTGGATATCTTGTGCCTGCAGCACCTCACATTTTTCTTACAGCGTGCTTTATCAGTACCATTCAAGGAGAGACCGGCGTGTCATTCCAGCTCAATGGAGCCACATGTTTCAATGTAATAAATTGAAACAGTTTCAGTTTCTGAAAGTTACCTAGGTATTTATATTTATATTTCTTATGACCTCTGACCCTCTTTGTGTATGGTTAGTCCCTATATGATGCCTGTCTAGTAATCTACTTAGATCAATACTATAACCCGCAGTCATAGAAGTCCAGCGGTTTCAGTACTTGCAAGTAGTAGATTCTTTAAAAAAAAAAAAAGAAGTATGCCAAACTGGGAACTGTAAATATTTTTTCCCCTCGTGCATTGAAACTACTAGTCCGCCTGACATGTACACTACCTTTAATCGATCAAAAATGTTTGGATGGTCAGAAACAGCAAGGCTGTGTACAGACTCTTCAATAGCCTGTAGACAGCAATAGGACTGGATGAGTCTGTCTGCAATGTGCTTCTTCACAGCAGTGAACTCTTGAAAAACTTCACTGCTGTCTTCATAGAGTTCTTTAACCTGCTCCATCCTCTTCTTTAGCTGGGTTTCGATGACCTAGAACAATATCAAGCATGATTACTGTGTGGCCTCATCCCTTGGAATAACCCTGCAGCTGAAGACATTGTTTAATTGAAAAGTGCTGAATGTGGCCTGCGGGTAATTGATTGATTGTCAATTAACCCCCCTGGCCACACCCTATAAAAAGAGAGGAAACAATGTTTGGAGAGAGTGTGTGGAGCTGTGCGCTGCAAAAGGAGAGTACGTTTGGTGAAGGCATTGACAAGCCTGAACAAGTATTGCTGAAGAGCAAGGTTAGTTTATGCGGCGGGATAGCTGTGCTTGGGTGCTGTGTTTATTTAGAAGTGTTTTGTTCTAAACTTTTCCTGTGTTAGTTTATTTTGTAAATAATATAATAGTGCAAATAAGCAGTTTTTCCAGCCTTGACCACCCACCACTTTACCACAATATATTATATATATATATTATACACACACTCTGTCAGCAGCAAAAAACTAACTGGGCCACCAGATTTTTTTTTTTTAATGTGTCCCACTTAAGGATTGGCCAGGTCAGGTTTTAAGAAGAACTACAGTATTCTTGTGTATAAAAATAAAGGAAATGCATTGAATCACAATCCACGAGTCTGCATTTTCAACATCTAACTAAGAAACCAGCCTGTTGCTCACCTGTAGCTCCAAAGGAGATTCTTTGCTTTGCAGAAGCTCTTGTATCTCAGCAGCTCTACAGTGAAAATGCTCAATATTCCTCTCCTGAGCCTGTATTTCATCCTGAGGATTAAACATTTTTTTTTTTTTAAGAAGATACCATCAAAACCAAAGTGCACAACGAAGCTCTATGCATAAGATGGTGGCATTGTAAAGATTTATAAGGAGATGTTTGCAACTGAATGTTTAAATAAATGCAAGTAAAAAAAAAAAAAAGTTCTTCAAAAATAAGTGGAATTCGCATCAGCACTTAGAATAGAAAAATACATTCAAATGATTTAGTATAGAATATGCACTGCATTTTCCCTGACAGATTGAAAGCTTGCTTAAACTTGCATGTTTTTTTTTTTCATTTTTTTTTTAAACAGATCTGCACACGCCTGCAGAGATGACTATATGTACAATGCCAAGACAGAATTACAATATACAAATGAAAACCTAACACCACTGCCAAACACTTACAATTAAGCACGTAAAAAAAAAAAGTAAAAAGTTTACCTTTTAAATCAAACCGTGTCGGAATGGTCCCGATCCTGATTCAGGATTGTTTTTCTCAATACTAGCAAACACTGTTTGGGGTGTCTTCACTGATTTTTCTCGTAATGAATCTACTAAACCTGCTTGGTTAGCAGTCATTCAATGGAAAAATATATCTGGCAAGACCCAATTCCAGGAACAACGCTTGACAATATTATATATAATCATCTAAAGCGACTTAACAGGAGATTCACAAGCAGCAAATGCCATTAGAATACTGAACCCAACCTGCCCTATGGTTTCAAATAAGCCCTGAAGCGTATTTTTTTGCTGAAGAAAGAAAAAAATGTGACAAACATTCTCAGGGTGCAGTCAATTTGTGTTGGTTCCTACTGCATGAGAGCACAACAGCTCTGCTAAACTGAACTAAGGTCAAACACAAAACAAGCCAACTAAAATGCAGCATGCAATAGGACTTCCACCACTGCCACGGAGCAATGGTATTTTCAATTAGAGATGCAGCTAACAGGCTGAGTTAACAGAGAACCCTTGAAGATAATAATTGCATAAAAGAAAAATGTTGACCAGTCTTTTATAACCCTTTAAGAAACCCTTATTATTTTATTTTTCCAAGTCTTGGAGGGGCTAATCAGTGTTATACATACACAGAGAATAAATCACAAGAAAACGACATATTCAAAATAAAACTACGTTGGCGTTGCTAGGCATATTATTGTCTGCATGTTTGTCACACCATCTGATTAATGATTTCAAGCATCAACATGTAGATCTTTTGAGCCTTCACTGAAAGGGAGTTACCTTTGAAATCTCTGGGTTGGGTACTGGCAGATGTACAGTGATGTATACAATCAAAGTTAAATGAGTGCAGTAAGTGGAGGGGGTTTCCTTAAGATGCCCAGAATTGTGTACCATCTATGCATTTCAGCTTACAGGTGTGGAACATATTTGCTGGAAAAATCCAGTATTGGTTTACAATGCTTCAATAAAAACTGCATGTTGTTAATACACTGAATTCTTGCTTGTTTAAATACCTTCTTCTGGGACTATCTGTGTAGAGGGAGGAAGCTATAAGATTCTTATACTGTATTCCAAATAGAAAAACATGTTTTAACCTGAATCACTTTATGTGAGCTATTTGCATCAATATAAGTTTCAATTTTGTAACACCTATAACAACTTAAGTGATGTCACATTTATTTAAATGACTAATATGTAAATATTCTACCCAAATCAACACTCGGATTCAGTGACTGATATTTGACTGTTTTAGTTCCAGAAGCATTTCAGTCTCGACCTAGGGCTAAATCTTAACTGATAATAACTTAAAGTAAATGAGAATTCTTAAGGTTCAAATAACACGCAAATTAAAAGGTTTTATTTTTTTAACATTTCACACATATTGCATTCTGCATGTCTTCAAGAACTGATTTGAAGAACAAGTAAAAGTGAGACGTTTTATAAAACAGAATTAGGAGCTTACAAGTTCTTAAACAAATGGGAACTGACATCTATGAAAGTTGCTGGCCCAGCTTCTGTGTATGAATGTGTGTATGCTAATCACATTACCTTCAAATCTGTGATCTCCTGTTGGTTTCTGAAGCGATGATGCTCTGAAAATGCCTCCAGCTTGATCGTTGTCCATTCTTCAATGTCACTGGCTAAACTAATGAGCTTCTCCCACAGTGTCAGACCGCACTTTATATTATCCAGATAGATGTCAGTCTTCTCAGTCACCTGGCATGAATAGTACATAGTAAGATTAAAACAGTAAAACTATTTAAAAATCAAGATTTTTGATGTTTATTGAATTGTGACATCCTTTCATATTTTACCCATAGCATTTCTCTCTTAAAACAAGTAAATTAAAGGACTCAAAAGTGAGCCGAAGTTTTTGTACTAACAGTAACAATTTTAGAACTCCTTTTGTTAACCTTCAGTGTACTAGTTAACCTTCAGTGTACTAACATGTTACCAAATGTTTTGTTTCTGGTTAGTTAATATATTGTAACCTATTTATAAAGTGCAGTAGTCCCTTGTATATGAACACCTCCTAAGTTAACACTTCGGCTTAGGGAATAACCTAGTGGTCAAACGGAATGTTCCCATTGTAAAAGCTCCGCCTAAAGGAACAGGAACGTTGCTGAAAAGAACACATTTTTGGCACCGATAGCGATTTGTTGCTTACAGACTCAAAACTGATACAGTACTGTTTTTAACCTGATAACTCATCATCATCAAACTCAAATTCAAATGGTTATTCAATCTTTTTTTTAATTTTTTTTTTTATAAATGTAGTCATCGCCAGTGGTTTTACCCCAGTTTTCTCCACAATTTGGAATGCCCAATTATCATTTTTATCCTGGTTCACCGCTGCAACCCCGGTGACTCGGGAACGGAGGCTGAAACACGAGTCCTCCAAACGCGTTCCTGCCAATCCGTCATTTTTCGCACTGCTGATCCACAACAAAGCCACCAGATCGATAGTGCCAGAGGACAACACAGATCTGAATGGCTCCACTGCAGACCCTCAGGCATCCAATCAGCCACAGGGGTTGCAGGTGCGCTGTGAACCGTGGATTCCCTTGCCCTAATCCCTCCCTACCTGGGCGGCGCCGGCCAATTGTGCGCCGCCCCTAGGAACCCCGGTCACGGTCGGCAATGACATAGCCTGGATTTGAACCTGCGATCTCCAGGCTATAGGCGCATCCTGCACTCCACGCAGAGTGCCTTTACTGGATGCGCCACTCGGGAGCTCCCTATTCAATCTTTTAAAACTGACTTCATCAAGAGAGTAATCTAGAGCTGCTGCTGCATTTTTTATCGTGTGTGTAGGGGCTGTGTTAATAACCATTGTGTTGAAATTCAATTCTTGTATTCATAATTACTGTTAAAGTCGCTGCAGCATTTTTACCTTATGTAGGGGTGCTTTGTTAATTTAGTTTGTCAGTTAGTTTATTAACATTAGTTTGTCAGTTGGTTTATTACTATAGTTTACCAACATATACTTGCCTGTTGCTTTTCTCTTACTTATTCTGTTCATGTCATGTGTTGATGCATGTGCGTCATGACATAAGTAATAAATACATTTTATATCGTGAGTGGCCTTGGCATATTGTGTCCGGTGGTCAACTCTGTCTTAAAGAACACTTCAGCTAAGAGAACACTTCACTTCCTTCCCGAGCCAGAGACTACTGTAGTAAAATAAAGGTAAAACATACAAACTGGTCCCTCTGTACCATGTCCTATTATTAACGTCACTCAATGCTAACAATCAATTTGTTAACAAATAAAAAAAATGCATAAAAAGTGCATTATTTTAGTAAAATTATGTAAATTGCAGTTTGGCCTTGAAAGTTCCAGTTTTATTTGTTAATTTTTAGTGGATTTTGGTGACTTAGAAGCTACAGAATTGCAATACTGAGTGTCAATGGTTCAACCCTACATGACAATGTTGACATGTTATCTACCAACACCCATTGTGAGGGCATGCGGAGGTTAGGCAAGCACTGTGGCATTGTTTTGGTCATTAGAGATCCCAAAACACAGCTGGGGAGCAACCCTCACTTGCTGGGAAGAAACAAAGAAAATCATTTTTCAAACCAAGGCACATGGACAGTGTTTGTGACCCATTACTTTGTCTCATGTACAGTATCCTTACGGCACCACATCACACCAGACTGAACGTCACATTTATAAATTCTGCCCAAGCGAAATCCATTTGGTTTACCACAAGATGTGTATGTTAATCAATATCTTTAATCAAACGTACATCTAACCACCGGTCGACGAGAGAGTCTGCCTCGCTCTCAAATGCAGTGTCTTTACAGCTCTGGATTTTCTTCAGCTGTGACTGCAGCTGTCTGCAGACGGTTCGGATTTCATCAATGTGGTCAGAACAGCCACTCAGCTCCTCCTTCATTGTGCAGACCTGCAAACGTGCACAGAAACACAGAACACAGGGCTAAAGTGAGGATTACAAGGGAGAAGAAACAGGGCTCTAAGACAAATCTGTGGGCTTCATAGTGAATGGAAATGGTGTGTTAGTTGCTGACCGATATATTACAGGGCCTGTAAGTGGATTAAACAGTCATCAAACCCCTCCAAGCTTTATGTACAGGAGGGACCTGTAACTTTGCTACAATGAAAACG
The DNA here is from genome assembly GCA_030684275.1 of Acipenser oxyrinchus oxyrinchus. Lineage (NCBI taxonomy): Eukaryota > Metazoa > Chordata > Actinopteri > Acipenseriformes > Acipenseridae > Acipenser > Acipenser oxyrinchus. The sequence goes on from JAGXEW010000061.1 coordinate 84,096, forward strand.
CTTGCAAAAAGCAGGACTTAAAACAAGGACTTATAGACAAAGAGTTATACACTTTGGCAGCCTCTCAAAATAGTCTCACATTAACCTGAATGCACAAACAGTTCTCATTTATGTTTGCTCAATGTACCCAAATTACACATCTGCACAAAGAATGACAACATATAGTATGAAACAAATTTTTAAAAACAAATAATTATATGAACATATTACAATGTGTATGATCATGGCAAGGATTAGTGTGCGAATTAACAACTTTTCAGTTTTAATATTCATTAGATTTCATGTAAAATGACAAAAGAGACGACTGCCATCTAGTGACAAACAGAAATATTACACTTTAAATTTTAATGATATTTGACCTGTTACATAAAATACAGCTATCAATACAATGACGACTGGATGACAAGCAGTCTCTCTCACGCAAAATAATAATGCACAAAAAAACAACTGGAAATCAGAATGAGCAGTGTGAATGGTTTCACAGTCCATTGCATTCACCTTCTCTATGAGTCGGTGCAAGTTGTCCTTTCCCATGTAAGAAGCCTGCTCTGAAATGGTGGTTTCTGCTCTCTGCAAAGTGTTGGATAGATCACTTGGTAGCCTTGAAATTTCTTCAGCAGTCCAATCAACACACTGCATTGTTCTTGCCTAAAGGAGAGCAACAGTTAATATATACTGTGTCTATACATATTAATATAGCTGTAGTACATCTAATATACATCTACCACTTCTCTCACAAGGAATATGCTGTTCATTTTGCTGTTTTTACACTCAACAATGGTACAGATTAAACTGACCTTTTTATACTGTATGCACAATGTAATTGGATTTAAGCTACCCGATCTGGAATCCGATTCAAGTGGATAGACACAGAAGCATGGTTTCCTCCAAATCTACATACTTCAAATATATACCCGTATGTTTAAGACTCTAATTTACTGGACTGTTAAAATGAACCAGTTAATTGGATACTCTGTGAATTTGTTAATTAGTTTTGTGAAAAGTAATTAAAATGAATTAAGATTACTCATTATTCAGGTTGGTTTATTAGTATTTGGTTAATGGGATCATTTAAATCCGAGAACAGGACAAGAAACTACAGTAAGTGCTGCAATCACTCATTTGAGTAACTGTAGATTTGAGGGTTGCACTGAAGGCTGTGATTTGAAGCTAAAACCAGGTTGGTCCCATCAAGAACAGTTTAAGAGTTGTACCTGGATATGGGCGTCTGCTAAGAAATAAATAATAATAATAATAATAATAATAATAATAATAATAATAATAATGCAGGTGGCCTGTGGAATGCACTCTCTCTTGTGTGTGTATCAGATTGAAACAGTTGATTTTTCACCTACCCTTCGCTTACTGTTCGTTCTGTTTCCTCCCACAGGGTATCCAGGTCCACAAGGCTCATAGTTTCCTCCTCACGTGATGTCGGAGGGATCTGATTGGCTCTTTCTCTTAGTCTTTGCAGGTCTCCTTCATAGGAGCGCATCTGGTTCTCTAGTTCTTCTAAGATCCTCAACCTGGATATAAAGCCAGTGTTAGCAATGGATAGGAGCATTACTGGAACCAAATAATACACATTTTAAAATCTATTTGAATGAAAATGGCATTGAAGAACTCTAATGGTCACCTCCCAGGCTTGGATTGTTGCGACATGCTTCTGTTCTGTTTTATATATATATATATATATATATATATATATATATATATATATATATATATATATATATATATATATATATATCCAACATTATAAATATCATATTTTCTATTCAAATGGATTTCTGTATTATTTGCAACCTGCAATCATCCTTTACATTTCTATGACAAACAAATAATTAAATGAGGTAAAAAAAATGCAGAAACCAAAAACACTAACTAAAGTTAAGAACAGCAGAGTTCAGAGTTCGTTAATATATATATATATATATATATATATATATATATATATATATACAAGACAAACCTTTTGTGAAGTGCAGGCAATGTTGGTTCCATCAGTCCCACACTGTCTGCTTTCTCTTGAACCTCCTGTAGACGTGTCATCTGGGCATTCTTTTTCACAAGGATTGACCGGAGAACTTCTTGTTGAAGACTTTGTTCGTGTTTCATTAAAAACTCTTTTGTGTCCTCTAGTTTCTGGGAAAGTACTGCAATCATTTGTTGGCAGGTCATTCCTTTACTGGATTCAACTTCCTGCAGGCGGATCTCAGCCTTGTTCAGCAGCTCATCTATGTGGACAGCTTTGTCCCTCATGGAGTTTATATCTTGCTGGATCGCTTCTAACTCTACTTTGCTTTTGCGTATAGAAACCACATCAGAAGATGGAGCAGCTTGTAAATGATCAATATCATTTTCAGCCATTCTCAGTGACGCTAAAAAGGCTTCCAGGGTTTTCATGGCCACCTCACTGTCATGCATGCTGAGGTCTGTCTCTTCCAGTTTATTTTTACAGACAAGCACAATGCTTTGGATCGCTTGTTGGTCTCTGGGGTCCAAGCCAGCAACAGCTGGGCTCCCTGTTTTCTCAAAGGCACTGTTGTTTCTGATGTAGCACTGGATACTTTCCAGAAGTTCCTGTAAAATAATGAGTTTAGATAATGAAACAACATTAGATCTTCTGGTGACAACTAGTTTATACCCTTCAGCTTCCGTGCAATCGAATGAAACAAGCTACTCAAGACACTTGTTAAATATTGACAGAAAGACAACACTTTGTGGACCTCAGACGATGTATTTATGTTTTTGTATTGATGCAATTAAGATGTTAAAACACACTCAAAAACTTGTTCTAGTAACTGTATACTTTTGATAAACTTCCTTCTCAGCTTGAAGTATTTCCTTTGATCAGATATAGTAGACAGAGGTTTAAACACCTTCTTCCACATCAGGGTATTGCCTCCATATACCAGTAGTCAAAAAGAGAACAGTATGCCTCAAGCCTGAGGTCTTTTTCCCCACCGTGTTGTCAATACAAAATTAGGTCTATAAGTACAGTTGGAAAAGAGGATCATCGTGACCTACATCCACTGCATGTACATGTAACAATGTAAGTGTGACATAGGGACAGACAGACAGGTCCTTAAGTTTAATCCCCAGATTCTGATGCTTCAGTGACTTGCTGTACCTTTAAATCCTTTTGCACAGAGGCAGCACCAGGCATTGTAAACCGCTTCAAAGTCTTGACTTCTTTTTGAAATGGTCTAGTGAATCAGAAAGCTGAGTGACTTCATTATCCAGTGGGACAAGGAATCCAACAGCAGTTTCCATGGATTTCAATCTGTTAAAATATAAAATGAGAGCCTTGAAATACAGATTAAACCATTCAAGACAAATTCTGTCAACAAATCTGTTAACTTGTCATAGCATGTCTTACATTGACACAGATTCAAACTTTTGCCTATTAGCCAATTTACCTGTCAGTTACTAATCTCTCTGTTTCCTCCCACAGGGTCTCCAAGTCCACAAGATGCTTGGCTTTTTCCTCACTTGACATCAGTACAAGCTGATTGGCTGTTTCTCTGAGTTTTAGCAGTTCTCCTTCAAAGGAACCCAGATTGTTCCTTAGTTCTTTTAAGGACCTCAACCTGTGTGTAAAAACAATGCTTTATTAACATAACCTGTAGCTGCACTGGCATTCAACTATCCTAGTCTTATAATGGCCAAAATAATGAAAACCATGACAAACCTTTGCTGAAGTGCAGGTAATGTCGGTTCCTTCAGTCCTTCATTGTCGGTTTTCTGTTGTACCTCCCGTAGATTTTTATCAGGTCCTTCTTTCTAACAAGGATTGGCGGAGCACTTCTTCTTGTTGAAGACTTTGTTCGTGTTTCATTAAAAACTCTTTTGTGTCCTCTAGTTTCTGGGAAAGTACTGCAATCATTTGTTGGCAGGTCATTCCTTTACTGGATTCAACTTCCTGCAGGCGGATCTCAGCCTTGTTCAGCAGCTCATCTATGTGGACAGCTTTGTCCCTCATGGAGTTTATATCTTGCTGGATCGCTTCTAACTCTACTTTGCTTTTGCGTATAGAAACCACATCAGAAGATGGAGCAGCTTGTAAACGATCAATATCATTTTCAGCCATTCTCAGTGATGCTAAAAAGGCTTCCAGGGTTTTCATGGCCACCTCACTGTCATGCACGCTGTGGTCCATCTCTTCCAGTTTATTTTTACAGACAAGCACAATGCTTTGGATAGCTTGTTGATCTCTGGGGTCCAATCCTGCAGCAGCCGGGCTCTCTAGTTTCTCAAACGCACTGCTGTTTCTGATGTTGCGCTGTATCGTCTCTGAAGTTCCTGTTAAATAATACAAAGTTTTTAAAATATATCGTGAAACCTTCTGGCAAGTAGTATGTACCCTTCAGCCTCCGTTGTGGCTTGTGTGAGTTTAATCGAGTGAAACAACCTTAGATGGAATGGAAGTCACTCGAGACACTACTCAGATTTTGACAGAAAGAAAAAAATTTGAGGAGTTGACCCAAGATGAAAAACATTTAGTCATAAGCAAATATATTTGTATTTCTGTAAACCTTTACATGTTTGAATAGAAAGTACTGTAGCTTAAAATGTTGTTTTTTATTGTCCCTTTACCTTTTACAGAAGTAAGAAGCACTGACACCATCTAGTGATCTGCCACTTTGAAAACAATGTCCTTTTGTTTTGCTGTCAATACACTGCCTGTGCACTAGATGGTGCTGGTGCTTACTAATATAAAAGACACTCGGGCAGATCTAGCCTACATTACATGTATATCTATGGCAGGCAACTAGAACTGAAAAGCAGGTTTTGAACTGATGTTAAAGCACCTTAACAAAGACTTATTGAAACAAATACAAAAATAAAGCACACTATTTAAGTAATTGCAATGAGAACTACTAATAATGACTTCAAACATCGTACAAGGTAATGGAATAGTATAAAAATAAGAACATTTCATTTGAAAGTGTTGAACTTTAAAAGATGTAAGTGTGACAGGACAGACAGACAGACAGGTCCTTAAGTTTAAGTTTAATCCCCAGTGACTTGCTGTACCTTTAAATCCTTTTGCACAGAGGCAGCACCAGGCATTGTAAACCGCTTCAAAGTCTTGGGCTTCTTTTTGAACTGGTCTAGTGAATCAGAAAGCTGAGTGACTTCATTATCCAATGGGACAAGGAATCCTACAGCAGTTTCCATGGATTTCAATCTGTTAAAATATAAAATGAGAGCCTTGAAATACTTTAAGACTCATTTTGTCCAAAAATCTGTTAACTTGTCATAGCATGAATAAATGCAGATTTTATGTAACACAACATTTATACATATTTTGACTTCTGCCTATTTTTCATTTACCCCTCAGTTACTGATCTCTCTGTTTCCTCCCACAGGGTCTCCAAGTCCACAAGATGCTTGGCTTTTCCTCACTTGACATCAGTACAAGCTGATTGGCTGTTTCTCTGAGTTTCAGCAGTTCTCCTTCAAAGTAACCCAGATTGTTCCTTAGTTCTTTTAAGGACCTCAACCTGTGTGTAAAAACAATGCTTTATTAACATAACCTGTAGCTGCACTGGCATTCAACTATCCTAGTCTTATAATGGCCAAAATAATGAAAACCATGACAAACCTTTGCTGAAGTGCAGGTAATGTCGGTTCCTTCAGTCCCTCGCTGTCGGTTTTCTGTTGTACCTCCCGTAAATTTTTATCAGGTCCTTCTGTCTAACAAGGATTGGCCGGAGCACTTCTTCTTGTTGAAGACTTTGTTCGTGTTTCATTAAAAACTCTTTTATGTCCTCTAGTTTCTGGGAAAGTACTGCAATCATTTGCTGACAGGTCATTGCTTTACTGGATTCAGCTTCCTGCAGGCAGATCTCAGCCTTGTTCAGCAGCTCATCTATGTGGACGGCTTTGTCCCTCGTGAAGTTGATATCTTTCTGGATCACTTCTAACTTTACTTTGCTTTTGCGCAAGGCAACCACATCCGCAGATGGAGCAGCTGGTAAACGATCAATATCATTTTCAGCCGTTCTCAGTGACGCTAAAAAGGCTTCCAGGGTTTTCATGACCACCTCGCTGTCATGTATGCTGTAGATCATCTTTTGTAGTTTCTTTTTGCAGACAAGAACAATCTTATGGATTGCCAGTTGGTCTCTGGAGTCTAATCCTGCAACTGAGGGGCTCCCTGGTTTCTCTAAGACACTGCTGTTTACTATGTGGCGCTGGATACGTTCTTGAAGCTCCTGTTAGAAAAGTTTAAAAACAGTTTAGATTCAAAATAAAAATACAATTCTGGTAATAAGTCGTTTTCAGTATATAAAGTTTCAGTATATATAAAGTCATTTATCAAAAAATAATCAAATAGGAACTCTTATAAGGAACAGAAAAACAGGATTTGGTGAAAGCAAGTATCTGCAAGCTAGTTTAATTGAATAGCTGAGAATTAGAATGGCTATTAATTGACCATATTACCCATTTATGTGAGTATTTTAAGTCAAAACAATAACAGCACACCACCAAGCCTGAGTTTCACTGTATTACATTCTCTGATGGCATTTGTCAGCTCTACCGAAGGTGGAATGGGTTATTAATATGTTACATCGTTGCAGTTGGGTCTGTACTGTATTTAATGTGCACGTCACCCAATGAATACCCTTTTCAGCTGAACTTTAAAACACATGTTTTTAAAAGCTCTGTTGACATGCCATATACCTTTATATCCTTTTGAACTGAGTCAGCACCAGTCACTGTAAACCGATTCAAAGTCTTGGGCTTCTTTTGGTACTGGTCTAGTAAATCAGAAAGCTGAGTAACTTGAATCTCCACAGGAACAAGGATTCCCACTGTAGTTTCCATGGACTTCAGTCTGTGAAAATACAGGATATTGGCATTTAATAGAGATCAATTATATCATTAACAGAAATCTCAGAACCTTCAATTAATAAGGATTCTCTATTAAGCAATGAAAATAAATCTGTACATTAGAAAGTTTCTAATCACAATCAAACTCTTCTTAGAGTGCATTACCTCACCTACAGAAAGTTTCTAATCACAATCAAACTCTTCTTAGAGTGCATTACCTCACCTACAGCTCAGACTGTTACCCTCCCAATGTGGTCAATGTGCTCTTCATGTTAGTGAGGAAGGTAATCATAGTTAGACATCTATCTGACTCTTTTATGGGTATGCATCACCTACTGTGTTTTAGCTGCACATTGTTATGGGTTACCTAAAACCGACTTGTGAAACACTGTGTAAAAACAACACTGTTGTTTATGTATGGCAAGTAATCAATATTAAAGCTTTCCATATTAGTACAAATGCAAAATATAACAGCTGCTGTAATAATCTGATAAAACATCACATGCATGGATAGGGTCACAGTGCTTGACCAGCTGAGCCAATGTGCACACACAGTCCTGGTTATTGAGTCTATCTGCCTGTCTGTAAGAGTGAGTTACCTGGCTTGGAGGCTTGGCTTGAGTTCTCTCCACTCATGGTTTATTCTTTTCCTGGTTTGAGGTTCCCTCATGCTTCCTTTAAGCTGTGAAGACTGAATTTCAAACTCAAACCAAAAGTTTCAGTCTCCTCTTGCGCTGCCTACAGTGAGATTAGAATAAACAGTCAACAATATTGTTGTTCTAAATCTAGGTTATCAGAATGTATAGTGTGGGTTCTTTAACTCTATATTAAATCAGCTTGACGAACCTGTAATTCTTGACACTTGATGCGCAGGACTGACGTATCCACCATATCTTCAGGAAATTCAGAGAGAATGAGTTCTCTGTTCTTCTTCAGTTGCACCTCGAAGACACTCTTTGACTCTCTATAGCTGAATATGAAACACAATCATAAATATGAAGAACACAAGCTATGTATTCACATTTTTTTTATTGTCAGTGGCTGTTACCTCTTCAAAACCTCAGTCTCATTCGAGTCCTGTTTGTCTTGAAAGGCCGGTACAGTTTCCTCAACATTCAGTTTTACAGCTTGTTGCACCACTGGGATATTTGCAACCCTCGCCGTTACCTTGAAACAAGAAGGACAGATTTTGTGAAAAACTTCTGCTTAAACCTCAAGGCTGCATACAATAACAGAGGCAGGCACTGATTTCCAAATCTAAGAAAATGACTGAATTGTATTGCGTATACCATCCAGGAATGGAACTGACCAGTTCTTTCTGAGGCTGTGTGGTCCAGTGGTTAAAGAAAAGGGCTTGTAACCAAGAGGTCCCCGGTTCAAATCCCACCTCAGCCACTGACTCATTGTGTGACCCTGAGCAAATCACTTAACCTCCTTGTGCTCCGTCTTTCGAGTGAGACGTAATTGTAAGTGACTCTGCAGCTGATGCATAGTTCACACACCCTAGTCTCTGTATGTTGCCTTGGATAAAGGCGTCTGCTAAATAATAATAATAATAATAACAATAATAATAATAAAGGCATCCAAGGAATAAAGTTTGTTTCAAGATTTCAGCCACTGCTGGCTGTTACCTTCTTCAGTGGTGAGTAAAATCAGACATATCCCATATCCTATAACTTAAAACCAGTACGATGAATACATTAACAGGCTTTGCCTGGCAGTAACTATGAATGAACGTACAGCTTCTGTGTCAGCATGTACTGTTTTTAAATCAGCTGTTTATGTGGACTCCTATAGTGGGTTATGAGGATAAACGCTTATGCAGAACAGCTTATAATAACAACAAAAAAAAACTATAAACTGGCATACATATATACATTACAGGATACAAAACTGAGAAAGAAGCATAAGCAAGCAGAAATCTGTCACGCACCCAACCCTTTTACCTGAGTAGTGGCAAGCAGCACTTTAGATGAAACTGAAGAAACAGCTTGTACAGGGCTGTCAACATCAGCTACCTTGAGTTCAGCATGTCCTGAAGATTGTCTGCAAAGAAAACAATATATTTTACAATGGCTCTTTCTTATGCTCCATTCACAAAAGGTATCCTTGATCGACTGTTTCTAATGAGCATTTTTAGTGTATTCTTGTGTTTCAAAGCACTCCCTACAACAAAACGTAAAGGTATTGAGCTTAATGGCCAAAACCATAAGACCGATTGTAAACATCATAAAACACAAGAGTGCCACTAAAAGCCATATGAGCACTTGATAACATAATAAAAACACGTGCCTCTTTTCAGAAGACTGTTGTTCACTGTGACGAGTTAGTAGATTCTCATATACATGTCTTGCTCTCTGTTCGATTTCTTCTTTTTTCTGCTCACATTCAGTAAGCTGGGTTTTGGTGACACTGTAGCTGGTGTCAGCGGTCAGTTTTTCACAGATCCCCTTCATAGCCTGTAAATGATCATCGGCTTGACCCAGACTGCCCTCAGGGGAAAAGCAAGCCTGAAAGAGTAGCAAGGACTAGAGTTATTTTGAAGGATCAGCGCTGTCACACATCGCATCAGCATGATGATATTGCAAAGCATTTGAGTAAACTCTCAATATGGTAAAATGCATTTCAAGTGAGAATGACACTGTTGACTTATACTACTTGCTCAGGTACAACAAAATAAGCATTTGATTATCTGTATCTTACTGTAAGCGCATGAAATTTACCTGAAAATGTACCTTTCCCCTCCGCCCTTAATTGCCTGTATGTGCTTGCCTTTCGTGTTTTGACCTACTCAGATAGGCATTTAATTGGGATTTTAACATATTTAAACACAACACACGCATTGCCATGGTTTCCATGTTTAAGCTAAATATATATTCTAGCCATTACAAAAACAACCGCAAGTTATCAAAATCATTGCAAACATGTTCAAACTCAACCTGAAGGCTGGCGTTAATACAGAAATACTCCAAACTCTATGCTTTATATTCTTGAATATTCTTTCCATAGCATTTGAAGGGCTGTGAAGCACTTTAGGTTAAATGGTACAAAAACGATCCAGTCAAAATGTTTAGTACAGTACATTTTTTAAATATTGGTAGTAAATCAGGCTACCCTACTTGCTGCGTTTATCACTACATATTATTGTTACAACAACAACAACAAGAAATGCCTGAATCCAAATCCTGCAGTGACAGTGCAAGGCTCTTGCAGTAGAATGTGGTTAGAATATAATAGATTCTGTTCTTGTTGTTATTGACGAGCCAGTATATACTGTATGCTTAATTTCCCCCTATTTGGTCAAAGAAGCTTGCCAATAAAGGATTGCTTGGCATGGCCTTCAGTTATAGTAGAAAGGTGCGCGAAGTTACAAACGGGATTTGCACTGCTGAAGTCTTGTAAACATAATGTACGACTTCCGGACATGTTTCCATGCAAAAAAAAGTTTTACCCACCCCTTAAAGTCGTACAATGTTTTAGACACTCACTTCCTATAGCATGTGGGATGCGCGTGGTATGTGCGTGGTATGTTACATAAATAATGACTGTGGAGAGAGTGATGACTTTCTAAGCTGCATGGAAACCCGGCCATAGAATACTATGTAGAGATTTGAAGGTAGTATCTCCAAGTGCTGTGTCACCCTAAACTAAAAATCAAAGCCTGGAGAGACAAAGCTGTGCCATACTGCATGCATGCAAAAGCTTAGAAAGTTAGTAAGTACTACTAGTATTACACAATACCTGGTGTTCTTTAATAAGACTGGCTATGCAGGATGAATTAATAAGCTTGATTTCTTTGTTAATTTGCATCTCGCACTGTGAAACAGCTCCATAACATTTTCCTTTTTCAACCTCAAATTTCATCAGATGTAAATAGAGTGGGATTTCTACGTGAATAGCCTATGTAATAAAAATAGAAATCTGTTTAGCATATCAAAAGAATATGTTTTCTAAGGAGAGCAAGACTGGTGATAGAATATAGCTGCTTGTGCAGATTATTGTAAAACCATATACAGTATGCCATATTATTTTAATCAAACATGTTAGCACAATGAAGACAATTTAAAAAAAAACACATTCCGTTAAACATCCATTCATATATTTGTTAAATATAGCTACCTAAAAATCAAGGACATGAGATTTGTGAGAGCTAGCATTCATTTTTTAAATCTATAATTAGAATTTTGAGCCTACCTCCCACTGTTCCCGAAGATATTTGCTTATTTTTCTACTTCTTGCTGTTGATTTGAGGGAGTGATTTGTTTCATTTGCTCAGATGCTTCCAGAAACTCTTCCAGGATGTTTGTTTCAGATCTTGTTAGGGTTTCCTACATGGAAAAATGCATTAGTTACAGCCTGAACCAACCATACACAAAACACGAGCCATACAAATGCAAGTGTTAAGGGTGTCTGCTAATAAATAATAATAATAATAATAATAATAATAATAATAATAATAATAATAATAGTAAATCCCAGCCATTAACTGATCTCCTGTATTCATTTTTCTAAATCATATTTACAGTTGCATCAATTGAGAGACAACAGATCTGAATGGCAGTTGCATTTCAAGTGGCTGATATGCCTACCTCGTGTTTTGCCTCTCTTTCTTCAGAGGTGTTTCTACTGAGAAGTGCCAGAACATCCGTGATGTAGGCCTGGAGTTTCTGCTTTGAACTTTCAAACCTTAGCTTGATGTCAGCTTCCGAGGAGGAGCTTGCTTCCTTTGTTTGCATGGCAGAGTTTAAATTTGTCATTGTGACCTTTAAAAAAAAATAATAATAATAATAATAATTTAAAAATAAAATAATTAAGATATAGAGCCAAGGAGTATAACTTGAGGATCATATTTTAAAGGCAAAAAACCCACAGCATTCTGAATGTGAAATATCTCTTGTCATCGCCTCAAAACAAGATTTTTCTTGTTTACCTAAGCCTGGGGTTGAACCCACAAGCACCGATAGTATACACGGTGCTTATGTCTATTAAGCAACAGTATTTACATGGTGGGAAGGCTAAACAACACATGAGACCACAAAGTTATCTTGACTATATGAAGTGGCTCTGCAGCTGATGCATAGTTCACACACCCAAGTCTCTGTAAGTCTCCTTGGATAAAGGTCGTCTGCTAAATAAACAAATAATAATGCCTTGGAGGGTATGAAACATTAACCAATGACAGTAATCAAAATGTTAACTACTGTATGTTCTTTAAAGATGTGTTTGCCAATTTTGGTTACCCCTGAACAATATTCTTATACCATTTATTACAAAAAACCAAAACAACCCTGAGACCTGGAGAGTGTCTTTCACTGCGTTCACTCTTGACTGTAGGCCAGGCGCTTGGAGGTGATGAAGGACCCTGTTCTTTGCAATGTTTTCTGCTACAATGAGCACAATCTCCTGGGCTGTTGCAACTTGTCTCTCGAACTCCTTGCCTCTGGTGATTAAGAGCTTAAAAAAGGAAGAATAAGATAAAAATATTTGAAGTCAGTGTTTCAATGTGTTTAAAAGTCACCAGTTGCCTTAGGCTCATATTTAACACGGCCTGTTTGGCCGGTTCATCCCATCTTTTAAAGCATCTACAGGGTGGTAATAATGAATGTTGCTTTCTGAACATAGGCACACAGCAATGAGACTGCACAGGTGGAGGCACCACATGATGGACAACACAATTCTACAATCACACAAGGGATGCTACTGCTGTTTAGTATAGGCACTGAAAGGGTTCCTTCATAAGAACAACATTATAAACAAAAGGCACATTCTGTTAAAAAGAAAATTCCAGCTGCATTTTCTATACGGGGCTTCAAGGGTTGTCTTAAATTAAAACAAACACAGTATTTGTTTAAAAAATATATAAATTAGATAGATAGATAGATAGATAGATAGATAGATAGATAGATAGATAGATAGATAGACAGATAGATAGATAGATAGATAGATAGATAGATAGATAGATAGATAGATAGATAGATAGATAGACAGACAGATAGATAGACAGATAGATAGACAGATAGATAGATAGATAGATAGACAGACAGATAGATAGATAGATAGATAGATAGATAGACAGACAGATAGATAGATAGATAGATAGACAGATAGATAGACAGACAGACAGACAGACAGACAGACAGACAGACAGACAGATAGACGTAGATAGATAGATAGATAGATAGATAGATAGATAGTCACAGGCAAAAGTATTTGTTCTATTGAAAGATATAAATTAGAGATTCAACTTTATAATACAACAACAAATTATTGCATAACATGCATAAAATGGAAAACAACATGCAAACAATGTCATACTCTGACAAAAGTATTTGGGCAATCAACATACTTCATATGAAACCCATTCATTGCTAATTACTGACAATTATGACTGAAAACCAACACTTTGTCAAACTATTACATTATTTTTTTGCATGTTATTTTTCATTGTATGCATGTTCTGTAGTAATTTGTTGTTTTATTATAAAGCTGAATCTCTACTTTCAATTATATATTTCAATAGAACAATTAGAAGTTATAGAAATCACTTTCTTTGTGTTTTTCTATTTTTTTATTTGTTTTTAACTACCCAAATACCTTTGTCTGTGACTGTATATATATTTTACAATCTTACTTGTAAAGATTTCTTGTCTATTTCTTGTCCTTTTGCTTCGTGTTCAGACTATTGAAAATGTCTCCTGCTTCTGACTCCCACAGTTCCAGTAAAGCTAAGCTGCTCTCCAGGGAGTCCACATGGCCGAGTAAGAGCTGGCAGTCTTGTTGAACTCGGAACACTTATCTGCAATCTAGAAGATACATTTACCCGAACATCAATGCATGCCAGTAAAGCTGTAAAGGGCAAAGGGAAACCATTATGCTTTTGCCTAAACTTGTCGTGAACTGCAGCATGCTCTATATAGTGTGAGCACTGTAGGAATTGTCGGTTTTTATATAAGAAGTTGAAAGTGATCTTATAGGTTTGATAGAGGGAGGAAGCAAATTGAAGAAGGCATGTCATTCTAGTTTTAGATCTAGTTTTACCCTAAGGCTAGAAGCCTAAAAATATAGGTAATAGGCTGTCAACTTGTTCCTTAGCTCACAACGGGACTGATTGCTGCAGCTTTAGACTGAGTAACGAAACAGTTTTCATAAACATGCTGAAGAGTATTCTCAGCAGTAAATGCTTTACCGATTTCAAAGCCAATACCAATGTCCTATCATTTCAACCAACCAAAAAAGTAACTACAAACATTTTAATCAAAAGTTCATGCCATGCCGATGTATATGGTAAAAGTACAGCAAAGTGTAATAAAGTACAGTAAAACGCATACTGAAATGGCATATGTGGGCATGGTGCATTGCATAAGCACGATATAGCATGGTACTCTGCAAAATGACTATGCAAGTTTATCATGCTAAACATTTCTAAGGGTTAATTCAAAAGTATAACACCCATTTTAAAATGCCAGTAATAACAGTGTAATCTTATGGATACCTCTGAAAGAGTGTCTTTTACATTCTTCACAGGTGGAAACTCTACAGGTGATTTTTCTGGGGACTGAAGGATGAAATCCAAATCCACCTCCTCTATTTTTCTTTTCAAGTCCTGAAAAGCAGTAGGTTTGCAGTTGTTAATGAGTTCTGCAGACAGCACTGATATATGATACAATAAGTTTAAACATATCCCACAGTCTATTCATCAATCGCTGGGTTACACTATGCATTAGAATCTACCTGGCATGCATACTTTGGGTGACATAAACTTTACAGGTCAGTTTATTTAAGTGACGATGTCTTCAAACATTGACCTGACCACCTTCTCCACACCATTACTACTGAGGCTAGCAGAGCTGAAAGATCTCTACATCATGTGACTCTGCAAGAGACGACATCAGCGTTTTGACTGGCCGAGATGAGCGGGGCTTCGTTATTTATAATTACAATTGCAAAAGCTGCGTATTTTCAATAGCCCTTTATAACTCCAGTTATTAATGCAGAACCAGCTCCTATTCAAAGTGGTCCAAGCACAATGACCCATGATGCACTGGGCATCCACTGGCCACTCCTTTACTGCTCACCTGAGGTTGTTTTAAACAAGAAGAGCAACACATGTAAATAGGATACCTCTAGCCTCTTAATATAGGTCCTGAGAGAGCGTGCTGATATATCGACGCTCATGCAGGGTCTGTGTTGCTTCGTCTATCATGATATTGATGGCTGCGGTCTTATCAGTCTTCCTTGGGCTTTCACAGGGTTGGGGAATGATCTCCTGTACAGAAAACACATTTGAGTAGCCAGAATCCATTGTTTATCTGTTATTTTACTTCTGAAGCATCATACAGCGTTTTTAAATTTTATTTTGTAAAGTCACTGGTCTAAAGCAGACAATTTTCTTTTTGCTCAAAGAAACCAAATGAAATACTGGAAATCGGTCAACATAGCGTGGTTTTACAGCTGAAGGATCACAACATAAGCAGATTTGTAAATTGGTGGTTTATAAATCACGGTTTGCTTGTTCATTTGCATGGGATAGGAAACAGTAAACCATCATTCTGAGAAGACACTTAACATTCTTCAAACTTACAAATGTAGTTCTCTTTATGAAGTCGGCCCACTGCCTGTTTAGTTTCTTCAGTTCTTCAGAGAGCTGAGAACTGGTTTGCTCATTGGTGACCTCCATTAAAAAGTTACCAGCTTCATTCAAGCGACCATGTCTTGTGCTCCAGTCTGACATGACCTGACAAGTTGGATACAAATAAATGACTCTGTTTCAACACATGCATAATTGTAGCACAATATTGAATGCAGTCTCTTTGTGCAATTAATGTTTAGACATGTTCTCATTTTGCTCAGTAAATGATTCATTACTTCCTGCATTTAGTATTTAGTATCAACATTTGTCCTGTGTTAATCATCAAAACCAAATATACTTTGGTCAGATTTTTAACCCAGTATGCACTTCTTTCTAAAATCAATACAGGATAAAGGAATGTTATATGTTCACCTGCCATTATAACTACACTAATCAGATGTTATGATTTATTTCAGCATTTTTGGTTTTCAGAGCAGTTGGCAAAAACTGAAAGAAACTAAATAATACAGCCTACCTCTGCTGTGTGTATTTGAGTTTGGGCCTGTGCTTCCTTTAGCCACTGCTGAAGCAAATTATAGTTCTCTGTGTAGGTGTCCCAGCCAGAAACAACTCGAGCTAAAATGGCTTTCACATTCCTGATGGACGCCAGAGAAACAGAGGAGTCGCAGTCCACTTGCTTCAGGAACTTGTTGATATACTGAGAGTCGGCAGCTGATAAATCAGGAAAGTAGAAATTGACTTGACAGAGGAAGAGTCACTGACATTTTCAGCTTTGACGTTTCCAATTAATATTCCACTAGGAAACGTCTAGAATTGGACTCTGCATCTTGACTCACACTCACTAGCACAGTTAGCACTCCAGTAGACAAATGGATGTACTTTATAAAAGGTAAAGATCATCACGAGGGAGAGGGAAAGGGGCTACAACAATCAGATACAGCCAGGGTTGGGGTTAACTTTCTATCAGTTTAGTGTAAAAAGAGCATTCTACAGGATGTGGTCATTTTATGAGGCACACATTTAGTCAACATTATACAAAGCTACTCAACTTCTGCATATATGCATTATTTATGGCCTACAGCTGGCAGCTTGAAAGCAGGTAAAAGCAAAGCTTAAAAGAGGAATAACAAGGTGCCAGTCTGACAAGCTGAAGCATCTGCATCCAGACTGTAACTGGTAAAGCAAGAACCACTAGACACCATTGTGAAAAGTCAGGCACTGAGTGCAGGCAGTGACCAGAACAGTTGACCAGAACAGTGTGCAGGAGTTACATGGGAGGGATTCTCCTCAAGCACTGAGGGTGTGGCCACTTCATTTGTAATACACCCTTCCTAATGAAGCGTCCACCCATTATATCAATGTACCATGTCTGTAGTTACAGGTGACTATTATGAAACATCATAGCTACGAATGTATTTTGAATGAACGGTTAAACAAACACAACACACCCAAAACATTGTTGTCTTTAGGATTTTTCAGTGATATCATTGGCGCTTTGCAATTTGTGTAGGCATGAATCCCAACTCTGTTTGCTTGAAGACAGGCTATCACATGTTCAGTGAATCAGCCACATATGTACTGTAATATCTTAAAAGAGCAACTTGGTTCAATCATCAAATGCTGTCAACCTTTTAAAACTCACTAGTTAAAAGCACTACTGTGGCCTTTAAAGTTCTCTAAAGCGTGTCTTCTCTCTAAGTGGCCACAGGGGTGCTTATAAAAGTATGTAACACAGCAGGATAGTAAGTTATTCTAAACAGGAATAATACCTTAGTTAATATAAACATTTTAAAATGTTACATTCTCAAGAAGACACACACCCTACCTAAAGCAGTCCTGCTTGTGTAATTGCTGGCAATTAACTTCAGCTTTTCAGTGGCAGCCTCCAGGCAGGTAACAAAGCTCTGCTTCTCTACGAAATCCTTAGAGAAAGTGAAAAACACGTTTGCAATCACGTGATAATTATATATATTTTTTCATACAGGTGTAGGATGTGAAACGCCTAAAACGGCATGCACTTTCAAGGCATTTTGTTTTTCAAACTGCATTTAAAATAATAATGTCCTCCACTTCACCCAACCCTGCAGTGAAAATTGTTAGTATGGGACTTGTGTAAGTCCCATACTATTTTTTGGGATAGTATATTTAATCTATATGCTGGTGGTGAAAAATATCTTAATCTGTATGACATCATATGCACAGGAAAGCTCAGAAAAAATATATTTCCATCCGCTAATCCAAATCACTAGTTGGCTACAACGAATAGTAAAATGAATATTGATGTTAAAAATGAAGTGCTGTGTTGGATTTGTGCCATGTGTTCCACAGCTGGGCAATTAGTTAAGTGGAGACCCTTTTGAAAATTCCCATTTACTACTTAAAATGTCATTACATCATTTCTGTAAGTAATTTATGTTGTAGGAGGAAGAACTGAGATCATGTTGTATACTGATTATAATGTAGTTGTAATCCAGCTGCATTTAAAATGAGCAAAGTCAATTTAAAGAGTATTTAGATTTCTAGGAAGCTTTAGGATCACAGGAAATTGTAGGCGTTGTGTAATCAAAAACATCCTAAATGGTGCTTTAAATACTGCAGCTTTCACATTACTTCTTGTATGTAATGTACACTAAAGTTTTAGTTTGAAGCTAGTGTACTTTTCCACCTCCCCCAAAAAAAGCTTAATATTACAAAACTAGCAAGAAATAACCTAGAGTATTTCTTGTTGTGTAATGTAAGATTTTTTTTGTTGTTTCTTGCAGAAAATTGGGCACACTTGCGTCAATTCTACGCCTTACAGTAAAATATTAGTTTTCATACATTCACTAGATTGCTGGTTCAGCAAGTTCAGACTTTCACTGGAGGCCTGTCAAATGCCCTAATACATTCTCAGTTCAGATGCAAAAGATTGGTTGTCAGAAAAGGGTTGCCTTTTTAGGACTAGGCAATAAAAATAAAAAAAAATAAAAAAAGCCTTCAAATGCCGTCAATCTCTTGGACTAGAATTACCACAAGGGTAGTAAGACGTTTGAAATTATATACTGTATATATATATATATATATATAAAGGCCCGACAGGCCATCCGTATACATTGACTATACGGATGCCTCGGTGTGTTGTGATCCTCCAACCCCTGAGAAGTCTGTATATTCAACGATACAGACGCCTCAAGGGCCTTATCGCATTTATAATCCAGGTCAAACAGTGGATTTAAAGAAAAAAAGCATAAATCATGTTCAGGGCAAAAAATTATTAGGTTTTTTTAAATTAAGTATCCTTACACCAATAAAGTAGTCCCATTTATAACTTTGAACTACACACGAAGTTAAGCTGAATAAATTAATTTTATTGGAACATGCCAAAGAAAGTACATCTGTATTTATGATACTGTGGACAGTGCCATTGAAAAGATGCACCAGGGGCGGAGTTGAGACAGCACAAGTTATTTTTTTCCTGTCACTGACAGTGCAGACACACTGAGCAGAACAGACAGGAGGAATAAAAATAAATACAACGGCGTCTCGGATTGCAGTATTTTTCAAGGGATGTGTCTTCGAGGGGTGGATAATGTGCAGAAGTGTCATTTTGTGCTTTTCTGTAGCGTTTAAAACCACTAAAGATACATTATTTTAAGTGACAAAGTTGAGGTGACTGAGTATAAAGACAGCAATTTTTTTGTTGTTGTTTTTTTTTCTATCTTCCAGTTCATTGAAATGTTCTTCATCCAAATCGGCTTGTCTACTTACTACTTTGAGATTTTTTGCAGGTAATTGGTCACTCAGTTTCATACAGCTGTACATCTGTAACTGTAAAAGCAAGATGGCTACCGTCCAATACTTTGCTAAACACATTGCTTGTTTCACGTTCCATTGCCAGGGCTGGATTATAAACATATATAAATATAAATAAAATAATACTTCTTCTGAATGTAAATGTACACAGATACAATCTTACATGCCAGTCCAGTTGAAGCAGCTTTACAGATTCCTTAGTCCCATATTTTTTTTTCCATGTATTTAATTTGCTGTTCACTGCACATATCAAAGCCTGCACAGAGTGCTTTGATTCCTGGTATTCCAGTTTAATCCCATGGTACTTGGCTGTGACCCTCGCACTAGTAAACCTGCAGGACAGAAGAAAAAAAAGAATGCGTTGCATATCTTACATGATATACTGTCTGAAAGAATGCGTTGAGTATCTTATATCATATACTGTCTGAAAGGTCAACGGCTTTAAATATATAACAGCCCACCTTCTTTTCAATTCGTCCATTTTCTCTTGTGGTACTCGAGGTGCTCCATGTTCATCTTTATTTGGGACATTCTGAAGGGTTTGCCAGTGAACATCCATTTCTTCCATCAAAGACTAGAGAAAATGGGAAGTGTAATTATTACATTATTTAAAATAAATTACTATCGGTAATCTACCTGAAATGCATGAACCTCTCCTCTTTTGAGGGGTAAATCTCAGGATAGCCTCTGACAGCTAGTTGGTGTAATCCAGGGAGAGACCCCAGTGCTGTAAAATGCTCCAATAAAATCCATCTGTGGATTATCGCATAGCTTGATCAAATCAACCCATAAGTGTGTCCCTTCTGGTGACCATTCGCTTGCCTAGTATGTGTCTCCACTCTGGAACTCAATACCTGGAGAACTAAGAAGCACCCACTCCTTTTTAGTCTAAAATAAACCCCCATTAGACATTGTAATAGTAGTAATTGTATTGGATTGTATTCAAACAGTTCCCTTGTAAAACCTTTAGCAGATGAAGTGTGTCCCGGATTCGGCCTGCAACCTCTTCATGGTCCTGGGACTCGGCTATCTCCTCCCCCAGGACAGGTTCTATCTTCTGAAGCCAGACTCCCACACCGTCCAGAGGGGAAGGCAAATCAAGGTCCAGAGCAACTTTATATTCCCTGATCTATTGGCAAAAACCATTAAAGATTTATGTCAAACTACAATATGTAAAAACACAATTTAAGTTGGGAAACAACCAAAGATACAGAAATCCAACATCCTAGCCTTTTATGCAATTTTTACATTTAAAAAAATAAAATAAATAAAAAACAACAAGAAAACATATCCATGATTAACCCTTTACTGTACTGCCAAAAGTTGCTGTTAAACATTACGTTTTTCATGTGTTTATTTCCCCATAAGATTGCTTCTAACTCCTCTGTGCAGATGCAAGTCAGTGTTTAGAGCATATTTGTGTTACACTGATTGATAATCCAATTAGATCCAAGTACTAAACTAACAAGAGCTCGCCAAAGGAATCAATCAGGACTGTTAATACATTTGATCAAAATTGCACCCATATAACTGTTCATACAGCAATGGCCTTGCACTGCAATAATACACACCAGCACTAAACAAACCAGTGCACTGAAAGCACTGTGTAAATTTAGATTTTAAAGTGCCATGTATCCCCAGAGGAATTCACATTCCATCGTGACCTTTCACCCTTTGACAATGCTATTTGGGCCCTATTTCTTTATTTCATCATAGTCTGAACCCCTCTTCGATGATGAAATACCTTAGACGTGACTTTATTCCAAGCTTCTTTCAATCGAACCTGATCCTCAGTCAGTTCTGTGGTTTTCCTCATGGCTGTCAGCAAAGGCATAATGGGTCTTTTCTGCTCATTAAATGTTGTAACAAAAGTTTGAAATGCCTGGAAGATGTAAGAGCAGTGATTGTACACAGTAGTGCTGGAATCGGCAAAGCATTTGTGAAAAAACAACACATTTATAAAAAACAGCTACTGAGACTGCATGTTAGGGAAAAGGACACCTTACAGTGGATGACACCATGTCTATAATCTATAACAAGACCCTTGACTCTGAAGGAGTTTTACACAGATTAGGGATTTGATATTGTGATCCTAATATTTATCGGTCTACAGTGAAAATGAAAGCTGTGCTGTTTCTTCGATTCAGAGTCCATATCTCCAGATCTACTGCTGTTTAAAGGTAATAACAGTACCCTCACATTTCTGTAACACGGGAACTTATTAAAATACCTTTTCTATTAGCTCAGGCTTCCTTAAGAACTACAGTGACACCTGCCAAAATTGTTGCTCTTAACTGAAAGTCCTGTACCCTTTCAAACTAGCCTGAAATAAAGTAGGAATCAGAAACTCAGAAAAATCTAGCTCACTAGTTCACTGATTAAACTTGTGAACAAAAACAAAGCATCCCCCGGTGGCACAGTGTAAGGGGAAAAGGCCATTGATATGGCTATAGGTTAAAGAGAAGTGGAAATTCTGCAGCCATGTGTCATATATTGGGCCCTATTTAAAAAAAATAAAATAAAATAAAAAACAACAAAGGACAGCTTTAAGGAATATGTTTTGAAAAGCCCATTTTGATTAGTTAAATTAAGTGTGCAGTTGATGAAACCTTTTTCAACTGTATTTGAAAGGGTTCTCACTTTAAGCGAATGCTCGTGAACACTTTCAAAACCAGTAGTTAATAAATAATTCCTTAAAACAGTCCTTTATAATTTGTGAATTGGGACCAATATCTCAAAGTGCACTGTCTCTCTTTGTTTATGAGCGCTCTTGTTGGGTAGTGCAGACAACAGTAGGGTTATAGGGCAAAAGAACATGGATGTAGCAAATGCCTTACATGGAATTTCTCTTCATAGCTTTCCTTATCTGCTTCTCCAATGGACCCCTCCAGCTCCTGCTCTGCTTGTGTAAGCCAGGACGTGACTCCTTTGACTTTTTGGTTTAGATTTCCCTAGGCAACAAAGAACACACCTTATTCAAATCCATTTTCTAACTGCTTCTTCTGTTACATCAGCTCTCTCCAGTATTTTCAGCACGTCTTTCAAACTGCAGCCTTGCATATTCTATCTGGTCCATGCTTGAACAGCCAGTCAATGGAGAGCTAAACTAAAAGCATGTTAAACTGGCTTGTGTTGATTTTTAAGTGAACATGATCATTGCAGAGGTGCCCTAAGGCTGGGTAAAGTTCTCTATAGTCGTACCTGTACTGTCTCTCCTTAAGCAATAATTAATAACACCTATAAGCATACAAGCAGAAGTGATATTAGCAGGATGCAATATTATGATATTAAAGACACGCATGAAATATACAAGATCAGAATGATGCATATGCTATTAATGATTTACCCTTGCTGGTGGAAATGGGGAAATTTCAGTCTTTACATGAGAATACATGAAAGATGGAGGCAGAAGCAGGTGTGCCTATTTGAAGAATAAAATTAGCATTTACTGTATGGAGTGTTTAAAAGAACAAAAGAAAGATTCTGCTCAGTATTTGCAACAAAAAAACACACTACATTGCTAGGTCACATTTCCAAATGATATTAGGTGCCATTAAATACTGTAATAAAACTGTCAAGAAGTAAATTCAATTCAGTTAAAAGAGCTGCATGTAAAATATAAATATCATGGAGTACTTTAAATATAGTTTACCCCTTACTTTAATTTGTATTAACCCTAACCCTAACCCTACCCCTACCCCTAACACAACCGAATGGAAGGGTATGTCCACATATTGGCTTGTACATGTGAATACTGCAAACCATCTTGCAGTGATGATATTTTTTAAACTTCCCCATACATGGCAGGTGTCTTCAGGATTAAAGAATGATATAAAATGATATATTTTGGAAACCTTGGACCCGTACTAATGCAAATGGTTACTACTACTGACAATAACACTAGTACTAATGTTCATTTAAATCAATGTGTCCTTCAGTACAATGTACTTAACTATTAGAGCACAGAGGAAACAAGAACCTATAGGTAAGTGTGACACATACTGCGTGTAGCCTGAAACATGCAGCTGTGTTCTGATAATGGTAATGTACCTTTTGGAGGTTAGGGGAGGAGATTGCCTGTGTCAGGCGAGGTGACAATCTGACAGGAGAAGGAGTTTGAGGAGAAGTGACATAGAGCTGCTTCAGCAGAAAGAAAGACAAGAAACAGAAAAGAAACCTGTTTACCATTCAAAGGCTGGCATAGAGAAAGGAAGTCTATTAGCTTATCACTGCAGGTAAAGAGTGTCTCCTCCTCAGTTGAAAAGAAAACACGTTTAAACAAAACAATATATATATATATGAATGACAGGTGTATTGTCAGCATAAGTGAACCCCATACCTGCATTTCTTCTTCTGACACGGGCAAATCTTTAGAATACTGCAGGAACTGTGCCACATAAGTCATGATGGATTTATCATCAGGGTCATTGATGTCCACATCTGAGGAGATGGAATTGTCAATATTAGTTAAAACAGTAGTTAGTGTTGACTTTAATTAGAATTTACTGAACAAAGCTCTCAACAGAACTCTGAATTCAAGCCTGTATTTTCTTTCAGTGTTTTATCGTTGTACATATTTCAGTGAAGTGGAAGCTGTCTGTTACCTTCTGGTTCGAGAAGTCTTGGTATCTTTAGCTCAAGCTCTGCGGTTCGGAACGCCTCTTCCAGGTTTTCTCGGTTTGTTCTGCTCTTTGTTTTCTGCAGGTCCACCAAATTTGGCCTCAGGGAATTAAGGATGGCCAGAAACGCTAAGCCACTTCTCCAGCTGGACTTAAAGTCTTTGATGCTGATGTTAGCACCGGCCCTAACGAGAACAGCAACCAATTAATACAAACTTTAAAAAACGAATTAATGCTAACAAATACTTAAACAAATGATCAAACATTAAAAATATACATATACATATACATTATATGTAGAATCCCATCAGGATGGTCACTATACTGCTAAAGTTGCTTTATTTTCAATACTGCAAGCCAGACAGTAACAATGAATGCTTTATATTGCAAAGATATCCTGAATCTCATACTTCTGACATTGCTCCCTAGCCCATAGGAGGAGAGCCTTCTTTGCAGACAGCTTGAACTTGGTGTGTAGGGTGCCACTCCTTCTTGATGATGAGCTGTCAATGGTAGAACAGGAATCTATACTGGCCAAAGACTCCATGGAGGACTGCCTGGAACTGAATGCCAGAGAGTTGGCAAGCTCTTCAATCTGAAACCAGATTTAATACAATGCGTTTACACCTTTAGAAACACACAGTGGATATTACATTTGTTTACTGTTCAAAAAACCAGGGCGTGTCCATGAGGGGCATGAAGTACTGTTCTGATGCTGCCGTCATTTCCTAGTACACACAAATATCTTTTAATAGCCGATTGAAGAATGGATTAGCAATGGAATTGGTTTTCTTGCTCCACCAGTACATGTGCAGTCTCATTATCCAGAGCTACCTCACCCAACCTGCTGTTTAAGGTGCCTGCCTGGCTTTGCAGATCAAACACAGGGGAAAAAAAACTTCACACCGCATCTATTCAATCACCACTGGAAAAAATTTTACAGGAATACTTACATGAAAATGCAAAATGATTGTCCATATCAGGCCAAGAACAATAGATGGTTTGCCTTCAATTATGTCAGGAATGTTAATGTTGACAAGTTTTATCTACAGAGAAAAAGCAGATATGGATTTCTCATACCGTATGTGTCTACGATACTTTTACTGCATATGTTTAATACTAAATTGTTATATAGCACAATACAAACCAAGGATAAGTAGCCCGATCAACTGCATGCAGGTAGATCCTAATTCGGGTATTCTAAATCTGCATTGTAATTAATGAATAAAAGGGGAAAACAATGCAGGATGTATTTTGATTGCTGTCTTCACACATAAAAGATAACCCACATTACACCTCAATATCCTACTCAACAGCATTTATATCACCATGTGCATATTCAGATTTCATGTTTGTATTGTAGTACCAGCACTTACTCAACAGCAAAGAACCCACAAGATAAGATTGAACTTACTGATTTCCTCCTCAGAAATGTCAAGGCGGTTTCAATATTGGCTCTGCACTGGAAAATGCTTCTCCCCCTCTCACGACTCTGAAGAAAGATCAATAAACACAGGAAACTTATAAACAACTAGGAACAACATGAGCAGTAAAACAACTGTCTAGATAACAAAGGTAAGAATGTATGATAAAGACCTTTACAAACAGCACTCCAACACAAACAGGGCTTGGCTTAAGCGCATTATGTAGGGCTTTTGAAGATAATCTTTCACCTACTCTGTTTACATCACCAGGTATTTTATTCTTTTTATTCTTATTTTCAACACTGAACAAACTTTACTGACCATTATCTGGGTAGCTCTGTGCACTAAAGTATTCCAGCTGAGACAATACTCTATAATTATAGCTTTAGCAAGTGACTATGGTTCACACAGGAACTGCCGTTGTTGATTCTGTCCCATCGGTGAGATGAGATGAGGTTAAAAGTTCTATAACCAGACGAGCAGACGAGTCCAGCTCATTTGCATAGCGATTAAGGCAGTCGCCAATTTGTGCCCAGTCTCCTCCCTGTTACACTCATGCTAATATATTTCCCAAATTCAAATTAACAGAGACAAATCCTTGATACATCTCAGCTTGTATCAAACTAGGTCAAGGCATAAAAACACAGATGCTATGGGGGAAGCTGTTCCAATCCTGCCTCTCCTAAGCAAGTATCTCCCATAAAATTGTAGCGTTTGAGAAATCCACTGAGTTAATCTGTATTTACCAAACATTACTGGTAATGTTCAACTGAAAAGCCCTGACGTGACTTAACACTGCTGGGTCTCTTACCATTGGCTGTCCAGATATCACCTCCAGTAAATCCAGAAGCCTGTTTCCATCCCTGACATCTGTGAACAAGTCCAGAACAACTGTGGGGGGTCTGTGCTGTGGAGGATCATGAAGAAACGTTTGAATGGAATAACAACATGGAACAACAGCAACAACAATGACAACAGCCTTGGTACCCACAAAGTTGTTATTTGATCCTCACGGAAGATATGTCCATTAAGATATTCTTCTACCTCGTCTGCCATTTCGTCCAGCTTTTTTCCCCAAAGTACCACTTACTAGCTTATTTCCGTTTTCCTCATATGCACCGTTTCTTCTATTGACCGTAATTTTGTAGATAATGTGTTCTCAAACTACCTTCTTTCCTTAGTTGAAGTCCTAGTTTACATTTCATTTATTTGTTTATTCAACACCCACGATATTGTAAAAATATGCATGTGCCATTTGTTTCCTTGATAATTTGCTAATAAAAGGAGCTTGAGGAACTGCTAATTAGGTTATTAATGAGCTTTGGGAAATGGCGTTCACAGAACCAATCACGCCAATGCAGTCAGTGTTGCGCGATCTTCACCATATCCCAATGCTTTTATTGTTTCCACAGTCTACACTCCACACTGCACCAGTGCCCTGGCTTCAGCAGATAACCTCTTCTGGATTCGAGCCAGAGGAAGTGCTGTCACTGGAGCTGATTGTGCAAACAGTCGGAATCTTCTGCTCATTCAGTAGCTCTATATTTAATACACACCCATACGACATACAAATAAATCTTTTGCCTATGCTGCATGAGAAAGGGGGATTCTGTTCTGCTAAATGACTTGACAGTTTACCAGCGACTGCTACTAAATGGAGCAGGTATAATAAAACAAACAGCATGACTATTCTTATAAAGCTACTCCACTGACAATTGCCCACTGTTAGAAAAGCATGATGTTTAATTACAAGAGGCTGGTCTGAATACATTGCTAGGATGACTATAGCACAAAGGTAAGGTTTTAATGTTTTAGTATAAACTTAAACAATGAATTATGTCTTACCTTTGCTAGCTGTGCATTTATCCAGTTGGTAAAGGTCCTCTTCTGGATTTGCTCCTGTTCAACTGTGTAATATTTTTCAAGGAGGAAAGTTAGCATGTATGTTAAAGTTCATGATGTAGACTGCACACACTTAAACAATGTTACAATGCATGCATAGACAGCAGAGTGCCAAGCCATGTACTTTCCAATACAGTTTTCCTAATGTTTAACCTCTGTGAAAAATACATTTGTTTGCAGTATTTTTTTTAATTTAAAACTAGTATCATCCACAAGTGAAGAACAAAATACCCTGGTTCTAATCTCAACACTAAAGAACAATTGTATATAAATGACTCACAACTTAAAAAGTGATTAACATGGCCTGTGTTACAGAAAAATACATTTACACCGTGCAACCCTGGCGTGATAACTGCCAATAAGCGTAAATGAACCGTGTAAGGTTATTGCCCATGTTACATTAGGCATTGAATAAAAAAGGCAGACTTACCACTATTAAACTGAACAAAATCAGTAACCAGGTGAATGTGTTTGGAAGAAGAGAAATTGTCCATCTCCAAAGAATACCCATCAACTTCAAACCAGAATTTGTTTTATTTAAAAAGCAAACCCTTCTATGATGCGAGGCTGCAAATCTGAACCCAACAGTTAAAGCAGCTACAGGTTGAAAAATTACATTGGAATATCCTGGGGGCCTTTCACTGATAAGGAAAGGATTTCTGTACGTGACCTTTTTAAAATAGGCTTGACAGCTTGGTGCTTCCAGAGTTCTAATGTTATACACAGTAGGAAGGCGTCCAATCCTTCATGAAGAGACTGAGTCACGGTAGTAACCGTTCTGTGCTAAATGAGTGGCATTCAGGGGCCACCGAATGCCATTTCCGTGACCTTTTTCTACTGGATTGCCCTTGATAAATGAAAAAGTGACAGCAGGGAGCAAGTCAGATTAATGTGAATCTACTAAAAGGCCGCTTTCCACATTATTATCCCATTATAACCAGTTGTTGAACATTCAAACTTTATTCTTTGGTTATATGCTTGAAATGTGTACATTGAACTCTGACTACAACAACCAGCTGCAGCTATGATGTACGCATAAAGGGTGCTTTAAAATTGTAACTTTTTTGTATTTTACAGGGAGAATTTACAGCTCATTTTGTTGTGGTGTTTGTGCTTGCACAGAACTGGGCAGCTCTTAAATACAACTGCTGATTTGCAAGAAAAGTGGTCTTAAAAACATGACCTTGTTGTTGTGTGTCAGTTACCTTGCTGCACACTGAAAGCGAGCTGTCTCAATGAGTGAAGGAATAGGTTACGTGAGATCAGCATCACCTGAGGAATTAAGAAATCGTCTGCCAAGCCTGTTCTAACTGCAAACTAGAAAATCTGGCAAATCCAATCTCTAATTAACCATTTAGCTGTGAGAGGATGTATCATTATAACAAAGTAACTCTCTCCAATTGAAACTTGAAAAGGTCAAGGTGAGTGCTTTCAGCTATCTACAAATGCATGTTTTTTGGTAATCATATACAGTTGTATGACACAAGAGTCATTGAAGGCTGCTAATTACAGCCATTATCATTTTATTTTTAAATTATTATTATTATTATTATTATTATTATTATTATTATTATTATTATTATTATTGTTAATTTATTTATTTGGCAGGCGCCTTTATCCAGGGTGACTTACAGGTATTACAGGGCAGTACAGGGTTACAATGCAAGATTAATATTTAAATACTGTATAGTTTACAGTAAGTGCAATAATACTAATAGAATACAATATGAAATAGGATGCAACAATTTGGGATTACAAGTTATAACTACAATGACATAGTGCAATAATACATTAGTAGTGTAGGATAGTGATGAAGAGGTTATGCTAACTCTACTTACATGTTGCTATCTGTGGACATCAAAAGAACAGGTTTAATAAGATTGTTTGTTTCTTTGTATGTGCAGTACAGAACCACCCAGTTTAATAAGCTGAGGCAAGAAGGTTTGCTTGAAAGCACCCATTCGGTTTCCCTTTTCATGAGTATCCAATCTAAGTGATGAACGACATCTTCAAGCAGCTAAAATTATCCATGTCCCAGTTATTTTCCCAATAGAGGTGTAAAACATTTTCTTGGGAAACCCTTTATTACCCCATTAAAAGCTGAATCACAGGCAAGCCCATGATAACAAGACTGTAAAGATTATTGACATTACTGGATTTGCTGTTTACTGCAGCTCCTATCTGACAACTCCAACAGGTGTGCCTCTTTTGTCCTGGGATAAACCTCAGTTGAACATTTTCCAAACTGGCCCTGAATGAATGTTTCCAGGCCTCATTTTCATAGATTCACTTGACCATATCCGAGGTTTGCTGTGCTGACAGACAGGCAGGCTGGAATGAACCTGTTTTCAAATTAAGCATAGCCAGCCCCAGTCAAGAGAGAAATCATGGATTGTAAACAAGATATGCAAGGTATGTAATGTCATGATAGAGAAGCTCAGGAACATGGCATTGTATGGAGAGAGCCATTATAAAAGACACGGTGAAGTAGCGTACAGTATCCTTGGAGAGGACTTGATTCCACAAAATCCTTAATGGAGAGTTTACAGTGTCAATCTCTCCCTTCCTATCCCACTGGCTGCAGGTGTAAGAACCCAGTTTATTACTCAGCTGGTCATTGGGCTAATATTTCAGTTTTTACAGTACTGAATATGGTTATAGCAAACACCAGGTTGCTAAGCAACTGTCTTTTTAAACAAGATAATGACAATAATATCAGTTCCAGGTGGTCTTATTTAATTTGATAATGTAGCTTCACTGCATATTTTAATCTTTCCTGATACATGAACAAGATGTCTACTGAGAGTATCTTGAAAAATCTATTTTTATTTAAATAAACATTGCCCAACAGTGTTTGTTTTAGTGATCATTAAGTAACGTGGCGTTTTTACCTAATTTCTCACAGACGAGGTTCCTTAATGGACGTGCATCACAGAACATTGCCCATTAAACCTGTAATAACTTTACTGTATAACCAATCTTTCTCCTTGCTTTGTATATGATTTTTTCAGTGGACTAACCTCGTACATTACTTTGAATAACAAACATTTAAAACATCTATATCACCCTTCCAGCCCAGCTTCTACATATTTTATAGCAGGATGGAGCTAAAGCAAACTTCTTGTGTAAAGCCAAAATATATATATATATATATATATATATATATATATATATATATATATATATATATATATATATATATATATATATATCTGGTAGACTAACGTTTGGGCACTTGTCTAAACATGGGTTTCCGACCCTAAGAATTTTTTGTTTTAAGTACAACACAAGCAATGAAAATGTGCTGCTAAGGGAGTTCACCCAACATTATTTTGTAGATTGTACTTCCCTCTCTCCCACTCATGTAGACTGCACCACTGCCATATAGTAAAAAGAAATACCACACTCATGTTACACAACTGAACCACTGGTCAAACTGGTCCTTAATATAAGACATATACTGCATCTCACTCTCACTCATTTCATAGTCTATGAAAGATTTTTACAAAAATGCTATTAGCAACCCAAAGTACTGTACTGATAGAAAATTGGCCCAAATCAGTGTGGGATGCAGCAGCCGTTCTTAATGTGCAGCTGCCAGCTAGAAAAAGGATTTCAAATTAACAAACCCTTGGCAGAGACAGCGTCTCTTAACATTTTGATAACAACCAAGGATAAGAAAACAACTAACCTATTCAGGGATACTGTATGATAGCACGTTAGCACACAACAGTGCTCCATTGCAGACGGCTGAACACTATCATTAACCAACAGGCTGGACAGAAATCCTTGTTACTGATTGTTATTAATTATTGTGTATATTTACTTATTCAAATATATGGCCCTTGAGGGAAGTATGATCACAACAAAACACTCCGGATGAGGGATAGGGTTGTTTTCTGTTTTCACTCAGTTGTGAATTCCAATTTGCAAGTACTATTTTCAGTTTTGATCACATTCCCCACAGGATCACAATTTCCTTTGCTTGACTAATATATCCACTGTGCAAAGCAAATTTCAAAGCATAGTCACAATAGAAAACAAAAACACGTTATAGCTTTTAGTGACAGCTATACTGCCCCCCACAGCCAAAAAAACACAAAGTTCTTATCAAGGACTTTTCTGTAACACTGTATACTCTGTGGCCATGCTTAATTTGAAGGGGTGCCTTTTTTTGTTTATAAACCTTAAACAACTTGCTTACAATCATATTACTGGTAGTAAGTTTATTTTTATTGTAATTTTTTTTAAACAATTTTTGGAGGAAAAAATCCCCCAGATAAAAGTACCACTAGTTAAAGCTTAGGAGAACCGGTACTTCTCTGCTAGAGAAGCAAAAACCCTCTTTATTCCAGAGTTGGCACGCATATCCAAATGATCTGTTATTTATTATAGTAATTATTATGCATTACTGTCAGTGAGTTCTTGCTGTTAATGCATTTGCTCTAACTCTGTAATTAAAACTTTGTGTTAAATACAGATATAGAAGGAAACTTAGCCATAGCAGCTTTGTTTAGCGTCTCAGGAGGCCAGGCCTATTGTTCGAAAGTATTCCCGGTTTGTATTGAATTTGAGAGTCCTTGGCAGACGAAGGACATGTAATCATATTGCCCCATAAAACATTTGGAAATTATTATTCTGAAACTCCAAAAAAAAAAAAACATAAACAAACACGAAGGCAACAACTTGATTTTGCTATGCTTATGGAAGTGCACTGTAATTGTCTCAATGGGACCCTATTCACAAAACATTTTAACGGGTGTTTTGTTATCAAGTGATTACCTGGAATTGACTCTGACCAGCATAAATTCCAATTTAACAAAAGTCTGTTTCATGCATTTAGACACAAGTAAGTCTGCTCAATTGATTTCACAGTGTACATAACAGCTTTCTAGGAGTGCAGAAGTCAAAAAGAGTCCCACCTGTTTCTGTATATTTTTGCTCCCTATCCAACATGCTAGAGATTCAAAGTGAAAAGAAAGTGCCATAGACATATGACAGTGCCATAAGGATAGATCAACTGAAGTGTCTTTATATTAGTAAGCGCCAGCACCATCTAGTGCACAGGAAGTGTATTGCCAGTAAAACAAAAGGATCCAAAGGGCCAGATCACAAGATGTTACACTTTTGTCTATGTTACATATCTCTATGGCAGACAACTCTTGAACTCCGATGAAAGAACCTTATCAGAAAATTAAATATTTGTGGTGTTGTTTTTTTGCAATAAGGACCACTCAGAATGGCTGCACCACATCATCAAAAGGGAACAGTAAAAAAAAAGAAGTTGCAAGTCTTTACTTCTCTTAGCTAGGAATACATCCTGTCAAAACTACACTGCACACCTCTGTTTGTAGAGAAAGAACTGGGTGAATGATCAGAAAGATCACAGGCCTTATGTTATTCCATTACCCTAAAGAGCATGGAGCTACACATTTCAATTAATGCTTTTTTTCTAGTTAATGTACTTCCACTTTTCTAGTTGCAGAAACTGCCTGAATGTGAAATCTATCAAGCCCTGCTTCAAACAAACAATGCCCTTCTTATCAGCGGTATACAATGTAACTATCGTCCTGCAATAGGGTGACTTGAATGGGCGTGGAAGTCCTGAGTACAGTAAATTATACATCTTCTAAGCTGAAAATGTATCTGTATATCTATGTGTGGAGCTGTGTGGGTTTGGGTAAAATAAAACAAAAAACAAACTGTGATACATTAAAGGAATTCCAAATGCAGACTCAAACAGTAGAAATAGCCAAATGAGACACTGAAAAGCTGCTTTGAAATAAAAGTACAATCTGCATTAAAGCCCACGTCCAGGAATGTCTACCTGTCTGTGGTGGCCTCCTGTGTACAGTACATACTGTCTAGTCCCCATCATTACCTTGTAGAAGCAGATGAACGTTATCAATGTCGAGAGGAATCTGCCCCTCCTCTTCCCGGCAGTTTCTGATCTACCGCCAGATGCCATACTTTCCGTGAAAATGAGATTATCAAAGAACTCAGCGAAGCATATCAGTACTACCTGCAGACAAAAAGAGAATACAGGATGCTTTAGAGTAGGCTATCGCCATAGAAACTTGTTTAAATAAACATTATGCTCAGCTGTTGCAGCACCCATGGTTTCTTAAAAACTTTTTTTTAATTATTTCAAAGTAACTGAGAAAAATAAACTACAGATAATCACTAATTAAACAGTCTGGTTTATCCAGAATGTTTCCTTCTTGTTGTTTTTTTTTCAACCCTCGAAATCTCTGGATTTGGCTGCAAAGCTGTAGGAAATGAGCCAACATGCATCAAAGTAAAAGTAAAGCGGACAGATTAAGGGAGGGATCAAATAAAAAAATAAAAAACTTTAATCTTGGGATCATACAAGGCTTTCATATAGAAGATTCTCTTTGCGGTTTCATCAATTTAATACCAACCTATGAGGATATGCCATATAGCAGGGAGGCCCACAGTTTTCCTATAAGCCTTTTCTTTTAAGACTATCACCAACAGCAAGAGTACATGAAATGAAATGTGGTTCGTATCGAGTTGAGGCATGACGTCATACTCGTCCTTTTTGAAATCTAAACATGTGTGTACAGGTCAAGCTTGCTCTGCTTTATTAGGGTTATTAGCAGTCAAAGCTGGCGTGAAAATGAATGTCTCAAGCACCCTGCACTCCTACACTGGCAACTGAAATGCATTTCAAATTATACTAACCAAATCACTATTGAGTTCAGCTCTCACTGACTTCATTTGTTTTAATCCTGACTGACAGGCTAAATATGCATTGCACTGCCATTCAGTTCTCAGAAAAAGATTGCTGCAAGGCAACAGCTGAAATAAAGACAGTAAGTAACTAGGAGTTTGATTGTTTTTGCCAAATGTTTTCATTATGCAAAGCTCTATGTGATGAGGAAGATGGCCACTATTTACAGAGCTTATTTTAATATTGTTTTTAACCCCATTAACTTATTATGGGCCAGATTTATCAAGGTTTTCACACCAAAATGCACTTTGCAATACTACAGTGGTACAATGAGGTACATAACAACAATGGACAAAATAATACTTGCTTACGTTGAACACATTTTCTGTCATTGAAATCAAAGCAAGCAGTGTTACAGTACTGCCTGCACCTCAGTCCAACAGAGGTGCAGCTGAAGCACTTATAGGAAACAAATTGGGTTCAAAATGCAATTAGTATTAAATAAATATTGATAGAATTATTGTATTAACCAACTCTTCCCATCATCTTAAAACCACTGCACATGCGGAGGGAATGACATCACAGGAAAGACAAAAATGGCACACACACACAATAACATATGCTATAAGGCTGTCTGCATTATGCACTTCCTGTGTAACAGGTAATAGGACCCCTCTAACCACAGGCAGTATAGAGCAGTGACAGGTTCAGGGGGTTCTTATTAGCTGTAACACAGGACATGAATTCTATAGCATGGTGGAGGAAATGACAGAATACTGTAAGTGGGCTTCGCCAGTCTAATTAAAAGTTTGGAAAACAATTACATCAACAGCAAAGGAATGAGAATCTTGTTATTATGCTAAGAGGGATCCGATGAGAGGTAAAGAAATCATTTTGAAAACTGCGCTATTAAGCTTTAGGACAGTAATATTTGAGATTCCATTTAGCTGCAAATCTAATTACCAAATCTAATCTGTAGACACAGAGGCTTTAAAGAGTGAGAGTTTTCATTATCACTTTTTATAAAAGATGTCCTCTGAGTATAATCACATGATACCAGGGCACCAGTCTACTAAATTAAATTTAAAACCGGTGTTGCAGATTTAACCCTCAATAGCCTGCATACTTGACCAAATAAACTAGACGTTGGGATTCAAAAACATTTTATTACCTTGCTTAACTGTGTTGAATACTTAATTTAAAATACTTTAAAATTTAGTGAAACATTCAATTTGTTCTAAAACTGTCTCTTACTACAACTGAATGTAATGTAACATAATATAAATACTGCTGTTGATTAAATCAATTAAAATAGGACACTCCCTCCCATTTTACATTATTTACAGACAGAAATGAGCTGTAGAGAATTGCATACACTGATAGATAACGTGGTACACGAAGAGACATATTCTAATAATCTGAAAGCTCTTTATGTGATTTGTCATTATATGTACAGTTTCCCATGAAAACTGAATTAACGTATCGACACCACAGAAATGGGTTATTATGTATGACGTGTTTACACTTTCACTAATCTCTCAATTGGGTAATCAAAGTCCTTGCCTGTTAGGTGATTCAATTATAAGCATTCTTAATGTAAAATGTCTTACAAATTCAAGAATTGTAAACATCGCCAGCTTATTGTTACTTGAGGACAAAGTTTAAGTTACAGACTGTTACATAACAGATAGAGACAATGGTGCAGTAGCAGGTTTTCAGACTCCTATTGAAAACATACAACGGTGACCTTGAGGTAACCAGTCCTTCATTTCCAGCTATCTGACCTTCCAGCTATGGATCGGAATCTATGACATCTAGCCTACTGGTCAGCTGCTTTCTCTTTCCTAAAAGTAGCTTGCAACAAAGTCACCCCCAAAGATCACACCACTGTACACACGTGAAGCAAAGTCACGAAACATTTCAAATGCTGTTTTCAATGCAAATACAATAAGTCCTTATGTTTAATTGATTTTCTTGTTTGTCTGATTATTTGGGATTATACCAACCCACTGTAAAACAAAAACGTAAATTTTATATGTGTGCAGCTTCTGCAGCTTTGTTAAGTATGTCCTTTCATTGAAACTGGAAAAATATCAACTTGTCAAGATCACACACACACACAAAACCATTGGAAAGGACATTATGAAGCTCTCACTCTGTCTTTGCTTGACGCTAACTCAATGCAATTTAACCCTTTTAATCACCGCTACAAAATGAAAGCCTGTACTGATACGTGTAACGACATTCATGAGTGTAAAGGAAAACTGATGCTGGATTATTTTTAGTAAAGCACGTGGTGTTCCTCTCTGTAGTCGGGTAATTCCACACTTCTGTGGCGCAGCGTCTTCTAATGTCCCCTCTCCAAATTCACAAGACAGCATTGTTTGGAGGGAGACTTCCCTGATACAGAATATCAGGCTACAAGCACCAGAAATACTTTTCCACCGCTCCTGACACTCCCATCGCAACATATCACTGTATGACGTAAACATTATTCTATTCCATGCAAATTAAATCTTGTCATTTGGGGAGTCCAGAGAAACAGCATGCAACAAATTGTGTTTAGCGCTTATGTCCAAACTGAGTATCACATTTTAATAAACCAAAGGGAAATGGTGTGCACCCCATTTTGAAATGGAAAATACAGTAACTTGTGCGTGACAGCCAGTAAGCCACATTGATAATGTCAGCTTGTTGTCACAGCTGAAAATAGCATGCCTGGCTCCGTGAGCCTTGATACTGGCATCGACTTTTTGAGCAACAAGATATTATCAATGGAATTCTTACCGGACACTCGCGAACACACTCTGAATGCTGCACCTACCTTGTGTGAAGAACTGTATAATAGAATCTTAACAAAGGTCACATTTTAACAACACAGAGTGTAATGTTTACAAACAGAACCGATTTTATTAATACGGACACAAACTGGTGCTACAACAACAACAACAGAAAACACCTGCATTGTAAAACAGCAAAATTACCTTGCACATTATCATTAATGGAAAACGTTTAAGGGCGTGTTCTTAGTATGTAATGTGTGTGTGCAAAAACTGGGAAATAAATACTGTACTACGTGCATTCAAGTTATAAAATTGGCATTTTAAACACCGCCAAATATACTTCCAGTACACCAACCACACAACATCAGCATACATACATACATCGCTTGCTACATTTCACATTACAGTTTTGAAAATAAGTTTTGTCGTTAATTAACAGTTCCAACAAAAGTCGAAATGCTGTTTCAGGTAAATAATCACTGCAGTATTTGAAATACCTGTCCTGATAACCTTTATGAAACGTCTCATAAAAAAGATTAACAAAACTTGTTCGGTTTATGCCAAAAGTAGCATTGTGCACGACTTCTGTTTTGTGTTTACTTACTGTTTTAAAGGAAAATCGTGAGGAGTGTGGGGTTGTCTCGTGCTCTCGAAACCTGGCGCGACACGAGCAATAATACACAAAGTTTAGCCCTGTGTGTTGCACTAAGCGCTATTCTAGTCCAGTGAAAGGTTGTGCAACATTTGAGCTGTAACCACACCCACATTGCCTTTTCAGATGCACAGTATTCGCTTTCCTGAGAGGTCCACACCTCCAGGACAAATGTGAAAAACATTGCTTTATCAGGATGGGCGTGAAGCTTTAATGTTTACACGTATATCGAAATTATTGAAAATGCAAAATGCATGCCAGCGTACTCAACCCTAATTTACTAACTTGGATACTTTGAGTAATAAGTGCATTTACAATAGTTTGTCATGCTTCCAGGTGGTTATAGTATTTTGACGTATCTACTATTATACAAGGCGATGGTTATAGGATGTCGATGTATTTACAATGTCATAGTACTCGGAAGTATTTAATTTCAAAGTTGAAGCAGAATCCAGTATTTACTATGCTCACTGCATTTTAATGCAACATTTTGAAGACTGAATTATGACCAATCACAATAAAGCATGGTCAATGAATAGTCCAAACAGGACTAAACTGCATTATCGCCTTACAAAATGACAGCAGTAAAAATAGATTCAAATGCAAAACTTATCACATATGATCCCTGTGTGCTAAAGCTACATACTTTATTTAACACACTGGTCTATAATGCGGGCTGTATCATTTGCTGTTCAAGGTGAACAGGAAACATCTAAATATGCAAATTATAATATCTGTTCTGATCTATAGTAAGATACGAATTGTAAATAGAAAAGTAAGATAATTATCTCAGTCCTATCTGGCTCTGTAACAAAACACCGTTTCCTTAAACTGTGCCAGAGTAGCTGGGAGGCTCTTCCTATGACCCAGTAATACTGTAGGCTAAACCCAATAGCATGATATAGTTTACGCTTTGCATGTGCAGCAATACATTTGAATTCAAAGTAACTCACGTAAACACAATGGTAAATACCTTCTACAGTATGTAGGCTACGTGAATAACTCAGTGACTTTCAACCAAAAATGTCATACAGTACAGCCGGAAATAGAAAAATACATTTTTAAACATGAATACATAATAAGAAAAAAACAGGCAATATGCAAAGAAGATAATCTCTAATTATATTAAAAGTTCTCAAAATCATATTTATTTTCTTTAATATATATTATTAGTGATCCATTATATTTTGTCCCTCAAAACTATGTTTGGAAAGTATAGATTTTTAGGAGATTCTACAGTTTATTTCGATCTTGTACTGTAGGATATTGGGTTAGCAGTGGTTCTTCTTAACAATCCATATTAATAAGACAATGACTATTTATTATAAATATGTTCCAAGAATTCCCATTACAATAAAAATATCATGTTTTCTAAGAACAATAAATCGAAAGATTGCTCAGACTTGTAAAACTGTACCTGAAAACTTGTGAACTAAATTCTTCAAGTGCCCTCTTGCGGTGAATTTATTTTACTGCAATACCATTAAATATAGAATGATGATGTCATCTTTACGTATTGGCAGTAACATTGGCAAAAAGTATGCTTAATTATATAAGTATTGTTTTATATCCGACCGTTTTTGTGTGTGTGTGAGCTGCTGCTGACCTTGTAAAGGTCGGTTTCAATCATTTAGCTCTTTAGCTAATGGAATAAACAGCAAAAGGTACATTGGCATAAAAGATCAAATACATGCTCAAGCATGGTAAAATACAGTAAAGGCATGGCATGAGCATGGGAAAAGCATGCAAACACTGTGGTAAACTGGTAGTAGGGCATGTCCAGGTATCTTTTACATCTTGAACAGTCTCAATTGATACTATGACACTCTCTCAGTGAGTTTTCTTTATAGTTTGTAAAACTAAAACACTCTGTATAAACTACAGTACCATCACAACTGCAGATAAATAATAATAATAACATATTGCCATTTCCTGACACATGGTGGCGCCTGTGTAAAAACTATTAAGCACGTGCTCCTGTGAATATTGTAAACCAAAATTTCCCTTCCCGCTGGCATTTACTGTTTGTTGCATGGCAACCAAATATCACTGTACATGCAGCGTGACGTAAGAACAGACCGCCCACTGACTTCCCCTGCCGCGTTCGGTGTGAACAGCGACTGCAGAGCGGCGCGCAAGGAGGTAGCAGGAGCGCCGTGTCCCGTGTGAACGCTACTTAAGGTGCTGTGGGTTATATAGTGTGTCTGTAGTTCCAGCCACAACTCTGAAGAGCTCTAAATTATTTTAACAAAACCTACAAGACACAGCTTAGAAATAGCGTTAAACAGAGCGGTGAATTGCTTTAGTGAAGAATAAAAAGAAAGCCTAATAACCAATACTAAAACATGCACGTGTTTGCGTATTTACATAAAGCTGGAAAAAAAAGACAAATAGACTATAATCAGCATCTGAGTTTTTATAAATGCTGAGTGTGCCTGTGATGGCTTTTCAATTTGAACCGAAGCCTCATATGTGTGTCCATCTGCTTACTTTCTATACTTAGTTGAGTCATAACAGTAACATCGGTAGATGTCAGTATTGTCGTTCGTATGTTGGCTTGCAAAACCACGCTTCTTAACAGCAGTCGTGCTCTTAAATAGCCTGCAGCAGATCACAGGCTGCTGAATGCAGTTTTTGTGTTTGAAAAATGATGTGTGCGTGTCTGTGCAATAACACCCACTATTCAAGCAAGTGACTGCTTGCATGTGTGGCATTATTGGGCTTTGCAGTGTGTGTCACCACTGAGGTTAACAATGGGTTTGACACTTAGCTGTTATTAGCTATTATTGTTTAGTGCCATTCCAAACAATGTATGAGAAGTCAAGGTTAAGTAAACCGTCTAAAACACTGCAGGTAGTGTTATGCAGATGCATTGAGAATTTGTTTTTCTAATGAGTGGGCCGACTGCTTAAAAATGAGAAGAAAAAAAATGTTTTAAAGTGTGAAACAAACAACTAAAAATATGCTCGTCATCAGTATAAACAGAAAAGTGACTACCAAGATTAAACAACAACGTCAACTGAAGTCGAGGCTGCAATTAATTAACCAAACTCATCTTCTCACGGTGCGTTCACGGATATAATGCTGCGGAGATTCTGTGCAGAATCTGACCAATTTAGACAATGATCTTCTATGAATTGGTCAGATTCTGCACAGAATCTGCGCAGAATGATCTCCTGAACGCACCCTCAATCTCTACCCTGGTACTGCGCACACACAACCAACGATTCCCCGCCAACCAGTGAGCATCCCTTTACACGCGCGCGTTACCGCATCATTCCGTGACACGCCCACCACAGTCACGTTGACTGAGGGACCGGATAGAGAACGAGAAGCCGGGGTTAGAAATATAGAGGAAGGTGTTGCGCTGAGTATGGAGTGAAGCAGACTGATTGAAAATTAACCAGAAACGATAACAAACCTGGGATTTTAAATATTATATATCTTGTGTACTTTTGAACTCGGAACAGGGACGGGTTTTATCTTAACGCAGAGACAAGGGGAAAACGCTTCACATTTCGCACTATACCATTAGCGAGAGACTGCACTGGTGGTTATTTGTGTAAATATTATATAACGATGGAAATAAAATCGGGAATCCTTCAGTTATGCGAATATTTGCAAGACCCTTACAAAGTGGCCAAGTTTCAAGAGATATGCGGAGTAAAAGCGTCTTTTAATGGGAAAGGAGAGACCGTGAAGGAAAAGGAGGCTGGACTCGGCGTCCACAGTGGAAATTTCAACAATCACGTCTGTATTAATAAAAATGAGAAGAAGGAGGAAGAAGAAAAGAAAGACAACTCCAATTGGCCTAGGCAAAGAAAAACCGCCACGTCAGGAAATAATTTAAAACAAGGGGGCTGTAATAACGGCCCCGTCGACGGGACAATTGTGGCTGGAGGTGATTTTAACAAGCACGGTGAAAACTGCTGTGACAGTAGTGTGCAGAATCCTGACGGTTCAGAGAATGACAGCATATCCTACTCTGATTTGGGAGCAAGTACGATAACTAATCCTACAAGCTCAAGCGATGATTTACGAGCCGAGGAAAAGAAAAAACCCTCCGCAAAATTCGTTAACCGGAGAAGCCGGACAGGAATTCGTCATTGGAAATAGGGTTCTGTACTACATGTTCACCTTCGGCACCGAGCTTGGCAACGAGCTCTTTTACATCACCTTTTTCCCTTTCTTCATCTGGAACATCGACGCGTACGTGAGCAGGAGGCTGATTGTCATTTGGGTCTGGGTCATGTACCTGGGACAGTGTACCAAAGACCTCATCAGGTGGTCGAGGCCCTCCTCGCCCCGGTTGTCAAAGTGGAGATGTTCTATAACTCGGAGTACAGCATGCCATCCACTCACGCCATGTCCGGCACTGCTATCCCATTCTCGCTCTTCCTGCTAACCTATGGAAGATGGGAGGTAAAAAACAACAACAAACAAACCTATTTAATTGTTCATTTCATATGTGCATTGATAAGGGATATGAGAGGATTGCTTTCGCTATCCAGCACATGTTAATAGTTATGCAGAGGCTGCAAGTCATTAGGGTTACTCCAACCAAATAATAATAATAATAATAATAAATACGCATGTCTGATCAGTTTCGATAGTGACACTTTCTGTGCAACTGACAGGCAAGACTTTTCTGGTCCAATTATTGCTGCAGTAAGGTACCCCACCTTGGGTTCACTTTCCTTAATGTACCCACCTGTTACCAGCTTCCTGATAGTATGGGTCTTAATCATGGTCAAGCTGTGAGCACAGCCCATGATCCTTAATATAACAGATAAGAGGACAA
This sequence comes from Acipenser oxyrinchus oxyrinchus, assembly GCA_030684275.1. NCBI lineage: Eukaryota > Metazoa > Chordata > Actinopteri > Acipenseriformes > Acipenseridae > Acipenser > Acipenser oxyrinchus. Next base: position 126,196 of record JAGXEW010000061.1, read on the forward strand.
TCAGACACTATAAACCATACTTGTGGAGTGCAGCATATGTCCCTCTTTGATAGAGAGTGTCAACATTTAGGAAGCAGGTAATAGAAGTCCTCAATGGTTATCAGAATTATTGTTATTTTAATCTGTGAGACAAACCAACCAGTAACCTTGGGTCTCCTGGACTTTATGCAAAAGCGTCTGAGAAAAACTTGATTCAGACACAGCATTTGGTGGCTTTTCAGCTGCAGTAGAAGATGTTTCTGTAGTTTCTAAGTTTCTAAGGATTTGGGTTGCCTGTAAGACTGTGCTTGTACAGTATTATATGATTAATGGGATGCTGTTTTTTTCCCTAAAGGAACTTGAAATGAACCAGACACCAGTGTTGAAAATCTTCATTTGCTGCCAGTCCTTTTGTGCCTCATAAAGAATAATAGAGCGCTTTGCCATTTTTGAAAAAGGAACTAGCTTTTAAGCTCTTCTTTTTCTGGAGATTGTCCAGTGGCAGTTCATTGTGCAGTATTTAATGTTTGCCTTTTCTTTTCTCTGCATCTTAACGTAAAGAAAACAATTTAAATGAAGCAATAAGCTCAATAATTAAGCTAAAAGGAAGTGAGAAGGTTACCTTTTTTTGTGAACTTCAATAAACCTACGTTTTCTTTCCGAGTCAAATCGTAGAGTGTCTAAATAAGCACGGTAATTTACCATAATAAAAACAGTAATGAAAAAAAAATGTAGAACATTGAAAAGCGCAACCAGATATAGTCAACGAAAGACAACACATTATTGAAATTCTTTGTCGCATTATATATTTAAGGTAAGGCAAGTTTTATATTTCCGTTAAAAGTGCTCCGGCTATAATGTTCTGCCTCCCGGCTGTAGAGAATTCCTTGGGAGAACCCTTTGTGTGTGTATGTGTGTATATATATATATATATATATATATATATATATATATATATATATATACACACACTCTGCTTCTGTTCCATTTCATATTGTTATTACAGCAATCCTCACTATTCTGGTAGGGTATGATATTTAGAGGAGAGGGACTCAAAATGAAGACACTATCTTATGTGCCTGTGTGCTACTGTGTGTTACATTTTAAATCAAGTCATTTCACCATCTTACTTCACAAACAGCTGGTGTGAGACTGGGGTCCGGATGCTTTTATTGTGATCTGGATGCCTGAGTCTTTAACTCTGCAGTCCCATTGCGGATGGTAGTGTAAATGAAGACGTGTCCACTTTCAGATCTGTTTCCCATCTCGCTCTGCAAGGATGTCATACTTGACTCGGTATTTGATGTTTAGAATGCTCCTCTAATGCTATCACACTAAGCAGTCTTATTAATGCAGTGTGAAAACGTCTTGCAGAAATACACGGTGCTGCATAAGCGTGCAACTGTGAATTTTATTTTTGTATTCGCTGCTCAGTGGTTTGACAGATCCAATTTATACTGGTTTTACAGTAGCTACAGTAGACTAGGGATTACTCTATCACAGAGGTGTTAAGTACCTCTGTGATTAAAAGCTATTTTTACCCATGCAGCCTTAATCACCCAATGGTAATTTTGAGGCAACTCCTTGTTATTGACAGCACAGCTTGTCTCTGAACACTTATATTCAGTACTGGATGAGTTTCTAGGCAGCTATAGTTGAATTGTAAATTGCTTCTTGTCCAGTTAAAATTGATTGTCACTGGGTTCTATAGATGGTCTTTACTACTGCACATTTCTGGAACACGTTTTGTAAATTACCACAAAACAAATATAGCTGTTTATGGGCAAGGTTGTGTTTACTTTTGTGTGTAAAGATGTTATTTTTCAGCTTGCTTGCATGCAGTTTAAGCACCATCTACCTGTAGCAATCAATGCAACATGACAGAAATGCGCACAAATATGACATGTTGACATGTTGTGCACAACTCAAGTTTTTTTCTTTTGCTTCTGTTGTGTAGCAATGTAAGTGAGTTTTAGTTAGTTTGATCACGACAAGTTCTATATTAAACAACACTGTCAGCTGTCAGATTGTTATTAACTGACATTTAATAATTGTGTAAATAAGGGAAAGCAAGGGGCCACATTGTTTTGTGTTAAGTAATTAACACATTTTATCCCATTTAATTAATACCGAGCAACTTCAAATTTCTTAAAGGTAATGACTTGTAAAATACGAGTGTCGGCACACCCTAGTTCACATCTTTCTTCCCTGTACAATCCTCTGTCAGACAACACAGCGGTGCTGTATTCCTTCCTAGTTCTGACGCATTACACTGGTACGTGTATGACGATACAGATGCCCTCTGTGGGATCTGTTAATTGTACCACTGTGCTGACATTGCCCTGAGCCATCTCATCCTCTTGGCACACATTGAGTTGCTCACAATGGGAAGCCAGCAAGAGAACAGCCTGGCCCTCGATCACTTCTCTCTACTTGTTTTGTTACAAAGACAAATGTCCCACTATCTCTTGTGGCTTGTGTCACGCAGTAACCTTCCTGAACTGAAGAAAGTGGATGTAGGATAGGTTTCCTGCTCAATCCTCTAGTGTTAAACTTGAGTTAAGGTTATCGTTATTGATAAGGAGTATGAAATCCCAGAGAAGGGAGGGACGGGATGAGGTCTGTCTCAGATCAGCTGCTATTATTAAGCATCCCAGTGAAAGGAGTGTTATTGTAAACCCATCACTCGCTGAGCAAAACTGCTAATATCCCATAAACGAACTGTACCCCTAACTCTGACCTGTGACTGTTGGCTACTATATTGGGATCATGAGCTATTTTTTGTCGCATTGTTTTATTTAATCTTACAAACCATTTAATCTGATATGCCAGTTCCACAAGAGAAAGCCTTGCTTTTGTTCCCCAAAATCGAACTTCTAGTTTTTGTTCATTTACATTTTTTATTATTGTATTATGTTGAAAACACTACTTTGTACAGTTACTTCCATGCTTGCAGTTTTTTTAGCTTCTTATTTTCCTGTCCAGGCACAGAACTTGCTGACTTCCAGACAACAAACCAAAATTGGTCAATATTGACAGACTGAGCAGTTCCATCGATTCTAAAAAGAGAAATGAAACCATATAAAAAATAACATGTGTAAATCAAACATGCTAGGAGCTAGCTAGAATATGCTGCACATGGTCTTTAGTGCCCATATTCTCTCTTATGGATGGCCCACAGTAAGAGGTGAATTGCTGTTATTTCCCAGTTTATAAAAATCACTGCAGTTCACAGTACAATAGCTTATTACTTTTTAATAGAAATTTAATTAGAACCCATAATGTGTTCTGTGATTTATGACATTGCACTGCCATAAATGAATGTGAACCTCTAACTTGTGTTGTTTTTATGATTCACAACTTAGCAGCACTTGCCCTAGCCATCGTTAAAAAGAAAAACACAAAGTGAATTGATGGTTGCACAGACTGCAACAGACATTTAAAATGTTTTTGGCTCAGAGCTGTTTGTTTTTTAGCTGGGCATAGCAAGATGCAGACCCTGGCTGCTTCCATGGTAACAAAACACTTCAATGCATGGATTTATTATACAACCGTTGCCTGATACGATACCAATCAAGCACGGAAGACCTTCAAGTAAACCCTGGGTGTTTTATCACCTGGTATCACAGAATGGTGTTAGGAGGCAGGGTATTGCATTGTCAGGTACGGACTAAGTATTTAAAGAGAATCCACTTTAACCCTGTGTCCTGGCTTCATTCTAGGACAAATCATCTTATTAGTTACCCCTCTGCCCATATTCCTGCACAAGACATCCCTTCAAGCCCAATTGTATATCTCTGTATCTTATTAGGTACTGTAAAATATTAGTACAATGTAATGCAACGTTTTTTCTTTTAAATCAAGAGTTTTTCAGCTGTATTATAATTCAGCAGGACAAAAGCTGTCTCATTGAAATTCAGAAAGTGAAAAGTCGGTGAGCCACTGCAGCACCAAGCCATTTGAAAACAGACATTAAACACAGTGGTAGCCTCAAAAATAATTGGAAAGGGCTGGGTTGCTGTCTGTGTGGGGAACTGGGATATAAGCCTTTAACTTTAACTTTGCTTTTTAAATTCCAGCTAAGAATCAAACTCTGGTCAGCTTGGTGGCTGTTGGGGGCACCAGTTGAAATTCAGCAGTATACTCAGTGCTGATAGAATGGACACTAAGTGTCACAATTGACACATTTGCAATCTGTTTTCATTTCATGGCAAGGGCATAGACATGGGCACGCATTACTGTAACTATCCTGTCACCACCTCAAAAGGATGGCCTCAGGGTAGGATGTGAAGAAGTATTGTGGCAGCCTGAATGTCTTCATTGTTCTTTATTATAGATAAAGAGGACTTAAGTCTTCAATGCTTTAGTGTAAATGAATAAAAGATCATTGGAATCGCATCAGTGCTTTTCATTCAGCATGATCTCTTGCTCTAGGATTTAACAAGGTGATAATTTTGATTAAATATATATTTTCCCCATGGTGGCTGCACTGGCAGCTCTTATCTGCCGTGTGCTCTTGTTAATTAGTAGCATCCTTCATGGAACCAGTCTTCTGCACAGCCTGGGACAATGAGGGGTAGCACGCAGAATAAAAAGCCAAAAGGTAATGAAGTCAGTCATGAGATTGCAGGTCCGTATTGTAATAGACATAAATCAAGCATTCATGCTGTGCTGTACGGAAAAAAATACATCAGCTATGCTAAAACATATGCAGTGTAAAACCATACTGTGCCCCTTCTTTCCTTGCAGAGCTTCAGGACATTTTTATGAGCTCATCATGACACGACTGAGGGCATCTGTTGCTTCTCAATCTGGACAGCTGTAGGACCAGTCATCCAGCTATCTTGTCTGGCAAAGGACCTGGGTTATAGCATATGTAATGCATTACCTGGTCATAATCCTACACTATATTTTGCACAGAATATTGGTGATGAACCGACTCGCTCTAAGATAAGGAATTGCTTACTGCAACACCAAGTAACCATATAAGGGGAAGCACACTGTTAATGGAAGATTCTTGCTAGAGCACTCCTTTTATTGAGGCATTGATTGCACAAAGCAAGGGAAATGACTAAGAAATCACAGTTTAAAGCGTGTTTTATAATACCATAGGGTCATACAGTATACTTTAAGATAGAGTAAACTGTAAAAAAACCCACGTAGGCCTTGTTGTGTTAAGACTGTGTAGTGAGTACAATATGTGCTGTATTGCATGTCTGGTAAGCTAAGATCCAACGTGTCTAATTAAGAAATACCAAACTAAGTTAATTTTAGCACATTTATACAGGTAGTGTAGCTTGCTAAGCATTGGCCCTGTGACAGAGCAAAGAACCACCCTGACTTGAGTGAAGGAGAGTGTAAAATTTCTTTATTAGCTGTGCAATCATTTACACTGAGACTGGTCTGTGTTTGTTTGAGATAAGGACATGAAGTGTTTTCATTAGGTTACTGTTGGTCTCTAATACTGCTCTGAGATATTAAATATGGACAAAGTATTATAGCCTGCACCATAGTAAGAGTGCTTATTTGTAGCTCAGTACTGTAGATTGCTGCTTTTGATCTTTCCTCCCTTGAAAATGGTGTTGAGGATTGTTTCTTCTGCACTGGAGGTGTCGGAAGCAATTAAAACAAGCATGTCAGTGGCACACCGGCGTAACTCAAAATTAGAGTAATCCATAACATGACAGTACATCGCCACGAAAAAAACACATACTGTATATGCCTTGTATACAAGCTTTATGAAAAAGTAAGAAATGAATTACTTCACCTGAAGGTCCTTGCATGCTAAAATTAAAGATTTGGTGATATCAGTATACTGCAGTTCAATATATTGTATGAGGCCAGTAAATGTAGAAGTGGTCTGACACCACAGATCTATAACTGGATGTTGCGGCTGACTCTGTTTGGACGCACCCTGTCAGCAAGTTGTGTTGAGGAGATGGAAGTGTGACTGTGGTTCCACTTCCACCTTCTCCATCAGGGAGTTTCAAAATAAGCCTCAAGCCTCAGGGGCCCCACAGCGTATCCAGCTGCTGCAAGCGTGTTTGATTAAGCCTACATAAACATTGCAGATGAACACAATAAGCCACAGGAAGCCATTGAGCAATTATAAGTTTGCTTTTAGAATAAATTGCTTACAGAAAAGTTCATGGACAAAAGCAATGACATTGTGCCGTGGAGATTTGTTCATAGATTATTTTTGCTCTGATTACCAGACCCTTTTAGTGCATATATATATGTACTACATGTAGCAGTGAACATTTTATTCTGCTTTTATGCAAACTAAAGGAATACGCAACATCCAAGTACTGTAGACATAAATATAAAGAAGAAAAAATATCTCATTGATCTTTTTCCCCATGGTGTCAAAATTAGCCCTCTTTGCATGAGAGCCTTATTTACATTCTCTCTAGTACATAGTACTATTCTATCATGCAAATAGGATGACCAACCCGTTTGTGCGGTAGTCACCCATGTAGATTTCAGCCAGGTTATGTAAGCAGTTATGGCAGCTGAAATGTTTTGTCTGTCAGACATCAAATCCCCATTGTCATAACAGCAAGAACACTTACATCTCAATTTAGAAAGCAATTTAAGAAGGTTAGTTGCACAGTTTTAGACATCTGAAATAACCTGCTGTATGTGTGAAACCAATTCTGCAACAAAGCGAATGCAATTTGAGATCCAAATTTCACTTCATAAAATAGCTATTGACTTGCTGTCTTGATTTGTCCCTCTCTTCTCTCTCCAGTATCCCTTTGTGTTCGGACTGCTTCTTGCTTTGTGCTGGTGTTCTCTGGTTTGTACAAGCCGAATCTACATGGGAATGCACTCCATTCTGGTAAGCAGGACAGAGGTTTATACAACTATATTAACATATAGAAAACATCCACATATTGCATTTTAGTTTTAAATGAACATAGCATGCAGCATATTGTGGTGATTGGTCTGCAGAGGATTTCATAACCCCCACCATTGGAAATGGCTGGGAACCATATTGAAATTAAATTATAGCAAAGAGAACAATTGTCGATTTTTGAGTATGTAGTCTGTTTTGAAGCACACGTGGAATCGTTATTTCACTGAAATTGATTGAGTGAAAATACAGCCAAGATTGCCCTCTCTGGTTTCTCCATTTTGAACTGCAAAGGTGTTCCATTAATACACACACTTTACATGATTAAATTATTGCACACCCTACAGGAAAGAAGATTTTTAAAAAAATGAAAAAGGTGTGCTGGTGTTGAAACTGCATAATTCATTACAGGAATGTGTTTTCTCTTGAAATGTCTGTCTGAAGAGTTTGGCTGGAAACAGAAACGAATCTGCTGGTAATATGAGTCAGCACTGCGTGCATTTCTTCTAGACAACAGCTTACAGTATGTTAGTAAAAATCTAGTGACAAGCAAAATAGTTCAAAATTTCAACTTTCAGAGAGTATGTTGCAATTCTTAAAGTCAACATTTAAAGAAAAACAGTACTATGATTATTATGTGTTGTGCATAGAGAAAATATATTGGCAGTTGAGAGGTGGCTTTCTCTCCTAAATGTAACATTCCGCTGTGTGGATTTATCTTGTTGCCAGAGTGACTCATCTTATTGTGAAATGTAAAATACATTGACCACCTCTGTGACGTTTGACTAGCTACTGTTCAAGAAGACTGGTGGATCCTGTAGTTAAAAACAGAGCTACTCTTACCTGGCCTGTAAATACTGCAGCACATCAGTAAGACGTTCATTTTGATAGATCACTTCAGCTGTCACCAATATCTGACCAGATACATGTGTAGTATTGTGCTTTTGTCTTCCTGAGTTTAATGACATCAGCCAAAAGGTTTGTCTGCTTGTCTTGTTTATGATGCTTGAAGCTCTAGATGTATGTCCATGCTACACTGCTTTGAGCTATAGATTGTTGCTAAGAGTATCAGTTGTTGGGCCCCAATGTTTTGCTTTACTCCTCACTTACTGTAAATAGCTTGTGTATTGTCATCTTGCATTCTGATTTTATTGTGATTGTATTGCTTTGTATCTAACGTGCAGCTTGCAAATATAGCAGGCAACGTGAGACCATGTTTTCCAAGATAAGCCCATTGAAACCATGATAAGGTGCTGTCTTCTATGTGCTATACCAGTTCATCATGTCAGTTTACAGCACCTTTATACTGTCGCTACATTTCTGATGCCATGCCCCAGTTTGAAGAAAGAGGCACATATCACGAACACCACAGACAATATGAAGAAGCTGAAATTCCTTTACAGATGCCAAGCTGCTACATCTCATGATAAGGCAAGCTGCAGAGCTGTGTTGGATTGGGCTGCAGTAAGAGCCTCTAGGCGCATCAACTGCAGCATTGATAACTTTCAGGAAAAAAAGAGCAAATTGGTGTTAGATCAAAAGAAATAGCTATGAAAAACAGCTAGAAAATCCTTAGGCTTAGCATGAATTTTAATAGGCAGATTTTTTTTTGACCTAATTTTCTATAACTGAGATATTCCAAGTGGGGATTCAGTATAGTATCATAAATCTGTTTTATCGTGTTTTATTTTTCTTAGAGAAGTAATAAACAAGGCATAACAACAATCTTCAGACTGCTGATCTTTTTATAGTTTTTCTGCCACAACACTGTTCCCTTATGTGAGTGTGAGTAAATTTAGTGATGAATGGGTTAGAGGCTTATAAATTGAATATGCAGTACATGCCCTGACTCCCTCGACCATGTGATTCCTAAACCACCCACACCCACAGCTCCGCTTGCTCTCTCTGAAGTTTCACTCCAGAGACAACAGGCTCCTGCATGCCTCCACACCTGATTTAAGTGTCTTAAATTATCTGCTGTGGTTGAATTATTCACCTTGCCAACTCAGCAGCAGGAACTTAATCAGATGTGTCCAAAGTACAGGAGTCAAAAGTGCGTTGAAAATCATTGAGCCTTGATTGAAGGCTGTCCCGGTCAAAGGTTTAGTTTGCCCTTGTGGTCCGTGAGGCCACTGAGATAGCTGGATGACTTTAAATCGCAGTTTGATGTGTGTGTACACAGAAACCATGTAGAGGTTCTCCTGTTGAATTTCACACTGAACAGAGAAGTGCAGTGTGGTACCACTGAGAGCATTGAATATTGGACGTGTATCCCATTTCCATTTGGCCTTTTAAAAGCTATTCGTAGTTAATAATAATTTGCTGCTGGTCTACAGTTCTTTCCTGTAGCATTGTGCTTGAAACTTGGCTAAGCAAGCTCAGATACTGTATTTTGGCTGGAATCCAATCTTAAGACCTTTGCTTCCTCAATCCAAAGCAAGGAGGACAGCGTGTCATTGAGAATGTGAAAGGACTGCCTAACCTTTATAAACATGTGAGGAGATAAGGCAATGCTTCTGATGTCACAGCATACGTTCTGTTCAGTATGCATTGCCTGTATATTACATTGGGGAGATTAATAACTATCTGAATGACATTTGGGTCAACACAAGTTTGAATTTCCTGTTATACTGTTGATAGCACTATTTTAGTTGCCTTCTACAGTAAGAAAAAGGATCTGTGGTGTGTTCCAGTGAGTGTGTACGTGTAGCAGTCCCCTTTCACAAGACATGTATCTGACGTGCTTGCATGAAGTAGGAGACTAGAGTTACAAAACCCACTCCAAGCAGGTGCTGTAAAAGCACATTTGGGTGATGCATTGTTATTTGCATGGGAACCATCCCTGTGTAAATGTTCCCAATTGCACCAGATGAAAAGTATATGAGAGCTGTTTTCACAGACTATAGTGCATTACAGCAAGACCTTTCTCTCAGGTCTCTGCAGCCTTGCACAGTCTACACTTCTTCCTGCAGCATGGAGCTGACTTACAGAATGAAGTGAACAAGCGGCACGCTAATGGAGTGGATATTGAAAGGACATGAAGTCCTGCGCGGCATTGCTTCTTTGCTGAACCATTTAAATGCAAAGAAGCTTGGGGCATGGAGGCATGGTTTACTTTAATGGGTAACAGCTGTTATCGCTTTAGTAGGAGAAATGTGTGATCCATTTTGAAAAGCACTTTCCTTTTGCCTGTTGAAAGAGATTATCTGATTCTTAGATGTTTTCCAAAAGGTCTGTCCTTTTGTTTGTTCTTTGGAACCAAATACGTTATTGGTTTTGTTTTTGTAGAGACTATTAAGGGTTCTTACAAATTGGTATGTACTTAAAGTTATGTAACATGGGGCCTGCTGTAATATGCTTTTATACAAAATATTAAAGTAGAAAGCAGTCTGTAACTCGCTCATAAACATTTTCAGTCTTCCTTCAATGGTGATTGAAGTTTACTGTAGATGAGAACAGTAGGGTTATAAAGTTAGGTAAGCAGTTCCTTTTGATCTTTGTGTAAAGCTGTTTCGATGCAGGAGTTGAGTCACCAATCAAGGAAAGAGAAGAGCTTCTGTTACATGGAAGGATATAATCTGAGATCAGTCACCCACAGATCCCAGCAAGGGCAGGCAGACTGAATTATTAAACAGCCTAGTCACTCTCAGAGTACTGAGGCAGTGTTTTTAACCCGTAACTGTCAGATTTTTAATTTTTGTAAAACTGGGGTACACAATTTAAAAAAAAAAACTAAAAAAACACACATTTAGAAATATGTAAATCACTTGACAGTTATTCCGAATCACTGAGTGTGTTACCACACCTCACTGCCATGGAATGTCATGGAGCATTTAAACATTGAGAATAAAGCGGGCTCTTTGTTTGGCACTAGTTTTCTTGGGGACAGGGAGGGGATGCAAATTAACGGGAGTTCGTTTATGTGGACTAAGGCTTGCAGTAACTAAGGGTTATTTTTATAACCGTATCTTCTGTACTTATTGTGCGATTGTTACTGCTTATCTATTCCATCTTGCTTAGATCTTGCCAAAATTAATGTTTCATTGATCAATGATTGATGATAGCATGCGAGTTGTTTCTCAACCAAGGTCTTATTCAAACTTTTCTATACAAGATAAAGTGCCAGTTTTGCCTAGCTTTTACACTACTATTTGTGTATGGTGTTAAAAAAAATTCTTAAAGGGCCCCTACATACATCTACTGTAGGTTGTTTTTACTAGTTTAAAATCATAGCGTGTATTTACAGTGTTATTACTGGCCGCACCGCAAGAAGTGAATGGAATCTGACTGCTTCTTTTTTTTCTGCCACAGGATGTCATCGCTGGATTCCTGTACAGCATCCTCATATTAGTAGTCTTCCAACCAGCACTGGAAATCATAGACAACTTCAACCTGACCTGTACTTACGCTCCCCTCATTATCATCAGCCTGCACCTGGCCATGGGGCTCTTTTCTTTCACCTTGGACACGTGGAGCACGTCACGGGGGACACTGCAGAGATCCTGGGCACAGGAGCTGGTGTCGCCTCAGCCTCTCACCTCAACTACTGCGCTGGGACTGATGCCAGACCCTCCCCTGGAGCTGCTGCCGTTCTCCCCGGCCCTCACTGCCGACCTGGTGGGGATGGCAGTCCTGCGTTCGTGCTGGGCATCCTCATCCTGCTGGTCATCAGGGCTGTCATGAAGGCACTGACCATCCCCTGGCGTGCAAGATCTTCTGCATCCCCTGCCAGGACATCCGGAAGGCCCGCCAGCGCATGGAGGTGGAGCTGCCGTGCAGCTACATCACCTATGGCACGGTGGGCTTCAGCGCCCTCTTTCTGGTTCCTTGCATCTTCAACTACCTACATTTGTCTTGATACCAATCGAAGCCACTTCTCCCTGTCCTCTAACCTGCTTACCCCTCTACCACGCCCAAGAACAGGGTCCCTGAATAACTGAAACCACTACCACTAAGACCTGCTTGTTTAATGTTGCTTTTGTTTTCTTTTATTTTTGTTTTGTTTTGTTTTCACCTTGGAACTTGCTTTTATCGCTGAAAACCTGCGTGTTGAAGCCAGGCATCAGAAATAACTCCACACCTTCAAATGCTGTCCGCTGACTCATTTGTGCGTTTTAGTTAGCAACATAAGCAACTTAAAGCATTTTCCCAGGATTGTAAATCCTATGTTATAAAGATTTTGGTTCTCAAAGAACCAGCAAGACGGAGTGCTGTGCATTTTACGAAAGAGGATGGTACGAAGCATTTAACCATATACTGGTTAACACACATGTCCAAATGTTACTGCTACAAAATCTAATGAAAAAATTCATTTTTTCAAAATGTTTGACATGTTATCAAGGATAACAGGAAGCAGCTGAAACGAAATGTGTCTTTGTGGAGGTAGCATCTAACAAAGAATTATTAGATATTCTTATCCAAGAACTAAGTATGGAAAACTTGAGAGAGAGACTGGTAATCCACCCTGTGTATCAAACATCTGTTATACTGTTTTAATAATCAAACACACTGAATACAGCATTTCATTATTTATGAGGTCCAAACAGACTCATTTTAATTTCAGATAAGCGTATTCAATATTTAACTGACCTACATAAATTATAATTTCCTAAAAGATAGCTGCTTAATAGGCAGTCAATCTTTGCATTTTCAGTGGACCCTCATTTCTTTCCTAATATCACCCATTTTCTCAAATCATGTTCATGCCCAATAGTCACAGTGGACACTCTTTGAAAAGGAAAATAAATTCAGCTTATTTGAAAAATCTCAACTCTTTCTGGAAAAGAGATAAAACGCATTTAAAAAAAAAAAATACGTGGGAAGGGGAACGAATTGCAAATACAGAAACTTGCCAAAGCATTTTGTTTTGTTGTGGACTTCCTTTAGTAATAAACAAAGCTGTTCAGTGCGCCTAGAAGGAAGGCAAGTCCTTAACACTGAAAGATGCATCTCCAGCTTTCTTGCTTACCCATCACTAATCATAACATTGCTATCAGGGCCGGGCAGTCGACAGTTTCCTGTCTGTACAGAGCATGGCGCAGCCCAGGCTACAGACAGTGGCATCCTGTGATTAGCACTCTGTATACTGAAAGATGTGTAGAACCTCTCCAGGTTATCAAAACAGCGCTGTCATGTCAGAAGCCAGAACAGAGATGTATAATCTAGCCCAGGGCCCTTTCCGTACACTAGCACATTTTCACTTTGTGTCCAAATTGACCCTCTGGGAGCTTGAACTCTCAGCCTAGTCCTACAAAACAAAAGGTTAAAATATTGAGAATAATTGACTGGATAGTAAAATCTTCTCCCCACTTGGTAACAGATGGAGATGTTGTTGAAGTCTTATTGTTTTCAATAAAGTAGTCCTTGTCTCTTTCCCAAATGACCATCAACTTCGCTGCTTTGATACGGTACATATCTCTGTTCAGATCAGAACAGAAATGATCGATTGTTTTAATAAGTATGAAATACAAAGGCACTGTTATTTGTACTAAGAATGTATTTCTGAGACCAGAATGAAAAATGTTAACCACTAATTCCATGAAGACTTCTCCATGTATTATTATTCCACATTTTCTCCACTGTAAAGCTCTTACGTGTGTGTGCTCTGCCCATTCCCAAAGGCGGCTGTGTGCTGATCCTACAGCATAACTGAGAAAAACTGTTTTAACAAACAAGGGGAGAAACAATAGGTTTTAACTGTCTGTATATATCCAGTTTTTACATGTGTATGTTTCTTCCAGTAATTCAAATGTCAGGAAGATATACCAACTTTGTTGTGCCGAAGTTGTAACTAGTACTGTCAAAATCAGCATGTGTAATCTGTGTCTTGGATCAGCCACATCTGTGGCAGTTCAATAGCATGTGATATAAGAGGTGACCTGAAGATTGAACACTCTTGCACTCAGAAACCACCAGCAGTGGAGAATCCTGCAAAAATATGTCCTGGTATTTAAGATACTGGATGGCTTTCTGTTCCTAATGTTTGGACGAATGAGCACCTTATTAATAAGCCTACTTCAGATGCCTAACATATCACCAGAGCGATATATAAAGCTGTCTAACAGTACAATGCTGTGGTACTATATGTCCCTACTGCCAGATCAAGCATGCAACAATATTCATAAAAGTAATTGTGCTTTTGCAACAACAAAAATATAGCAATGTCCTAGCATATGAGTTCCCATTGAGACCACAGATTTACACCCAGTCGCATAGCACATTTGTGGTAGCAACAGTAGTAAGATATAGACCCAGAATATCAAGTGGGTGCAGAGTCAATGGTTAATAGACACTCCCAGGTACGATTATGAAATTAAACTCATTATCTCGATCATGGCTGGGCTTAGAATTACATTTATACCCATAGCCAAGTCTTTGGTAGAAATGTTCATGTTTCTGTGACTCAAACTCTCATTAGGTTAAAGCTGCTGTGAAACTTTGGTATTATGATTTTCTTTGTTTTTGGAGGATTCTTTGTTGGTTTTCCAGTTTTTGCCTCATCGCTACATAACATTCCCAGTTAATACGTGCATTGACTGGCTTCTTAAATACAGGAATTGGGTCCAAATGGATCAACTAATAAGCACTGCTGTTTGAAATAATATGTTGACCAAATAAAGAGGAATCAGGCCCGTAGTTTTAAGAAGGTTAGGTCAGCTCTGTTCTTATAGAAATCCTAGTGCCTTTACTGTGAGATGGTTCTCGTTTGTTTAGAAGCATTGCAACCTGGTATATATTTGTCAATGCTTGTGAGAAAGTGGGCTGCATTACACCTATGTGATTACCTGTAGAATGTGTTGAACAACAAAATGTAAAAATGTGTGGGGTCTTATGAATAACATTATTCTTTTTGTTTCAAACCAAATGTCTGTGATCATATCGATCATATCAAAATCCTATGTCATTAACCGCCCTCTTTTCCACATTCGTTTCCAAAGCACTAATATAAAAAGTAATATCTCTTCATCATCTTGATGCATTTTTGTTGTTCATGTTAGATAAATGTATGTCTTGAATCATCATTAACTTTTAGCCTGCTTAATAAAATTTGCACAAAGAGCCCTTAATATTTTTGGGGACAAACTCTGATTATTGTTTTGAAAGTGTGCAATGTTTGATTTTAATCTGAGATTGAAATGCTTTTATTTACTGGATGCATAATTTGAAGCCTGTTCTCACCAGGAACACTGGGGCCATTCTACATCAGGCTGAATAGGTGTAATTAATAAATTGCTTTAAGGTCAGTTTGTTCAATGAAACCATTTAGAACAGGACCTGGTCTGAACATGCATGAGTTGCCCATCCCTGGTAGACCAGTCTCTTTCAATTAATTTCTGTCCAGGACCTTGTTCTAATAAGGTCCTTGATTATTTAACTGACCAGTCCAGAGCCTTGTCCCAACCATGAATTGAATACTCCATTTGCAGAAATGCAGCCCCAAACTTGCAAGGAACCTCCACCATGCTTCACTGTTGCCTGCAGACACTCATTCGTGTCGCTCTCCAGCCCTTCTGAACAAACTGCCTTCTGCTACAGCCAAATATTTCAAATTTTGACTCATCAGTCCGGAGCACCTGCTGCCATTTTTTGCACCCCAGTTCCTGTGTTTTCGTGCATAGTTGAGTCGCTGGCCTTGTTTCCATGTCGGAGGTATGGCTTTTGGTCGCAAGTCTTTCATGAAGGCCACTTCTGACCAGACTTCTCGGACAGTAGATGGGTGTACCAGGGTCCCACTGTTTTCTGCCAGTTCTGAGCTGATGGCACTGCTGGACATCTTCCGATTCTGAAGGAAGTAAGCGTGATGTGTCTTTCATCTGCTGCAGTAAGTTTCCTTGGCGACCACTGCTCACGGTCCTCAAGCGTTGCCCGTTTCTTTGTGCTTCTTCAAAGAGCTTGGACAGCACATCTGGAAACCCTGTCTGCCTTGAAATTTCTCAATGCTTGTGAGAAAGTGGGCTGCATTACACCTATGTGATTACCTGTAGAATGTGTTGAACAACAAAATGTAAAAATGTGTGGGGTCTTATGAATAACATTATTCTTTTTGTTTCAAACCAAATGTCTGTGATCATATCGATCATATCAAAATCCTATGTCATTAACCGCCCTCTTTTCCACATTCGTTTCCAAAGCACTAATATAAAAAGTAATATCTCTTCATCATCTTGATGCATTTTTGTTGTTCATGTTAGATAAATGTATGTCTTGAATCATCATTAACTTTTAGCCTGCTTAATAAAATTTGCACAAAGAGCCCTTAATATTTTTGGGGACAAACTCTGATTATTGTTTTGAAAGTGTGCAATGTTTGATTTTAATCTGAGATTGAAATGCTTTTATTTACTGGATGCATAATTTGAAGCCTGTTCTCACCAGGAACACTGGGGCCATTCTACATCAGGCTGAATAGGTGTAATTAATAAATTGCTTTAAGGTCAGTTTGTTCAATGAAACCATTTAGAACAGGACCTGGTCTGAACATGCATGAGTTGCCCATCCCTGGTAGACCAGTCTCTTTCAATTAATTTCTGTCCAGGACCTTGTTCTAATAAGGTCCTTGATTATTTAACTGACCAGTCCAGAGCCTTGTCCCAACCATGAATTGAATAGTCTAATTTTAGGGTCCCCAACCTTTTTGAATCATGCCCCACCTGAGCAAGATTTGTTTAGCCAGAAATTTGGGAGAGAACAGGCCAAAACGTTGTTTCAATCTCTTGTCGCATTTCAGCTCAATTAGCTGTTCTCCTACCTCCCTGAAAGACTGGTTGAACTAACAAGTGACGAACGGATCACAAACCCAGGCAAGTGAGCTGCAATCTTCTTGGAAGTAGTCTCGGAATTGTTCTTCGACAATGGGAGCTTCAGATCATTGTGATCCACAGTGCCGCCACAATCCTGAACGAAATCTGAAAATGTGGGAAACGTCTCAATTTCCATCTGATAGTCGAGAGGCCCACCTGTACAGTTTTTGAACAAAGGCTGTTCCCTTGTCTGTAAGGAGGAGGACATTTGTGTCCTTCTTTGCATAGACGCATTTAATGAATTTAGACGGTCAAAAATATCAACCAAATAAGCATGCAGAGCCAGCCAAGAGCAATCATGAATGTGGTTAGCTAGGTAAGACTTTGCATCAATTAAGAAAATTAGCCTCCTCACGTAGCTCAAAAAGGCTAAGAAGTACTCTCCCACGTGATAATCACCTTGCTTCGGTGTGAAATATTAGGTGCTGATGATCAGATCCCATTTCCTGCCACAGAACTGAAAATAAATGTGCATTATTATTATTTGTTTATTTAGCAGACGCCTTTATCCAAGGCGACTTACAGAGACTAGGGTGTGTGAGCTATGCATCAGCTGCAGAGTCACTTACAACTACATCTCACCCGAAAGACAGAGTACAGGGAGGTGAAGTGACTTGCTCAGGGTCTCACAGCGAGTCAGTGGCTGAGGTGGGATTTGAACCGGGGACCTCCTGGTTACAAGCACTTTTCTTTAACCACTGGACCACACAGCCTCCTGTATGGCCGTTCTTTTATATAATTGATTACCTGCACTGCTTGATGCATAACTGTCCAGTGTCTCGGGCATTTTCTTTGTGGCCAAGGCCCTCCTGCTTATAATCCATATGCTGTCAGGGAAAAGCAGGTTTGTATACAAGCACGATGTTCGCTCATACACAATTCATTTGTTACTCAAACATCTTCAGTCACAGATATTATATTACAGTTGGGCAGCTGGTGAGCTGCTCTGAGCTCCTGTTTAGTTTACAATGATGGCCTTGTCATCATAACCTCTTCCTCCTCCCCATTTGAAAGATACTCATGTCAATATCCAGCTATCTACGTAGAATAGAATAGCGTTGTGTTCTCGCTCACAAAGAAAGTTCTACTAAAAGAGCACATTCAGCACGAGCATAAAGTAGAATCTGAACGCGTTTGTCATTATGATAGAATTTAATAACGATAATTCAGAGACGTCACATGGAATTGATCATGCGCCAAGCTCTCTTCTTATCTACTGACTCAGTGACCCACAGTCCACTGACTGTAACGATACACGTTACCTTTGTGCAGACAAACTCATATGACTTCTGGAACTGTAGTTGCACAACGTTTATGAATGTAAGCTTTTATCAGAATAGGATACATCACGTTTCTTTTTATGTGCTTGCCACACTTTGTAATTATGTTAAATGTATTTCCTCGAGTGCACGTTTTAATGTATTCTTTACTACATTGAATATATTGCCAGTCACATTTTATTTTTAGTCACAGGTTGTTTTTCCAGTGTTACAGTAACAACAATGCTTTTAAAAAAAAGGTATGCAGCTCTGTTTTTAATTTGAATTTTATATTTCAGCTAAACGTTGTCATTGTAGCATGCGCCCATAAGACCAGTCACTGCATAGGTACCTAAAGAAGGCTGGATTCACTTCATGTTGAATCCAAAATCTATAGCCTGTTTCATATGCTCTAGAGCCTTTTTCGTAAAAAAATAAAATAAAATAAAAATGCAAATGTGAGGTGAATGTGGCCATGACGTGGTCAACCACTCAAGTGTAACTGGTCTGTGGCCATATCCGATATATCAGCAATTACCTATAGATGGCAGTATCGTGTTAAACCCCCTTTTTTTGATCAAAAAGAAAAAAAGGTCGACATTTGTACGAGTCCAAAATACAACACAATGCTATATAGATGTGCTATACTGTATGCATATTAAGGACTCTTGTTTATATAGATGTAAGTATTTAAGTTTATCCTTTATTAATGTTTTTATTTATTCGGGACATGGCACATGCCCATGATAGTGTTATTGGACTATAAGTTTTCTATATTTCCCACGACTTCAGGAGTGTCATCCTGACTACAGTATAAGTGTGCATCATCGTTCTCCACTGACTTGGAGCCTGGCAATAAGAAATAAGTGAGCAGGTGACCCTGGTGGTTATATTCTAAAACTACAAGGAAACACAAATTGAATATTTTTGGGTAACGTGCCTGTATTTCGTGTTTCGTGTTTGTCGTGTTCTACTATGATTATATATATATATATATATATATATATATATATATATATATATATATATATATATATATATATCGAAACGTTTCGTTTTGGCACAGTGCGAGCATCGTGTATTATATTGCCATTTGTAAATGTATCACATTTCTTGCTGTTACTTGCTCTCTCTACATACTGATACAATGTTACCTGTGAATTGACACCTAATAAATAATAAGCGGAGTGAAACATTTCCGAATAAACAGTAAGACAGGTCGTCGGAAAGTACGGGCAATTCAGTCGGCCAGTTTTTTAGGCGGAACTAACTTGTCTGGTAGCAGTTCACCCCAGACTCTGGGTGCTGTTACACAGCGAAAACACATGCGCGCATCAGTTCTCGAAAATCGAGAGTTAGCACGCCCCCAACAACAAGCAAAGTGATCTAAGTGGGATTACAGGTATTGTTTGGGGGAAAATGCGTTTTAAAATTCGAGCATGTTCTATTAGTATGTAGAATGTTAAATACATTTACAGCATGATGTCAGTAATGAAACGTGTATTTCTTAACACGATCTCGACCAGTGTACTGTCTGTAGAATAATAATCTAAACAAGGTAAATCTTTTTAATGAATTACTGCTATTCATTCTATATGTATCTGCTTCGGCGATTATTATAGATAGTTTGTGTTTTTTTTCTGTAAACGTTGAGTGTGTATAATTGTGACCGCACCGCAGTATGCTGTAGCTTTTACCCCACATCACTTTTTATGGCACACCGCGCATGATATAAGTCGACTACAGAGAATGTCTTGCTTCCTTGTCCCATCCCGTCAGAAAGGTTGTTAAAGGCCTGCCTAAATGCATACTGATTTATAATGTTTCCAAATGTGCTCGTACCTATAAAATAGTAAAGGACTTCGGAGGGTCACGTGGTTGAATCACCCTAATGTACCTATAAAATAGTAAAGGACTTCGGAGGGTCACGTGGTTGAATCACCCTAATGTACCTATAAAATAGTAAAGGACTTCGGAGGGTCACGTGGTTGAATCACCCTAATCCTCACCATCTCAAATGGTTTACTGTGACTCCTGTGACATGCACAGCACAGCAGATATCAACTCTGCAGTAGCTCTTTCTATCAGTTAGGTGTACATTTATTATGCTGTAAATAAATGCAACTTCACCAAAATGAAAACAGGCTGATTAAATGAGCTATTAAAAAAAAAAAAGTATTGTGATTGCACAAGGTACAGTAGGCCTAGTCATTGTTTTCAAAATCACATTAGCTAGATAAGATTTAAGGTGTTCCGCACAGTAGAGGCCTATATTCTCTGTCTGAGATTATGTGGTCTGTAGTAAATCTTCTATATTTACAGTACTCTCAAGGCGCGGTGAGCTTATTGAAACATTTGGTCATCATATATTTATTAAACATCCTGAAGTGATTCATTGATTTTTTTTTGTTATAGGTGCACTAGATTGTCTCAGATCTGGCAAGAGCAGCTTTAACAATGGAGGATTTTGAAGGACAGTTTGCCGCACTTTCCATTGCGAAACGATCAGAACAGACTAAAGACTCTACATACCTGCTGGACATCGATTGTCCGAAAACAGGTCCCGGAGCAGGGAACCAGCAGTTAGTCGCAGTTTCCTGTTCAAATCGATCAATACATGTATACAACAAACAAACGTTGGGCCTAGTGGGACAGTACAGTGGCCATTCTGGTCCAATTTGTGGTGTCAGATTTGCCCAGACATCTGACAATCTGCTGTTCTCCGCCTCTGGTGATGGTACAGTGAGGTGCTGGGACGTGCGCACACCTGGCATAAACGCTGTACAGGTCTTTAGAGGATACCCTTCCAATGTCTTTAGCAATTTCGATGTGAACTGCAGTGATCTGGTCATCTGTGCAGGCACAGAGAAAGTGCATGAAGACACTTTCATGGTCTTCTGGGATGCACGGGTTGTTAAAAGTAACGACACAGCTGGGGCTCAGCCTTTAGGGGTCTATTCCGAATCACACAACGATGACATCACTCAGGTACGTTTCCACCCCAGCAAACCAGACATGGTGGTTTCAGGTTCCACCGATGGGCTGGTCAATGTGTTCGATATCGGTACAGACACAGAAGATGACGCCTTGCTTGCAACATGCAACTCGGATTCTTCAGTCAGTTCCATCAATTGGTCTGGGGAGCAGTACGATCAGATCTGTTGTCTGACCCACGATGAGGGTTTATTCTGGTGGGACCTTGCACAGCTGGAAACAGAAGAGCCAATTACACTGTTGAGTGTTCAGGATGCCCGCGAAACAACAGAAATACAAGGTGGGCGCTTGGACTATTTGATCAGAGGCATGTACCACTGAAAGAGCGAAGAAGCTGGTCGTTGTTGGTGGAACGAACACCGGGAAGCTTCATCTTCTGGATTGCAGAGCTGAGGGGCTGAGGCATATGTGTGCTCTACAGGACAGCCACTCCACGACCGTGCGCTGCTTCCACTGGCATACAGGGGACGACTCTCTGCTCACTGCTGGGGAGGATGCACAGCTCCTGCTTTGGAAGCCAGGTGCTGTAGAACTTTCCACTGCAAAAAAGGGCTTGATGAAAAGTGCATCCTCCGTCCAGCAGAAAACCAGGGTGCACGGCAAAACACTGTGCAAAAGGAAGAAGTGATTGAAAACCACTCAAACTATTTGTTTTTCTTTTATGAACAGTTTCTGCAGATATCTGTAGTGATACAAAAGCAGGGGGATTATAGTATGAGTGTGCTTTTGTTTAAATGTTATTTTTGGGACTTTACAGTTTACTGTAATTTTATTTTAGCTTTGGGGACTGGCAAATGATATGGACCTTACTACTGGCTAATAAAAAAAATAATACTGCTTTATAAGGTTTTCATAGCTTGAAGCATGCCCGAATTGGCTCTTTCAGATCGTTGCAAGAATCACATTAAGGATGCAGTGTAACATGGATTTTGTGTTATTTGGTTGTTAACCTACAAAAGAACAGAAGAAAACCCCTCACAATAATGAAAACAGACCCGCTTACTGTAAGACTAAACCACATGGGCCAGTGTCCTTTATAAAACATGCCACCAGAGAGAATGCAGCCATCAATTTGTGTTATTTGCAGTTGTTGCTGGACTGGTTTTATTGATTCCACCATCCATTAATATCTGAAACAGTGGCTAATACATCACATCTTTCTTACTGTCATATTTCCTTTAGAACTTTCCCTTTGGTTTAATATTTGCTCCCTCTGGAGTTCATTTTATGAACCTAATTGTATATTGAATTATTTACTGAATTTCAGTAAGATTAATTTGGCCTAAACTTTGTGTGTTGGATTAATTAAGATATTTTATTTACATTTGTAAATGTATTCCTGAATTGTACTGTATGCCTGTCATATATTTTCAAAATGTTCAGTTTCACATACTGCATATAAACCTTTAAGAATGTATTTTATGAAATGTCTTTATGAATTATGAGCAATAGGATACAGTTGGCAGCCATGTCACCTCCAGCTATTACATTTGCTATTAAAGTTGATAAAATCTCATCATGCAGTCATGATGTAAGACTGGCTGCTGGGCCTGAATGAATTGGTTGCACCCTTGAAATATCATTAATAAAGTTAAATGACCACAGACCTAAAGAAGTGTTTGGTCAGCAGAATAGTTATTTAAAATGTGCCTCAATTCAGAAAGTGAACATTGTGATGTAAGGCAGTATGACCTGGGGCTAGAATATCAAAGAACATAGCGGCACTATGAGTTCCATTGTTGCCTGTTTTTAAAAATACATATTTTCACCTGAACACCAAATTACAGTACAAACATATAAAACCAGTTTTGCTAAGGAACAACAGTGAACTATTAAGACTTGTTTTTCAGGTACAGTTTTATTAATGGCAACAAAAAGGCATTTGTTTATTTTTAAAAAATGCTGTTGTTCAGGAACAAAGATGGACTTGTAGTCACTGTTAACTGCAGTCATTCAGAACACTGGGATTTCTGTTGAATACTTTCTATATAACAATGTAAAGTGCATTACAAACTAGAATGTTTCATACCTCACCTATATGTACATACTTCTCAGATCATTTCAACATGGTGTTCAAGCCTCACAAGCTTTAAATAATAATATATTCATAGAAAACAGCCGCTCCACACGCATCGAAAGGAAGTTTCAGGCACTGTGTGGACCCAGGTCAGGTGTAAAACAAATTAACTGTACCTTGAAACTTGCAAACAAAAAAGTTAGGATAATTTAATGTCGCCTGAAATGATTTATCTTGCCCCATCTGAAAGTAAAGTAATTTATATTAAAAACATTGTTTAGTTTTAATATTAAAAGGGTTTCAAAGTATGTATTTTAATCGCTTGTTTTGAATGCTTTCAGTCACATGTTATGTACTGAATAGAAAAAGTAAGCAAAAAGTCCAAATTAGATCCCTTATGGAAGTCATTTACGGACACGGCCACTGGTATGAATGAACCAAATAAAGCAGTGGTCAGAGATCATGAGAACTCAGGAACTTCTCTTAAATATATGTTCTGTTTTAGTCTGGTATGGAGTTACTGGTATGTGAAATAAATCCGAAAACAAGACCACTAAAACATCATAAAACCATTCTGTTTAAATAAAGCGAACTGACGTTTGTGTATGTCTGATTGCGTGGAATTACGGTAAGTGGTAAACAGATCAAATAATGATATATGTTACAGTCACTCTAGCAAGCCAGGCATTTAACCAAATAACTACACATTGTATGACCAACTGTTTAAAATGACTAATGTGTTCAAATGACTAGTTTAACAGAATGAAGGGTACATATGTTATAAGATTGTTATACCATAATTTGCTGATTTATTAGTGTGGTCATAGGAAATTCGCATCAGCAAAGAGTCTTGTCTTATGGGGCATTCTGCAGCAGGGTGTGACATTTTCAGTGTCCATGGTTTACCTATTACATGGAATAGAGATATGTTTAATTTCTATACAGGTAGAGTTTCTATTTGTTTTACTTAACATAAAAATACATGGTTGTAAAGGTATGTTTATGTGTGCTGCTTTCAAGTACCAGTATATTTGCACAATGTAGATCTGGAAGCCCTTAATTTAACAGCACCCTTCACTTTGACCTGTTACCTAAGATGGCTACCATATTGCTTTAAAGTCCTAACACAGTGGTGTATTTGCTAACTGTTGCTGACCTTGACATTAACCTCTGACCTGTCACAGGCTTTGAGATAGTGTCTTTGCAGAGCTGTATTCTATGATTCTCTCAATAGTTACATTTCAAGTTTATAATAATAAAAAATAAAAACGTTTCTCTGCAACATTGTTTTGGCGTATCACAATATTTGATTCATTAATCTTAGTGCTGCAAATGCCAAACACTTGAATAGCACAAGCTTTATCTTCTCATCACATCACTAAATGCATCACCAAGGAAATGCTAAAGAAGAGCAGATTTCACAAGAACTAACAACAACCCCTTCGTCATATGCATAATGTGCATTGCAAAAGAATAGCCCCACAGGGCAGGGCTCTAAAGGGCTGTCATTCCACAGCAGACCTCCCCAGTTATGCTGAACTACAACTTTAGGGTTTGGAAACATTATCAACCCTTTTACAGAAACTCACAATGAGCAGTAAGAGTGCCATAACTGTTGACATTCACTGTTTAGTCATCCATGTCAAAAAATGGATACGATCATTTTGTGATTTACCATCACCCTTATTTTTTTTAAATTGCCAATGATACTGTCTTTATATACTGCAAGAAGGGAAGTTTAAAGGTTACAATTTCAGTCAGCAGGCAGTGTACTGTATTTAGCTCGAACGAAAGCCAGTTAGAGACAGCTCAAATATTAAAACCCTATGTTGAAACAACAGAAGCAAATTGAACCTCATTTGAAGAGTTTATCTTAAAACACAGTGTGCAGTGATGGCACTCCCACTATTGATTTCATATTCCTGACTCCAGATGATCATATCCACAGCTACTGTGCAAACAAGGTTTGATGGTGAATTGCGACTGCCAAAGTCTCTACAAAACAGAGCTTTGCTTTAAATTTTTAAACAACGAACTGTAGATCTGCTGTAATTTCCTGAAAATATAAAGTGTTAATCAATACAAAAACTATTCAGTCTGAAAGCAGGGTTCCAAATGCCCATCAAAAACATGGAAGATGGTGCACCATGAAAACAGATATTTAGATTTGATGGTAATTAAAACAAAGACAACAGTTTCTTTAAATAAGAGAAAGGAGCTGCTCAGAAGATGCCCACCCTGATCTGATGGCAGGATAATAGATCACATGTGAAGATCATGCCAGAGATGGAAACCTGCTGATTACCCTGGCATCCTACCCAGTCCTGCAAGTGAACGAAGACAGTGGGAGAATATTCTGCCACATTTGCTAAAGCTGGATAACTTATCAGTTCGAAACTAAGGAAAAGGAGAACACTTGCAGTAAATCACACCACACAATCCCACATACTGTAATACATCTTATGCACATACTGCAATACATCTTCTGCATTTAAAGAAAATGATGCTGATCTGTATACACTAAGTAGGGTGATCTTGGTGATGAAGAAAGACTAAGTATTAATTGCTGAAAGTGCTGCAATATTCTGCTTATTTGTAAAAGATGTTCCCCTTAAGTCGTAGCAGCCCAGCCTGAAACAGTACATTTAGGCCAAGCCATTAATCAGGTATTCAACTGCAAGCATCCCTTTTTGCTCTCTGGTGTTATTAAATAAAAGGTATGTTTTAAGGGTTGAAAAACAACTTTTAAAAACACTGCCAAAGAGATGAAAACTAGCAAGCCTAGTGAGAACGATCTGATCTGCAAACAGTATAATAGCGACACGGTTCAGTACTATATATATATATATAGTGCTGGATAAATACCATGAAAAATGTAGAGGACAGGGTTTAAATGAATGGTCCCTGTTTGTCTTGTCTGCATGAAGAAAATCAGACAGAATGCAAACTTAATTCATCATATACTCATCATAATGGTTTCTTGCTAGTTGATGATATTAAGATTCTGGAAGAAAAAAAGGGAAAAACAATAAAACCCTGGCCCATTGCCTAAGTAAATCCTCCACGTCTAATCCTACAAGAAGGATTTCTCATCACCTACATGACAGCTATTGAATCACGGCGAGTTGTTTTGTATGTTTAGGTAACATGTGAATTTTAAAATTGAGGTCCACGTTTTATTTTTAGCAAATGTGTTTGCTAATCGAGTAGGAATTACAGCATGAAAAAAAATGTTGTACTATTTTAAATGACGATCATAATTAAACTAAGCAATGTACTGCAACCATTTCTGTTAGTAAGTTTAATGCCAAGTTCTTCGGAACATAACATAAATAACAATTTATGTAACAGACACAGCAAAGTATAAATAATAAAAGGAAAACCGATTTCACAAAACACACGCACACACAATGTTGTTGGCAGCACAGTCGATACAATACAGGTACGTTTTCCCACCTACATTTACAACTAACTCAATGCTGTGGGACGTGTTGTACTCAGACCTAAGGAATCCGTACCACCTACCTACTGAATCACCAGCACCACTTCCCTGCAATGGCACCTTTTCCTTAGGTCTATCCTTGTCAATGCTGTGACTCTAAAGTGGTTTCCGCTGGCCAAACCATTTAAGCAGTGACGGCAGAGAACTGCTTCACAAAGAAAATAAATAAATAAATAAATAAATAAATAATAAAAAACAAATGCTTTTATGATGCACCAATTAACTCATTGTGAACAAGACCGACATGCGCTTTTGTTTTAAAAATAAAAAACGTTCCTCTTATAACCTTTCTAACCCTGAATGAGGTGCTTCCTGGTTGAAGCTACAATGTAAACTCCTGCACCTTTTACGCTTCTGATTTGGCGGCATGGGTAGGGCCCAGACCGAGACGGCTAAGCCAGCAACTGGTCCGTCCTCATTCCATACGGGTACTTTTCCACCTTGGCCTCCTACCCAATCTCCTTCCTAGTCTCTTTCGCTCCAACCCAACGAATTTATTCATCTCTCTGGGAGGGTCTCTGCATTAGACAATTGATGGACGTCTTGAATCAACCAACCCCTTTCGTCGTTCTTTCAAACCGCCCAATGGCTATCGTACGTGGGCCAGACCCCGGCAGCAGGCTAGAGTGTGTTTGTGTTATGTGTGCCATGGACTCAGCCCAGTAATATTGACAATAGGGTGAAGGGAAATTGCCCCAAATCACACAGAGTGAAAAGAAAAATATACCGAAAAATACAGAGGTGGCCTGCAAGCAGCAAATTCTGTCATTCATCAGGGAATGTAATTAGTTTAGATTCGTTTTATATATTTCGTTATTAATGGGACTCGGAGGATTATTTCGTTAGAAGGTAAAAAAGAGGTGCTTCTGGGTTTGGCTTTCTGGAAAAGGCCAAGATTGCTTTCCTGCTGCTGCTGCTGTTGGGAGAGGCTTATTGTACAGGACTAAAAAACATCCAAGTGTTGATAGAGTTAACCGGGATCATTACTTCGTTATCATCTCTGTTCCTAGACACAAGAGGATCAAGGTAAAGTGCAATACGTTTCCTTACGTCTAGAGCCGTGCTGATAGGATGCCCATTTAATATAATATATTGGCTCGAATATATATTTCCTTACGGGTTCAAATAATCATGAAACATAATCAAAACATCAATAGGCAAATGTAGCATTTTATATGCAGAATCATGAAATGTGATTTAACTTACTGTATTATACAAATACAACGGTTCTAGTGTAGTGCAGTAGTTAATACAAACAGTTTACTTGGATTACTGTGTTGAAGGCCAACGTTACAGAGGTAAGCCGTTTTATTCATGGCTCAATGCGTTTAGAAACCTACACTAAATTGTTTTTTTTACTTTAATTGAGTAGTCCGCAAAGAAAATTTAAAAGTTGGTGAAAAATGTAACAAATTAATGAGGGAGAGGGGTTGTATACCAAGTGCAGCCGTCTGTAGCAAAAAAAAAAAAACTTGTTAGAAATAATTAAGGCATAAACATTGTTTTATCTTTTGAACAGATTATATTTTATGATTGCTTGCCTCCGTATCGTATCGACAGCGTTACAGTTGTCAGGTTGCATTTGTAGCGGTGATGTCCTGCAGACCCACCCAGACATTCGAAACTTTTAGTTAAAGGATGGGTTACTAACTTACTGCTTATTTTGTTTCTACCTTTCTTTAAAAAAAAAGGTGCAGTACATCCTGCATGTCAGTTCATCATCAGTTAGGCCAGCTAGACTGTATCAAATTTCATTGATAGTCTTTCACACCTTTTAGAAATTTAAGAAGGTTGCCTTGATGCATTAAGGTAGCGCCTTTCCTATGTCAGAAATGTGTACAAACGTCACCCCGGTTTTAACTTTTTGAAGGCTTATGTGCAAGATGTGTGTGGCCTGTTTCAGCGTGCTGCCTTAGCACACGCCTCTTCTCACATAGTAATGGCCGAGCACATTTATGAAATTCCTGCAATACAACAATGTTGCAAGGTTTGCATGCAGACTGAGCTGCTAGTTACTTTTAAATGATCTTTACTATACAATTTTATGTTTGCAAAGCATGTCATACTGTAGTCATGTTCAGTACTGCACTTGTAATTTGTAGCTCAAGTGTATGCTGTAGTGTGATCTTAACATTTTGTACAAAAATACATTTGCATAGGCTGCATGTCCATGCTTGGGTGGATATTTATCTATGAATAATCTGTGCTGTAGTCATGGTTTAAAAGTCAACATTACTACAGCTTTAACCTCATTTAGGCACACATTTCAATACAATAACTGTATTTGTGATATATTGCTTTTATGATTTAACTACAAGTGAAGTTCCACATAAGTGACTTGTAGAGTTTAACTTTTCACTAGATGGGCAGCACATGTTCAAGCTTAGCTGCAGAAATAATTTAAGTGTGCATGCCTGTGACTCATTTCAGGCTACACAAGTTCTGAATCTGACTGCATGGTATAGGAGCTCTCTCTATCTCTCTCTCTCTCTCTGTCATTAATTACTGTTAAACCTCATGAGTGATTTATAATGTTAATAGTTTGAAACTGATACACTGTACTTGATTTATGTATGTCAATGGGACAATATGTATTTGCTGATGTAGCAACTCCAGGACTCTCCATCTTATGGTGTTAATGGATGCAGTAGGTATGTGGTGTTTGTGTAATCCCATTGCCTTAATAGATGTGTGCTTAACTATCAATCCTGCAGTGCTTAATACAAATCTGGGAAAGATTACTCCACTCAAATGCATACAGCTCTAGTAGCCTAGTACAGGAAGCTGAGTATAGGAAGGATGACTCCACCTTAAATAGCAGACTAGTAAAACTAATATGTTTATCGATTCCATTTTCTTATGAAACTATCTAACAGTTTGCTGTAATACTGAAAGAGTTACAATCTTAAAGAAGTAAATTGTAGTAGGAAACTGGGTAACATTGTGTTACTGAAGTGAATAAACAATTTAAAATGTACTATTATGAATGTGAGTTGCTTTTCTAAGTGTATTTCGGAAGTTGAAAGGTACATTTGTGAACCCTTAGCGCAACTTCGGTTTTGTGTGTGCTGTACTTTTTTTTTTTTTCAGTGTTGCTGTCATTTTGTATTGTGATAAATAACAAAACAAAGCACCTCTCATTTTTGCCATTGAACATACAGCCCTTGAATGTGCAGGAGTTTTGCATATACCATATATTTCAAAACCACAACCTGACACTGCTAAATAATCATGCTGATGCAGTAAGATTAGCCTCTGTAAGTCGCCTTGGATAAAAGGCATCCGCTAAATAAATACAAAAATAATAATAAGAAGAAATGGAATTCCTCTTAATCCTCGTTCTTTCCGCCCAGTAGGGATATGTCCTCGGCAGCCACCACTCCTCCATCAGTGGACAAAGTAGACGGATTTTCTCGGAGTCCGTCAGAAAGGCCAAGCAGAAGAGGTCGCAGAGCTCTTCACAGTTCAGATCCCAGGGCAAAGCTATAGAGTTAACACCTCTGCCTCTGCTTAAAGGTAACCTGCTTTTCATGTATTTTGATCTACAGTCGTCTACAGTATTTGTTTTCATTGCATTATTTTTCAGTGCACCTACCAGTAACATCACATCCTGTTGCATGCTGTTGTTTTGGTTTATTTGTTGCAGCATTGCAAATTCCACTGGTCTGGTCTTGCTCTATATGCTTTCACTGCTTTACACAACTGGAGGGATTTTTCACCATATGCAGTACAGTGTGTGTGTAATATGACAATAAAAAATATGACTAATTCTAAGTCTCATTCTGATCAGTACCTCTGCTCTCGCGTTTGATGCATTCTGATCATTTAAATGCTATTGAATGGTGGTGCTACAGTATCAGAACAACTTCCTTGTTTTTGGAATAATTCACTTAATTTAAATGCCGCTGATCATCGTATCTTCATAATCAGTTATCTAAAACTTTGGGTTCAAAGTCTTGTTGCCACATCAGAATCATAAGGCAAGTGTGACAAAAAGGTTGATTGCCGCTCACAGTTTGTAATGGCTTTCACTTTATACTGTCTTACTGTTGTGTTTTGACACATCAGTCTTTCCTTCCCTGAATGGAATATTACATTACTAGGAGATACCATCCTGTTACAAATTCTGTTTTCATTAACCTTGTATGCAATGCTCTGCATTGAAACTGATAGTTAATTACAGATGTGTTGCTATTGTAAGCAGGCTCTAACACTGCGTGTGATGCGCTAACACGATAGTATGCTGTGTATATAGATCAGTAGCCATTGTCTTCTGTAGTCCTTTCAGTTTTAAATATTTCCCATGCCTGGATTTAAACTGTATCAGTAACATGATTTTACTTTGCTTAGTTTCACTATATAATTAGACAGACTTCAGTACATGGTAAAAAATAGGGCTGATCTTGTTCTGTTAAGGCCTGAGTCATGACTGTGGTGCCTGTATGGATTAAGAGTGCCTTTTCGATTTCCTCGGGTGGTCTTAATGCAGTCCCGAATCTCACTGTCCTATTTTTATTTTCAGCTTGAGCACTGTACATACATTTGAAAGCAATTCATTGGCTTTTCAAGGGCAACTCCACTTGCCGTTCCCTCCTAGCCATTCCCTCCTAGCCGTTCCTCATTAAAGTGCCTTTAGTTTCGGGTGAGAGGCCTGAGAAACTGGAACAGGCCAGTGCTTGAGAAGTGAAGTTTTGCTGGTAGATACGGGTAGATGGTTGGAATTTTTAAATGCTCCTCCAAGATGTAAATACATTTGTAAACCAGAATTCTCTATTGTAATGATCAAGTCAGTCATCCATCCAAGCCACACCTCTTTTATTAAGAGTTAAGCTCATTTTCAAAATCTGTTTTCTGACATCATAATGCCACTTGGAACATGATCACTGGTCGCTTTTTATTTTCTACTGTGACTTTTAGGTCTTTGCCAAACCCACTCCAGTACAACATGAACCAGTGAAAATATTTGATAACAGGCTAGCAAAACAGCATAACTGTCTGTTATAAAAGCGGTTTAGAAATAGTAGAAGAGTATTATATGCTAATCATGTATTCAATCAGTAGTCTCTCTCTGAAGAAATAAGCATAATTTTTCACTTGTTGCCAAAACAATCACTGCTACCTCTGAATACGAACAGTGATGCCCTACCTAATTAATATGTTGCTAATCAGTTTTAGTGTTGTAAATCGCTTTAATTGCATTATAAAAATCATAATAAACAAATCCATCAATGTGGTCAGTAACATCCGCTCTGGGGACACAGTGGCCTTTGCAAACAGATGACCAGTAATTTAGGTCATTTCTATCATTAGGATAGACACTATTTCCTTTTCACATATCTGTGGTGGCCCTTTAACGCTCTGTTTCTCCTGCATCTCGGCACATCTCTGGAATCAAATGGCTAAATAAATCCAGTAATATCAATATATTATCCTGGGCCACTAGGATGTTTCATGTAACGTTCCTGTACACCAAACACTGTAAAAGCCGTTGAACACAATTTGGCTTTAGATCTTTGCTTGACTCACCATGACACAGGATAATCTTGAAAAAGTAATGTGCAAGCAGAACATGTGTGTATCTATAAGCTAAATGAAACCATGTGAATTGAGAGTTGCACCAACGATAGCCATCCTCTCCATGCGAGTCAGAATATTTGTGTTGCTTTTTTAGTGTGTTATACAAACTGACATTTGTTGTAATTTGATTTTTGATTGAATTTGATTGTAACCCTTTTTCAAGACATACACATTGGCTTTTTTTTTAACTGTATTGATCTGGTGTTTTAATATTCATTTTAAACAGACCACATAGTAATTTTCAAACAGATATTTCATGTGTGTTTCAGTAAAAGTTATTTTCTGATCATCAATGAAAGCAAATGTATAAAACCTTTTATTCAAAATGCCAGATACAGTAAGCACAAAATGGGCACACTTACAACGGTGATATAAAATTGCATGTTGCGCTCCCTAACAACTGTAGAGATAAGATGAATGCGTCATACCTCAAATGAAGTTCCCTCTGCTGTAGCTTGTGTTCCGCTCTGTTGTGACTGTCTTGAACTGGATAGAGATCCCCATGCTTATGTGTGGATAAATTGTTTATAAGATTGCAAAACATGAAATGGGACAAGCAATTTGAATGAAAATGGAAGAGAGTTTGCTGAGAATGAGAATGCAGCCATAGGGTGAGATGTGTGTTCATACTGTGCACGGTTCAAGCTTCTCTTTCATATGTGCAGCTAGTATCCAAGAGGGAACATGATCCACTCTGCATTTCTTTGAGGGTATCCTTTTACAAGACAGTTTACCAAGTTAAACTTGCTTTTTAAAGCAGGTCTGCTATGTACAGGATTTTCCGAAGCCTCATACACAGCAGTTTCCATATGATCTGTAAGCCATGGCTACAGTGAGTTCATACTCTACTGAACTCAGGAAGTCCAATTGGAAATGTTAGCTGTGAAGAAGACATTCATTATTTAACCTGGTATTGTATCTTCATTTTGTTTCTAAAGTATCAGCATAGGGTCACATTTTTTATGCAGACTGGTGCTGTACTATGTTTTGAGCACAGGTTTCTCATTGCAGTATACTTGTTCTTTTGGAGCTTAACAAACATACAGTATTTCTCACAGTAAAAACCGTTTCTAATTAATCTGATTTGAGGAAACAGTCATGACTACTAGTCATAGTTGGAGGACAAAGGTGTATATATATTAGCATTTTGAAACTAAAGACTAGAAGCAGCTGCGCAAACACCCTGCAATCTTGTTTTCTGTGCCCGGTCTTTCTATTTCTAAAGTCTCAAGTGTCATTTATCCAGAAAGTTGTCACGTGTATGTTTTAAATAAAGTTTTCAAGGTTCAATGAAACTGCTGGTATTTATAGTCAATATAAATTTTGCAGTAGCCTTTTGGCAGTGGTGCTTTGGGAAAGAAGTTCACGTGGCTTCAAGCACTGACAGGACCCTGAGAAAGATGAATGCCATCGCTGTACAGTAGAAGCACACAAACATGAAGTTACAGCTCATGCAAGATGTTTTAATCTGTCAGCTGAAACGCTACAGGGGCAAAAAGGAACTGTTTTTGTCCCGGCACGAGGCAGTGCTTCGTGTTTGACTTGTAAACAGATTAGATGCTTTATTTGAAACAGCTCTTCTTTCTGTACTTATCTATATTTAGATCCATTTAAGCCCATTTAACATACTTTTTTTTAGTTCAGGACCCATTGAAATCCTCTGGTACAGTACTGTAATTACACAAAGCAGAAAATATTTTCTGAGAGGCTTGACTTCCTACAGTTATGTTGCAGCTATGCTTTTCATACATGGAGAAAGTCTGACTTAACAATGTAAAATGAAAAGCGGTCTATTGAGTTAGTAAAAGTGAATCGGTGCACTAATCCGGTATTTTATCTGTCTCTCTTTAAATAGCTGTGGTTAGGTGAGTAGCTTTTAATTCTACGAGATACCATACCAGCTTGAGTATAGTCATTATTTTTCTCAAACCATTGTAGAGAGTATACCTGATCATATAGATTCCATGCAAGCATGCACTATGCAAATCTTTATCTCCTCTGGAAAGAAAATATGAACATGAATGTAAGTACTAATTTAAATAATTTTAAAATAGCCTTCTTTCTGTGACATTTTCATTCAAGATACAGTGTGAAGTGAATTTGAGAAGGCAAGAAATGCATCAAATATGCATACTGTATATGAGGAAATAAATTGTGTGTGTGTTTCCCCTAAGTTAACATAAGCTTAAATGAATGTTTATTGTATCTGTGTAATTCAGCTTGGTTGTATGTAGAACATAATGCACAAATTCACATACTGTACTCCAAGTAACTCCAGCTGGAGCTAGACAGAGCTGTGATGTAGGGTAGATACTGCCAGGGAGTCTTGTACAGTAAAGATAATTATATCCATCCACTTCATTATCAGACACTATTACTCCTAACTCAACCAGTGGAATGCATGACTGTGCATTAGATCATATCTGGTTTTGTTCTCACAGAAATAATCTTTGTTTTGCAGATATATCTAAAACTGTGGATATAGCTTTAACATATATATATATGTTCAGCTGTCGAAACAACAAATGGCCGAGTTAACAGAAATATAAAACAGCGTGTAATGCGATAAGTGTGCTCCCTCCTGGTATGTTTTGTATTCAGTTGCTTTAGACAGGCACATTTGAATGGAAAAAGCCATACACCTCCATTTAGTTTCCCTTCGCTTGTCCAGCAGGAAATGTCCGCAGCAGAGTTGTTTTCTTGTTCGCTGACGGTTGATGTCTCATCGTTGCGTCCTTTTTTAAAAGCGTCGGCTCAGACTTTCCTTTATTCGTTTTTTTCGTGCAGACGTTCCAGCCACAGAGCAGCCGGAGCTGTTCCTGAAGAAACTCCAGCAGTGCAGCTTCATCTTTGACTTCATGGATACTTTATCAGATCTCAAGATGAAAGAGTACAAACGCTCCACCCTTAACGAGCTTGTGGACTACGTCACCGTCAGCAGGGGTTACTTGACAGAACAGGCATACCCTGAAGTAGTAAGAACAGTAAGGCTGTGTTGCACTGCACTCCCCCTCACCACGCGTTTCGGAAATGTCGTGATAAAGCTGTTTGTTTGATGGTTTAGAAACTGTATTGTATGTACATTTGTTGGCCAGCGCTGATAGATAATTACAGTAGCATCACTCATTAGTGTTAAATTTAGAAAGTCTTTTTCATTGTCTTCTCTACTTTAAGACCAGCTTCCTGCAGGGTTTTAGATACGGATCTTCAGGTCCTCACTTAATTGAAGAATTCAACTTAATTGTGTTGTAATTGGCGGTCAGTTTTCATTCATTTAGAACCTTGCATCTCTGGAGATGTGGACATAGTCATTAAATGGGTGCAAAAGTCTTTGATATGAAAGAACCATGTAATATTCGGCATGGAGTCCTAGGAGAATCACATATCCTGAGTCATAGTTACAGAGGAGAAGCCATCTGGGGTCTACTACTGTAAATAAAGAGCTCAGACTTTAGCTTTAACTCTATGCAAAATATAGCATTCTTCACTGTCGCCTTGGTATTAAATCTGCAGAAAAAATGATATTCGTATTTACTGCTATACTGTAAGAAAATGAAAGTTGAGTTGATGTAAACAAATACATGCCTACTGAAGGTTTTTACTGTGCGCAGAATGAAAGGAAAAGCCCATTCATTTGATGTATAGAATAGGGGTCTAAGGCCAAGGCAGGGTTCTGAAAAACATCCTTTTATGTTGTCAGGTTTCTTACAATATATTCAGGACCCTCCCTCCCAGCGACAGTAATGAATTTGATCCAGAAGAGGACGAGCCGACTCTAGAAGCCTCTTGGCCACATTTACAGGTAGGCGTGTGACCAATTACTATTACCAGGAAAAAAAGGTCCTGACTTCACACACACATTGCCTACATTATATGTTCTTTCTTTCAAAGTTGTATTTATGGCTCATTCATAAAATCTACATTCTTTTGTACAACCATTTCCTCCCACCCCTTTGTTAACTGTACTGCTTATAATTAGGTGTTGATAACCTCTTAAAGTATTTCTTTTTATGATGTTGAGGGGTGTGCGAGATCTGCTGCTGTTTTCCAGGAATCCTACAGAGTAAAAGCATTCATCAAATCATTACATAAATACAAAAATATATCCCACAACCATATACACCTTTTATAGAGCCTTCAATCTTTAAGAGAACCACAGTTTTAATACTGTATACTAACACACCTTACTTTATTGTATTTTTTCTGCAGCTTGTATATGAATTTTTCATAAGATTTTTGGAGAGTCAAGAATTCCAGCCCAGCATTGCCAAAAATATATAGACCAGAAGTTTGTACTACAGGTGAGATCATTTTATTTTACAGTTATTGTTCACCATCCTGTTAAACTTTTATCAGGGAAATTAAGAAATGGAGAAAGCTATTCAAATGAGTCATTTCCAGTTTGTTGCATAAGGAATAGTGTATTGGGCAAGGTACCTTGCCTCTATATAGTGTGTCACTAATTGTATATATTGCACAGCACACATGCAGAAGAACAGCACAGGAACTTGTTTAAAAATGTGTTTGCTTGGACTGGGATTTGTGTTCATGCAAACCAGTTACGTTCTCCAGTTAGCATTTTAATGGAGTTAATTACGTTACCGTGATAGACAAATCAATAGGAAGCTGCATTGTCAGAAACATGTTAATCGGTGCATCTCTGAAAGACACTTAAAACAATACTTTTAATATGAATATTAGCTGTTTGATCCCTTGTCCTATTGTGGAATCCCCTAAAGACTCCACATTGTAAGAGCTGTGCCAGATAGTGCTGCTGGTTTTAATCCTGCACAGTCTTAACCAGAGCAGATACATCTCAAATTCAACCTTTCCTTCTGCTGGATCTTTGCCAAGGAATATGTTTATTATTTTTTGTGAAGCATTTGCTGGGAGGGCTTGTAGGTCTGAAGAAGCATCATTTGTCTTGTTAGTTTACACTTGATTCCTTCCAGCAGCCTCCTGTTTGTGATATAAATATTAAGATGCAGGAGCCACCATGATTGCTTCCAATTTCATTCCAGATTCTTTAGAGGTGGCAGAAGCTGGATTCAAACCAGAGACCCAGATAAAAAGCTTGCTTTAACCCAATGTACATCGATGTAGGTTGCAGTTCCAACCCCAGACTGAACAAATGTATCTTGAGTAAAAAGCTTGAAGTAAAACCCGCACTCATCTTGCCCTTATTCTGCTTTCAAACTGGTTATTGTATTTGCTTTGCTTGTTTTGTCTGTAGCTTTTGGAACTGTTCGACAGCGAGGACCCACGGAACGAGACTACCTGAAGACAGTCTTGCACAGAATTTACTGGAAAGTTTCTTGGTCTTGGGCTTTTATCTGAAAACAGATAAATAATATTTTTCTACGGTAAGCAATCATTTCATTTGAAGCATTTAATTAAGTATGTTTTTGTTTTGAAGTGGAACCAGTTAAAGTCATTGCTTTTCTTTCTTGTTTCCCTGTTCGTTAGTTTTGTTTATGAAACCGAGCACTTCAACGGGTAGCAGAACTTCTGGAGATACTGGGAAGGTATGTGCTGTGCTTGTCACTGATGTCTTAGTTTTGCTGTTTTCCTGAAATGCCAGTTAAGCAATTAGA
Source organism: Acipenser oxyrinchus oxyrinchus (assembly GCA_030684275.1). Classification (NCBI taxonomy): domain Eukaryota; kingdom Metazoa; phylum Chordata; class Actinopteri; order Acipenseriformes; family Acipenseridae; genus Acipenser; species Acipenser oxyrinchus. The sequence goes on from JAGXEW010000061.1 coordinate 163,774, forward strand.
AAACCTCCTTGGTTTACTATGGGTGTCATAGTCTGGTGTAAATCCGCTATATATTAAGAGCTGTAGTTTATTAAGACACCAAAGTCAGTAAATATAGACATAGCTATATACAGTTATTCATATTGGTTCATGTAAAAATAACTTAAATGGGCAGAAACAAATCCATGCTTTCTTTATCATAAGCAGGACTTTTTAGAGGCATACTTGGTAGATGGTTCAGTTTCCTTTGCAGTTGCTTTTTATTTTAATCTGCAACAAGTTAAACCCCCAGATGTTCAGCAATGCTTGTTCTCGGTCACAGAAGCGTGTATTGTATTCGGAAGGTGGCGCCACCCAGTGTTGGCTTTTCCACTTTTCCTCCTAACAGTAACTAGCAGACACATTTACTTACTGTAGCTGAACCCTTTTTAATGTAAAAGTTGTTTTATTTTTATTTTTTTTCTCATTTCTTCAGCATAATCAACGGCTTTGCTTTGCCTCTGAAGGCTGAGCACAAACAGTTCCTGGTGAAAGTCCTGATGCCCCTGCACACTGTTAGGAGTTTATCACTCTTTCATGCACAGGTGCGGCACGTTATTAGGATTGCCTGTAGCTTAATTATGCAACTGCAGTTCATTTGATGTACTATTTATTTGCATTCCCAGTAATACTTAGTTAAAAAGACCAGTAGGCTTTATTTGAATTTTTTGCCTGCTGTTCTATAGATTGCATTACACTGTTCAGCAAAGAGCACTACTGTTTTGTGTTAAAAAATGTGTTAAGTGAGGAAGTGATAATGTCTGCCTCTGTTAACAGGACAGCTATGAAATGTGCACGGTGTTAACGTTTTTAAAGTTACCAATACATACGTCACATAAACGTCCCTATTAATATTCAATTCCATACTGGTAAAGTTTGTCATTATTTTGTTTTTCAGTTGGCATATTGCATTGTACAGTTTCTAGAGAAAGACCCAGCATTAACAGAACCAGTAAGTATTTTTTATCTCTCCTTTTTTTCTTTGTCTCTGTATATGATTGTAAGTCATTTGTATGTGAAGTTGTCTGATGACCTATCATGTTTGTTTATTTAGGTTATCAGAGGCTTACTAAAATTCTGGCCGAAAACCTGCAGTCAAAAAGAGGTAATATTTAGTTTTGTATCCATGGTCGGGGTTTGTTATAAAAATCCCTGTTTTTTTCCATTGATACAGTACTGTTCAGATGTTTAACCTCTTGCTTCACATTTCAAAACAAATGCTGTTGATAGCACATAGTCTCAGAAAGATCCAAACAGATGTTAAAATGGCATTTAAAAAAAAAAAAAAAGTATAATCGTGGGGATTCATCTCAATTTAGTCTGATCTAATGTAAAACAATGAATGAGCTTATATTGGGTGCTGTTTCGAGCTAAAGCAGGTATTTGACATTGCTCTCCTCTAAATGTCAAGTTTGCTGTGCAATGCAGAGTGGTGCTCGTGCAGTACAGAAACTGCTTCAAGGCACCATTGGTGTAATGACATACAGCTCTGGCCTTTCGTTGCTGGTGGTACCCATCACGCCCCTTCAGCAGAATTGCTCTGTGAGTCCATATTCGGTAAGGCCAACCACAAAGGCATTTAGTCTGTAATGTTAACACTGCATGGCTAAGTGAAGTAAATACAGTCCATGGCAGACAACTGGTGCGCTGCAGGAAAGAAACCTCCACTCGAAACATTCTGTAATGTGCTTCTGTATACAATGCTGGGGATTCATGTGATTAGTTAACTTGGGGTTAGCTTTCAGTAAGGCCCCTTTTGGTGTGTGATTTCAGGTTATCACTGTTCTCATGGCACCACTCCTGCGTCTTTTCACAGGTCATGTATCTTGGAGAGCTAGAAGAGATCCTGGATGTGATCGAACCATCCCAATTTGTAAAAATTCAAGAACCACTGTTCAAACAGATCTCCAGATGTGTGTCCAGCCCGCATTTCCAGGTCGGCTGTTAGTTTATTTATGCAAAGCTGCACATAACTAGTTATAGTTTTCATCATCTTAAATCAGTAGACAACTCTTGGGGAAAATAATAATAATAAATTCTAAAAATACTGTTCTGTTTTTTTTGTTTTGTTTTTTACGTAGGTTGCTGAAAGGGCACTGTATTACTGGAACAATGAGTATATCATGAGTTTGATAGAGGAGAACTCGGCGTCATCCTGCCCATAATGTTAAGCTAGCCTTTATAGGATCTCCAAAGAGCACTGGAATCCGTAAGTACCACTGCCAGTCTACTGCTCTGGAGCTCCATTCTGTGATGATCCCAGATTTGATTCTGAAAATCCCTTTGCATATTATTGTATAAACTTACATTCTTTTACATGTGCATTTTTTCAGGGCAATAGTTGCATTAGTCTACAATGTACTCAAGTCATTTATGGAAATGAACAGTACCCTGTTTGATGATCTGACAGCCACCTACAAGTCTGATCGTCAGCGGTAAGTAAGCCCATTGTTAGTGAGACTGTGTTGTATGATGATGTCTCAAGTGCAGAGTGAGATTAGAAGTCTGGGGATTATTTTGTGGGCACGTACAGATTCTCTCTAATTGTCATTGCATCTTTTCTGAAGAGCTGCTTTTTTTTATTTAAAAAAAAAAATGAAAAGGCTTTGTGAAGTCAATATACTAAACTCCTAGGGGCCCTATGACTCCAGCCGTGCTTAACTCACTGATTCTATTATTTATTCTTATTTTTTCCCCACCATGTGGATGCATTCCAGTGTTGCCACCATCTTCCTGTCATGAACAGTCAGCCATTCCTTACATGTGATTTTTTAGTTTTATTAGTTTTCCTAACGATAGTTCAGCTTTTGCATATATTGGAGGAAGGGTTGTACAGATCAGTAAGTGACTTTTTCCACCTCCACAGAGAGAAGAAAAGGAGAAAGAGCGGGAAGAACTGTGGAAGAAGCTCGAGGATCTAGAGTTGAAGAGAGGTCTGAGAAGCGACGGGATAATCCCCACTTAACGAAGAAACTGCTGCGCTGTTAGCCTGTGGATACACATTTATGTAGTATGAGATGGAGCAACAGTTTTCTGTATTGTGCAACTTACTTTACGGTAGATTCTCACGTCTGTTTCATTATTTCAACAGCACTGTAAATAACTTTCCTTCCCTTAAATATTACGCTGAAAAAAAAAGGACTTTGGTCCAAAGTTTGGACAGTAGAGGAACTTTAAAAAGAAAAATAAACTCTTCTGTAAATTTAGAAATTGTTTTAACCCGTTCTTCAAGCATTTTTTCTTTTCCTTGTATGGGTGCTGCATTAAATGTTTGGAGAAGATTGCAGCCTCCGTGATCCAGTGTATAAAGAATTCAGTGTTTATCCTTGGCAGATTAGAAGAGGATACCCCTGTCTGGAGGATCATGTTCAAACCTTTATCCCCTCCGAAAACTGCTGCAGATCATTTATTTCTTACAAGTTTTTGAAAGGTTCTATTAATTGTGGAATTTTAAGGTTTGTGTGTAGATGATTTAACGAAAACAAAAAGGAAAAAGTCTTTGCATAATTTTTCTTTTTAAACAAGTCAAGCTGTCTCTGTGCATCAGCTCCAAAGCAATTGGATTAGTTCTGTCAAGGTTTGGTTCACTATTTTAAGCAGTCCCTGCTGGTATCAGTCTGGCACTGTTACCTTGAATCGATAACCTATTTAAAAAAAAAAAACGATATATATATATATTAAGCCTATAACCATAGAGGTTCCCAGGTCAATGACGTACAGTAAGTAACTTGTACTACTCCTGTTATTGTGAAAGGAACACTACTTGTGTAAGTACTTCACAGTATTACAAATCTGTATAACATTGTTATTAAATACAGTACATTCATATCTTGTATCTTGTAGTTATTAGCTTATTTTTCATAGGAATGTCTAGGTGTGTATATATATATATATATATATATATATATATATATATATATATATATATATATATAAAAGAGAAAAAAAGTGGTATAATGGAACAAAACTTGCTGGTATTTCTGATGCCATTTGGAAACAGGTTCCTGAGAGTGTTGGGACCTTCTCACCTTCGTGCTCTGGTATACAGTAAAACTAAATCTGCGTTGACCCTTTCAGACTCATTGTGTGCTTTTAGCATGACTCGGATGTGAAAACAAATGGTTGGATCAATCTAAAATGTCTAATTATTTTAAAAATAAAGATATGTTAAATTAAACCTGGTTTGTGATAAGAAAACAAACAAAACAAAATAGATTAGTGCTGTGGTGTTTTGGTGCTTTCAATTTCTTAAACAGCTACTGGCATATAACCGGAGTAGGCTATATTATAAGTGTTTTTTTTATTATGCAACCATTGATGATAAACTTTCCATATTAGATGATATAGGGAGATTGCAGGTTACAGTAAAACTGCAGCATTTTAGCTGAATCAAAAGGATTGATCTTAAGTGACACCAGTATTACCAACTGTTAGCCTCTTAGTAAAGGACTGAGCTTTGGTTCAGTCTGGTACAGACCTGTACCAATTGCCATTTATTTTCAACAACATGTGTAGCATTTTTGTTTTTGAAGTGTCCAAATACTTCAGGGAGTGCTAAATGTGTAAACAAGCAGTGAGGTTTTGGAAAAGACCACACAGCTGCACAACTAATGCAGAATGAGGTGTGTTTGTGTTGACTATCTAAATCCTTTGTGTTTAGCTGTTTTCCAGCCTCAGTATCTTGTGTGCTGACAGAGTCAGGACAGTGTGGAATGTTTTTCACTTGTGGATATTTTTGTCTAGGTGCTGCCTGATCGTGAGTATCCCCTTGAGGCCTGGACAGGCTGGGGCTGCACCCTGCCAGCGGCTGGATAATGTTGTACTTGGACAGCAACCAGTGCTGGTAATATCACTGTCATTTTATGCTGAATGTAGGCTTAAGCTATTCAAGGGAGACTGGGGCTAAACAAAAACTAAAAATAGAAAAAAAAAAAAAGCCTGGATTGAATGTAATCTTGAAATGCAATGTTTCTGTAAGACAGATTCTTTAAAGGGTTTGAGAGCAACTATGTAAATCTGATGAATTTTAAGAATGAAAGAAAGAAAAGTATTCCTTCTAAACAATCTGTCTTTGCCAGGCTACTTGTTAATTAATGGTAATAATAAAACTACTGCTTTTACTTTTAAAAATGTATCGCAGTATAAATCTGCACTAATTCAATTCCAGTTCATGTTCTGCTGCGTAATGCATACCTTCTGTCCCCAGTGTTCCATGGTAAGCCCTGATGTTTTTGGAATCTTGCTGTATTCTGATTCTTCTAGTGTTTGAAGTTATTATATAGGTATGGATAGTGTTAATTTAATATAAAGAGGAACCTTTGAGATCTGAATTTTTTTTTTTCTTTAAAGAAGTTGGATAATGTTTGAACAGCTGTTTTACCCTAACTTGATCTGTTTTATATAAATATTTTGATATTTTTAAAGTTGTGAATGACATTTTTACTTATTTACAGGATTTCTGTACATATTAACTTTTGTATAAACTGTAAACTCTGTAATGTTGGAATTTGTAAAGCATGTATAATCCTGGGAAGCAATTTGGAGAAGCCACGGTGAGACATGTGAAAGGAGAAGCAAACTGTAAAAGTAAGCTAGTGCCCTTGTGGTGTCTGGGGCAAGATGATGCTGATGACCCAGAATTGCAGCACTTTCAACAAAACAAAGCCAAAAACACCTTCAAACCTAACAAAGGGAAAGTTTGCACAAGCCATGACATCAAAAACTCTCAATCAAAGAGTATAAGGTGAAACTAATAAGCAGACAGATGTCATCGGCAAGAAGCTTTGACAGGGTGCTTGCACAGCAACAACATTGACAGTGCAAGCCTTTAGTACATGGGATAAAACAGTTTTTTTTTCTTTTAGTATTGTGTTCCACTTGCTAGAGGTGCTGTCCCATTTAAACAAGAACCAGAGCGGTTTGCTAAAATGAGGCCAAGTGATCTTGGGCATGAGAGGATCACTGCTTCAGCTGATAATTCGTATCCATTTGAAGTCTGTGACCGAATAGTTTGGGGATCTGAACCCAGCTTGGCACTGCCACCTGGAATCAGTCGATGCCATTCTGTTGTAGGGGCACTCTTGTTTTTATTGCTAAAATGTCTGATCGGGACTCGTGGCTTGTAAAACCACTAGGTGAAAGAAACCAGAAGCTGTCAATTATTATTAAAACAGACTTAAGTGGAGAACATCAGGAGTATTTTGAATTGAGTTTATTATTTGTTTATTTAGCAGACGCCTTTATCCAAGGCGACCTACAGAGACTAGGGTGTGTGAACTATGCATCAGCTGCAGAGTCACTTACAACTACGTCTCACCCAAAAGACAGAGCACAAGGAGGTTAAGTGACTTGCTCAGGGTCACACAATGAGTCAGTGGCTGAGGTGGGATTTGAACCGGGGACCTCCTGGTTACAAGCCCGTTTCTTTAACCACTGGACCACACAGCCTCCTTAGAGTTTGTGAAAAACACATTAGATTAAATCTATTTCATGCAGTCAAAGGATGTAGTTCCATTACACAGCTTGTTAGAAGGTATGTGATGGCAGAAATCACTGGAATATGTAGGGAATGTGTACACCACTGCAACAGTTTTATAAATCTTCACACTAATTATTAAAGGTATGACCACTTTTTAGGGTAAATAACTTGTGTACTGATGAAGCTTTCTCAATGCAGGTCTGGCAAATAAACTTGGATTATGGTATTTCTCTTACTTCATTCAGGTAATTGTGTATGCAGCGATAAATGAGTATTTTTTACCTTATTGCTGGTTGTACTGTATTGCATTTATGGGATGTAAATGTTATAAATTGGTTGGCCACAGGAGGGCAGCAAAACTTACTTGGTCACAATCAAACATTTCCTGTCGGTGAAAAAATTGCACAGTACAAGAAGCCCTGAAAAAAAGTGAATGTAATATTCTCTGGCTGCAAAACTGTATTGCTGTGTTGGCACTGTGCACTGTGGAAATCGTGGTGTCTTTCTCAGACGCTTTGTATTTTATTAAATTACCTAATGGAAATTCAAATTAAAGGTTAATATGGATTCTCTGTGTAAAATGAAAATGAGGCATTTTAGCTGTGCAGCAAGTTGCATCTTACAAATGTCCAGAATCTACACTGGAAGACATGCTATTACAAAGTTTACTGTGTGGCATATTTGAGGTAAAACAGCCCTAAAGAATATGTAAATATGTTATAAACAAGAGTTAACTGGATATATATAGCTGTAGCTAAAACATTTGTAAAACATCGCTAGTACTTTATAAAGCTTTAAACCAGCAATAATAAACTGTGAATCCTTGTTAGTAAAAATCTAATCCTTTAATAATTCATATGAAGATGTTGTATAAACAAATCCTTAAACTGTGCCCAGATTGTATTTCTGTAGACATTACTATTGTTACATCTGGCTTCCTATTGATTTATGTATAACTGCTTGGCTATCACTGGTACATGCACTAGCAGCAGCAGCAACCTCCAAGTATGCAAAGCAACAATATAATGAACAATAATAATAACGATGAAGTTAAAATTGTTTCATCTCCCTTGGGCTTCTAGAGACTTTTTAATGCTGTGTTAATTATTTATTTTAAACAGTGGTTGTGTATATTTTTAAAAAATCATCTTTCAGCCTGAGGTCGACACCTTACAGCTTCTGTAGATTAGGAAGCAAATAAAATAAAGGGCACATATACACAGACCAGCAAGCAAAGTGGCATCCGATTACCCTGAGCAATAGAGAACAACCTCAGGATGCAAGCAAATAGAACGTGATAAATAGGTAAGAGGAGTAAAAAAACAAACATTTTAAATGGCATTTGTAACTATCCTTTAATTGACTGTGTGCTACCCCTCTTGCAATGTACACTTGGAGCAGTTAAAGCAAAGGGACTTTATGTACCATTACCTGGGACAGCACCTCTGGCAAGTGGAACACAATACTAAAAAAAAACTTTTATCCCATGTACTAAAGGTTTGCACTGTAAATGTTGTTGTTGTGCAAGCACCCTGTCAAAGCTTCTTGCCGATGACATTTGTCTACTTATTAGTTTCACCTTATATTCTTTGATTGAGTGTGAGTGTGTCATGGCCTGTCAAAACTTACCCTTTTGTGAGGTGTGAAGGTGTTTTGTGAGGTTTGGGAGAGTGGGCATAGTGGCACAGTGGGTTAATAGACTAGCCCGTGTGTACTTATTTGACTTAAAGGCCATTCTAGTCCATCTTGAGGCATCCGCTCATGTTCAGGAACTTTCATTTTCTTTGTTTTAAGGTTTTGACTCTGCTAGAAAAAGGGGAGATGGGACTGTCTCTTTAGGAAGAATGAGTGAGAAATAGCATTGCTTCCACCGCCAGTGCAATTATGTTTTTGCAATTATGTGTTGCTATTAAGTGCCAGAATAAATGAAGACTTTTGTCCCATATATAATTCTAAATGAACTTAATCCACCCTGAAAGTCCTGAAATCGGTTTCTTTTAGTACTAAACAAAGGAAACAAGCAAAATGCAATTTTTAAAAAGATATTTTGAAAATATCAATTTATAGAAAAAAGCTATACAGTGTGTAAAATATCAAATATTTTGTGACAAGGAAAGATGCAACGAACAACCAAATAGAATAAGATACAACCTATTCCTTGAAAAAAACAAGCTTTCAGTTTAAAATAACAAGAAAAAAGATCAAATTAATTTATGGAACGAGACACAGAGAATGCCTGGCTTACAGATTGCTTCTGCAGTGTGTGCTACACTTTGTAACACAGTAACACATTTCCTGTCTATATATATATATATAAAATTTCACCCTTCATAAAATAGATGCTATAGTGTTTAGATGCAGTAATTCTCAATTTCCTGAAATAAAGGTATCAAACACAATAAACCCAGCTACACACAATAGGAAAGTGAGGCGAGACCTCTGTCTTCATTGAGGGCAGAAGAATCGCTTCCCACTCAATTAACTACCGATCTATCTTCTGTTTGGGGCTGTGTTGGTGATTCTCAAGCTTTCTGTACCCTGGAGCCAGATAAAGGAGAAATTAAGATGTAAACAGAACATACTTGGAATATAGATTTGAAACCTCATCCAAAAAAATTTCCAAAGGGTAAAGTCCTGGTATTCCCACGATTAAGCTGCTGAAATACTGATTTAAAATACTGAATAAAATTGCTGGCAGACGAGATCCACTGAGGTTTATCGCAATACCATTGGGGCCCTCAGCAAAGCCTCCAGCAGGTGGTGTTACAGCATATATGTGTTTTATTTGTGAATAAAGCATTGATTTTCCAATGTTATAATATTCTTATATTTAATTATCTGAATAATCCCATTGCACGTAAAAAAATGACCCATTACATTTTTTCTTTAAATAATACGAAGTAAAATTCTAAACGATTGCAATTTATTTATTTGTTTATGCTAGCATTATAAATGTTGCCTAACCCAGTTGTTACTTAAAAATTTGGGGACACATTACTAACCCTGCAATTGTTCGGGTGCCACAGGGTCTTCACACAAATGGGATCATGATTTTCTTAATCCACTCAAAGCATTACCCTACAGGGAACACACTTTCATTTTGGTAATAAATATTGCTGTTGTTCAAGTGCATGGTATTATTTTGTTTTATTCGATTAAGAAAATGTTAAATGAACAAATAATTCAGGAGAGAGGAATCAACCAAGTGGAAGCATAAGTCAATTATGCCGAGGCTTGCCGACTGTCTGACTCAACAACTACCTGCTTTGAATTTGCACTTCCTTTATACTAAGCAATTCGTTTAAGAACCACCAGCAGTTTATTGTATATGCCATTGAAAAGGGATCCCCATCTTATCATTTATATTGCCTATATAGAGCATTGTCACATAGATAAAGGGGTTCAAATGCTCTACATTATGCAAACTGGAGAAGCTCCAAATTATTGTTACTCTTCCTTAAGAAGACAGCTAAAAAATGACCAAGGCCACAAAGCAAAAAAAGTCTACATTGTTCAGTGTGTATCTCGAATACAGAGCCAACTCATTTCCTTAGGATGAAAACGTATGGGAGATTTTAAAAGATAAAAACAAAAAAGTCATTAATGAAAAACACATTGACTTGTGAAAATATTCCTTTAGTATGCATGTGTGGATGTAAAACATTGCTTTTCATAAGAAATACAGCAAGCTGTGGCAGGCTGGTATTAGTTTTCATTTCTTATGACACCATATTTGGTAAATAGGGTAAAATAATACAGGCCTGCCCTGTGGATAATTGATTTAATAAGAACATGTTCCCTTCAATAGAAATGCTAGCTGCCTTGTTTCTAACTTTCCCTTCTGTTCAGACATGTGAGTATGTGGCTCTGCCACTCTTTTGGTCCCATCTTCTCAATACTCTCCTAGAATCAATGTGAACAAATGCAAACAACATCGCACTTGAAATGATTCACTCTTCACCATGCGTGGACAAATCCCTTTATCTATGGTGGTATATGTTTGCTCTGAATGCAGTACCTTAAGTAGGCTTGTTAGCAATAACCTCTATGGACTTGGCAGCTACGTCACAAATAATACCTAAAAATAACTAATCAACTAAGGTCTCTTATTTCTTACTGCTCCTGACAATAGTGGTGGTAACAACTTCTGCTACAGATGCTGGAAGGTAGCAAGGGATGCATGCAATGAACACTTTTGAAGAAGATTAATTTCATAATGGTGGATAGTCGTTGTAATCATTAGGGTTTGATAGTTAAAATGGAAAGTCTCTGGCTTTATTTCCAAGGAAAACATGTTACGCAAACCGTGTCGCGGGATATTTCTTTGATGAGATTTCAGTTAGTCATTACCATCATGGACCTGAAAGAGAACCACAGGAACAGGGTGAAATGAACATGAGTTGCCATTATAAAGGAGAAGGGTTATAGCTGTAGCTGGCGCTGATCTCAGCAATGCTGTTCATATCTGACCTTTAAAAGCACTCACTACCATAATATTTAACCTACAGGTCCAAACAAGCCTTATAATTCTATAAACTCCATGTGTTTCTGGTCTTGTATGAGGTGGTACCTGCAGCAGCTGCCTTACTGGACTGTACCAGGCATTTCAAAGTGTAGAAAATATATCAGAAATGAAAGTGCCACTCCCCAATTAGCACCCAATTACCTAATTGGGGAATAGCCACACCCATGTGATTGTTGGCAGGGACAGTTTTATTCACTATTTACATTTTAGGGCTTGTGCCTTGCCACATTGACCATGTTTTGTTTCCCCAATGTCTTCATTTTCCCAGAATGCTTTGAGGGTTAGACTCAGGTAGGACTGACCAGCAGTCTACAGTAAGCCTATTTAAGCAAATGGTTTAGCTGTGTGTCCTATCTTCATACAACCAACCCCAGCACAATTAGTGACAGTTCAAATTTGTAATTCTTTTTTAATTAAAAATCTGGTGTGTCCCAGTGAATCAGGAGCTATGGCCACCCTTCCCCTAAAGCATAGTTATCAAACGCAAAGAAATGATATATAAGTGTAAAAGATGGACATGATTATGTAACACTGTCGTCTTAATATCAAGTGTTTTACACTCAAAACAACACCAGTTAATCTGGCTGAGAAGCAATACGACTTGATTTCTGATTTGCGTGCTCTCTGTGCTAATGTTTCTACATCTGGTGCATTTGAAGTGCAATGCTCCAATTCCCTTTTTCTTTCCACACAAGAGATCATTGTGTGAGCCATTGTAAAGATAACAAAACACTTCAGGGGAATCAAGTGGAGCCGGAGAGACGGAATGAAGTACATCTGTATGTACATCTCCAGTGCTGTTTTGGCAAGAGGTTCGTCGAATCATTCTCACATCACTTCCTTCACACACAGACAGCACAGTGCAGTGCTGTTATTTGACATGGGCACTGCCTTGGGGTTATTTGTACTGACTGTTTCATATAAATCAGTACAAAGTAAAGTAAATGAGTGTAATAGGTGGGTGGTTAGGAAAGCACTCTCAGCAAAGTCTAAGAAGCTCCTCTCTTTAGTGCTGTAAAATGCAACTGATTATTATTATTATTATTATTATTATTATTATTATTATTATTATTATTATTATTATTATTATTCTTCAAGTCTGTTTGTGCACAAATTGTATTTTTTATGTGAAATGTGACCAAATGCAAATGAAACATACTGCGCTTGACGTATCCCCAATATATCTTTGATCTAGAATGTCTTGATAAACATATTTCTATATCATGAAGAGCTATGTTTATACTATGAATGACATCAGCTATCAGTTTTTCTGATATCTCTTTTACAGGTTTTACTGTCGATAAAATATCACAAGGATTTGGGACACACAAGCACATTTGATTCCATATCCTGCCTATGGTAAATATTCTATTTGTATTTGATATTTCTGTAACCTGTTAATCAATTTATACTGAATGGTTCCTACACACACTGGTATTTGTAATAAGCACAGTATTTAACCACTTCAAAGCACTCCAACCCATAATTAAACACGCAGAAGCATAAATAACTACAATGTGCTTTCATTTTCAAAAAGAAAATACTGTAACACTGTCTTAATCCAGGTTGTTAGAATGCTTAGGCTCAGGTGCAAATGGAACATTATTGTTCCATTATCACCAGGGCAATCAAAGAAATATGACTTTGTGAACAGATTTGATTTAGAAAAGAAAAAGTACCTTTTTTCCACTGAACTGGTTACGAACAAAAGACTGATCTTTTCCCAATTAAGCTAATGTACCTTTTCAGCCTTGTTGCTTAATTTAATTAACCTGCTCCTGTGTTTGTAGCCTGAGGGAGGTGATAAGCTCAGTGATGATAACACTATCACAAAGGGAGACTCTTCTCTGAAAAGTCCATTAATAAAAGACAAAGAATGTCTGGAGAATGTCGATCCGATACATACTGACACCGGTCTGTTTGTTGTCCTTTGTAACTATCTTGACTGTGACTCATGTTTTAATTTAAAAAGGAAATACAGGGATTCCAGGGATTAAAGCTAAAGCCAAAATGTGCTAGGGGCACTTTATAATAATTAAAACTCAAATAAAGACCAAGAGTCGATTCACTTTATTAAGGCTAGTCATCATTTCTACATGCCCTCAAATTAGGTCACAGGTTTCAAGTCTTGTTTGAAAATGCGTTTCTTTTCTATAATACAAGCCACTTTATACGTTCTGTGATAACTTGAGCTCTAATGGATTAGTCCATCTTTCCTTACAGAAAATTAACCTTTAGAATACTACAACTAGAGAATTAACCAAAAGGAACCCTAACAGAACCCTGAGCAGACCACAGACCATGTTGCCTTTTAAAAGTCATTTTCCTTTCCTTGTACTTGGACTTACAGTATTATACTGTGGTTTTAAACATGTCTTTAAATCTTCTATTACATTGAGGGGATGGGGCATGGGGATACTGGCAATACGTGATCACATTTAGGATTATACATTAAAGGAAGGAAAGAATATAGCTAGGTAATAGTGGCCACTCAATTCTGGTATCCAGAACTCTAAGGGCATTGTGTCATTGGATGACTGTGGGTTACAAGGTAAAATAAGCGAGTTGCTGTTCAAAGAGTAATCACATTACAAATGGGTGTGCCACAGGATTGTAAAATTGAGCTTCTTTCATGTTTTTATTAATATCTGGAAAGAAGCAGCCTTTTCTTTATGTTGATTGACAAGAGACCGTTTATACAATGTTCAACCAATTGGATAAAATAGTCAATTATGGTGCAATAATGCATCGGCAACATATAAAAGCAGTGGCCAGACCTGCACTTTTACAAGAAGAACTCAAAGGAGACTCTGAGGTAGAGGCAGACTTACATTAGTGTGGTAAGTGTGTTCAGAATATAGAAGATTGGCATATTACATGCCAATCTGTAAATGTAAATGAAATGTTTTTAGACAAAGCAAAACTGAACTTACAATTTTAGTTTTAAGTTTAAAGTTAACTTTGAAATGTAAAGAATTTATATTTGTTTGTCTTTACTCAGATAAAACAATAGAATGTAATAAAAAGAAACATAACATGTTTCAGCCTTAGCAGAGCATCTGGAAATGATGCAAACAGCCGATTCTCAGAAATTGGTTAAATATATATATATATATGTATGTATGTATGTATGTATGTATGTATGTATGTATGTATGTATGTATGTATGTATGTATGTATGTATGTATATGTATGTATGTATGTATGTATATGTATGTATGTATGTATGTATGTATGTATGTATGTATGTATGTATGTATGTATGTATGTATGTATGTATGTATGTATGTATGTATGTATGTATGTATGTATGTATGTATGTATGTATGTATGTATGTATGTATGTATGTATGTATGTATGTATGTATGTATGTATGTATGTATGTATGTATGTATGTATTAGTTTGTTTGTTTTGTTCCCTTCCAGTATAATGAGCCTCCATCACATTGTTCTGGGCCTCCTTGCCCTGCAGTTGGTGCTTAGCTCCACAACCATTGCCAAGTCCTCTGGGGTTAACCTTAGCACCTTCATAGGCTGTGCAGTGAGAGAGTTCACCTTCCTCGCTAAGAAACCTGGCTGCAAGGGGCAGCATTTCCACCGATGCCTGCTGGGGCGCTGTGAGACATGGGAGGTAAGGGACAAACGCTTCAGTTTAAAAAAAAAAAAAGAATAATTAGCACAGAATAATTTCTACAGTGGATTTTAAATCTACGAGATTGCGAGTGCACTTCTATATGCACTGGAATGGAACCTAAAAACTCAGGCAATAAGGGTTTTCATCTGTGTTTTCCATAAGCGTACCATATTGAGAATATACTGCACTGGGTTAAAAGCGAATGTGCTTCCTCACCCTCCACACTCAATAAATATGCATATACAGTGAATCCATTTTCTTTGCTTGTTGACAGAAGCCAGTCCTGGATCGTCCTAACATTGAAGCACACCACCGAGTGTGCACCTACAATGAAACCAGAATGGTCACGGTCAAGCTGCCCAACTGCTTGCCTGATGTGGACCCTTCTACACATATCCTGTCGCTTTAAGGTGTGACTGTGGGGTGTGCTCAACCACCACTACTGAATGTGAGACTTTATAAACTGAGGAGCAGCACAGGCTATTGCATTCTTCCATAGAGTAGACTCTTATTAGAGACAATACTTTCTTTATAAAGTGGGAAAGAGGACAGCCTTGTTCCGTTTGTATTAAAATGATGTGTTTAGAAAGCTTAAAAACATGTTTGTTAGTATATTATTAAAGATGGTTTCCTATGTGAGTGCTCATGATTTCATGTACAGTATAAGTCAACTGCAACAGTAAAGAAATGCATTTCATCTAAAAACACTTTAAAATACAATAAAGGTACTATTAGCATTCATTGATTATTATGAATATGTTTTGTAATACTGATGTAACCAGAGTTTTGGATTCTTAAGGTGTAATCCTTCAATAATTAAATCATTTTAAATAATGTTCTTAATGATGTGTTATGCAGTTTGTAAATCCCTAAGTGGTCTGTCTATAAATGTTTTTTTTTTGCAACTCAAGCATTTCAGTCTGCACTGTAAATGTTGTTTTGAAGTTACTTGAAACCACTTAAATGCTGATCCAGCTTTTTTTTCCATGAAGAGTTACAAATTATTTTAAAATCAGCTTCTTAGCTTTTCCATTTGGAACACTTAATTCACTCACAGTTTTCTAGTTTAGCAAGCTTGCTAAAATAAACACTTCTGTATCAACAAGATTAACACCTTGAGTGGACAGACGAAGTCACAGATTCAATGAAATATTAATTTGCTGCGTAACTGTTGGCGTACACATGAGCTTGTTTACGACCCGTCACTCAGGAAATCCAGATGAATAAAAACACTCAGTACTTGCATGAATTATCATAAAGTTTAATAATCACCACAATGTATGTACAGTAAGTGGGAATTCAATTCAAAAACTATGAAATGGCTAAACAGGAAATAAAACTAAAACTGCTATACTCATGTTAACTATTTTTTCTACATATAAAATACTTAAATAATGTCTGCATTGCATTTTATGTTCAAGTTATTGCTGTTACCAGTGTTGTGCCTAGCCTTCATAGAAACATAATGGGCAGTTGCATAGACAGTTTTGCAAAAGCACAAACCAGGGATGTGCAGAACTCTGCAATGCTTTTCAATGAAAAGAAAAAGCACAGCACGACCCTTTTCAAAACATTTGTTTGCCTTTCATTTAAAGAAATCACTTTGCCTCTGCCTTATTCTAAAAGTACTTAGCGTTGGTGTTCACTGAATCCTACTTAAAACACTGAAGAAAATGCCATACATAACCAGTCATGTAACCCAGTAGTGCCTTGTTTGTTCAAAAGGAAGAATTGTATTTTTTTAATTTAGATTTTTATAACTAAACACTGGTACCAATCAAAACAATTACAGAACCGACTGGCAGCACAGGAAGCAACACATATGCAACTGGAGGCTAGCTAGTAAATATTGTACATTACAGAAGATTACAAAGTATGTGTTGCAATGCTGGCCATTACAGTGCTTGGCTTGACTTATTTACCTTTGGCATTACTTGTACAGAACACGCCCTGTTCACTAAGCATTTACTTGAACATACTGGGAAATGTATTGAATGTTCTGCAACATTACCAGTTTGTTTTTCCATTCAGAAAAGGCGGTGCAAACCCAGCCCAACAGTATGGCAATTGCTTGCTGAATTTTGCCCAATGTGAGTTCAAAAGCATCTGCAAGCAACCAAAACTGACCACGTGTTTAACTTTCTTTTTGTATTTCACATGACTTCTGCTTTAAGAGTTACAATACATTTTTAGTACATCAAAATATTTTTTTTCATTCCGAAAAACCCTGTCTCGTTAATAGTCCAGATATAAAAAATGTTGCCAGTTTAAAATGGTAAATATGATATGTCCCAGGAAGTTGATTTCAAACCAGGTTACCTTCAATGCTAACTTTATATTGGCATTCAAATTGGTATGAAAACTACTTTATATTCTGTCCTAGTGTGTCCCTTCCTCACTTAACACAGGGCAAATAGACTTTCAGCAAAATACACAAACTGTTGTTTCATTGGCAAAAGCAATCCTGCAAAATAATCATCTTTTTATAAAATGCAGGTATTTTGTCACAAGAGTGTTTTGTCCTAAGAAGGTTATTAGTAAATGATTATAAAAGCTTCAACATTTGTTTTCAAAAGCAGTGGCAAATTAACTGTTACTACTGGTGCAAAGAACAGTTACTGGTTCAACAGAGGGGTATGAAATGAACACTGGTCTGTAAACATATTAGTATGCTGCTATTATACTGATGGCAACTGGTAACAGAGACTGTAGTGTGTTCAGCTGACCTTTCCTATGTAACAACAGTAGTACAGTAAAGCAGTCTAAAAGGCAAACGTGGGAAGCCATTATATAATACACAAGTTAAAAACAAGACTTGTAGAGTACTTTAACATTTCCAACTGCATTCCTTTTGTGCAGCAAAAAGTCATAATTTGCAAGATGTAATGGATTCAAATGCAATTACACTGATTGTCGTCGGCAATAAATGGAAGTTGGCAGAATGGATTCTGATTGAGCTCTAATGGATATTAAAGCTGATGAGACAAAGAGATGGAGAAAGGAAAAAAAAAAAAAATCCATCTTGCATCAAAGAAGCCGGCATTGCCCACTTTGCTGTTTCTTGCGTATGATATTTTTTAATTGTGTTTCAAAACACCTAAAACAGATTGTGTTTTGTTAAAATAAAGAGAAATGATTGAACATACTGTTTGTATTTATCTGCATTGGTGAGTCCTATATTGTCATTGTGGAACTTGACAAATAACCAGCATTATGACTTATTAAAGTACACAGTATACATGGAACCATTGCTACTAATGACCCTTCTTAATGGAGTCATGTAAATGTAAACCTGTCACTTAGTTTTCTATAAATGCATCGCATTGGCGAGTCACGTGTAAATTGTTCTCTTTGCTCACACTAAAGATAGCAATATTCATACAATGCAAAATACCACAAATTATGCTTGCTTAATCAAATCTGATGCATACATTAAAAAAAACGAATACTAGCAATTGAAAACACAATGCAACAATCAAATATGTATTAACTCAAAGTACAATTCTGCAAATGTTTGTTAAAAGCTATAAGGCACTTAAAACTGGAACAAAAATATATAGATTTTGCACACAGACTAACAGCAAAGAAGCAAGAAAGCTTGTTTCTCAGGACCAACTGTGACAAGTCACTTAGTGTTCATCTGTCACAGGCTGATCTCAGGTGCCGCTCACTACTGTTCACTAATGGAAAAATGGCGCTATACCTTATGACAGCCCTGACTCAACCGACTCAGGACAAAAATCCACTTAAACAAGAAATGGTGCACTGAAATCAGATGCACAGGAAATAACAGGAAAACTAACCATTTCAGCACATTCTTCACAAATAAAGAGTGTCACTCTTTGTCCAAGTAAGAGCTATCAGAGGAAGTCTCAAGTGCTGTACCTAGCTGTCATGGTGGCACTCAGGAGACACATTATTTAAAAGCACTAAAGTGGGGCTGTAGTGGAACTATTTATTTTTGCCTTTGATCTTAGGAAGTAAGAATGCATCAGTGGAAACAAGTCCATTCTGAGCTGTCATTTGCCACTGTGGTGTTTCAGTAATATAGTTAAATCACGTTTCCTTTGGGATCCACAGTATCACTTAACCTTATATGCAGGAGCTGTGTGTGAAAGTCTAGTTAACGGACCACGCAAAGTACTGTATTAGATACATGCAAATTACATTGATTAAAGATCTACATACCGTAGGGTGTTCATTTTTAAATAGTTGATTTAAAAACCTGGCATATATCACAGAGTATGAAAGACCATGCTTTCAGGATTTCAAATGCATGAACACCACGTTAGTCAACCTGGGTACGGGTTAAGATGACCCTCACGAAACCCTGGTTTCCTTTGTGTATGCATGGCTCATAAACAGACATTCTAATGCTGTGAGAAACTCATATGTTGCTCAGATATAGTTCACAGCCAGAATCAGCCAGCCCTAAGAAGAAGAAGAAGAAGAAGAAGAATTATTTAAAGCCATACATTAGTATGAAAAATACATTTTCTGGAAAGAAGATAAAAAACTCCAGTGCTGTAGTTAAATGTGTTTGTAACCACAGCATTTTAAAAGCACAGTGGTCATTTTGTATAATAATAATAATATCTGTATCTGATACAGAAATACAGTCATAGACACAGATAATAAGGCCATAATGATGAACCAAACGTTTCTCTGTCTGTATCGCAGTGCTGTGTATCTTCTAGCAAACATCTGGAATTTTCTCTTCACAGCCCTTGTCCATGTCTTCCAGGTAAAAGTAGACTTCTTAAAAATCACAGGCCCAGTGTGTCTAAGCAAAGAAGTGTAGTAGGCTATTAACCTATTGAAGTGATTATGAAATACTGAAATGGACATGATTAGAGACACAGCTCCGTTTTGTACAGTACAGGAGTGATCCATGGATTAAGAAAGAAAGAAGGCTGACTTTGCAGCTTTTTAAAAACGCCATCAGCTCCTCTCTGTAAGAAAGAATGGCTCTGGGCTGCAGCACTGGTTCCTCTCCAGTTAGCTCACACGATGGCACAGCAGCTATGGCAAGCGCACACAGCGTCTTTTCTTTTTCTTTGGGCTGAAAATAGTAAGGATGGCTTCATCAAACACAGTTTTAAGGCCTTTCTGTGTGAGAGCAGAACACTCCAGATAGCACTGGGCTCCGATCTGAAACAAGGGAAATCGCTTAGAATCCAAAGTGGAATCAATTCTTCTGATAACTTTGACACTAGATGAAGCTAAACCAACCCCAGTTTTTTTGTATGTTGGGTTTCTGTTAATTCAGGAGTTTCACAATGTGTACCTCTGTTACAAAAATGAATACAGTAAGCTTAACTAATTCTGAAATCTCTATCCAGTTCTTAAGCAATTCCTGTTTTAGTGCACATACTGATCTCTCTCTCTCTCTCAGCACAAACTGACACATTGTGAATTGATAATGATATGCTATTTCTTTATTAGCTTTATCTTTAAGCAATTACCAAATGCACAATGCCCTCTTGTGGTTAAAACTAATACATTTATCTAGTGACTATGCACTCTAGTTGTTCCAAAAATGTAATTTAATCAAATAAGCTCAGTGTGCTTGGTGCTTGCTGCATACACATACACACATGCATGCACACGCACTCACGCACACACACACACACACACAAGGCATGGAGTTTATATCAGGTCACCGACTGTACACCTAACTGATTTCAGGAACTCAGAATTACATGTTGGTGTACCAAAGATAATGATTAAATAGCTGTGGAGAATAACCGGTCATTCCCACCTCTTTTGCTAATTTAATTCCTTGCTCGTATGTCATGGGTTTCTCTTTCATATGAAGCAGTCGAGCCAAAGTCTTTGGGTCATCACATGAATCAATCTGTAAACAAAAGGTATCATAATAAACCCACAGAACATTTTACTAACTGTGACAAAATAACACCAACCACAGGCATTCATTTATGAAAAATAATATCTTTATATAGATGGGCTACAGGAACAAACCTCAGTTTCTTTTTGTAGGCAAATATATTGAAATACATTGTGCTGGAAAACCTAGATAACTACCTATTAGTAGAATTAATTAAATCAAAAGGCATGCATATATCTTAATATTTATATACTGGTAGATATTTATTTTATTAAACACTTTTGTTGGTGTTGGAGTTTGTTGGAGTTTAAATAATATTTCATACAGTAATAGGCCCTGCATACAAAAATGTGGTTAAAAGTACAGAGCCCCATATGGTTTCAAAAAGTTGTATTTGTAAATAATGTATGCGCTGTTACCTGACAAGTCAACTGTGATATGGTTTTATTCTCAGTTTTGGCACAGTTTTGGTAAGCACATTCTAGGGGAGTCCCTGCATGTTACATACTGCAGCTTCAGATAACTGGGCACAGGAGACTAATCTGTGAAATAATGCCTTGGTATATTACACTAGGACATAATGACATGGATAAGGAGCCTGGGTTCACCTGCGTTCCTATGAGAATGTAAGGCACATGTGGCATGCAAGCCTTGAGTTCTGACACCCATTCCTCCTGGACGTTGTGATAGGAGGCAGGATTGACCACAGAAAAGCAGATCAGAAACACGTCTGTGTTGGGGTAGGAGAGTGGTGCAATTGATCGTAGTCTTCCTGTAGCAGAAAAAAACATATAGTCCAGTTAAGAAGACATATATGTAATGTGCTCTTACCCCTAGAGACTGAAATATTTATCATCAGTGGAGTGAGTGGCCAATATTGGCACATCTACTTTTACCATTGACATTAGACCTGTAATAAGTCTGATTGCCTGTAAATTGGAGTTTAACACTTTCAAAACAAAATGGAAAGAATACTTAATGACCAAATCGTACATGCCACACATTTAGAAAGTAATTAATAATTGGGGGTGTTTGTAAAATCGGTTTGCTCTCATAATGGAAAAACTGTGAAACTGTCCAGCACAGTATATAGCCATGGCCAAATGTTTTGCATCACCCTATGGAATTAACTCCTTTTACTTCATATGAGTCAAATGAAACCTGCTGAATAATGTTACGTTAACATATTGAATTACATAGCGCTTTGTAGTTTTCCATATACTTAATGAACACCTGACAAAAGTTTAAAAATGTGACATTTCAAAATCTAACATTAAATACTGTACTACTATGATGGCTTCCAGTAGACTTTTGCTATATCATTCTGCAGTTTCCTTGATTACATGAAAATAAAAGATCTAAATTATCTTTATATATATATATATATATATATATATATATATATATATATATATATATATATATATATATATATATTTAATGAGATTTCAATCCTAAAATTCTAGGTGACAAACATTTGCCCATAGCTGTATACAAGAGATAGAGGGCTAATTTAATGCATTTTGTATAGCAGCAGGGCAGAAGACCATTTCATACAACATGACAGTCATCACAGGTGTCAATGAAATTCAAGTTTGGAGTACAGTACAGTCCCAAAAATTCAGAGGCTTAAAAATGCTTTGAATACGTGATGGGTTTCCTGAGATTTAAAAAAAAATGCTGCAATGATTGTTTTTTATGAAATTCATATAACCTACACTCCAAGCAGGCCCACAGATCTGTGCTTATTAGGGGAATCATTGAATTAAGTAGACAAATGCTCTGGCTCTAAAGTGTGAAGTGTGCAATACTGCCAACAACTGGCATAGGTATTTGCAATCCTTGATTCATGAGTTTTTCTTTCTAATCAATATTTAAAACATAATAGAGAAGGGAGTATTGCTCTTTTCCTAATTATTTCTGCACTGTAGACAAATATAAATGAGGAAGAAATTAAAATAAAAAATGTTCCCCTGGAGACTGATGAAAAATCAAAACATATCCTAAATGAAACAAGTATGACAGTGACATACATCCCGGCCTCAGCTATAACTTCAGAATTACAGCTGTCAGTATGATGAAAAAGCTGATTTCATCCCCCTTACAGCTTTGTTTTAAAAAGAAACATATTCAAAATAGAGGGATTACAAAAGAGCACTGAAAAGGTGAACCACATCGAACCACAATCTTATTTTTTCATATACAGTACTAACTATGAAGAGCACTCTGTTGGTCTCGTGTGCATAAATATTATCGTGATAAATATTATATTAATAAAAATTATTAAGACATCAACACAGTCTAATCTTTGGCAACAACTAAAACGTAACACACTGCAAGGTAATTCTGTTATTTTGATGTGTTAATGTGTTTCTTTTCCTTTTATAAACTACTGCAGTTTATCGAGATTTCACTTTATTAATAGAAGCGACCAAAATATGAGATATGCAGTATTAGCTGCAATTCAAGCTGGCTCATAAAGATGTGTGTTTAAAGAGGAATAAACTAAATTGTTATGCTCATCCTAAAATCCAACACCAGACGATGGCAGCAGCATTTTAAACTGCTTTAGATGCCATTTACAGTGTTTCAGCAGAGTGATTTCTGCTCCCCCTGTGGGAAAAAATCGGTACTGCATACGATCTGAGTGGTAGACATTTGCAAACGTGTTCTCTTTAAGCCCTGCCCATTAATTGCACACAGCAGGGGTTGGGATTCCAGGATGCAGGCATGCCTGTTGACAGAGAATTTCAACTTTTAAGGTCTGGACAGGGTTTCATATGATTCAACGTTACCGACAAGGCTTTTGAATACACTACAATATACACAAGTTTGTTTGCACAGCTGTATAAAATGATCTGCACTCACGACTTTAGGTTATTGAAACCTAAATCCACAAGCAGCAATCAGCTGCGTTCTTCTATAACCTACTGCATAACACTGTATGCACAAAACATACAGATATTTACAAATATATAGGAATTGCACATTCCGGTTAACGCGTTAATTACAAGCTAAAGCAAGCAACTTTGGTCACTCAGAATCTTTCACCCAACTGTAGGGGCTGCTGCATTCAAATTGACTTGGCGGATCCCCTTGAAGAACGACAATAGTATGTTGCACTTGGGAGAGTTGATTGTGCTCCGTTTGCAGCCCTTGGTTTTTAACTAGAAACAGGGTATGTATGTCAGTTTGACTCCCCAGATCTAAGTCTACTGTGGTTTAATCTTTCTCTGAGTAAAGGACTTCTCTTTATAAAATCACACAAAGGAGCTGAAGAGAATCTTCCCCCTCTAATTCATATGCCAGTGACATTACAGAGCCCATTATTGGACAAACAATACATGACATTGTTCTTCTTGTTTTCAGCCCTACTTTAGCCAGGCCTTATAATGTGTCTTAATAATAAGACCACTGGGTATGCAGAACCGCTGCTAATTCCCTAGATTTATAGGTACTATATGTTCTAGTGACAGTCACATGACCTGATATTGCAAATCTCAATCAACACAGCCCAAGCAATTTTCTTCATTTGAAGCGAAGTCTGATCTTTTTTGTAGAGCTGTTTGGGACTTTCTGACAACATCTGGGCAAGATTACAACTCTAAATGAAAATGCTTTTGACATGGTGGTTGTTGAGAAAGACTTCTGTTAAGGGCACACCTGCCATATTCTAGTTTAACTTTTTTAAAAGGATAGTTACAATGTATTTAGCATGCATTTATGGGACAGATCCTGAACTGCTGGCTTAATTGGAAAAGACAAAGTGTGGGAAATAGGTTTTAAATAGTAGCGGATACTTTTGTACTTAATTTACAAAGAAGTATGCTGCAGAATAAAAACACAATATGCAATGAAAAAGAATTAAAAGCGGTCAAATTAGTAAGCGATATGTGATCTTCTCGGTGTACTGTTATTCCTATCGTTTAGTCTTTGGATATGGATAACAAATATAGCAAACAAATATTGATAACAAATATAGCAGACCTAGCAAACTAAATAGTCACGAAACATGGTTATGCCTACAGGATTAGCACTGGTTGCATTAGAAATGTCCTGACTTGTGTTACAAAGAAACTCAGACTAGACCAAATAAGGTTACAGGAAAGTTTGAAATTACAAGATTCCAAACCAGCTCCGAAGGCACACATATGGAGCATTGACATAGTTGCTACTGTACACCCTGCTATTTCAACAGTGTATCACAGGAGTCTGTAATGAGAAATCCAATTTGGAAACCTCAATGTCTATATTTGTTATCAATATTTGCATATTACATGTGAATGTTGGAATCCGTAAATTAAGGTACTTCATTGTTATGTAATACCAGGTGTTTTAATATTTCAAAACCACATGTATTTTGCTTCTTTATGTTCTGTATTGTATTGTCCATCAAACTGGACTCTGCAATAGATACTGTGACTAATTGGTGTGTATATGTGCACAATGTACTGTACTGGACCATACTAAAAAAACAATATAACAAATATTTACTCGGAATGCTTTAAAACAACTTGTTCAATTATAGTTTCATACTCTACCTGTCCGGCAGTGTCATAGAGTCCAAGCAAGTGCTGCTTCCCTGAAACCGTCACGTTGACTGAAAGACAAAATGAGCAGCTTTGAGCCACAGATCGTTTCAACCAAACAGGAAATAACAGTGTAATGAAGTCCATTTCATTTCCTGCAGATGGACCACAATGCTGTTGAATTTTCATGCTTTTAGTTTTCAAATTACAACTCCCAAGGTATGCACTGTTGAAATTTCCTACATGTAAGTCCTGTTCAGCTGGGTGAATGCTAGATCTCTTGGCTTCATTCAGGCGGCACAGATCGAAAACCTGCTCACATTAAAATGTTAAGTCATACATCGAAGTCCTCTAAACGTACACTAGATCATTGGGCATTTGTTTGTTTTTAAATACTTGGAATCAAATGTAGATAACTTTAATATTTACTATAGTACTTTCAGCTGTAAAATGTTTGAAAACAAAACCTAATGTACTGTTAATTTTCAGTCCTGGCAGGACTTCATATTAGCGCTGTTTAGAGTTCTTAAGACACAATAAATTATACACAAGTTCCTTTTTGAATTAT
This sequence comes from Acipenser oxyrinchus oxyrinchus, assembly GCA_030684275.1. Lineage (NCBI taxonomy): Eukaryota > Metazoa > Chordata > Actinopteri > Acipenseriformes > Acipenseridae > Acipenser > Acipenser oxyrinchus. Next base: position 189,375 of record JAGXEW010000061.1, read on the forward strand.
ATCAATTAATTTACCATTCTTCATAATTCAGGACTGAAATGGTTAAAATTGACTATAATTCAGAATATCCACTTGATTACTTTGTGTAAAAAACAAACAAAAACAAAAAAAGAGTGAAATTTTGGCTGAGAAATCTACTCACATTCTGGCTATACTGTACAGATCATACAGGCTGCGGTAATTAGCCTTTGTTTAAAAATAAATCAAAGAAAAACACGTGCGTAATAAACCAGGCCTTTATTATTTCCTGTACAACGTTTGTTTTTCAGTGTCATAAAGGAAAAAATAGACAAACTTCGCGTGTCGGTTATTGTTTCAGCCCTTGTCACTGACAGCACCTAATTAAGCAAAAGAAAACAAATGTGCTCGAGAGACAAACCACCGCCACCCACCTCCAAAGCTAAACCTGAGCTACAGGGTTTATGAAAAGCTTAGTGGCAGCATGGTTAAGCAGAGGCAAGCAATGTAAACCACAATGTAAACTTCAGTACATTAATACACAGAATAAGCAAGAGGAAAGCATTCTTGTTTTATAATACAGGAGAGCGGCACTTAATTTGGAAAATACACTTAAGAACATAAGAAAGTTTACAAACGAGAGGAGGCCATTCAGCCCATCTTGCTCGTTTGGTTGTTAGTAGCTTATTGATCCCAGAATCTCATCAAGCAGCTTCTTGAAGGATCCCTGAGATCATCTTTATGTTAATACATTAAATCTAAATAACCGTGTGAGGTTATATCCCTCACAGTTACAGCTTACTGTTTGTAAAACAAGAAGACCATCTACAGTATATGCCATACATTTTTTTGTTAGCTTATAAATATCACATTCAAACTGGGCTCTCTCATAAAACTATTGTTACACTTTTAAGACTAGTACCGGAATCCAGTTTGCTAAAAATGAATGTGGTTTACAAACAGGACAAGGCAGCACTATAAGAGGTCCATCTAAACCCTCTATGCAATGATTAGGTTCTGTGCATTTCTTCTAACCATCTATGCAATGATTAGGTTCTGTGCGTTTCATTTGGCCGTTTACAATGCCTGTACTCTACCTGCACTATGCATTTTCCATTCTTTACTGCTTTTTTATCATGCTTTACCAAGCTTTCACATTTCAAGTTTTACTTTGCTTTATTCCACTATGCTATACTTTTTGTGCATTTCAGGTATGACTATATCAGAGATCATTGAATAGCTTCTAGCTATACTTAAAATGACTCCACAAATCAGAATCCCATTGCCACACACAGTATCCATACAAATAAAATATATACCAGTTCCAGCAAATATTGAAATCAGAGGAACCTTAAAATTTAATAAGAAGCTTAAATTATCCTAATTACGAATCACTCTGCTGCTCAGACAATTGCACTGGGATGAGTTAGTACAGCTATTGGCAAACAATCACAATAATATGTATATCGGATGCAAAATGTTGTATCCCAACGGTACAAAAAATCCATCTCATAATACTGAATGGTGCTTCAGGAATATTTTAATGCAAACAAATAACCCGAGAGGGACACCTCTGAAATACCAAAAAACACAAAGCTCTCAAGACTTACGTCCAGAAAAAAAGACAAACGCTGCTGAGAAAGCTTGGGCAACCAGTTGATAAAATCAAGCTTGGAGTGGTTTGTTTAATGTGCTACTGTACTTCACAGTGTGTCCAGTCCGTGCTACATCAATGCTGTAATGCTGGCTATGCAAGGGTACGCAGCTGGCTCTTCAGAGGCTCTTAACTAACTGCTACAACAATCTCTGGGCAAATCCCACCTGGTCCTTGGAAATGGAGCCAACAGCCTACAGCCCATTGCACTGATGACCCTCTCAAACCCATTATAAACGTTACAGTCCAATACCTGAGAGATGAATTGAGTTTGTCATTACAAATATGTTAAAAATAATACTCTCATAATAATGAGTCAATATCGAGATCTTAAATTTGATACATTGTCAACACTGACTAATCCCAGAATTGCTGTCTAACATTTAATAAACAGCAGTGAATGCATCTCTGCAAGCATTCCAAAAACATTTCACCCTAGTTGATGGGTACAGTGAGTGTTAATCTCACACCAAGATATACAATGTTGAACAGACAGATACGTGAATATGAATATACTGACTTTCACTGTAACTTCCTTTAAATATATTCTTTGCCATTCCCTAGAAGGTATAGGTTTGTGTAAATAGCGGTAATTGATACCACCACGGTGTTGCTATTTCAAGTATGTGTAATAAATATGTCAATTATATTTACGCTGTAAACACTCATCTAGATTGCCTTGTTCTTGATCCCTTGAGCATAGCGTGTGTTAGAGCAGGCGCACATTCTGCATCACTTTAATCCCTTCCATTCATTGTCACCGATACATATTGTTTTAAAGGTGCTTTTCAATTTCTGATTGGTTTTGTGGTAAATATACATCACAGAATATCACCGTGTTACATGAGCAGTGCACTCGAGTTCACATCTGTTGCCCTGATAGCAGTGCCACACACTTATGTGCCAATTGAGTTTCAGTGTTATTTAAATATGAAAGGATTCATTTTCTCTGGTATGACGAACTGTACTTAATCTGTAAACACAAACAAACAAACATTGTACTCTCTTTTGCAAAGCTACTGCTGGGATAGAAAGGGATAACACAATTTCACTTTTCTTAAACATAAATCTATTTTGAAATTTGTAATACTGCCTATAGCATTTTCTAGCGTTCTTGATATGAATGTGTGCAGTACATGTGACAGTCACACTGTGTGTACACAAGGGGAATTTATGATCATTTATCATTTTATGCTTTTTACTTTTAAACACATTATGTTTTTCTGCCAACCTCTCTGTTGCCTACTGTTTTCAGTAATTGTTTGAATTTTAAAATGAATCATACTGTTTTATGTAAATTCCTGCAACCACATTTAGCTTCCAAACTAAGGGAGAAATGGTGCATAATTTACTTTATTAATACAGGATTTTAGCATTGGTATGTGCATTGTATTATGCCATGACAGAAAACCATTATGGCACAATGGTGGCATTATGTAATTATTATCCTGCTATAGAACAATGTGAATGGGAGAGGCCCACTGGTGCTTAATGGTTTTTTTAGTAGTCTCTAGCAGCAAAGAAATTGTTTTGCTACTCTCTAGTTCGTCTTCTGAAACATAACTAACATGTATCTTCTGAATACATACAGCTGTGGCTAAAAGTTTTACAAAGGAATGAGACATAAAATAAACTATATAAACATAATTGAGGTCTTTTATTTAACACCATGTAATCAAAGAAAGTACAAAATTATATATGGCGTCTACTGTACAGTATTTCATGTTAGATTTGAAATGTCACATTTAAAAAAATGTTGTTAGTTTGTCATTAAGTATATGGAAAACTACAAAGCAGTATGTAATTCAATATGTTAACCTAACATTCTTCAGCAGGTTTCTTTTGACTTTATGAAGCACAATGTGTTAATTCTATAGGGTGATGGATTCTATGGAAATGTCAAGAACAGACACCCATTCATTTTGTTCTTTTTATCTGCTCCAATTGATAATCTCTATGGCAAAACACTGGCCCACACAATCCTACTTTCTCATTTCATATTCCTCTCACCTCATTATGCCCTCCAACCAACATATACTGTATTGTGAGACTCTTTGGCTGGAATGAAGGCCCTTTCTTCCATTGAGTTTATTTCATATACTGAGCAATGTACAAGTTAATGATACAAAACACAGCATCTTTTATGTGACTGAACATGCTGTTACTCCTACAGTAACTATTGCTTAACACAAGTGGGCTTTATAATTTTATAATGCTATTTAGTAAAAGCTTCTACTTTTTTTTTTTGGGGGCGTCTGAATGTCCCAATGTAAATATGTTCCTGTTCTGGAACACATGCTTTTAAATGAAATTTGTCACCAAATTGTGCCACATTTTTGTTTCTATATTTTGTTAGGCTTTTCTTAGCGAAGTAATGGCTTTATTACATGAAATAACAGTTTTAAAGGAGGGAACAGATTTTGAAAAATAAGTACTATTGAAAGAACAATGCTTTTTTTTAAATTATGCATTACGTGTTTCCTTGCCGTTACATGAATAAACTCACAAGCAATTCTAACTACAGTAGCATTCTTACATCGACCATAATGAAGTCCATAGTCATGAGAATTGCTTGACAGTGGATTATCCTGGTATTGTTAACTGCACTACCGTCCAGGTTCACGCTACAATACTTGTTGTGTACAACAGCAGGCCAATACGTGAATGACGGCTGCAATCTGTTGATGTAACTGGAATGCCTTTCTTCTGGCGTGCACACCTCTGCTGGTGATTACCAGTGGTTCATACAGTAAGCATATTTAACAAAAACAAACATAGTTCTCATTAGTGTTCATGTGTTTAAGGGGAATGTGCTGCACAGCATTGCACCTCCCCATAGAAACGTTTACAACAGTACTTTTTGCAGTTTTACCATGCTTTTCCTCGGTTATATTGTACTATGAATTTACCATAGTTCACCGTAGTTTGATTATTAATATGCTTTACAATACCTTACTATGCTTTACCATGCCTTTTCTATGGTAAACTTTTGGAAGAGTCTGCTCAGCCATGTCTTTCACTGGGAGTAGAAGGGGTCACTGCTTATCACAGTCCTCTCTTGTATCTGTGGATTGAATCCAGGGAGTGCCACCACAACTAAAAGGCCATTTCCTTTTCCACAAATGGACAGTATATATCGCTGAACCTTTTTTTCATTGTTTGTTTCGCTCTGGGAGTGTTTGAAAGACAGATAAAGTTGAGTGGGAAGCATCCCAATAGGCAGCATGTATCCCTTTTTGTGCAACATCTGCACACAGGCTCACACAGAATATAGATGAGAAATAAAGTATTGTGCAACAAAGCTCTGAACACTGGGTATTCCACAAGGAATATCCTGATGGGAGTTTGTAAACGTTAAGATATTTTCTGTTAAACGGTTCTGTATACAGTACTTTTTGCCATTTTCAATAAACCGGATCTTTCTTAGGACTAAGGGATCATGTCCTGGTTTTCTTTTACAGTACTCTACAAACTTTTTATAACATTGTTTTTAATCATACAGTTGACTTAACCTGGTTAGTTGCTGTGTTACATCATGTTATATTGTTGTATCCACTTGAATGAATGCTTTAAAAAAAAATGCATTTTAGCAAGATTTTGTAAGTGTAACTTTAAAGATTAAGAGACTCATCGGAATTGAACTCCAGCGAACTGTAGCTAATTTCCTGTTTCAGATACTTGCATGTGATAGGGCTGCAATTTGCTTCTGAGGAGCCAATAAACTTGGTAACATAATACACTTTCTGTTTTGTGTAAACCATATCTTATTTTCTTTGTGCAGAAAACTGCAGAGGTGCAGCAATTTTAAATTCTCAGTGGAATGGAAACCGTTTGCTGATTATCTTGTATTAGTGTTTGTGTGCATGTGTGTGGGAGGAATGAAAGTTCTAAACCCCAATACTAAATGTGTAGGTCAGCCTACCCACGCTACAAGACTATTCAGATCTATAAATATGTGGGTATTTGATTGAAAAGCTGCAAGCGCTACCTCTGATTCAAGCTGTTACATTAATTAGATTGCTTTGGTATGCTATCTTTACACTAATTATTGTTGCTTTAGTGATATTTATTGAGTGTTACTAGCGTTCACATGACTGCAGAAGGGTTTCCACACTCAGTTAGCACTAAATTACCTAATTTATTTCTGTGCTGTGCTGCTGTAAAAATATAAAAATAAATCAACAGCCTTAATTTAAAATATTTCCACATCAGGTAGAAACATTTTGATGGCTTAATTATAATACACTAGTCATTTGAATATAGTTTAGGGAGGTTACAATTACTGGGTTCAACTTTTTAGTCACTCCAGTGGTGATCTGGTAGGATAAAGCTCATTAACAAAAGCACTTTATGCAATACTACAGCATGCATTCTGTATGAAAATATATTTAAAAGAAAGAGAGAGAGAGAGTGGCAAGCCCTAACACCCAATGAAGTAAACTGGGTTATGCACACTCATCTTTATAATTCCTTGCTGGGGATGCATTCCCCACTGGGTTATATGAAGGGTTTCTGTCTGTTCATCTGGATGTCTGTCTGAAATCCCGTTTTAGTGTATTGCATGTATCTAGGGAAGCGCTTATCCAACAGTGATATAACTTGAAAAGGACATTCATTCGCAGCTACTAAGAGTATCACATTATGGGTGCATATGAAGTTTGGCTGTCTATCTGTATGCCACCCTGTCTGCCTGCCTCTCTGTCACACTGAGTTTTTAAATGATAAGAAACGCACTTACTCAACTGCGATAAAACTAGGTTTTAATACTATCACAAGCTATTGAGTGTATCGAAATCTGGGGATATATGAAAGCAGCTATCCATTTGTATGTCAATTGTATTTACATGCTGCTAATAGTGGATACAGGTCAATAATAGCTCTAATAATGAGTATGTATGTATGTATGTCACTGGCATGCATGCGTGTTACATCCTGTATAATTGTAAAGTAGCCTTTACTGTAGATAGACACAAATCTAAATGGGCCACTTATTGATTATGTGTGCCAAGATATGTTAAAACCCAAACAATATACAATTCCAACGACCTCTGACTTTAATCCCACATCATAACTTTAAGACGTGTCTTCTACTGTTAATATATTATGTTAAGCATAACATTAATTATTAATAAACATGGGCAAGGTTAACAAAAATTAACACAGAAGTTGAACTGACATCCCCCCTCGTTTGACCCCTATACAAAAGTACGCATTTATGGACTTTCTAAGACACTTAAAATAACTGTACAGTAACTGCAATTCCCAAACAGGAAACCGCCTTAGCCAAGACCCAGGCCTGGATATTATCCTCGGACTAGCAGTAACTCTCAGCTACAACAGCCACTTGCCCGAAACCCCAAGGCGATCAATACCAGTGCCTGAGTACACTGCATTTACATTACCAGGTGGTACGAAAGATTTACCTGCGTAGTGATCGAAGACTGTTGGCAAGTATTCCTCTGGGAAAGCGTCATTAGCATAGCTCATCAGCAAACAGGTTTTCCCCACCGCACCATCTCCGACCACCACGCACTTCAACATCTTTCTTACATTATTCCCAATGCTGCAGCTGCTGCCATCTTCCTCTCTACTCATTCTTATGACCTCAGGCTCTTTTGCACGAACAGCGTGGACTAAACGGTTCACCAGCGCTGATGTCCGGCTTTTCTTTGGGTAAACTTCATTTCGCTCAAGACGGCGTTTTCTTGAGTGTGTGTGTGTGTGTTTAGACTCAATTCGTTTTCCCTTTTCTTGACGGTGTTCAAACTTTTGACAGCAAATATTAGAAGTGTTGGGAGTTTCCGCTCTTTCGGGCTGGCACTCAGAAAACCTTCACATTGATTATTCACGATGTTTCTTTCAGCAGCAACTTCAAAAACGCCTCCAGTTTGACCGAGGAAAATGTTGCATCCAGTTTAACTTTTTTTTCTTTTGATAGTTTTTTTTTTTGCAGTTTTCTCATCACAGTTTGAAACAAAGATAAACTTTTAATTTTCCTTTCGATGTTTTTTTTTTTTTGGTATCCCAGTTTGAAACAAAGCTAAAACAAAATTTCCTGAGTTTTTTCTCTCTCTCTCCGTGCGCTCTCTGCTGCTCGCTAGTCTGTGTCAGGAAATCATGGGGTTCATACTGAATTCCATATTAGGCTAGGAACAATGGAAGTACTGTGTATGTCCGGTACGGGAATTACACTAAACTAGAGCTCAGGGATTAGATAATCCCGGGACACCAGGGACAACCCCTTTCCTTTAAAAAAAAAAAAAATAGGATATGCTTTTATAAACACGCAGCCCCATTTTCTGTAGCTGTGTCGAAAATGTAATACAGTAACAGTTTTCAAATATTTTGTTTTTATGTGTAATACTGTATATGAAAAATAAGGTTGCGTTTCCATGTGGTTTACCTTTTCAATGCTCTAATAAGTATAGCTTTTAAAACAAAGCTTTTAAATATATTATTATTATTATTATTATTATTATTATTATTATTATTATTATTAATAATAATAATAATAATAATAATAATAATAATAATAATAAAGTGTTCTTTGATATAGGCATATGCATTTAGCGATTGTAGCTCACAAAGTAACTTCAGAATTCCTAAATGTCCTTTTGCAGTTTTGAAAGAAACACATATTTTTACATTTTAAAATATGATATCTAGTACACAAGAGGTAGGTTGTTTCTTATTATGCAACCAATCATTTTGCACAGTGTGCACTGCCAGAACTAAACTAAAATGCAAAATGGGACATACAGTATCTTTTAATAATGAGAGACACCTTCCACATAACTTAAAACGCGTCTCATTCAAAACTACTTTTGAGACCTATGCAGCGAATGGAAGTGCAGAACAGGTCCAATTGATGGAATTGTTTTGTGAGCTACAGTCTTTTTAAAGAGAGCTGACATGTGCAGTTGTGCACTCTTGTTTCCCACTCGTTTGAACACTTGTGTGAGTCCCTGAATGTTCACTTCTGCCCCCAGCAATTCAACATTTTCTTCTACCTATATGGAGCCAAGTTGCCTTTAGAACTTAGCTGCTATGTCTCAAAGCTCTTCTGCTAGAAAGGAGTTGAGCACTGCCAGCTGTACCCCTGAATGACAATATACAGAACCCCCTACAACACCAGACATAATGACACACAAGCAAATCATTGACATCCATTGAACTGAAATGACCAGGACATCCACTGTTAGGCGTTCACGTCTCAGAATATTCAAAGTACAATTGGGAGAAAGACCTACACAAATGATAGCATCTTTATATTGATCTCGTTTTTAAAAATTACAAACAGAATATTGCATTTGTGCTTTGCCCTACCTCACACATCAAACTTTCTTTATAAACGAAATACATGTGAAATGCAAGGACATACTGTATTTTCCATAAATACCTGCATGTTCCTTTAAAGAACACAATTCAGAATTCATATTTGTATGGCATGTAATTTTAAATTGAATAAAAAAATCTTTACTGTCATCAACTGGAGTTTCAGGCATTTACTCAGCATGTATTAGACTGTCTTGAAAGAAATTCCCATTAAGCAGCACTTTCATAAATATGTATTAGAACAACAATAATCAAAATAAGCTTTTAATATATAGTTTTTTATTTTACATTTAAGGAATTATGGGACCCTTACCATGCCTCTGTGATTTACCTTCTTCACTGCTCTATTGCACTGTGGAGATGGAAAAACATGTGATCAGTATTGATATGTGACCAGAGGCAAAAACAAGTGAAACTTTTTCTACCGGACAACACTTGTAATGGCATTTGACTGAGAGAATCAGGGAACACAGCTATGTCCCAAATGTGAATACACAACCTCAAATTGTGTGGTCTGAGAACAGTGCATTCTTACAGGTCTTACTGGAAAACACCTGTAATTGAACTTGAAAGAGAGAACATGAAGACAATATCTCAAAGTCCTGCAAGTTTTAAGTCACTACCTTAAATGACCTGTGATATTAGGCTTTGTGAGTGTGGTGGGTTCTTAATATGTTTCTGTAATTGCTACCGTGAAATAGATCTTTCAAAGTAACTTTTCTGTATATAAAAGTGGGGTGATTTAGGGTCTTCTATATGCATCGAATCTTGTTCTTACCAGTTTGGTAATAGGTGTTATTCCCCTACAGAAAAAAAGGGTTCCAGTTTGCCAGAGGTGCAAAAGATCTTTATAAATCAGGGTCCCTTATCTGCGGTTTTGACATTGCCAAGTTCAGTGTTTGTTAAAGAGCAAATAGCTGGCACACTGCAGTATGTCCTCTGGTGGTTTAGCTCATTAAGACTGGCAGACAAGACTGCTGGGGAATGCTGTGGGAATTGTTGCTAGGGCTTTAATGGTCGGATGCTAGGGCTTTTGGGGGAGGGGAGGGAGTAAAGAAATGAAAGACTCCTCAGTCTCATATCAAACACTTCCACTGCTACCAGCACGTGTCCTGTATATTCCTGTTTAAAATGAACAGGTGCACTTTTATAATATTACTTATGTTATTTATGCAACAACTAGGGATGCTGTGATGGGTTAATTTTAGCAGCAACAGTTTTCTATTTAAAAATCACTGTTGCTATGGAGTGTAGTAAGCCATTAACTATTTTCGTTTGTTTTTCAGTTACATGTTGTATCTGACTCATCATACTTATTAACATGCCACGTAATTATCTTAATTGTTTTTTTAATATATATTTTCCATTTCCATTTATTTTACCAGATAAGAAGGTTGAGAACAAATTTTCATTTACAACAACCTGGTCAAGAGGCAAACGTCACAGCAGTACAAAGGAAACAAATACAACATAGAAAAATAAATAAATAAATAACAGATTAACAGGAGGCTGTGTGATCCTGTGGTTAAAGAAAAGGGCTTGTAACCAGGAGGTCCCCGGTTCAAATCCCACCTCAGCCACTGACTCATTGTGTAACCCTGAGCAAGTCACTTAACCTCCTTGTACTCCGTCTTTCGGGTGAGACGTAATTGTAATTGACTCTGCAGCTGATGCACAGTTCACACACCCTGGTCTCTGTAAGTCGCCTTAGATAAAGGCGTCTGCTAAATAAACAAATAATAATACGCATGCATCACACAACAGTGAATTCAGATTCCGATTAAAAACATAATCCGAAATAAAACTCTAGTTTTAATTTGATTTGAAATTCATTCCAGTCAATAGCAGCCGCAAACTTAAATTATTTGAATATAATATCATATTTGGAATGTCCCTCTCCTGTATTTGATCATTTCTAATTGCATTATTCATCACAATCAGCAGTTTGGGCAATTCCCAACAAATCTAGTAATCGATGAGGGAAAGCAACATCCTATTCAAAACGCATAAAAAATGCAAAACACATTTAAGTGCAGTATTTCGGATTTGGCATCAGACTTTAGCATTTAAAGATAAAATACCACAACAACACTGCAGTGATTGGTCGTTCATTGTCGTGATAACGTGAGCGCATATCTAGTAGTACGCATGCGTTCTATTACAGGGACAGAAAAGATACATTATTACAAAGTAAACCAACCCGATAGTATCCAGTGGTCATTAACCACAAACTGCGGGGCATTTGTTTGCAAACACTTGTCAGCAAACCGATGCTGTATACGGCTTTCAAAAAGCATGTTGTTTAAAAACTAAGAGACAAACAACATAATGATTGCAAAGACATTTCAGTTTGCAGTATTACAAAATCCTGGTGCAACGCGGTGGCGTTTCTACACACTCCCTTTTCGTATCTAATTCCCCTAATTGCAAGCGACAGGTAACCGATGGAGCTGCTGTAGTTGGTCGCACTCCTCTCTTCATGGTGCTTCTTCCCTTGCTGTGTAGATATTCTTTGTGTGTGTGTGTATGTGTGTGTGTGTGTGTAGTAATGCGCAAGCGCGCCCAAGCCCGGGAGCCCGCAGTTTCACAGCCGTGTGCGCCAATGCCACAATCTGAGCATCAACAGAGGAGAGTTACCATGAGCTTCATCATCCTACAGAAATCTACCCACCCAGACTTTTTCACTTTCACGATCAACTTCAATCCAGCCTGACCAATACTCTCCGAACACAGGATGCCAGGGGTAAAAAGAGGGTTGGTGGCACCGCAAAATACTTTTTGGAAAATATTGTCAGGCGTTCAAATGGTAAGGTTTTAATCTCTTCTTTTGCAATAGTTAAATCAAACATTATTATTATTATTATTATTATTATTATTATTATTATTATTATTATTATTATTATTATTATTATTATTATTATTGGTTACTAAAGTATATCCAAGTGATACCTGGATGCGTGTGTTCTCTCAATGTTTACAAACTTTGAGTGGGTGTATGAGTTGCATGGGCCATATGCAAAATGATTGATAGCTTTAAATTAAAGTGCTCAATCTGTAACCCGAATCGCCGAAGCTATGAATTAGACTGGGACATACCTCCGCTGCACTTAGGGTAATTGCAGATACTTTCTAGAACAAAGAGCTTTTCAGTGGTTTAAAAGTTTCTATTCACAATACTGGATTCCCATGTATGTGAAATTATGTTAACGAAAACTATATTTTAAAAAAAAATACTTTTTTTCTATATTGGCTTCTTGTTTTTTTTTTTTTTATCTGAGGCGCTCTGTATTGTACACCCATATTCCAATTGTTGATGCAGTATACCATTTTGTTGTTGTTGTTTGTGAAGGATTGGCTTATGTAGCTTATGTACCTGGTAAACTAGATATAAGGCAAACCATGCTTTAACAAATGTCTATTTTTAATGTATTTACATCTGTGGGGGATAAAGGAAGGTCAGTAATAACCTATGTTTGATATAAAAATAATGGCAGAAAATATCTCGCCGTGTTTGCCATCCTGGCATCTCAAATGCCCCCTAATACAACTTCTAGGGTCTAATATCAGTTTGTTTTTACCCCAAGTACTTCCTAAATAAATATGTAAATGTAAAAGCAGCACAGTTATGACAGCTATGTAAAGAGCCCAATTCCTCTACCTAAGGTAGACGTTATTAATTATAAAATAACCCATTTCTCATTTTGACAATTGAAGCGATCAGCGGGATAGGTTTCGAAGCGGAAGGTCCTGACGTCATCTGTGTTCATAGAGCAATTGGGAATTGTGCACGTATTTCAGTTTGAGAGTTCTGTCTTTAAAGCTCAGCTGCCTTCATTAATCAAACAGTACTTCAATGTGCACTGCACCCATACAGTTAAAAAGACCGTTAAAAGTTATATTGCGCTTCGCAAGATTATTATGGTGCAGTTCACATGTACAACACACACACACACACACACACACACACACACACACACACACACACACACACACACACACGCACACATTTAGTGAGAGTAACCTGTTCCCCTCAGGTTTGAGAACAACATTTGTCTGTGGCATATGAATTATTTAATAGGTATAGGGATACAACCAAAGAGGTGGTACAATCAGGTTGCAGGTTTTAGTAGCCTTTGCTGTAGAACAGAGGCTTTTTTAATTAGCCGCAGTGCTAGTGTGTCAAGACAACCTTTCTGTGCTGTTTGCTTGAAACATGTGATACTGGTTTGTTAAAATCTGTCTTGTGACAACCTGTTTGGAACAAAAGGTTGTTTAGGTTTCAATGCAGAAGATGATGATCCAAGAAGAATGAGAAGAGATTCCAGGACTAATCTTTTAATAGTTCAGTATAATACTTCACCTGCTATATTCTGCAACCTTATAGTTACTCTTATAATAATAAATATAATGAACTTTATTTGTTGAGCACCTTTCATACCAAGAGGTTCAACGTGCTTCATACAGACTTACAAAAAGCAGTAATTACATATTGTAAAAGAATAAGAAAATAATAGACAATGTAATATAAAAGACAATATACATTGTCTATTATTGTTTTACTATATATATATATATATATATATATATATATATATATATATATATATATATATATATATATATATGTGTGTGTGTGTGTGTGTGTGTGTATGTATATATATATAAATTCAGTAGGCTAAATTATAAAAATAGGTCTTGAGCCTTGTTTTAAAAATAGCCACTGGGGGCAAACTTCTAACATGATTAGGCAGAGAGTTCCACAGTTGTGGAGCCCGAACACAGAAAGCAACCTCTCCTTTCCTTCTGAGCCTAATCCTTGGAACAGAGAGAAGGCCACTATCCGTTGACCCCAGCAAGCTGAGGCTGATAGGGGACAACAACTCAGACAAGTAATTGGGTGCCAAACCATGCAGTGCTTTAAAGGTGAGCAAAAGGATTTTAAAATCAATTCAATATATTACTGGGAGCCAATGCAAAGCAGCCAGAACTGGAGTTATATGAGCTCTCTTTTTGTGTTGGTGAGGACCCTTGCAGCTGCATTTTGCACAAGTGGTAGTTGTGATACGGCTTAGCATCTAAGTCCAGCAAACAGAGCATTACAATAGTCCAATCTCGAAGAAATAAACGCATGGACTACTAACATCTAATTTTGGCAATATTTCTGAGATGGTAGAAACAAACTTTTATAATCTTTTGATGTATGACTCAAATTAAGGTAGAGTCAAAAATAGCATCCACATTTCTCACTTTCACATTAGGAGTTAGGTAACCCAAGTTTATTTTTGACAGGTCAAGTTGTTGCTGAGCACCCACTATCAAAACTTCTGTCTTATCAGAGTTAACTTGCAGAAAACTTTGGGACATCCAAGTCTTTATGTCAGTAAAACACTCCAGAAGGACTGATGTTGTAGTGAAACAAAAAACTATTAGAGAGGTAGGATCTAAACCAGTTTACAATAGTGAAAGCACTGTAAAAAGTCTAATAAAGCATACAGAAAACACGGTAAACTATGGTAAATTTATAGTATAACCATGGAATAAAGCATGGGAAACTGCAAAAAATAGTGCAAACATACTGTGATAAACTTTTATAATGGTGGATACGTTTTTCTCAAAAGCTTTTCTTAACACTTTCTAAACTTCAAACAAGCTGAGGCTGGACAAAAACAAAACTACTCTATTTGTGTGGTACTGACTGTATCTCTATATTTGGGTTATACAGTAATGACCTCGAATGTGAGCGAGTGCCTGAAATACTCCACAATTATTCACTGTCAGCTCTTGCACAAATTTAGGACAAACGTCTGAACTCCCAAACAATACATACTGTAATAAGGTGGTATTGTTTCAATCAGACAGATATCTGCATTGAAGTGTTAGACAAGCAGACTATAGGTACGGTATTTCAGCCAGAAATCATTTAGTGCTGGATTGAATATTAACAGTGTTGTAAAATTACAATTTGTTAGTTAAGAACAACACCCAAAAGAAAGTATATATATATATATATATATATATATATATATATATATATATATATATATATATATATATATATATATATATATATATATATATATATATACTTGCCACACGATACTTTAGGATTCATTCAATCTTTGTTAAAGCATAATGATTTTGTAAACGTATTTACTGCTAGTCGATTTTGGAGTCGATTGTTTTGTCATTCTGAAGATAGTTGGGTAGCCTTTAATATATTTTTATTCAAAAGTCTCCGATGATAACCTAACAAGAAATACAGAACACTTTCATTCTTGCCATTAAATAGCTTGAAACAGAATGTATTTGTTATAGAAATGAAGACAATGCTTAATTTCTATAACTCAACGTGTATTTGTTATACTTGTGAATGTATGTTATAGAAATGAAAGACAAGGCATAATTTCTATAACTCAATGTAGTTGTTATACTTCTGAATGTATTTGTTATAGAAATGATATGCTGAAAACATTGGTTTGGTTTATTTGACACATTATGATTACTTGACAATACAACGCAGTATTCAATGTAACGATAACATTGTTATCCTTTTTAGCTACTTGAGCCCAGCATAGTGCAACATTGTATCACTCGCTTAGAGTTTTTTTAATCGTATCTTTTAATAGAATAGAAAATGTAAACAAACAAAAACATATATCATGAAACATTGTACGTCTTTTGAGCATTCATTGCGGTCATGCGTATTTTGCACAATGTTACGCTTCTTATTGTCCGCAATGTAGAGATTTCCAGGGAAACAGAAATACAACTTCAGAAAATGCCCCATTCTTACAGTATAGGCCTGCAGTGTGCTTGCCACTAGAGGTCAGTTGTGTGGCTAATCTGGGCACTTGTCAAATTGTCTCCTTTAATGAGACTCAAAGCTCCAGATGATATCCAAATCAAATGACAGAGTAAGCGCATGGAGATATATTTTTCTTCCTCACTTTTCGCTCAGAGATGTCCAATAGAAACCGGTTTGCGTGCTGATGTGCTTCCGGTCACTATTGATGTGTCTTTGATTTTGCATGCGATTGAAACGGGGAAGCGGGGTTTTATATTTAAAAACTAACCGCATTGCACGTGTTTTAGAAACCTTTCGTAATAAATGATCTATTAAACTATTAGTATTTCAAAGCTACAGTGGTAAAATACCCATTGCAATACAGGGAATGTACAGTCACAGAATTAAGCACTCTGGAGAGATTCATCTTTAGCTTGCGGGTTAGAGCACATCATTTTTGTTTTGCAGAGGATCAATTTATTAACATTCTGGAACCTGCTCACTGCTTGGCAGCAGATCACACACAGAAGAATAGCTGTAACTTTATTGATATTTGTCCTTTGCAGGATGTAATGTGGATGCACTTTTCTTTTTTGCAAATTGGCGGTCCCTGTCAGAATAGATTAATTGTAAAGCAAATGGAATCCCTGTCATATGTTTTCTAGCCTATATACTACTGTATACATAAAAGATGCATCTCCCTAAAGAGCAGATATACCAAAATGCACACATTATTCTGTTGAAAAGTGTGACCCTGTGGGCTGTTCTGGATTATACACCATTGCAGGATTTCACCCCTGACTTCCTTGAAGGAACGCTAGGTGATTTAACATCAGCGATGGCCGCATATCATCATCATCATCAGTGTAGTGGCAGGCGTTTCTGCTGTTGTCTGTGTATTAAACACATTTAAAATGAGTTCCTTAAAAATATTTGCCTGGAACTTACAACTGAATACTTGGAAACGGATCATTAAATCCACAGTAATAACCACTTGTAATTATCACTTGTAGTAGAAGATCAATACCAATGCAATCTTATTTTCTATTGCTTGCTATAGCAAAGGTGGTAAAGCTCTAGTGTCCACACAAGCAATTTATCAAAGAAATATAATGAATTGCTCTCTGGAGTGTGTACTGCAGTTTTCCATTGTTTTACCCTGTTGTACACTTTGTTAAATATTGACGGTCCAGTTAGTTTACATGCTCCCCATTGAAACCTGTGTGCCAGCTCATCACTCTGTAAGCCAAATAAGCAAGCTGCTGCTATCACTTACAGCACTGGGAGGTCCAATGCCATCTTCAAGCTATTTTTTTTTTTTTTTAATTTCAGGAAGCTAAACAGGAAATTTAGCAATATGTGGGCCTTTTTTAAAGTCACCTTAGTAATAGATTTTATGATTTTTGCAAGATGTGTAAAAGCAAAATTGTATTCAAATGTTTAACATCACAGGCAGCTACATCATTAATATTAAATAAAGTTGAAAATCAAAACGATGAAATAATTTCAGGTATGTATGATTCCATTTAAATAATTACTAAAACACTGTTCTCTACATGAACATGTATTATAATAAAAGGTGTTGAGTCTATCACATGTATTTTTATGTGAACAGGAAGTATTGTGGTGCCACTTTCAACGGCTGTAAAACAGCAGGCAGAGGCGAAAAGAGGCCGTTTAAGCACCCTTGTGAATATTTAATTACAACAACAACAACAAAAAATAACAAACAAAGTTCATCAAAATAAATGGCTACTGTGTCTTTAAATATCTCTAAACTATATGCAATAGAGCCTATATACAGAGGCTTGCGGCCTATCACAATTTAAAATGGTCATCTCTAGTCACTGTTACCTGTTGTGAAATGTTACTTTTTTGACAGGCGTGATGCACAACATGCTTAAGAAATTAAGAGTTTTGAGCTATGACCAGTAAAATGCTTGATGTTGTTTATAACAGCAACAATAGATGACCTAATTTTGTATCAAACCCACATGAAGTAATGATATATGTATAAAAACATTACTGAACAACAACTTGTGTATATTCACATGCTCTTCGGTACTGGCTGGACATTTTTTGTTTTCTACTTAAACTCTTTCTGCTTTTAAACATAACCGTGAAATAGTCATCTGAAAACAGCACTCTTTTTGGTTACCTAGGTTACTAAGAGAAATGTCTTCCCGTTCATGCCAACTGGAAGCTGCTAAAGGTGTGTGAAGGATGTGATTAAGTGCTCTTCACTCTACCTGTTCTATATTATGCACCAACACTTTCATTGCTGCTGACTGCTACAGAGTATAGCATTCTAAGAAAGATCTGCTCATTGAAAATTGTCCAGATTCACAAAACTCCACTTGGTTGCTTAATTTAAGCCTCCAACGCACCTTTTAGTTGCTTCTCCCCGTGGGATTTAAAGTGGCCACTGCCCCTTTTTATCCCCTAAACACACCACTCTTCATCCGATAGACAGAGCCTTGCATCCCCCCTGCATTAAGCACTCGGATATTGCTTTCTATTATTCACCTTTTGTTGGTTTTGAGTTAAGGTTTACTGTGTAAGGTTACATATGCAGCCCACACTACATATCTGATACACTCAGTATTGTATGCAGTTTAGACAGATTGAGGCTCATTAGTCTCTGTCCGCTGTAGTCAGATAGACAGCTAGATATCAATAGGCATTAGAAAAACAGTAAAATGCAGTTATTACCTTGGCAAGTGCATTCGCATTAGTAACAAAGTGACCACAGCCCAAATTCTTATTTGATGTTATATTTAATTAACTGCTCTGGGGCTTGATATTTCTGCCTCACCAAAAGTACTGAATCATTGATCAGTCTGAACAGTAATTGTGAGTGCCTGACCATCTGTTTTAAGCTCTAACTGGGAAGTCAGTCGCTACTGTGTCGCTTGTCTTTAAAAAATGGCAAACACCCTAGGGGACAACTCCTGTTTGGTCTTCAGTACGTTTGATTGGAAGCAACTGGCAACAGATGGGGAAGATAATGGCTACAGTGGACTGTGAGCCTAAAAGCAAGAAACAGCGGCAATACGAATCGTGCCCACGGATTTAAAGAGTGTAGACTGTCACCTAGTAATAGACGTGGCCACTTTATTAGGAATACATACCTTGTATACTTCAGATAATTAGGATTGTTCAGTTTTTTATGTTTTTATTAAAAACTGCTTTTACAACATTTTGCCACTGGTTTTGCGTAGTATACCATTCCATAATACTCAATTTTTTCTATAATGACCTGTAAGTAGGACATCAAAATCCGCTGTGTGTTTTCCGAGCAATATTGTAAAGGCTATGAATGACTGTTTTTAATCTCCCTGACTTACAGTACAAACTCAGCAGGCACTTTGCCTGCGTGTCTTTGAAAGTGCGTCCGTACACTGTTGTGGGCGCTGGCAGAAAGCACACTGACAAATGGGGTGGCAGGAAAGGTTGGTTCTTTGTTAAAGAAACAAATAAAATAATAACCACCTCCCAAACGAAGTACATCATTTTTAAACAATCACTTTTGTGAACAGCAATTTTTCCTCTGGCCAATATACAAATAATGTCCTGTTTTATAGCTATTCATATTTGGCCTGGAAAATTGATGATAGAAACGGCTCTTTCTGTAGCTTACGTAATGTATGTTTTAGATTGCTACAGGGAATTCACAGCCAGTAAGTAAGACTGAATTATTGAACAATAAACAGCTAAATATGAACAAATCGTTGAATCATTTAACATTTAAATATATATCCGTTCTCATAAACAGGAAAGAATACATTCTCAGTTCCTCCCTTCCCTTAACTGAGATGTTTGTTTCTTAATGGATTAAATGATACAATGAATAATGCTTAATCTTTATTTAGTGCTACACTACACTATTATAGTGTACATGTTTTACAGAATGCTGTTAGTATCTGCACTTAGAACTGCTGTTTATGAAGCTGTTTCTCATTCCCCATACATTCTATTTTAGTAAGACCTAATTTCAGATTATTACATAAACCCTTATGTTTCCAAGGCCACCATGGAAAACACAAGGCTCCAGTATAAATCATTTCCAATCCAAAAGTAAAGCTGGCACTGCTCCTGGTGTATTCCATTCATGTAATGTAATCGAGTAAAGGTGGTGTAGTGGGTTCAATTATTACAGTTCAACCCACTGCGTCCCACGCTGGAGGGCTGGGGTTGAACCTGGCTCGAACAAATCAGCTCAAAACCAGAACCCAGAACCACTCAGAATGATTGAAGCAAACATCACAAAATAGAACCCAGGACCACTCAGAATGATTGAAGCAAACATCACAAAACAGAACCCAGGACCACTCAGAATGATTGAAGCAAACATCACAAAATAGAACCCAGGACCACTCAGAATGATTGAAGCAAACATCACAAAATAGAACCCAGGACCACTCAGAATGATTGAAGCAAACATCACAAAATAGAACCCAGGACCACTCAGAATGATTGAAGCAAACATCACAAAATAGAACCCAGGACCACTCAGAATGATTGAAGCAAACATCACAAAATTGAACCCAGGACCACTCAGAATGATTGAAGCAAACATCACAAAATTGAACCCAGGACCACTCAGAATGATTGAAGCAAACATCACAAAATAGTTGTGTTTTTTTCAATTTTTTAAACTAGGCAACTTAATAATTTAAAGTTTGCTTTCACCGATCTTTTGAAAACACTTTGGACCTGCCAAGATTTTTTTTTTGTCAGTTCCAAGGAAGAGACAATTAGATTGAACTGGCAACTGGGTGCTTTTATTGGCTGAAAGGGTAGTTTTATGGTATTTATGGTAGATTCATTTTCCATATCTTCAGTGCTTGTTTAATACAGATAGCTTTAGTTTGTTACCTCAGTTCTTCATATGCTGGTAGCCTGGGAGCTCAACATACTACTTGTAGCCTTGGAGTGACTGAGGAAATAAAATGAAGTAATTCCAGAGGCTATTTTATTGGTATCTTGAGACAATTGAAATGAGGTTTGTGTAACATGTCTGCTTTAGTAATTGATTTATAGTCACACTAGACTGTAATGGTGACAGGCTTGGGGAAATATGTCGGAGCCAGTATATTCCTGACTGTCACATAAATATTTAATTCATTTTCATTGCCTTTTCTTATGCTATGATGTATTATTTCTACATAAAATATAAAATAATTCCACTTCTACTTGAACATAAAACACCATTTTGTTTGTTCACATTGAGCATGCAGTTAAAAAAGGAAAAACTATTGTGCCGAAGGTGTCATATATTAGCAATTGACATCCATTTGTGATTCTGACTGTGTTGCACACTATATTGTACTACACTATACTATACTATCTGTCACAAGATTAAAGTAGTAAGTATGTAGTTTAGTACAGGTGATATGCCTTCAAAGTTAACAGAAATGATGGAAACTAGAATAGTCTAATATTAAAGCACATCCATCAGGAACTGTAATTACTTCTTGTCCCGAGGTTGTCCAATTAATGTGAATATACTGTACAGTAAAACCTCTCCTTTAAGGCCAGGTACTATATATATATATATATATATATATATATATATATATATATATATATATATATATATATATATAGGTACCACTTTTGTAATCCAGTCTTCTTTTGTACTGAAAAGTGTTGTGGATTTAATTGCCTTGTAATGCAAAAAATAAAGTTTTTTATTGGTGTATTATGTAATGCCCTTTGCCTGTAAAAGGGGACTCGTTTATTGGTATATTTTATCAGAGTGACAGCTGGTTAAACTGCCTTAGGGCCTGACAGTTGTGAAAATGGCTTTGTTTAGCTGAAAACCCCCTTTGTACCCAGCACAGATGAGAAGCCATTTTAGAGGTTCTGCTAACCCACAGGCTGGACCAGCATGCTTCATTAAACCTAAATCATTCAAAAATGAAGAGTTGTGCGATCCACAGGAATCTGAAATTGGTGTATTTATTCAAATGTAACTTTGTGGGATGCTTTGCTTGTTTTGATTTGTTGTACAGCGATTTGTCAAGAAAGACAACATTTCCCAATATACAGAAACATACACTATACATTTCCCAATATACAGAAACCACCCACTTAGTTTCCTTTGAATTGTTAAAAAGTCTCAGAATACATTTAGCGTAGATATTATTGGCAGGATACACTGTTTAACTACCGGTCCCCGTTTTGATTGATTTCTTTTCTTTTTTCAGAAACCAGTTTCCTGCTTGGAAATGCCCAAATTGTGGACTGGCCTATAGTTTATAGTAATGACGGATTCTGTAAACTTTCTGGATATCACCGGGCTGATGTAATGCAGAAAAGCAGCACCTGCAGGTAACCGAGCTGCCAGTCCATTTCAACTCACTTCGGGCAAATCAAAATAATCTGTTATTTCCCCAAAGGTACACAAGTAATTGAGCGGTTGTTCAAACGGTTTCTTCTTAAAATACATTTGATAGTGACTCAAGTATCACAAGGAAACTGAAAGTTTGGATGACAGATCCAACCTGTCAGTGCATTTTAAACCTGTTTCATGCACCTCATTGCAAAAATAAGAAAGTTAACATCATTTTTATTTGTGGGACACACGTGTCCCTTATACCTTAAAGGGTTAAACCTTTTGGAAAGATGCAAACCTGTATAACCTCCCTGTTTAGGAGTCCTGCAGAGGAAGTGTATGTATTGTAGCAATACATGCTTACTTCTCAAAGCTTGCTTTAAAATATCCCTTTGTCTCCTCCTAGTTTTATGTATGGTGAGCTGTCTGATAAGAAGACTATCGAGAAAGTCAGACAGACCTTTGATAACTATGAGTCCAACTGCTTTGAAGTCCTTCTTTACAAGAAGAGCAGTGAGTATTGCAATTTCTATTACTGGAAGCTTTCAGCCAGAGAAATCATCTGGCTCATTCATTTTCCTGTTGTCTTTCAGAAAGCACTGCAGTCAAAAATTGCATCTCACAATATTTTGTTTAAAACTGTCCCCAAATGCTCACCAACTTTCCACATAGCTCTGGATTTCAGTACACGTGTCCACTGACCAACTGAGATCTAACTGGTAATACTAGCAAGGCTATTTCCTGCTGGGATATGTGCAGAATGCCAGTCATTCATACATTACTCTCCCATTTAGGTGTCTGGTTTACTATTCAAATGTAATGCTATTGGAGGTGCTGTCCGAGCTGAGTAGACATCAATCTGAGGTCCTGTCTACGTTGCAAGCATTCCAAATGGCACAGTTTCAGTGATATATACTCCCATATACGTTATATCACCTGTTAAAACACAGATGCTGAAATCGGTACAGACTTTCTTAAGGTTTTTTCCAGTGTAAATGTTGCAGGTTAGATTTTGTTAGAACATAAGAACATAAGAAAGTTTACAAACGAGAGGAGGCCATTCAGCCCATCTTGCTCGTTTGGTTGTTAGTAGCTTATTGATCCCAGAATCTCATCAAGCAGCTTCTTGAAGGATCCCAGGGTGTCAGCTTCAACAACATTACTGGGGAATTGGTTCCAGACCCTCACAATTCTCTGTTAAGTGAGTTCCCTTATGAGCCTGCATGTAAACTCAGTGCTGCTACAAGTGTGGTGGTCTATTTGAACTTGCATGTCAAATATTACTGTTGGAAATGATCAATGTCTAGTTTTTATCATCATCAGTGACTGTTTGTTGAACCAGGAATGGCTGATTGATCAATATTTCTGATTATCGATGCAACACTCTCTCTTTTTGTGATTATTACAGGAACGCCGGTCTGGTTTTATATGCATATTGCCCGATAAGAAACGAAAATGACAAGGTGGTTTTATTTCTGTGCACTTTCAAAGACATCACTGTATTCAAACAGCCTATTGAAGATGAGTCAACAAAAGGTAGGTGTTGTGTTTGATCAACTGCTGAATAATAATCTTAAGTAAATTCTGTATAAATGGACCTTAGGGGATATACATGTGTATGAAGAGGATCACAGGAAGGGAAGATTTTATAGTCTTTAATGTAAATGTTCTTGCAGTACCCAAAAGAAGAAATATCCTCCAACATGTTTATCAGATAACTATTTTATTACAGTGTAGATGTTTGCCCTCTGTGAACAATCAAGCATGCAGACTCTCCTGTAAACAGCTCTGTGCGATGAACCTCTATGAGCCAAACAGGTTTGCGATCAGCTGTATAATATTATGTAACAGGCATCAGATTGATTGATAGAAAGAGATGCCAAAGCTTAACATATGTCCTTGTCTGCCAGGCAAAAACAAAATCCCTGCTGGAAATGAGGTACCTTGCTTAGCACCATTTAGATGGTAATGTGCCCACAGCGGAATATCAGTAAGATAAAAAGTGAATGCAGATTAATACATCTTTCTTTAATTATTATTATTATTATTTCTTAGCAGACGCCCTTGTCCAGGGCGACTTACAGTCGTAAACAAAAATACATTTCAAGAATTACAGTACAAGTAATAATACAATGAAGAGCAAGATAAATACAATGACTTTGGTTCTAGCAAGTACAAGTATGACTTTAATGTCTTTGAATACAACATCTGGACAGCTTTGTATCCAAAGTAAGAAGCAAAGTGAGTTCTAGAGATCTATGGAAAACCATTGTACAATCTCGCCATCTGTAACATTGAACAGTTCATCTTAAGAGCCTTGAGTAGTCCTTAAAAGCCTTAAATTAAAAAACCTTTAGATTTTCTCAATAAAAGGTGCCCTTCCCTCACCTTTACAATGAAGTACCAATCAATGGCAATTATCTTCTGCACTGTGATTTAAAAGCCGATGTGATTGGAAGCAAACTTTCCTTTTACCGGGGGAGCTGACATTTGTACGGCCGTACTGAAGCCGTAAACTGACATTGAAAATGTTGTGAGACTATCAAATGCAACTGATGTACACGTGACCTTTCCTTAACCTACCTTAAGCACTACCGCTAAGCATTCTGGGATATGGATTTATTTTTTGTCGAGTTTAATGCACTACAAAATCACAATTGTTCTTTTGTGTGACTCAGGAAGTTCTCTCGTGTCAACACCCCCCCATAACTGCCTTCTAGTGCCAGGCAACCAGTGAAGCACCTAGTATTGTCCAACAACAGCAAGGAATGTCACAACAGAGACTGATCAAAACAAGCTCTGTGTTTTGAACTTCCATTACAGTAGCTGAATGCTCGAAGAAGGACTGAGTCTGAGAGCTCAAGTGTTGGCCCATTAACGGATAAAAAAAACAACAATCAACTTTGATCTATTCAATTTGAATTGCCTGGTTCTCATTACACAAAAAATAAAAGAGGACCATTGTGTCATTTAAGGGGATGTTGTAAGAGCAGTTTTATGTAAAACAGCTGGTGTATAAAATGTAGGCAGTGGATTCATATACAGCCTTAAAATGGATTCCTAAACCTCATTGCATACATTCAGTATGCAGTTCGGTATTTATCTACTTGTGCACTATTAGGCTAAATTCAAGTTTTGTCTTTTAAAAAAGCTCAAATGCTTATAATTTACGTGGTGTAGTGCATCTGTAAAATGCTTCCCCATGCTGCACCCCAGCCTGTGTAGCTTGGTGTGTTGCAGCGGGAAGCAATTTACAGCTGTCCTGTCCCACTCATGCTTTCTTTCAGACTTTAGAGAATGAAAGAGTGTAGATAATAAATACAGCTGCAGGGACTGTTAGCAACCAGAACGAGGAGTAATCTAAACACAGAAGATAAAAGCCACAACAGCAGTGATAAGATAATACAACATGAATCACAAGCAAGCACGTAGTTCTGTAAGCACTCTGTCAGAACTCTTGACAGACTGCACAACAAGTGCATATGGTCGAACCACTGAAGCTCATTCAAAACGTGGAACATTTGAGAAGCTATTCAAGGAACATCTTGCCTCTTCTGAAATCTCAATATATTTATAAATTGGGAGAAGGCATAATTGACAGCTACTGTATGCATGTGATAGCTGTATGTGTTAAAATCTGAATCCTGACCTTTGTCCCGCTGTGTTATTTATAAATGTGCCCAATGCATAGAAACGTTCAACTGGTTAACAAAAAAATATATCTGTGCATTATATGTCATGCGAGCAAATAATTAATTACAGCCTATAATAAATACAAGTGATTTGTATTGGTTTCACCAACATTAACTGATCACTCATTAAGAATAAATAGGCTTGTCTGATATGAATGAAATCATTCTTAAAGGATAGTCAAGACAGCAGCACAACTTCAAGGTGCTACCTTGGCTTGCTCTTTCACTAGCTTTATTTTCCCATAAGCATGCAAGATGATTTATACTCCAATGCTTGCAGAAACTACCCCATCCAAGCACATTACACAAACGTTTGCCCAAGGTAGTGAAATTCACAAAATGATTTCAAATGGGTTAAAAATGTTCTATATCCCCTTCAGACTTGTTTTTGCCATATACTGTTCAAAACCCATGTAGAATGGCACAACTATATTTGTTTTCAGAGCCTAGTTATTAAATTAGTTATATTTTCTGTGTTGTATAGTAAGGACATCAACAGTGTATTACTCTTTGATGCTCTGTATATACAGTATACACTTTTTTATGACATATCCCACATTATATGACATATTTGTTAAATAATCTGTCACATCTTACCATTGTTTGGTGCCACTTTGATTTCTGTAGTGAGGAACAGTTGCATTAGATTTATGTCTCTTACTCTTATCATTATTTATAATAGGGTTTCAAATAACAAGAGAGCTCTGTTCTGTGAAGTAAGACCCTCGTCCTCTTTAAATATGAAGCTAAAGAGACATCCTTAAATCACTCTTAAAGGGTCAGAAGCTTCAGAATCATGTCAAAGGTCCTGTTATCACTTTGCGGATCACAGGAAACATATTTCAGTCGGTCAATATAACAACGGTTCTTGAAATGTCAGAATTATAACAGATTCCATGGCATTGTTTAGCTTTAATTGGATGAGACAGTAATGGGAACGATTTGTACTCTCTTAAGCCTCTCTTAACCCTCCCATAAAAGAGCTTGGATTCTTTGATTTGCATTGCCATTAATTACTCAGTACTTGAACTACACATTTAGACTTACGGACATATTAATAAAAGTTAATAAAAGGTAATCATGCAAACTCTAAGATCGAGAGATACAATTTTAATTTCTTGTTAAACATATTTTAATTTATTTTGATACAATTACAGTGTTATTCACCAAATCCAATACATATAATTTCAATAAATATTATAAAGGTGATGTGTTAAAATATAGTGATGGAGGGTTCCTTTTTTGTAAAAACAGAGAACCTTCCTGACTGCTGTATATTTTTATTTTTTTTTTTTTTACTGTTACATATCAAAGACTTCATGCTGTGCATGGGTCTTGTAGTGCTGGTTATTAGGTTTTTATTTCTTGAGGTGCACGTTAAGTGCATATTCATATAGTATATAGTGGATATAGTAGGGAGTTATTGTGCACTGAAGTGTGCTTTTTAACCTTTCTAAATCTGTTCTTGAGATTAATTCAGGATTTGTGGCAATAAAGGACTGTGTTGAAGGCATAACTTGAGAATACGTGTGATGCTTATTAGGTAATTAAAACAAAATGGATGGTAACACTTAACAGGAGCAACAAATGATGCTGTCCGTGGAGCAGGAGTGGCAGCCGGTTTCATTTATGATACAATTGAAAGTAAGCTTCAGTGTTTGCCTGCCAGAGTTCACTCTGAGGCTGTACTGTAGATCCCATCTGCAAAATCTAAATACTGTGCCATGTGCGCTTTATAATCACAGCAGTGACTGCCCAATCAAACAGCACCCCTGGAACCCAGTCACACTGAGTAATACGGTTTACTATAAGCACAGACAGGTCAGAGATACGAGGAGCGTTTGTGTTGAAACCAGCAGCGCCCTCCAGCTTCTCATTGCAGAGCTGAGCTAGGTTTCTGTAAATGGTTTTAGAACAGGAAAAGATCAGAGTGTATTTATTGTGGTGTAGGATCCTGACAGGTATGAATCATTTCTTCTTCAAGCAATTTTGAAGACCAAAAGATAATAAACAGCAAGATGCAATTAATAGGCTGAAAGACGATAAAACACTGTATTGCAGTACAGTAAATGTGCTGTTTTTTTCCATATTGTCACTACCTGGTTTTCTGTCAGTGCTCGGGAATTTGCATGCAAATTGCGCCGGCAACATTAGATCTGTGTGATAAGCTTAAAAGGGACTCAGGAGAACCATTCCATGAGAACCCTTCTTGTGCATCCTATTTATCATTGTGAGAATTAATCAGATTTCTGGGATAACAGGTTTAGACTTCCTATGGGATCTATTTACTAGGTTAGTGGCATTGCCAGATGAACAATGCAGGGCCAGTTCATGTATATTAGTTTTGGTGGCAATCGACACATTATCGGCACATTATACTGAAAGAAATAATGACATTGTATGTTTTGGTTTGACATGTGTTTGACCTTAATATTTGGCAGGTGGTATTCCCAGGAGATTACTGTCACCAAAGCCTGAAATGTGGGTAAAACCTGCACAAGAGAAACAAGTCCAGCTACATGCAGTATGCATTATTTGGGATCTTCAATTCCTATATATTTGCTGTTTGAAAGCAAAGGGTGGGATTCCAGAACCTATAATGTAAAGTATAACCCTAATCCTTACTGTAACCCTCACCCTAACCCGAAAGGCCTCCACACACCAGACACGATGCGATTCTTCTTTTGGCTACAAGATACTTTCGCAGCGACATGACCATACACACCAGATGCGACAGGTTTGAAAACTGCCAGATCTATACAACTATTACAAATTGCTATTGACAAACCTATGATCAAGACTGGTACATATTCGTCAACATGATGTGGAAATCTTTGACTGTTTTTCGACTTATATGGCAATAAATCATACACACCCGGCTTATCCAGTTCCTTCGAAATGGACTCCCATATATTATCTTTCAAATCTGTGTCTTTATAATTGCGATGAACTTTGTCATGAACCTCTGGGTAGTTTTTCAGCAGCAGGTATTATTGTTTCCTCCATCATTCTGGATACTTCTTCACCCTGCTGGACCACGTGCATTGAAGCTGTTCTCTGATTGGTTAATTCCCAAGTTGTCGCACGACAAATCGCAAAAAAAGTAGGATTCAATCCTGTTTATTTTGCGTCGCCCTGGTGTCGCTCCCGTATCACCTGTCATGTCGCCGGTGTTGTGTCTAACATACTTATCAAAAGTATAGGTTCTTTTCATTTTGTCCCATCGCTGCACAGTTTGTGTGTCGCATCGTGTCCGATGTCTAGCAACTGTAACCCTAACCCTAACACTAACCCTAATATGCAAATTCCAGAACCTATACTGTAAAGTAAACACAAACCCTAACACTAAAATATGAAATATTATGTATCTGATACTGTTCTTAGGTAGAACCAACCCCCCTCTTGAAACTGATTTTCACTTTGTTATTCCCTGAGCCTAACAAGAATACTTTTTTGTTGCATACAGCAGATGGTTATGATACTTACAAACTTCAATATACAGTATCTCAAAAAGTATTAGTGTTTTACAGTCTTGGAGTACTCAAGGCCAGTCTTTAGCCTCGACTTGACTTTGGCTTGAGTGTCTGGCCTCGGACTTTGATGACAGGGCGTTTTGAGACTAGTCATGTGTAATAGCATGCATAGCTGAATTTCTGTTTTCTTGTTTCTGGATTACTGTAAATAAGCTAAAAAAATTCAAACTCTTAAGTGAATTCCCATCATCAAAATCCATTTATTGAATCTCCATGCTCCCTCTTTTACTCAGCTGTTCTGGACATCTCTTTGACTGCCTGAGGCATCTATGAATGATTTCTTCATTACTTAAAGAGCTTCTTAATCTTGCCTCTCCTGATCCCATGACTAGCTCTGTCTGCCCACACTCACTCTGCATCCCTGACTGGCCTGTCTCTCTGTTATTCCCTATCAGACTCTCTGGACCCGACTCCTTGACACTCTGATTCTTATGTCATCTCAAGGTCATCGGTGCCCTCTCCTTAAAAATAATGTGATATCTTGTTACAACGTAAGTTGCCCTGGATAAGGGCATCTGCTAAGAAATAAATAATAATAACAATAATCATTCAGGCTGACCCTGAGAGACTTTGAGGTAACCTTAGGAATTGCCATGTAACACTGCCTGTCACTTCAGTCTCTGTCTTGACAACTGACTTCATAACTTCACACAACACTGGTGGTGGCCCTTTAGCTAGGCTGTTTTAATTCTGCATTCTGTTTTACCTGGAGTTTCTCTCACACTAAGCCTCCACAATTGGACTTTCTGTTATGCTGTAGTTTTCTACAGGATTTCCTGGGTTCATCCCTAAACATCAGCTTAGCACTTAGTTAGTACACTACTTATGAAATAATCCAATTTTCCAAACACTGTTACTGATGTGCATGACAATACATTATATTTAATTCACATTCCACCCGAGGAAAAAATATGACATCTGGAGAAGGAATAATGACAGGATAAACTTGGGAGTTAACCTGATTAGATCTCTTACATTTCCACAGCATTTGAGCTACCTTTGGCTTAATCCGCTTGAAAATGCTGTCACTGCAACATTATTTTTACCCCAGTATACTGTACATGATGCGTTGTCTGTTCCCTACCACATATTTTTGTTACGAGATTATTTTACATAAATTAGTATTTACAATGTTGTAACCACATTTTATATGTATGTGTTTATGACAACAACTTTGAACAAGCTTCTGACACAGACAATGAACTTGAAGAGTAGTGACGTGCAGTGAAAATCTAATGAAATCTCCTGTGGACTGCGTGCATTTTACATTTGCTCAGTGGCACAAGAAAGAGACAAATGTAATAAACATGAAGTGGCTGCAGATGAAATCGTGTTGCTGATCCGCCAGAGCCCTGTGAATATAATAAGCTGAGCTTGCTTACCGGTAATTTAATAACGTGGGCTGGTGAGGAAAAGATTGATGTTGAAGGTATAAAGAAACAAATACGGCTTACAGCTATGGCCAAAGTTTTTTTGTATCGCCCTATTGAATTAACTAATTTTGCTTCATAAAGTCAAAAGAAACCTGCTGAATAATGTTATGTTAATATATTGAATTACATACTGCTTTGTAGTTTTCCATGCACTTAACAAAAACAAATTACAAAAACATTGAAAAATGTGACATTTCAAAATCTATACTGTACTACCATTATGGCTTCCGGTAGACTTTTACAATATCATTTTGTAGTTTCTTTGATTACATGATGTTAATTAAAAGATCTACATTATGTTAATATAGCTGTATTTTTTAAATTATGTCTTAATCCCAAAATCCTAGATGATGCAAAACCTTTGGCCATAGCTGTAGATGAGTTACTATTTGCAAAATAGTGGAGCTGAACGAAATGCATTATTGATCCTAAAATTGAACCAAATTTGTAAAGCTGCTGTCTTGTTGCAGAAATGTCATGACGGTGGCTTCTACAAGACACATTTAGTTGGTTTGGCATCGGACCTCTCCCACAGCTGTCACTGCACCAGTGATATATTGCAGCATTTAAAACTGTTAAGCCTGCAACTCTGTCAAGCGACAAATCACAACATCCTGTAAAATGTAAAAGTTTATGGCAGCACCTTTATTGATGTATTAAATACACCAAGATTCTTTTAATTATCTGTTTTTGTGTGAATTTAAACAAGCTGCTTTCTAATAATAGCTCATTGCTTCTTTTTATGTGTAATTACACTGATGAAGTCCCTAGCCTAGTCATTTATATACATGACATAGTTTCAACAAATTTTACTAGGGTTATTTATACTATTTAAAAATGTATTTGATCATTGTGTAGGTGCAGAATATTGGATCCGGTTTGACATAAAAAGATTTAGAACAGGAATTTTATGGATAAATGTGATGTTTTGTCTTTAAGGATGGACAAAGTTTGCTCGTTTGACACGAGCTCTGACAAACAGCCGGAGCGTTATCCAGCAGCTGACGCCAATGAACAAGGCGGATGTGAGCCACAAGCACTCGAGGCTGGCAGAGGTGAGTTCCTGAATGGCTGGAGTCAGATGCTTTATGGAATATGTTCAGTTCAAATCCCAGAAAAAGACAGGCACCCCAATACAAAAATCCCCTTAAACTGCACCTTCAATCAAAGTTTTATGAAGCATTTGCTCCAATCTTACTACTTTTTTTAATGGAGATAAAAATAAGAAACAAACAACATGATGGTGCTTAATAGTGCTTGAATTATATGACTGATTAAAGACTTGAGTTAATGGTTTGACTATGTGTCCCCTAATGTCAAGGGGACAATATTCATTCAAGGTATTCATTATAAATGTTTATTATAGTAAAAGCAGAGCAAAGTGTAACAAAGCATGGTGAAAGCATGCTAAAGCATAGGTAAGTATTGTAAAACATAGCGAGGTATGGTAAAGGATATTAATAAACATGGCAAACAAGGATAAACTATGATAATATGCATAGTATAACCGTGAGAAAAGCATGGTAAAACTGCAAAAATACCATGCAAAAATACCCCGTGAGCCACCAGTACCATTTCTTGCCTGCTTCACCTCCTGTTCATTGAAAGTCTCCCATCCAGCAATTGAACAGGCTCAGCCCAGTTTAGCATCTCAGATCTGACAAGAGAATAAACCAAGTGGATATGGCTTCAGGCTGTTGGCCGTGCACGCTGTGCTTTCTGTGTACAGACAATCAGTCAGAGTCCAGTGCTGACAATCCAGCCACTTACACAAGCAATAATACTGTTCACCCAAGAGACTCACCCACCAACCTCCTATGCTGAGAGCCTTTGAATTAGACAAATGGCAAAACTGGCAGCCACTGTGAGTGAATGACCAATTAAAATGGAATGACAGAGTGGATCAGCTCCTCTCTACCATTACCTGACTGAATCATCTCAAAGTAAACTTTTCTATAGGTACTGAGCGCAGCAGCAATACTTTGTTATAATAAATATTTACGCTTCATATGGGATCTCATTTACCACCGTGCATTCCCAGTCCAATCTGTTATCTGACCAGGAATAAACTGTGTTGCAGTCAATGAGAAGTCCTGCTGCACTGTGATCTATCTATCTATCTATCTATCTATCTATCTATCTATCTATCTATCTATCTATCTATCTATCTATCTATCTATCTATCTATCTATCTGTCCATCTTTAATTAAACTTAGTTCACAATACAGTAGATTGGCTGGTCCGAACTGATCTATAATCTGAACCACAATATCACAATGCATGCTGATAGTAGCTGCAGAAGCCTAACTTTAAAGGCATTAGTGTGCAAAAAACAGTTTGTGTTTTTTGTTTGGGAAGTATCAAAAATCGAAAGCAGGGTATTATTAGTACAGTTGAGATTATGATCAAATGACTAATCTCAAAAGGGGCTGATCCCAACTGGTTTGGATTAGCGAGAGTCTAATATCAAATAATTGTAATTATCAGAAATAAAAAAACTACACATGCTTACGTTTCTTATAATACCAAAAGAGAGATGCACACAATATCTTGTCAGCTACTGTAAGGGGAGATAAGATAGCTCTTATAACAGATGAGCTTTTGCTGCAAAAGTGAATGGATGAAGCAGACTTGCAGTTTTGATGGGATCTGTATGTGCTTTTTATTGCAGTCAGATTTGATTTGACGAAACTAGACTTGTTTAGTTTAGCAGAAAAAGGGTAAGGGAAAATGTAACTGCTTAAAATGTCACTTTAATTCTCAGTGCGAATATTGTACAGTAGGTTGGTGTTGGTGCATGAGACAGTTAAATTGATTCAAAGGTAAAAACAAGACCAACAATCTATCGCCAGATATAGGGATGTTTGATAGATAAAAATAAGTTCCATCTGAATGCCGGTTATTAAAGATTCAACTTCACTGATCAATAGTAATATTATGTCCCCATTCAACATTGATTTATTATTGTCATTAATCATACTTTAAAAAACTATAAATACAGTATATATCAGTAATAGAAGTGCATTACATCCTTTACAAATGTAAATCCATTCACCTGAGCTAGGCTACCATCATCCATTCGAAAGTGAACGTTGCAATAGTTGCTTTGTTAGGTTTCTAAGCATAATGTCATTTCTCGATAGCCTTGGATTTGTCCATGACTGACTTGAAGACATGACCTAGCAGAGATGTTAGCGAGGGCTGTGTGAAACAAGGTGCTAAAAAACAATCTGCTAAAAAACAGTTAAGAACAGAAGCCTGGCCGCAGTAACAACCAAATACAAAGCCCTCATCGATCTGTGCTCTTCTCGTGTTGCAGGTTCTTCAGCTGGGATCAGACATCCTTCCACAGTACAAGCAAGAAGCCCCAAAGACTCCTCCACATATTATTTTACACTACTGTGCGTTCAAGACCACGTGGGACTGGGTCATACTGATCCTGACTTTCTACACCGCTATCATGGTCCCTTACAACGTGTCCTTCAAGACGAAACAGAACAATATCGCTTGGCTCGTGCTGGACAGCGTAGTGGATGTTATATTCCTGGTGGACATTGTGCTTAATTTTCACACCACTTTTGTTGGCCCTGGAGGGGAAGTTATATCAGACCCCAAGCTGATCAGAATGAACTATTTGAAAACCTGGTTTGTCATAGACTTGTTGTCATGCCTGCCATATGACATCATCAATGCCTTTGAGAATGTGGATGAGGTAAGGGCATAGCCACTCCCCCATCATGGTGTTATTGTTTTCCTTTTATCCAACAGGATTTTTAACTGGTGCTTGGTGGCCTAAATGGTGTGTTGGGCAAATATTTTAATTACTGTATTACGGTTTTGGGGTTTATCTGGTCTTTGCAAAAAGGAACTAGTCCTTAATTAATTAGCTTCCAGCTGCATGTCAGTAACTCATTTGCATTTCAATTGCATTGTCAGTTCAGCCCAGTAATGAGCTTTGACTTCGGACCTTTGTGAGGAGTAGAAACCTTTGCCCCACCCCCATTTACACACAGCAACACTTAACATGTTTGTTTACCAAGTTTAACGTATCTGTGGTTAATGGCACCGCTTCTCAGGTACACCATGAATAATTCAGAGACCTCTTAACTGAAATATGTGACACTGCTGCAAAAATAGGTGCATACAAGTGCTTGCTTGTCTTAGTTACTCACTGTTTTAATTGAAGGAAGAAACCTTACTGGAATGACAATATATGAAGAGTAACGATGATGTGCTGATTTTTTTGTGTCATGTAGATACATTCACTTTTATAAAGTCTTCCAGTTAGAACAAGAACAGATAGAAGTAGTATTCTGCTTGTTTTTGGGACCACAAGTAAAAATGTAAGTGACAACATACTGTCTTTGAACTACAGTTGCAGCACTGATGTGAATTTGACATCTTTTAGCCTGCAGTAATACCAGAAGTGGGATTCTGTAATTCAGAAACGAATATGCTGACCTACTTTCCATGACTGCTGAAGTTACAGATATATAGTGACCTAGTGATGTGGTAATTACCTTGAGTAAGAAAGGATTATTAAGTAGAACTGAATTCCTTCTCCTAAAATCATTCCATCTGAAGGGTGGGATTCTTTGAATTGATGTCTTCTGGTCCTCATAAAGAGGTTAGAAGGTTGGAAGGCATCTCTGTTTTACGATTGTCCATCAGTATCGGTGGAATGACTGATGACAAGCCTCTGAACCACAGAGGGTCACAAAGCCTCCTAACTGATTTGATGAAAACGACCTGATAAAGAGGTCAAAGGGCAGCCTTCATTTTCTGCAGTCCATTTGATTCTAAGACGACTGGTTAGACTGGTGTGAATAGTGGGACTGGATCATGCAGTGCAGTTCAATTTAGACCAAACTGCAGCACAGGCCATGTTTCTTGTCTCCACATGCCCAGCTTACAGTCACAAAAGTATAGGCATTACATTTATCAATATAATATAGATAGTGACTTTCATGTTGCCAAGGACGGAGTCAAAGCTAACTTTTTGTGTTGCTGACATGCAGTGTACTACAGATTTGTATTGCAGCTGTATGGCATGGTTATAAAATGTCATTTATTTTATTTTTATTTTTACTATCTGCTTAACTTTAATTTAGTTTCCAGCCATTCTTAAAATTTCAGTTACTCAAATGTTGTGTTTAGTTCATAGACATGTAACAGAGTAGATCCGCAAAGTGTCTTTTTTCAGTTTTAGAGCCAGTGCCTTCTAGGAAATCAAGTTTTCTTTTGTATTCTTGTCAATACACAGTGCCAGTACACAAAACCTGATGACTAGAAGCTACTGGCGCTCATAACTATACAGACACTTTTCTAATCTCGCCTGTGTTAAACTTGCCTAAGGTAAAGCTAATATGGCAACTAAAGCTGCATAAATGTAGGTCACTACAGTAAATTTAACCCAATATTTCAGTAATTGCAATAGCCTGAGACTTCTCATTTCTTTCTGTAAGTGCTAGAGCTTATGCTATCATCTGGACTCTGTTGAAATAGAGCTCTGCATTACATCTCCTACAATATGTTATCCCATACCATATGTAATCCTGTGAAGACATGGTCTGCTTTGATTTACCTGTGTGCATTGTCAGAGAAATTCATTATTGAAGAATAGATTAGGACATAGGTAAGCTACCTCTAATGCTATGTACTATAGCTATGCTCATAGTTTATATTAGTAGATTTTGTCCAGCATGGTGTAAGTACAGTAAGTGCCAAACAGTAGGTACTGTATTAACTGTAATGATGGCTCTTTCTAGAGGGGCTTTCTCCAATAGGAATGTATATTGGCTGTGCTATGTATTAAAGTGTTTATGATTTCATAT
Source organism: Acipenser oxyrinchus oxyrinchus (assembly GCA_030684275.1). Lineage (NCBI taxonomy): Eukaryota > Metazoa > Chordata > Actinopteri > Acipenseriformes > Acipenseridae > Acipenser > Acipenser oxyrinchus. The sequence goes on from JAGXEW010000061.1 coordinate 225,938, forward strand.
TTAAACTTATATAAAATAAATAAAAGTCTGCAGTTAACTGTAGGGGAAATGCAGTAAATGCGCATAAACACAGCAGAACCTGGATGTACGGTACTTAGTCTGAGATTAGGACAGTGCTCTTGTGACCACACTATAAAAATGTTTTAGAACCACAGCAACCAAACGTTTAAACTATGCAGTTTGATAACTGTATCTGATACCGGTATGTAGAGCCACAATTTGTTAGTATATGAGAATAATATTTGAAAAATTGGATGAATAAAGGAAGCCTTCTTTTTCTTCTATGGTGATTGGTGTGGAATTCCATGCCAGTTTAAGTCACAAGATGGATATTCATTCTGCAGTACAGGGCTGGTCCCTGGAACTTATTCTTTCATACTGGTCCGCCCTTTCTATCGATGGGGTTATGATTTGAAAGATTCAATGAACCCTACTGTGGCCATATCTCTAATTTGGGGGATGTGATGTTAGTTATCAGCTGATGACTCCAATGTAATAAAATATTCAATGATAGCATTCTGATAAATGATCTATAATTGAAACAAAAGAATAATCCTTTTTGTTTGTTTGTTTTACCCCCAGAGTATAATCTTCGGGTATTATATTGTGGACAAAAGATGGAGTCATGGTTGAAACGGCTATATTATTATAGAGCAATAGAATCTCCATTCAGAACATTCAGGGCTTTGTATGGATTTGCAGTTCTGAATAATAATAGTAAAAAAGCCTATTAATTAAAAGCGCCAACAATAAAATAAGCTATTTGAATGGTAGCTCCATATTTACTACTGTAATTAAGTAATTATAAATGCAATGTCAATGCGATGAAACAGATTATTCTATAAAGAATATTTGTAGCATATCAGCTCTATGGATTAGTCGTGCTCTCTGTTTTTTTTTTTGTTGTTTTTTTTAATTAAGAATGATATATTTAGCATCTTGTATTTGAACAGTTGGATCTTATACCAGACTGGGCTCAATGTACTTGTGTAATTTAAGCAGAGAGCTGTACCATATGCTTCACGTTTCCATGACGACACAATATGACAGCTAATCAAAGTTGCTGCTGCAGTACTTCTACACTGAATTTTTCAGGATTAATAATACTGCCGTAAAAGAAGCCCATGATTTCCTCAAGAGGGGCAAACCTAGCATTTACTACCATACTACCATAGATTATTGACTGCAGCAACAGACAATGGCCCCATGCTGCAAGAGAATACTGGAAAGAGAAGGTCAATTATCTAGCATGTAACGGTTCCTGCTGAGTGTGTTATTACTGTTATGAAGTGGAAAACGTGTTTATATAGGCAGCAATCAAATATGCTGACTGGATTAGCTCAGCCACTGCTTTAGCTAAACAGATTTTTAATTGAAAGATCAATTCTGTACCTTGTTGCTCATGCTTTTTTAATTTGCAGGACTGCCTTAGCCACTTCTGATAATTATTATTATTTAAAAAAGATTGATCCTTAATCCAATTTAGGCTTTATTAAAACAAGTGCACTGTTACATGGGAGTTATATAAATATGAAAATATCATTCAAAAAATAATATTATACTCGTCTGAACCTTGACTGATTCAGAAGCAATTCAAATAACACTTAAATCTCTGAATGCCTAGTTACAAGGGAATACTAGGCTTACTCTAGTAAAAAACATGATCTGCTATAAAATAAGTCTCTTAAGCATTCTGAAGTTGTTAGTTTCTCTCTTTTTCTGCTTTCAAGAAATAGGAGTAAATTGGAGATTACTGGAGTAATCACTTTGAAAATCACCCGATTATTTCCCTATAATAGGAGTAAATTGGAGATTACTGGAGTAATCACTTTGAAAATCACCCGATTATTTCACTATAATAGGAGTAAATTGGAGATTACTGGAGTAATCACTTTGAAAATCGCCCCATTATTTCACTATAATAGGAGTAAATTGGAGATTACTGGAGTAATCACTTTGAAAATCGCCCCAGTATTCCCTATAATAGGAGTAAATTGGAGATTACTGGAGTAATCACTTTGAAAATCCCCATTATTTCCCTATAATAGGAGTGGTGAACCGTTGGTGGCAGTCACATGATACAAAGACCATGTGGGTCCCAGAGTGGCTCACCTGGTAAAGGCACACACAGCTGCGTGGTGTACAGGAGTCATATAGTCACGGGAGTGCATGTCTGTGAGAATTTGCTGTGGTGAGGGAACACAACTGGGCATTCTTAATTGGGGAGAACATTTGTGGTAAAAAAAAAAAATCGATCGGGAAACTTGTAAAATAGCAAGAGCACAAAATGGGAAGTACAGTATCATTAGATACAGCAGAAAAATACAAACCACACACAGAGCTGATCGAGCGTCAGGGTAGAAAAAGAGCAATACTGTAACTGCTCCTTTTCTACTGCAGTAAAATGCCTATCTCCAGCTGAAAGTGTTAGGATGCCAGGGTCAAACCCAGAGGCCTCCATTGAGATTGCAGCTTGTTTGTAAATGGGTGTCTCTGGCTTTATGACAAAGCTAGGCTACATCAAATCACTGATAGGCACTGAGGCAAAGAGACTGTTGCCAAATACACATTACAAAGTACAGCACTTTGAGTTGCTTCAATGCACTTAGAAGAATATTATTATGATATGTTAAGTATGTAGTGGTTCTAGCTTTGGCCTCTGCTTATGGAAAGGACCTAGGTTAAAAAGAGGGTTCATGGGGTTTTAAGTACAGATGCAGAGTAGCCATTTCAGTAGAATATTGTGGGCTGTTCATCTATAACACTTCATAAACACTCAATCATCTAGAAGTAAGCGCCTAAAATAGAAGTCTTTAAATTACAAAAGGCCCTATTCCCGAATGTATTGAAAGAATGTCTGATTTGATGGATTAAATGCTGATATTAAAGAAAATGTTCCAGACCCTTGTCAGCCGTATTGACTGCCTAGATTGCCAGCATATGTGAGTTAACGATATTGACATTAAATAACAAAACCGTGCTCGTGTTCTGCCCTTGTCAGAAATCCAGTGCCAAACACAAAGCCATCCCAGTGTGTCAGGATTAGGGTAGGAGCTGGTTTAAGTGCATTGGTTGCCAGTCAGAGATTAATTTGCAGTGAGTGAGGTAAGAGTTTTATTCTCAGCTTTTCTGGGTTTTGCACATCCCCCACTGCATTATTAATGACGTTATTTTAGAAAAGTCAGTTTTCTGCAGTTAATTCAGAATTATAGATGACAATATTACTGTTTGTATTTGGCCTGGGTCCTAAACATACATACATTTTCAAACACTAGATTGAAATGTTGATCCCTTTTGCAGTGGGTGAAGGAAAAACAATCTGTCATCAACTGTACATTTAAAACTAGGTATGCAAAACATTCATATAAAACAATACCAGGAAGATAGAGCAGTGTTTCAGACAGGTCACTCTGTCACCCTGGCAACGCAGTAACCGTGAACGCAGATCCAGGCACGTGTCTCACTACAGTATATACATATCATTTTGCAGCTATTTCAAGCCAGGTACATTTAAAGCTACCTCTGTATGCACTATGTCCTTTCTATGCACTGACTTATATATATATATAATTTCAGCTTTTGAAACTTGTATCACACAGCACCATACCCAAAAGTACAATCTACATGTACACTGTATAATTACTGTATATCATTACTAATTGGTGCCTGTTTCTTCAAATCTGTGCATCTAATTGCTGTTTGTAATTATAGCATGTACGGTATGACTGGGAGATATACAGGTTATGCACAAATTGCACTTGTTTTGTGGCTGTGCTAATAAAAACAGACCCCTGCATGAAAGAATGGAAAAAAACTCCACCGTGAATGAATTAATAAATGCAGCAGCTGGCTCAGATGGTTCAAACCTGGGAAAGTCAATACACCCCAAGTGCTACACACAGGATGCAGTGATCAGACTCTCAACAAAACCTAATTAATGCCCAAAAGGCTTGGGCAACATTGTCCCCTGTGATGCAAATGGGCAGACTTCATGGTGCTTAAGAAGATATTTTTCTCAGGTGACAGATACAATCACGATATAATTAACAGTCTATGGTGCCTGATGAAATACAGTACTGTCAAAACTCAATCCAATTCTGTGTAAACAACATGGGATATCTCAATTATAGGCTACCCTAAATCATTTCTAAATCATATTTTGTGCATGGAACAAACCAAATCAAACAGAAGTGTATGAAAAGCAAATTGAAACAAATGTAGTCTTTCAGCAAGCTGGTGGCAGTTCATTAAAAAAAAAAAAATACAGTCTAGAAGTTATAAAGTTACTTAAATTCAATTGGCAGCATATGTCAAGTCTGTGGTGCCACCTACACTTAAAATACTCACTGTGTTCAACTTAATTTTCTGTGAGTCCTTATAATCGTGAATCTGTTTGGCTTGATAACCCCAGTGGAAAACAATGGCTTGAGCACACCTCAAATTCAAATTTTGCCCCTGGACAATTTACAACAGTGATGGAAATAAGACTCTTATTGCCATTTCACCCATTCCAGGTTTTAATATGAGCTTGATTAGCCAGAGTGTATATGTAACAAGCTCAGGTGTGTTTTATTAAACTCATAGTAAAACAAGGAATGGATCAATCTACTATGCAATGGGAGTCTTATTTCCACCCTGTACAACATCTAAGAGTAAGGATGTTTGTGTAAAAGGTGAGACCCCGTTCTTCATGCTGTGGTGGGCAAGGGTGTTTCTGACAGGCCCCAGGGTGATGCGCTACAAAGGATGCACCATGCAGGCTCTTGGCAAATGGGTCCTAAGCCTTTCTGGAGACAAGATTGCTGCAAACTGTTACTGAATCAAGCCTTGGTAGAGGATCAAACAACTCGCACTGTGATGTGTATTTATAGCTCAGCAAAGCATGTAAAAAAGCAATTCATAACAAAGCACTGACCCAGATATTCGCTTTCTACTAATTTGATTTCTAACTCTATTTTGTCAGGCACAAATAAGGAACACGAAAAGGTTACACAAAAGGTCAGCAATTGCGGAATTTAGATAGCTTATTTCAGAGAGGAAAATGTTAATATGATTGTGTGTGTGTTCTCTCTTTACTTAGATTAAAAGTAGATTATTAATATTTAAAAGAAGACTGCGAGAGACCTGAAGCCGTACCTCCTTAAGTTCAGATTCTGAATAAATTGACCCTGGTGCTTTGAACACTGAGTTCAGCCCTCGTGCTGGTGTTAGCCCTGCTATGCTCAAAATGGGTGTTCTTTAAAAACAAGTTCATTGCTTTAGATATGTATGTTTTGTTTTCCACCCAAGTACTTTGTTGTCCAAAATCAAAAAGCACAGCTGTGATGGGGAGATAAATTACCTGTACATGGGGGAAAAACTGGGGCTAACACAATCTTTTGTGTTTTCTAACAGCTTTGTGTTTGTTCTTGTCTGTGCAATTCTCCAGCTGACTAACCCTATCAGGGAACAACACTTTACTCAGCGTTGATCCCAGAGCAAAGACAAAAAACAAAAAAGATTCTGTCATGCCCATATGTTTTCCTATATGTCCTGATTTTTTAATAGCTGTTTTCTGCTTTTTCAAATAAGCTTTTTCTCATCCTGTGCCATATTATAATTTTGCCTGAGGAATTAACTCTTAACTAAGGATACCACTTCAACTGTCATTATTATGTAAAAAAAAAAAAGGGCACACGAATGAAATGATTTTAATACTGCAATTCATTCATGTGCAGTTATATATTAAGTTAAAAACAAAGCAAAGTTTTGGCCAGACGGTCACATTTTTGAGAAATGTGATATTTGGGAAATTGATCCCGAGCACCCAGTAATGGAAATAATTGTACAATAAAATAGCCAGTTCTATATTTAAAAACATACATTAAATGTTGGCTATGATCTCCTCAGTATTGCTTGAAGTATTGAATTTCTTTCTGTGTACAGCATCCAACTTTTGCACAGCACTCCAACTAATCCTGAGTTGTATGATTTCCATTACATGAGAGTAGATGTTAAAACTTCATGCTGATTTGAACTTGGCTCTCGCCAAGATAAGCACCAACTAAGACGTAGCTTCACAGTAAACTAATGTGATCCATATGTGTCTCCATCCATTTGCGCTTCCTTCCATATGATGATGTAGATATCCTTCTGTCTGGTGTTGATGGCTGAAGTGTAATGCTGGCTCCAGGGATCAGCTTATTTTGCCTCCTAGCGCTGATCAATGCGAGGCCCTTGTCCCTTCTCCCTCAAGCATTTCATTCTCCCTTGATGAATCTTCAAACCCCTGACTGTTGTCGCCTTGCTCCAGCCGCAGACACAAACCTGGAGTTCCATGTCTTTGCTAACTGCAGATCTTGAACTAGTCTTTGTGAAGTACTCTCCATACTCATATCCGTTTCCGTTCCTAAGTCCTTAACCGTGTTGTCCAACGTTGAGTCATCTTCCGCCCCACTCTCGCAGACTCTAGGGGTATTTTTCTGTTTAATTTCTTTGAAGCCTTGGGCGGGTGTCTCCAGCATCCTGTAAACACAGAGCTGGATACTGCCGACAAGGGTAGCTAACCCTGCCAGCCCCAATGGGGTCTCTTTCCTCCAGTCAGCTGTCTCTCCAGGCTGTCACAAGGTCTTTCCCTTGTTGCCAGCTGCACTATTCACAGCAGTCACTGGACGTATCCAGATCTTCATGATTTCCATTACATGAGAGTAGATGTTAAAACTTCATGCTGATTTGAACTTCGCCAAGATAAGCACCAACTAAGACGTAGCTTCACAGTAAACTAATGTGATCCATATGTGTCTCCATCCATTTGCGCTTCCTTCCATATGATGATGTAGATATCCTTCTGTCTGGTGTAAAATCAATGGTGTTCACTTTGTTAGGTCTTACTGTGTATCCAAAAGCAGAGAGATTATTACATTCTCAAGCTTAGGAAACCAGTCTTATAAACAGTGCTTATGATTTTATGAAAAATAATTACACTCTCAAGGACAAAAAAAGCATACAAGTAATGGGATTGTGAATGCAAAACCTGCTAATGAAATGAATGCAAAATGCTGTTTTTAAAAACGGTTCCACTTTTCGAACACTTATAATGCTAGCAGGGCTGTTAATTTTTTTATTTTATTGTTTATATACTGTAAATGATGAGACATAAATTAGACCAGAATAATTGCACACTTTTGTGTCCCTAAGTCAATTGCTTAAGCCTCAAAAACAAAAGAGTATCTTCCTACAATGACACTGGCTCTGAAGGAATTAAGTAATGGGTCAAGCCCATATAGGAAGTCAGCTGCAGCAGCACCTAATACCTTGCTAATACGATAATGGTGAAAAATCAGGAGCTGTGCAATTGAAAGATGCCACACAGTGAAGATAATTGAATACTGCAGGGTTTATAATGTTCTTTGATAACTCTTGACTTGCAGAGGCTAGGCGCTAATTAGAGCTTGACAATATAATTACCCCCCTCAGCTTAGTGATGCAATGATGCATGGCATTGGCTAATGTGAGGGCAAAGTCTGTGTGTATGTGTGCGATGGGGCGTTTGGACAGTGTAGGTATTTTCTTATATCAGCATAATAATTCTGATAGAATTTTGCTACCAATACTGATTTTTTTTTAATTGCAATGTGCAACAACCTACCCTGATAATGCAGTCAAAGACAAAAGACCTTGCCAACATACTGTGTAGTTTTATAAGGGCTGCAGAGGCGGACATGCAATGCCATTGACTCGAATGATGGTGGTACCTTGTAATGTGTAGCTGGACTGTGATTGATCACAGGGATCTGAAAAAAATATATTGCTTTGTGACATAATGCTTTGTGACCACTCATATTGGCTCAACAGACAAAACCCAGTATTCAGTGTGGGCTAGTTTGGCTTGCTCTACTTTCTGTTTCTACAATCATACTTTAAAATGTTTTTAAAACAGTCTAGGTGTGATTTCATGAGCCCATCAAGCTTATATAAAAGTATAATTTCAGTATATTTTAAATATTTTTCTTCACAGATCTCATAAACAATACATTACTGTGTGTGTAATAAAGTTTTAAGCTTACTAACAAATTCTTGCATGACATTGACTTACCTCAGCGCCCTGTATTATTATTTAGTCATTTAGCAGACGGTTTTATCCAAAGCAACTTACAGAGACTTGGGGGTGAACTCTAATTCTAATCAAAATCTAATTTATCACTACACAAAACAAATCCTAACAACTCCACCGACTCTCTTGTTTTATTTTATGTTCACAAAGATCCCTTAAGCAAAAAAGAACAAATGGATATAAATATTTAAAGACAGCGAGAGAGACTGCAGTCTCTTTTTATGTTCCCCAGCAATGTGCAGTTACAGAAATGGTTTGCCCAGCACTTTTAAAATCACCAAACATCAACTAGCTTATCAGATTTTATTAAACACCCTGAAATTTAAACAACAAATGATAAACTGTCAGTGTCTTCCAACAGCTTTGATGTTATACAGGTGCAGACAGCTCCTCTTTCTGCCTGGCAACTCATTTAATTCAAGCAGTTCCTACGAGACAAGGGGTTAAAAAAGCACTCAATTAGGCCCACTTCAAACAGGAATAAATCATTATCAAGTATCTTATTTCCAATTCGGATGATCACAGTGCAGGGGAGAGCTATAGAAAAGCTGGTGACTGGGTTCAGATAATTGCCTCTTTAAGGAAAATGAGTCTTAGATGCATTTCAGAACCTGGTACAGATTGTGTAGGTATCACATTTCATTTTACATTTAAACAGTCAGGATTTTTTTTTTTTTTAACTCGTGGAACAAAATCAGCAAAGCATTATTTCCATGCAAATGTGCATTATGTTTTTTTGTATCTCCTGTGAATCTAAGCTGGCATTACTACAGTGCATCTTGATGTTACTCTGTGCCAGGGCTTCATGGTTAAAAATAGGATTGAGACTCTAAAGAGACAAGATACAAATGCATTTCTAGACATAACTGTTCCTCTGCAAACTGCAAATCGGTGCAAAAAACTAAATAATGACTGTAATACCTGTTTGGTGGTACCGTAGAATAAATGACTATATAATGACAAAGCTTGAATAGCCTTCGCAAAACTATGTTATAGTCAAGCTGAAATAAAATTGAACCCTGACTTGAATAAAAAAACAAATGACACTCAAACTGGGGTAAAATATTAGAAAACGTGGCTAAAAACAGCTTGAATCTAATTGAGGTGAATATTATTATGGTGGTAATTTATTCCTGTAGTCACGTAATAGAAACGTGCTTGGCATACAGAATCAAAAAACAATTAAACTTACTTTCTCTAACCTGTAATTAATGCTATTTATGTAAAGTGGTTAACCATGCAACCAATGCATAATACATGTGCTTTTAAATACGTGGAAAAAGCCCTCTTTTGTGTGTGAAAACGACACTGAGTGCTGTTTATTCAAAGTGTCAGGGATCCTACTGCTAATGCAATTACTAGACATGTGCCACTATTAGTAAAACTGCAGATTTTCATCTTTCCATTGTATAGCTGGTTCCTTGTCTCAGCATACTTATGCAAACAGTGTATTTTTTAAAAATAGTTCTTATATATAAACAATAAATCCAAGGTTTTTATGATGTTGCTGTTAGCCCCACTACATGGTAAATGGATACATTTTAATATGGTAATCCTTGAAGTGTGTAAATAAATAAATACATACATAATAAATAATGAGCCCAATGGTTCTGGGTCTCACACAGCAGATGTATAATGTCATGCTAATAATTACTTATTAGCACAATTATAACCGGTTATTATTACAAGCACATGAGATGAAACTAAACCGGATTTGGTTCTCTGGTCGGCACTAACAATCTAATGAAAGCCTGTGCTATATGCAATGCTGACACCTGTCGTTTTCTTTCCTATCTCCTTTCAGGGTATAAGCAGCCTCTTCAGTTCCTTAAAGGTGGTCCGGCTATTAAGACTGGGCCGAGTTGCCAGGAAGCTTGACCATTACCTGGAATATGGAGCTGCAGTGCTTGTTCTCCTTGTCTGCGTGTTTGGGCTGGTGGCTCACTGGCTGGCATGCATATGGTACAGCATCGGGGACTATGAGGTCATAGATGAAGTGACCAACACCATCAAGACTGACAGTTGGCTGTGCCAGTTGGCCGAGAGCATTGGGTCCCCGTGTCGGTACAATGCGAGTGGTTCAGGGCAGTGGGAAGGAGGACCAAGCAAAGACTCCTTGTACATATCCTCCCTTTACTTTACAATGACAAGCCTTACCACAATTGGATTTGGAAACATTGCACCAACCACTGATGGGGAAAAGATATTCTCTGTGGCCATGATGATGGTGGGCTGTAAGTAGATTTTTTTTTTATGTTTGTTAGTATCTGATTCTAGTATGTGATGTCCAGTCAACAGTTGTTTAGTCTGCATTGGTTAAGTTTTGAGGTTTTTTTACTTTATAGATTTTGGATCCAACGGTGACTTGAAATCCTGCAGTTCACAGGTAGTGTGTGGACAGACATTATCCTGTTTTGTATTACCCAGATATTCAATAAAACCCTAGACCTGGTGCTTTACGTTTACTGACCCATACTTGATGTGTTATGTTCTTGTGAATCCACAACTTTTGCCAAGAATTAACTTTAATGTGACGCAATCTGCAGGCTCTAGGAAGACTCAATACAAATGCGTGGTTAAGTTGTGTCAGGTACCTTACATGCAATTAAATTGTCCCAGAGTGTTGTTAGGTATAAACAATAGACAGAACATGCCTTTTATATGTGGCATGCATCAATATAAAGATGAGTAATGACAGGTTTCATTAGTTTTAATTAGAAAACTTTAGCTGTTCAGAACTACACAACTCCTAGGTAATATTTGCTTTTATTATTCATTTCTGCAAGATTTTTGTTTTGGTGATATTAAGTTAAACTTGTTAGAAGGTGCTGCTTTTATTTGCCTACTGAGACATTATTAAAACTCATAATGTTGTCACTCGAATTCAACACTGATGACATGTACTGAGTGGCTGTGCTGTTTGCTGTTGTGTAGCCTGCAGCGCAAGAGCATAAGAGATCTTCTTAATTTCTTCCATGTCATATTGTCTGCAAACTGAACTCACATGGCATGAGCAGGCTGATCTCAGAAGGGGGTTTGCTGTAAGCTATGGCAACGTAACTTGAGCTTACATTGGCAGCAGTTGACCAGGTCATCGGGTCAGTTTGCAGTGAATGGACTGTCCCCCTTCTCCAGGTTAATAATAACCTATATATTTGTCGGTTTACAGAAGAGTGCAGATTCTGTACTATAGCCATTGAATAGTTAAAATACAAAATAAGTGTGGAGTGCGTGATTTGAATGAAATCAAGCGCAGAATTAAATATATGCATGTGGGACCACCCAGGGTGAACCCATGCATGATCTCTCTGAAATCCCTTTATGTAACAGCTGTGTTCCTTGAGAAATGCTGCAAGGCTCCAGCCAAACACTTTGACAGACTCGCAGGGATTCATTTTTAATCTAAATAACAATATGTGCTTACAAAAGCAGCCCTGAAGTGATAGGGTTATATGGTGCAGCACTTCCTACAGCAACTAACAGCAATGCAGTTGAAGCATCACCAAAGGCTCAAATGGGAAAACCAACAGCTATGTGAGGAACCAGTGTTTAATTAGTTAAGAGAGCACAGTTGTAATATGGTTCTGGCCAGCTTGGCAACCACTGTACTACCGGCTGCAGTTAAATTGACGGATTGTATTCTCAGCAAGTACTGCCATCAAATTACACAAATTGCTGCTGGACATGTTTTAATAACATTTACACAAACTATCCCAGAACACAAATATCTCAAATTCCACATCAGGCATAAAATCCATGTTCTTTTTACCTATATAAACTGACACAAGCTGTTCATTGAGTTAAACCAGGAGTGGAATGGCCCTCTTCGCATATACTGCAAAGTAAAAAAAAATGTCTACCTATAACTGGAAACAATTTTAACATATTATAATTATGGTTTTGCTAACTTTCTTCTGATTACTTGTTTTTATTGTTGTTGTAGTTGTTGTTGCTGCTGTTGTTGTTGTTGTTGTCAGTTATATAGACCTTGCCTAATGGCTGGCTCATTAAAACAGTAACTCACCTCCTCCAGGGGCTAATTGGCTTACATTTCTTTCGTGATTGTTTCTGATTGGCCCTGGCTGTACGACTCAACCAGGCACTCTTTGATCACCAGTCACTGCAGCATGACACCACTATCAAACCACTGATTCTAATCCCACTCAGTCAAATAGCAATCTATGTTTTACTGTTACCCTGTAATTCTACAATTATGAATCTTCATCTTGCAGGCAACTGTAGTTTTCTGCATAGCTTCAGTTTTAGCCAATGCTATTTTGCTCATTTGCAATTTCCTTTTGAATAGCATTTTTCTGAAAAGCTTGATCCGTTGCTTCCTTTGATTTAGGCAGCTCTCGTTTCTGAGCCTGGCCTGTTGAAATCCTCAGAGCTCTGATTAAAGAGGAACCTTTGGAGAAATGAGGCTTTTTTATGTGACTGGAGCACTTCCATAAATGCTTTTTGTTTTGTTATTTCTTTTATTTCACTGTAGAGGCATAAAGCAGTTCAATTATGTATGTATGTACTGTGACAAGTAATCCAGCTTTTATAAAATGTCAGCTAAACCTGTGTTCTATTCGGAGTTATTTTTAGTTTTGTGCAGAAGAATGCTATTCAATTGACTGCAGAGTTGTTCTTTTCAAAGACGCAGTGCTGCCTGGAACACCAAGAGCTCCCACAGTCACCTATATGAATCAGGCTGTCTAAATGATGCATTCTGCATTTCTAACAATATATTAGAAATATATGATGGTTTTCACCATAATAATATAAAGAGCACTTTCAAAGCTCATCTAAAAAAAAAAACAAGCCTGTAGAAGCTGTATCATATTTATCACAAGGCAGATTATACACAAAGCTTCTTAAACTAATGAAAATACCATTAAGGTCTATTTAAATCTAAATCATTTAAAATGCTGTAATATACACATTGCAACGTCAATGGCTGTGGCATTCATTAGCTTCAATTAAACTAAGGAAAGCAAAGCTTGTTTGAAGCCTTGGTGAAATGGATCCCCCCTTCCTTAGTCTACCACAAATAATGTTACTGTAAATGTCATGTCATTAGAGCTATGGATTTCTGCCTGATTCTAGGCTAGTGCTTGAGAACACCATTCATGCTGTAGTGAAATACAGTGACCTTTTTTTTCTTTATATCTTGTCACCACAGATTTTGCCTTGATCTAATTGTATACTGTGTAATTGTCACACTCACTTTTGCACCAACCAAGATACCAAATGACAGGCAGGTTGTGCCAGAAGCAAGTATTTCAGACCCGAGCTCACCCCAAGAAGGTCACCAGAACAAACCGTGTCTAAATATTATCTGTCATTCTTTGGCTGTCATTTCAAAGCAATGTAAAACATGAGTTGCATTTCCTTGCTCAGTGCTCCCTAGGGTGTCAATCCTAAAAGTACCTATTCAGGGTTTGCCTTCTACGCTGGACAATGCACTGTTAGGTACTGTATATGTCAAGCATGACCATAAAATAAATGTGCAGAACCTTTGCAATATGAATGCACAGTTGATAGGACCAGTTATAATTGGATGCAATTCCAAACAGTCAACAAGCAAATCTGTTACCTCCAGCTGCTTACCCTAAAAAGGTCACCCTAATAAAACAGACTTATTAAAATATCACTGACCTCATTCAGGTTTTTCTGCTAAATAACTTATGAATCACAACCTACTTAAATCTGTAGGGCTCAATTCATCAACGGCTTGATTTCCTATTTAATATCTAAACATGAATATATCTATATTTTTCCAATATTAAACAAATCTCCAAAACCTGTGCGCATTTTCAACAGTGTAATGTTCTCTCTATACAAATATCTCTTTTACTGCAATTTGAACTGCAGTCTTTGTATTTGGGGGTTCTTTGGGGGTGAGAGGGATACGATTAGCGTGTTGGGGTTCTTTGGGTGGTGTGGGGATACGATTAACGTGCTTGGGGAGGCGGTTCTGGGAGCACCCGAGGAGCCAAAATGGACATTTTCGTTTTGTTGCCGCAAAAACATGCTACAATAATAAATAACGATCTTTAACATGACTGTAGAGCTGTTTGTACTGTAGTTGTATTACAGTAGTTTTATTACTGATGCTATTATTATTATTATCCTTAACTGTAAATACAGTTGTTTAAAATATATTTATTTATGTATTTATTTAACCAGGAAATGTACCCATTGAGTCTGCCTGAAACTGTCCTGAGTGTCTTTCTGTCCAGTGAGCCTTCACAACATTACAAACTCAATCCAATGTTGCCGCGGCCGGGATTGAAGTACGATGTGCCGAAGGCTCAAGACACAGCAATGCGATTAACGCACTTTAAAATAATTAATCTCCAAAAAATGTATGTCTTAATTAATTGACAGCCCTAGTTTAGACAAGTATTTTCTTAAAGCTCTTGAACATTTTACCTTTGTGTCATCTTAGATTATAAATCAACTGTAAAATGAGAACGTTCCGTTGACGTGTTTTTTTTTTTTAAAGCTGTCATATTTTTCAGAACTTCTTGATGAAGGTAATACATCTTGACACTTGACCTATAAATACAGAAGACCTTTTTGTTTGGAAACAGCCTTTTACGAATTCATATTTCATGGAGAGTCAAGATAATGTGCTCCAGGAGAAGGCTGGATGGGCACACAGTTAAAATCTAGAATATGATTCTATACTGTAAGCCTGTATGATCATGTAAGTAAGTATGGATGTTATATGAGTAATATGCTAGTGTTTTTCAGCTGGTTAAAAACAAAACAAAAAGGGTGTAACATGGCGTAATTGTTTCCTTATTAATTTAAAAAAAAAAAAACGTGTTCTGTGGTTCAGTGCAAAGTAAAGCCTGTTAGTAGAAACCATAGTAGGATTCCTGCAATCTGTCCACTTTTTACACGCTCGTTTAATTAGCTTAAATACCATACATACATCAAGTAAAGAGTGCTGATCTCTTCCTTTTCTGGGCTTTGGTTGTCCTGCCAAGAAGGTTCAGTCTCTGCTGATGTATTGACATTCCTCCATGTTTTATTTAAATGTGTGGAACTGTCTGATTCCACTTAATACAGGAGGATTTAGACATGCACAAACTACTGCCTAGTAGCCAAGTCAGGGACGTCAAGCGTGGGTATCTATTGCTGCAGTTTGATTTTAAAAAACAGCCCCCAGGAACTACGGAATTGATGGGATTGTGCAGGATTTGTTCTTCATGTCTCTGTGATGAACATTTTGAGGTTCACATGTGCCATCATTACTCATAGAACATTTCAAATTAACACTCTGTGTACTGCTCGAGGCTAGTATTCCAGCATTAGTAAACAGAGCTCCCTCTCTCAAGATATCTGGATTAAGTGTTGCTGCAAGTTAACTTTTTGCTGCAGATCTTCTTCTTGGCACACAGTACTGGAGCTGACCTCAGAAGTAGCTAGACATCTTATTCGATTGATACGAATTAGTTATAGTGCATTGTGTCCTTTATCAACAGTTTAGGTAAGACATCAATCATTTTTAGTTTCTCCCATAGCGGTGTACCATAGCCACTGTCACCAGCAGCTTACAGGGATTCATGGCTCTGTCCACTCCTGCTCCGATCCTCACATTCCTCTGTGATAATGTAACTTTCCTTTCAAATGCTGCATGAACGCATTTTAAACAATGCCCCTCCAAGAGTCCCAGATAGTGCGAGTGCCGATGTTGTTTCTGCCAGTATTTCTCAAAATCCACAGAAAAACAATTAGAAGTGGCTCGCTTTATGAATCACTGCCACCAACTACATTCTAAAATGATTTAGTCACCACTTAAGTTATGCAAATTTAAAGTACTGTTAAACAACCACAATGAAATACGATGACTTCTGAACAGCATAGTAGCTATGATTTCCTGTCATGATGAAGCTTTAAAGATTTTATGACTGTAACAGGGCTAATTCCATCCCTGCCAAATGCACGTGTGGAATATGGCTGGGTCTTGATTGAATAATTAATCATCACTCAAGACCCAGCCACATGGTATAAAAGGGAACCATATACTTTACTTGAGAGATGGTTCAGTGCCCAGACTGCACCCAGCTACCTCCAGACCCTAATCTCTCCCTACACCCCCACTCGACCTCTCCGCTCCGCCTGCACTAGAAGACTGTCTCTACCTCCTCTACGCTCCTCTGCCTCCAGAGCCCGCTCCTTCTCCACCCTTGCCCCGCAGTGGTGGAATGACCTTCCTACAGATGTCAGGACTGCCCAGTCCCTGACCACATTCCGCACCTCCTCAAGACTCACCTCTTCAGAAAGCGCCTGTAGAACTCCTCTGTTCTTCCCCTGGGACACGTATCACTCTTCCTTAAATGCGCTTTACTTGCTCTTATCTGCCCCCTATTTTACTGCATTTAATCCTGTACTTCAGAGTACTGTAATCTCCCAAGTGTTTAATCTGTAGTATTTTGTATTTAATCGTATCCTGATGTAACTATCACTGACACTGTTATCTGCTGTATTATTGAATCGTATTTTGTCACACTTGTACTTATCTTGCTCTTAATTGTATTATTACTTGTACTGTGATACTTGAAATGTATTTGCTTACGATTGTAAGTACGCCCTGGATAAGGGCGTCTGCTAAGAAATAAATAATAAATAATAATAATGAAGGTGAATTCTCTGTTTTAACTGCAGCTCTCTGTCTCTGAGTCTCCCTCCTGCCGGTAACCAGTCCTGCCAGTGACTCCACCCTTTCACAACACTAATGCAATCTTTTGTGGGTTTGAACCATGAACCATGTTATTGAATGGCCAGATTGCAAATGAAAAACTGTGTAACAAGTCTCTTCACTGCTGTCTTCCTAACATTGAGAGTAGTGTTTTGAAATGACTTGTCTTTTTTTTCTTGTTTCTTTTGAAATGTAATTTCCACCCAGCAATACAGGAGCAAAAAAATGACACAGCTGTTACATTTTCCAGTAGACTGATTTGTGACCCTTGTAAGAACTTACATTTGTTGTGCAGTACAGTAAGATTAATGATTTTTGGTTACATGCAATACGAATATCAGTGTGTGTGTGTGTGTGTGTGTGTGTGTGTGTTTTGCTTCACAGTGGGCATTTTAATTGATTAGCATCCCCAAATGAGTGCCAATAAAGTATTTTTGTGGCCCAGGACAGGTTTAAAAATGAATTTCTTGCAAACTCTCACTATGTATGTCAACTGATGGTTGACAATTTGCCCTTCACAGAAAATAATAATTTGACTTCAATAACTTCTGCAGCATGTACTGTGCTTGAAACTTGGCTCTAGGCAACCTGGCTTTAACATTGATTCTAATGAGAAAACAGCATAACTTTGAGCCGAGGTTTGAAGAAGTCCTCTGTGGTTGTCATAGATGATAATCTTTTGGTCAACTCGTTCCGTTCAAAGAGACACATCGTACACAAACCAACAGTGTTTTTTAATGGAGGACGTCTTCAAACCCCAGTTACTCTGTTTTCCAAACCAAAACAAATCCTGTACAGTAAACAATCAGATACAGCAAAAACATTTTAAGTTCTTCAGTTTCCAATGTGTGTGTCCAGTATACTGCAAATGTGCAATCTGATTTGGACATCAAGGTTAGGATTACGTTAATGGTCTGGGGTTGTTTACGGTTAGAATTAGCTTGATATGTTGATACTCCTGGAAGTCTGGATGTGGATTTAGGAGCTCCAGACTTCCCAATGTATACTTAGCAAAAGGCATATAACCTGTTTGCTGTCTGTCAGCTAAGAGATAGACTCCTCCTTAGAGGCTTCTTACACAACTCAAAATCCCATGCCTCTTGGGATGTGTTACCAGGTTTGTTTTACAATTCCTACCATGTTCTTCCCTTGTGGTTTGTTCCAATGTAAGTACTTACTTACAGGTCTGTCAATCCTGGAAAGCTGGTGTGGTTTAGAAGACCATGCAGTGACCAACTGGTGGTGCTTTATGCATCGTTTAATTCACAGAAAGTTGCATTTTGCTTCACTATATGTGCATTCCAGAGAGGGAGTTGTTTTATTTTATATTTTAGTCAGATGTGTGTTATGTGTCCCAGGCACCCCCACCCCCTACCCCTACCCGTTTATAACGCTCTTCAGTTATAATGCTCATATTGTGTGTCCCCTGAGACCCGCGTTATAGCGAAGGAGCACTATATATATATATATATATATATATATATATATATATATATATATATATATATATATATATTCTGTGACAGTGATCCCCATGACTTGCTTAGATTGCGAGATACAGAATGTAAAGAATGGAAGAACAGATGCATAGAAACCATCAGGAGGCTGTGTGGTCCAGTGGTTAAAAAGGGCTTGTAACTGGGAGGTCCCTGGTTCAAATCCCACCTCAGTCACTGACTCATTGTGTGACCCTGAGCAAGTCACTTAACCTCCTTGTGCTCCGTCTTTAGGGTGAGACGTAATTGTAAGTGACTCTGCAGCTAATGCATAGTTCACACACCCTAATCTCTGTAAGTTGCCTTGGATGAAGGCGTCTGCTAAATAAACAAATACATTTTATTTTACCGTACCTCAATCTGAACGCTATCAAAGAATCTAATGAGAACAATGATTCAACTGCTCCTTATCACAAGTTTATAACATTACAATTGTTTTACTCTTCTCTGAAAATGTTTCATGGTCAGATTGTCGGGTAAAACTGCTGTGCTCTTGAAATTTGAGCATATTTCTGTCAGCCTTATTGTTCAGAAGCATGACTGTCAACAAAAGCACCTATTGAAAGACAGTAACCCCATTGTAAAGAGCCTCATTTCCCAAGTGTCTGGATTTTAGTTTGATTTTTGCTCCAATCTCATAACAACACAGAAAAGAGGGAAAAACACAAACACAGACACAAGTGCAAATCAGGAACCTTGGACTGTCTAAATTACTTAACTTCATGCTTTGTATTTGACAAACCAATGACAACAGCTCAATCTTAAACTGACTTTAGCTACAGGTTTATTATGCATGGTACTGACAGCAGCAATTACATCATTATAATGGGATTAAAATGCCACCCAATCAGTTTCTTCCAGGGGTTAGAAATGGTCAAGTTTCTAGGAACATGTTTATGAGCCAAATAGGCTTCCAGCTTCTGCAATCATTTTTCCAGACTGTGCCAAGTCATGCACAGTTAACTTTATAATGTAAAATTAATATCTTTCCTTAGTGTTTTTTTTTGCTTAACAACCCATTACTCCTAATGTCTGTGCACTGTTTCTTATGTTTACTTTTTGAAAACTTAAAGGACCAACACAGGCACATTAAGTATATGGATATAGATATATGTGAGATAAAGTTCAGACTTTACATTCAGCAGAATATGAATGAGCATGGTCTTCATTTTATTTTTGTAATGTCATGCTTGGTCACCCTCAGTGGCTATTTGACACAGTGAATAAACTCAAATGTCATAAGATCCTAACCTCTTTTTTGTTTTCTTGCCAGTAATGTGTGTTGTAACATGACTGTGGGGCACCATCTTAGCAACCTGTAGTGTGTTAAGCTCACTGAATAAAGTTCTGTGGTTAGAGGAAAGTTCTCTTTAAAACTAAGAAATGGCTGATGGTTGGTAGAGGTGTAAATTTGATGGCAAGATGAGGTGCATTTAAATACAATGAATTAGTCGGCGTTGATAAAGAGTGTGTGAGCTTTGAGCATCTCCATGCGCCATGGGCGAGGATGCAGGACAGGCTAATTCACCTGCCTTTCATGTGCTTCATCTGTCCTAGTCAAATCCAGCTCTTTTTAAGTAAAATGAGTTTGATGGTCTCAGCTTTGCTCCTAGTGGATATTAGTCCACATCAATAAGCAACCACCACATGACACAACTGGCACCAGGCCACCATGTCAAACAGAGGCTGTTGCAGGAATGAAGGGGAGGGGGTGTTTAGATCAGGATTGAGCTGTGGTGGCTGAGCTCTATATAGAAGCTCTAATTTCCCCTTCCTGCACACTGCTGACTGTAACTATATGTACTGTATATGTTACTGTTTAACAAAAATAAAATTGAATTCTACGTAATATTGATATACCACTTGATATGTATTTTCTATTTTAGCCTTGCTGTAAAATGCTATACAGACTCTCCAGATCACGTTGGGTTCTGTAGTTTAAACACTAACGTGGTGTTTGTTATGGTCCATTTTCAATTGGGGTGATTACCCTTAATTAGCTCCCAAAGCTTATGCTTTCAAGATCCAGTAATACAGATGAATATTGTATTTCAGTTTTAATAAATGTTACTGTGTGTCTCTGTGATAGGGACCACTTTTTGAATATGATTTACAAACACCACCAAAATGAGACCTTTAGTCTGACTTAGAAGAAACATTCAATTTGATTCATCTTAATGTATCTTCAGTCCAGTCAAAGCTTTTATGCTTTATTTGCTTGGGGTAATAATTTATTTTTTCAACCACTGTTGCATTGTAACATTGTATTAATGAATTCATATGGGTGCATTTAATTGAATGACTCAGGTAGTTTACAGTGATCTACAGTCAGATCAGAATATTAAATGACAATAAAATAAATAACTTTTGTCTCATAGAAATTGTTGCCGAATTGAATCCTTGCTATGTTGATCAAAGCAATCATAAACATAAATTACGAACATATAATATAATATAATAATAACAGACTGTTATGCAGTCTGATTGGGTGCGACAAATCACAATACAACACACTTCCAAAGGCATTGCTTTCACTGGTTTTAATTTTAACAAGATGCCTAAAAACTAAATATTAGTCAACTATTCTCAGTGCATTTTAACACATTACATTACATTAGCTATTAAAATGTAGTCGTTATAAATGTAGGAGTAAAGATTGTCAAATTTAATAAGGGAATGTTGTGTTACAAAAAGCGCTAATGATTTAGCTCACTTATTGTAAAAACAATGGCCTGGGGGGATTGTAATGAAATTTCAATAGCAGAATCTGTTCTAACGGTTGGTGTAATGCTCTCTAATTGTAATCCAACCCTGCATAGCACAGGCATGATACAAGGATGGCATAAACTGGTTTTATTGTACAACACGTGAACAGTTTAAATTATACATAAATTTTCCACTTACAGTGTGCACTACTGATAACGTAATGGCCACAAATCCTTCAATGAAAATGACCATGCCATTAAAATTCATACACATTAGATCTGATTGCATTATCCTACGGTTGTTAATAACCGATAATAAATGTGCACTTACACACCGTACTGAATGGCTAATAAAATATGCTACTTCAGTTTCAGCCTTCAGTATCTGTGTGTTTTTCTTGTGGTTTTTCCAGGGTCTTTAAATACAAACTCTGTAAATCCATACCCCACTGTTAATTAAATTGACAGCGTCCAAGGCAGTCTGCAAGGCTACTTCTTGCAAATTGTCAATTTTGACCTACTGTCATTCTTGTAGCCCTTGATCACCAGGAGCATGGCTTCATAGAGTTTTTCCTTTTTGCAGTAATGTAAACGGAGATGTGCAGGAGATGTGGGATTAGCTTTAATCTACTGAAGTCTGATTTTCCCAGTTTGTAATACCACAAGAGAAAATATAATGCTGCTAGGCAATGTCTTGGAGGATATACAAGTAAAACAGCGACAGAGGACCCTGTTTCGATGGGCAAAAGGCACATTTGAGAGAAAAAAAAACAATAATGATGGTATAAAACGAACAAGAAAAACCCTGACAACTTAAGGCTTGATTTTCAAAACTCTGCAGGTTCATTCAAGTACATTTACTCAAAACTATCCGTTGCATTTCTTGGAACTTAAATTTCATTTTTGTTTTGCTCAATAAGCAATTACTAATAGAGACATAACAGGGCTATTTCGTTTCTTCTTCAAAAACTATTGTGGAACATTTTAACATATTCCGTTTTCAGAAAATTGTTTGGTTGATAACAGACCAGATCTAAAGAAAATTAAGTTGTGGGCTATCAAGTTTTTCCTGGACAGCCACCCTCAAATTTGAATAAATTTGTATTTTTTCAGCTAGTGGACATTCATCCTTACCAGCACAAACCAGACACACCTGTCCCATCGGTCTTAGAGCTTCTTGATGCCCTTGGCATCAAAGATCTATATGAGAGACTGAAAGAACTACAGAGAAGCACTGCCAATAGCAATTTGGCAGAGACAGAACTGCAGTGGATTACCCTAATGGGGCAAGACTCTGTGGGGTGTGTGCTTCTTCTGGTCATACAATTTAATTTGTGATGACAAATGTTTTAATGGAGTACAGCTGCAATTATTTGCATGAAACACTGTAGCCAGAATACTCGTTCACATTAAATACGGTACACTCACCTGATCATTACCTCTAGCAGAAGCTCATTTGCGCATTGATTTTACAATTGTGCTGCTAATTGTGGACTATACATGACTCACTGCACAGTATGTGCATTTAACCTGAACTGAATAATTATAGTACACCACCAGTAATGTCATTTAATTGTAGTTACAGTAATATAACCAAAGGAATGTCTGCAGTTTGACTGAATTACCATGAATATCAATCTTCATTTAAAATAAAAAAAAATAAAAAACTTTGATTAGGGCCACAGAAGAAACATCTAAAATATTATAATTGGTATTCCCAGTCTTCATCGTTATGAACAAAGTGAATCAATAATTCCATAGCTGTATAGCGTTCATAAATTGTTAACCTGCCTTTATTGCACCATTGACAGAGATAAATTGAGCACTTAATAGCGCCAATACTGCTTCTTTAAGCTCGTTCATATTAGAAAAGAACTGAATTATTTTAGGAACTATTTTGGGTTCTGTTTCTATGGCAACATTGCACAGGGGAACTGTGTCTTTATTCAGTGTATCTGTCAGTCAACGCGACTGTAGAAGCTAAGAATAAACATCCCAAGTCTTTTGCAGCAGAAGTGGATACTGGAATATTGTATAAATGTGGAAGTAAAAAATACATGTGCTAGGCAAAGTAGACAGCGACACTTATTTGTGGGGTTTGCTTGCCAAAAGAGAGTTTGAAGTAATACCTTAGCAATACTTATTGCATCAGAATAAGCCTAATAAACCTCATAAAGCTGCTTTGATTGTGAAATATTAAAACATCAGAAATATCCTGCTGCACTCTTTAAACACCTCTTAGCCCAATACATTAGATCTAAACAGCGTCAGATCAAAATACTGCTTACACTTAAAATAAAACCTTTTATGTACTTAAGTTGTGAAAACCAACATCTCTAACTGTGCATGCGAGTGAAATATGGCCCGTGTTGGTGCTCACTTTAAACTCCGCAGAGAAAGGACTCTTAAGTTAGCTTTAACATTCAAGTGCTGTTTCTGAATATTATTTTGTTATTTTGGTATTAAAGTATTTTTAGGTGCAGGAGTGGTAAAAATAGCACTTCTCTTTCCTTCCAGATGGCTTGAATTTTAGATGCATTTGACTACAGGCATATTTTTGGAGCAAAGGGTATTGCTCTGAAGTACAGTGGATCTCAACACTGCCACTGTTTTAATAATTAATAAGGGCCCAGTGGTTATCGAGATCAAATATGTATACAGCATATTCATTCTGTTAAAAAAAACAACTTTAGATGAATCAGAAAGTCTAGAATTAACCTCTTCAGGCATCCTAGAAATAACTGCTGACAATATTTCTGTTGGCATTCGAATCTTGCAAACCATCTGCCCCGATCCTTATTTAAACGCAGAATTCTTCTTCTTCTTCTTCTTCTTCTTCTTCTTCTTCTTCTTCTTTTGCAGCCCTCCTGTATGCAACCATTTTTGGAAATGTCACCACCATCTTCCAGCAAATGTATGCCAACACCAACCGCTACCACGAGATGCTGAACAATGTGCGGGACTTCCTCAAGCTCTACCAGGTCCCCAAGGGCCTCAGTGAGCGCGTCATGGATTACATTGTGTCCACATGGTCCATGTCAAAAGGCATTGACACGGAAAAGGTAGAAAGTGCTTATGCGTTGTTGCAGTACATCTTAACATCTCCGCCGTGGCCATGTTTAGCTGTACATGCATATCAGTTGTTTCTTGCTACATGTTTCTGGTAAAAGTGTGGAGTCATGCAGACAAGGGTGTTATGTTCCCTTCATGGCTCTAAAGAAAATGTTACTGGACAAGGGTGTCAGCAATCTAGTTAGCTGTTTTTCTGCTTAATTGACCCACGCCCTGAAAGTAACAAGGACACATTGCAAGACAAAAAAGTACAGCAAACACTGACAGTTCTGATTCTGTGTAGCCAGAAAAAAAAAAAAAAACATTTATTGTCCTGGGTAGGTCCCCATACCTATTTAATGCTTATTTTCTCAATGTCAGATATATTGGACACTGGGCAGCAAGGGTTAACATCTAATACTGTGCGTGTTAAATAATATACATTTAAAAATACTTATTGGGACCAGGTTTTTCTTTTAAACTGTACATAAAATATTCTCTAAGTCCTTATTATCTATAATGTATAACTAAAGAATGTGACAGGTTAATGTATTGAATTAGCATGTGAATGGAGAAACATCTGTAACTGAAGTGAGTTTCAGAGGTTTTTGTTCTCCAAAACTACAGCTCTGTGTCTGAGCTCATTGTGTTACTCTCAAAATGGATGCTGACTGATTATAATTCCTGGTGAATTATATTCCTGGTTAGAGCGACAATAATATCCAGCAGCAGTCTTATGGTTGGTTTAGTAAAACAAAAATGATGTTTAGGTATACCAATATACACCATATTGAGTTAATATTTATTATATTATATTATATTATGTGTTTTGTACAGTATAATTTTTTTATATTTGGCACAGCAGTGCACCTCTAACGTTATTTACATGGAATAACTAAACTACAGGAACTAAAACTGTTTGGATAGGGAATTGGGCAACTTCCAAAATGAAGAACATAAAAATGTATGACAATTGAGTCACTCGATGATTGGAAAGATAAAAACTACTCGAATGAGTTCACTGCCAGTATGGTTTGGACAGGAGTGTGTCTGAGGAGTCAACCCACCTTTCAATAGCTGCTGATTAATGATCTTATCACTTCAATTTCTTAATAAGTTTTAAACCATCTGCTTGCTGCAAACTACTGTCTGCTGGGTGCAGGGTTGTATGTACCTATTTTTACATTATTGTAGCCCACAAAATCTGACAGGGCATGAAAAATTGATCCATTACTGCCCCCTTCATGCAGGAGACAAGCCCAAAACCCAAAACAGGGAGGAGGCAAGACACTTACTTTCTTCAGGCATATTCAATTATGGCACACCACCCCATCAGCAGAATCTTCACAATGTCAGGGAGCTTGCGGTATTCTACTTGGGCTGGCCAATTACAGCACACCGCCCCCATCGGCAGAATCTTCACAATGTCAGGGAGCTTGCAGTATTCTCCTTGGGCTGTCAGCAAGCCTCAGTCTTCCAGTATCCCTGCTCACCAGCTGATCAAAAATACACTAGGCTGGTTGTACAGTTATGAGCAATTTAAGAAAGCAAAAGCAGGAGTGCTTGCTTGATTTCCACTACTTTAAACACATGGTTAGCAAGCTGATACAGATTGAAGGTTTTGATGCAGAGTGAAGGTTTTATATCAGCTCAAGGTAAAGCTATACGAAACTATAGTGTGCTGCTGTGGCCAAAAGTTTTGCATCACCTAGATTTTTAGGTTTGAGACATAATTAAAAAAAAAATATGAACATAATTTAGATCTTTTATTTAACATCATGTAATTAAAGAAACTACAAAATTATATCACAAAAGTCTACCAGAAGCCATAATAGTACAGTATTTCATTTTAGATTTCGAAATGTTACATTTTTCAATTTGTGTCAGTTTTTCGTTAAGTATATGGAAAACTACAAAGCGGTATGTAATTCAATGTGTTAACATAACATTATTCAGTCGGTGTCATTCGACATTATGAAGCAAAATGTGTTAATTCTATAGGGCGATGCAAACCCTTTGTCTATACCGGGACACACATTTTGGCTATACAAGACAAACATTTCAAGAGAAGTCTTCATCTTCCATCTCCCACCTTCATGTGTTGGTGATATTGTAGTGCTATGTGGATTTGATTTTCCTTTTAAGAGACAGTAAACTAATAAAAAAAATTTCATTCACAGGATGTCAAAAGTTTACAACCAGTTGTCCTGCTCTCCACTCTGCAGGTTCTCTCCATCTGCCCCAAGGACATGAGGGCCGATATCTGTGTGCACTTGAACCGGAAGTCTTCAACGAGCACCCTGCCTTCCGGCTGGCCAGCGACGGCTGCCTTCGCTCCCTGGCTGTCGAGTTCCAGACCACCCACTGCGCCCGGGCGACCTTATCTATCACTCCGGCGAGAGCCTGGATTCGCTGTGCTTCGTGGTCTCGGGGTCACTGGAGGTCATTCAAGACGACGAGGTTATAGCTATTCTCGGTAAGGGTGAACTTGAGCTGCATTTTAACAGGAGACCCAAAGGCTTTCCATTTGAACTTGAGTAAAGCAGCTCAGACAGTCAAAGGTATCACTTGGTTTTCCAATATGCATTGATTGGTTCCTGGAAAACAGATACATGTTCAAATGAGGTATTAGTACAAGATAACCAGGTTTTGATATTCTTTGCTCTTTACAGTGGGCGCATGTTTGCGGTTATATTGAGAATACTCTCTGCCAATAGAGCTTCCAAAACAAAAACCATCCAAGAACTGCTAACCTGAACATGCCTGCACCTGTTTTAAACTGCTCAGAACTTACCCCTTATCATAATGCTCATAAGGCTGTTTTCAGGGATTAATTGAGGTGTGTTAAGTGCCATTTAGCCAAGAGTTATTTTGTTGCACAGTGATAATTACCTTATGTACATATTTGTAATGCTGTGAAAAGGATTTTGCTGTAGCTGGAAATGTAATAAAAGTAAATTGGACTGAAATGAATTCGGCAGATGCACTAGCCATAACCAATTTGTTCTGTAGTCCTCTATATAGTACTGTATATACTTTATTTTATTTTGTCTGTGGCCCTGCAGCTTCATTAACGATGTGTACACAAATGCCACCGTCACACAGAATAATCGGATCAATGCTTAAACGTGTTTCTTATTCTGCCTTTGCAATCACTCGCAAGAGCCATGAGCACTGAGCTAGAGTTTTAGCTTCCCAAGGCATTTTTAATCCATTATTATTAATAACAGCCTCAGGCATCCCACGGTAAACTGATTTTCTTTGCATAGAGTGAAAGGAAATACTGAAGCACTGCCTTGCGGTGTAATATGTACTATTGAAATGTATCTAATCACTTAGACGTTTTTCCATCCCCATGGGATACGTTAGGTGAAAGATAACCAAGATACTGGTGGACTTTGTTGGGCGTAAATTATAGCCCTTTGCCTTCTAGACATGATATGAGCTGCTTTTCCTCCCACGGCGAACCATATAAAGTACTCTATACCTCTGCTAACTTGTCAGAGCGTTTGCCTACAAATCAAGGGATCACGGATTCGAAACCCAACCGCTGCACTTGCAATTATATATTGAAATTTGAGGAACTGTCAGTGTTGCCCAAGGTTAAAAAAATGTATGTAGTATAACATATCAAATAGAGGTTCCTGAAGCTGATTATTGTGCCTCTGCTTCGGTGGAAGGAGTAAGTGACAACATGAGATACCTCTGCTAGCTCTGTTAATGGAGCTGCTGTTTGCTGTTTGCTTACCTTCCACGCCTTTTTCGGGCTTATTTTCCCAACCTGTAAATGAACGTCTAGTGAGTGGTAGACGGTGAAGGCTGGATTGAACGCCCTATGATGTCATTAGTCTGTGTGCACTTTTATCAGATCTTCTCCAAGGAAATTGTTCTGTCTTGTATGTTAAACCTGCCATTGGTACACAAGCACTCTACAGTTTCGCATAAAGCTAGCTAATTAAACAAGCTGCAGTCTCTGGCTCAGAGTCTGAAAGGATAAACTGGGGTTCCAAATTTCAAATGTCCTTTTAAGAAAAGTAGTTTGATTTTGTATGATTATGTATTTTTAAAAGTACAGTGGTTGTACTGCATATAAAACAAATCGAGTTTTGTGAGTTTCATGATTGGGAAAGACATACATAAGTAATAACACTTTGACAGGATCCAAACAAATCCCAATTAGTTTGGATAATAAAGGTTTAACTGTATAGCTAATTTCCACATACTTTTTCCTAGTATTTTATTTGTATTACTATTATAAAGTAAGAATTAACCAAAATAAAATATGCACCCCCACCCCCCCTTTCTCTGCCTCAACTATTTACTACAACTTTATAATCAGCACTTAATCATTTATAATTGTATTTCCTGATTGTTGTGCACTTAAAGGTTTCATTATGGTGTAAATGCATCAGCTTAGCCTTTTAATGAAGCAGACTGGTAATTTGTTGTCCATTTGGTAAAGGAGACATTATGTTGGGGCTGAAAAAACATTCTATGGTCTCTTGAGCAGATGTGAAGATTATTCCCTTCTGGTTTCTTTTTCTGCTGCAATGGGATTCATAAATAAGACATAATCATAGCAAATTGCAAAATTCTGCAGAAATGGATAACCACATTCTTAGCCTTAGGGATATAATAATATTTCTCAAGGACATACAGTAAAAACATGTTTAGCTATTAGCAGGACACTAAGATGACTAGAAATTGTAGTTTGATTGCTACCCACACATACCTGTCATATTCTGGTCAATTTGTGCCAGTTCCCATGGGCAGAAGAATTGTGAGCTCAGCTGTAAACTCTTCTTCTTCAAACATGACCTTGTTTTTTCAGTTCCTTTCAGGAAGCCAGTTGCAGCCATAAAACAATGTAAAATGGGTTAAAGGGGATTCAGTTGAGTATTTTAATCGCGGCTCAGATTGATAACAGTGATGGCTAATGATAGGAGATTTCTGATTTTGCAATACCAGGGTAAAAGCTGCCTGATTTTGGGGCCTTTTTTTGAAGAAAACTTTTCTATCACTCAAACAAACAAATTAAATGCTTCTATATGCAACTAAGTTTCTCGCTTTTTGCAATAATATTTAACTCGATCTTCAGAAGAACGGAAAACATTTTATTTTGTCTTGGTGGCCCTTTTGTTTGCAATAAACCACTGAAAAGAGAAAAATGCTGCATTTTATCTCTGAAGAATTGCGGCTGGATTTTACAAGTTGGAGACTGATTTAAATGTATTATATGAATATAGAAAAGGCTTACATGTAACGCTTCTCATTGCATCCCTGAAGTAATAATTGAATTTATCAATTGTCATATAGAAAGAGCTGTGGTACACTCAAGACTGCCAGGGCCATAAAATAGATTAGAAATAAGTGACACAAGCATGGAGCCATGGGGAATGACAGCTACAGTTGGTATTGATCTCATTGATCCCAGCAGCACCATATCCACTTGCTTTTGATTTTTCGAGCATGATCCACATTGTGATAAGCAAACACTTTAGGGAGCCAGCACCAGCCAACAGCTCATTTTTAAACATAGCGGCAGTATCTTTAGTGGAATTATGAGACCTAAATGTGCTGATATGCCCCTGTGTCAAAGGTCGTACAGTATGGAGCACAAGGACTCACAATGCCATTGAAAACACTGTATGTGTGGAGGTGCACTCTTGTAGAGATATACGTTTATGGTTTGTACAGTTTATTACAGTTGAGAGGGTTGTATGTGTACTATGAGAAATCGCTGTCATTATAGTTTAGGTTTTATCTGTATTGGTTCAGCAACTGTGACAGCAAATTCAAGGCAGTTATAGTGTGCTCGCCATGCATTGAATGAGGACCCTAATAAAAATATTATACCCTCATATGCATGGATTGATTAGCCCAGATTGCTAAGGAAATTAGCAGCTGGTCTCGTTAAGATGAATCAAACAAGACTTCTACGTTCTAATCAGACTTTAGACTTGAGGTACAGTAGAAGCCCAACGCTGTTAATCAATGATATCATTCTTACTTCACCAAGATAAACCCTGAGCTCTAACGTGCTGTACACTAAAACCAAAGCACATTTTAAAAGAATATATGATGCAATATTTTCAAGTTTTGCTTTTTACTCTGTGATAAAAAAGATATATATATATATATATATATATATATATATATATATATATATATATATATATATATATATATATATATTGTTCAAAACTAGAAACCGACAAAGTATTAAAATTCCAGGAAGTGTGCTTTATCTGGTTGTAACAAAACATGGCCTGCTTTGGTACCTTGTGTACAATATGCTAATCTGCTGGTGTGCAATCTGCTCTAGAGCCAGTTGGAGCCTGTTAAGTATGAATAATAACATTGTAATTATGTGTAAGTGCACATATATTTACTATGTAAATACATAGTAATTAGAGACACAATATAAAGTGTTATCAAATTTGTTTCGTTTTCAGCAGTCCTCTACATACCAAGAATTGATTACCACTGCCACCCACAGTGCTCATTTTGACTGGTCGTTTGTGGGTACCACCCTGTGCCTGTCTGTGCCCATAAATAGAATTAAATTAGTTTTGCATTACAAAATTAATGTTGTTATCCTGACAGTGATAATCTGGCCATGTCTTCATCTGTTGTGCCCAAAAATTAATTTAAGTGATTTGTAATTTCTGGAGAATGCTGACATGAAGCAGATCTAGCAATAATGGCTTTGAATTTAATAGCTTTGAACAAGATCCAGCAAGACTTAAATAAGTGCTGCATATTAAAAATCCTGCCATCAGATTTAAAAAAAAAGAAAGGTAATAGTGATTTGCAGGGCTCAGCAGGTAACTGTGCAGTACCTGTCACGTGTCAGCCAAATGTGCATCGTATGTTAGAGTAAAGCTGTTCAAACCTTTGTCAGGAAGCACAAAGGCAAATTGACTAGAAGTTGTTTCATTATTCTCAGAAAGTTTGGCTTTGTACTTGCTTAAAAAGTCTGGCACAGCCTATTGTAAATGTAAAACAAGACCCATTGCCCATTTAACATTTTTCCTTCGGATTATTTTCACTTCCAGGTAAGGGGACGTATTTGGGGATGTATTCTGGAAAGAAACAACTATAGCTCACGCCTGTGCCAACGTGAGGGCGCTGACTTACTGTGACCTGCACATTATCAAGCGGGATGCCTTGCTCAAAGTGCTGGAGTTCTACACTGCCTTCGCCAACTCTTTCTCACGCAACCTCATTCTCACCTGCAGCCTGCGGAAGAGGGTGAGTTTAGACAGTTCCCTTGGCACACACATTGCCGAGCTGTATTGCGATTGAATGCTTTAACCCTTGCTATGGGTTATGTATGAGGCTTAGTTTGAGTTCTGATGCTCTATTACTTTAAGGATTTCCAGTATCTATTTTTTCTCATTTATAAAAGTATTGCAGGTAGAAAGCAGTGTATGCACCTGTGAAAACAAATGTATACTTCTGTAATACTATACTATAAAGTCATTTTGACAGACTTCCATAAATGTTAAAGACACATATTTTTGTATTGAGAGCCCAATGGGATGTGTAACAGAAGACAGCACAAGTGTAAACATTCCGGAGTGTGTTTTAGTTCATCTGAGGAGCTAAGAGGGAACCACCTGGGTGTAAACTATTCCCATGGGGATTGTACTTTTAAATTAAGAATGACATCATAATTAATTAAAGATAGACACTTGCATTGTTCTTCTTTGGGTTTAGTTTTCACACCGCATATTTTTGGCTGGTTTTACAGACCTACATCTATGGCCAAAAGTTTTGCATCCCCCTATAGAATTAACTAATTTTGCTTCATCAAGTTGAATGAAACCTGCTGAATAATGTTCCATTAACATATTCAATTACATACCGCTTTGTAGTTTTCCATATGCTTAACTGACAAAAACATTTCAAAATCTAACATGAAATACTGTACTACTATTATGACAGATTTTTGCAATATAATTTTATATTTTAAAACTTTTTAGACTGCTTTATAAATCTAAATGAATGTCCTGCCTCGTCTGTTTAAAAAACACACACTTTTCTTCAAAAATTGTGGAGACACGAAGAGCAAAAATATTGAAATAACTTTATTGATCCAGCTAGCTTTGGGTATAATGAGATCTATAAATTATTAAAGTGTTAATTACATTTTATCACAGCCTCATTCTGTGCTCTGTGCTGACAAGTTAGATCAGTGACTAACTGGACTCTCATCCTTTGTTATGCCCACGCTTTATTCAAAGGCTGCCAAGCAAAACCTTGGCCTACCTCATGTCAAATGCATCAATGTAGCGTGGGTATTTCAGGTTTTAAAGTGTCAATTACAGCATATCATTGCACCCCGAAGCAGCTTGAGGACTACTTCTCTACAGAATATAAACCATTTCAGAGTACGATTGTCTTCAACCTTCGTTATAGGATCCTGATTCTGAAAGCCTTTTGTGATCTTGGTGGAGGCTTGGTGGTCCAGTGAATTTAGCAGTGAATTCAGGATTCTGTACTGTATCTGTCCTCATAGATAGAAAAGAAGCTTAAGGGTCATGTCTATACATTCAGTTAATACCCCTTTTACAGTGTGTTGAATGACAAAAGCTGCAACTGCAAGTAATATATGCATTAACTAGTAATAAGAATTACATTAGAATCAAGCACATTGGAGAAAAAATATGGTTACTAAAGTTTCATAAGTTAAGGGAATAGTCCAATATAGGTTTCTGATTCAATAAGAAATCGCTTATGCTTTTAAAACATAGCTTTTGGGTAAACCAGGAATAACTAGGTATGACAAACGGTTGTCATGAATAAGAAATAATAGTTTGATTCATAAACCACATTACAGTAACTCATGAATACCAAACAGAGCATCCTGCTGAAAATTAGCAATTCGACTGACCTGTTTCCCTTTGAAAAGCAACAAATGCTCAATGTATTAATAAGCAAGCCCAGCAATCCATCAACTTTGTCAGATATTTTAAGAGCTTCCAGTGTGTTACATTTAAAACTACATATATCCATGGCTGGAGTCCTGTGTTACTCTGTATTAATCATTTATAATGGTTTCCCTTTAAATAATACAAATCAACAACTTGCTTGATGGCAAATAGTTAAGCTTGGATTTCAGATTTTTGAAGTTGTAATTAAAAGCATGCACCCAGCTTGGTGAGATCCCTAAGGCTCTGCATGGCAGAATTGCTTCAGATTATTCTGAGTGATTCACAGCAGTGAAAGGCAGCCCTCCAGACTAACAGCAGGGTGCCTGCGGACTGTGTGGATTAAGGTTTCCAAGTGGAAACCTCAAATAGATGGACTGTGCCCACTGCATGGAAAGCTTTGGGAATAAAGCTCATAATGCATTATTTACACATGACTTTTTCATTAACAGTTTTAAGAACCCTTTTCCTAAATCGCATTTTACAGACTGCATTCTAACCTACATTTGCAGCAAATCACTCTTTAAACATGGGAATGGAATATCTATGTGGTGTATTGAAGGGTTTTCCTTTAGCGATAACAGTGCTTTTACTACATTGGTTGTTGTAAACCTTCAATTAAAGATAATAATATGGATGTATTATGCTTTTCAGAAAAGAATAACTGTTTTACTGAATGGAGAAAACATAGCAGAAATGGAAATGCTGTCAATAAATCTTAAACGTTGGCTTGAGAGAGTGTTTAGAGTCAGCCCACATACCACATACAGTAATTCAAGGGTATACAGGTACCCCCAACATATGGAGGGGCTTTAAGGCTTTAAATAGCAAAAAAGTAATCTACGTTTTCTGCAGTAGAGAGCCAAATATTTAACTTTCCTTGTTAAAAAATAGATTTGACGAAAACCGTGTTTTGTTTTTTTTTCTCTTTGCACAAAGCAGGGTATCAATAAGATAACTTCTCTGAAAAAGGGCAGGTTTGTGATGACTGTAGAATCCGATGTAATTAATAAGAGGAATTGTTGCTGTTTCTTTTTATACTGTGTCACTGGCTCTGGGCAAAACATTTCAAATGTCAAAACTTGGTGATTCTTAACTATAGACAGTCCCATAAGAAAGAGGTAGAGCACTCAGGTGAGTGATGGTTACTGGCACAGCAAGTTGATACAGGGCGATTTTGCAAACACAGACCCCACTACGAGAGACTCGTTAATCTAACCACTCTGTAAGGTTCCTGCCATGTGTCTGTCACCTTAACAGCAGTGAAATGGAATAAACTTGCAGGCCCAGCCTGAAGGAAATTAAAGCACCCTGGAGGCAAAGAAAAGAGTAATAACTCTGAGCATTAAATGCTTAGCTGTTCTGGAGAAAAGAGGGAGAGATCAGTGAAGCAGCAAACACTTTTTTCCATTTCTTTCTGCTAAATAATGGAGCGAGTATCACAAATGCAGGGTGACCTATTTATTTTTATTTTTCAGATTCCACAGTTTAGTCATCTTGTGGGAAGCTTCTGCACAGAGAGACAATGTTGCATTTTAAAAGGCTATGACAGGCAGCGACCCAGAGATAAGAACACTGATGAATGTGTTTGATATAATTTTTCTAAATCAGTCCCTTGTCCCTTGCCTATAGAGCTGTACATGACAGGTATTACTGTGCATAGCAGACCCAGAGTCTCTTCATCGGCTACTAGTACAACTGGGTAAAAATCGAAACTTCAAATGCACAGCTAATGAACTTGATGTTTCAGAGTTCCTAAAATAAGGGTGCCACTGTGCCAGATTCAATAAAACTGTTTCCTGGGAAAAGGAAAGCATTCTGTGAAAAATATATAAGTTAATATAATAAATATCAAATTTGAAGCAGTGAGATTGAATTAAAATGCCATTGTTGAACCATAATGAATCCCCAGTTTCTCCATGCATTGCTTGAACAGTTCAGTGTTCTGTTCTTCTTTCCTCCTCTATTTAAAGTACTTGTAGTGGTAGTACTGTATATTCTGTTTTAAACATCTAGGACAATTAGGTCTTTCCGCATAAAATATAATCAGTTATTTGGTGTATGACTGTATGCTAGATAAAAATGTATGCAAGATGCAGGCCAGCAATGGTGAAGTTGTTAAACACTTGAACAAGAATCATATTAGATGACTGGAAGGAGTAGTAAAACCAAAATGAATCACAAAAGCAGGTGACTAGTGTACAAAACCACTGTAGAAAAGAGGGATATTTCACGTTCAGAATGAGATGTGCTTTTGAAGAGTTTGTAGCCTGGTCAGATTTAGTTTCTGTCTTGTTATAGCAGAGTATCCTGAAGGTAGCTTTTAGCTAAATTGAGCGTGTTTGTTTTTTTGCAGACGTTTGTACATCTGTAAGTCGCTAAATATTCAGAACTGAAGGTCTTCGTTAAGAGGGAAATAAATTGGATGGTTGACTGCCAATGAATGCTATTAAGCTTTGCTATTATTGACTATTAAGTATCAAATATAAAATGTGCTTCTCATGAATTTGTTAAGTTGCTGATTGGCCATATTTAAATGAAAAAACGCTGAGCATGGCAGCCGCTTAATGTTTTAATGTACATGTGTTGGCTTTGGCAGTTAACCAGAAAATGTCTTCATTGGCCAAGCAGCGTGACCAAATTTGAATGTCTTTCATTTCTGTTGGGATTGATAATGCTTGTAATCGATCACATTTATTGAGTTAATTACTTTTGTAGCTTGATGATAGGATTGGTATTTGGCATTGTTTATGTGGACTTGAGCCGTCTAATCAGAGATGAAATAAGAGCAAGAGGCAGAGAAATGGGAAACATGGATTGCAGAATATCAGAAAAACATGCATCCTAAATGCTATACATCATCATACATCATTTTGTACAGTTGCTTATTTATAAATGCATGACCTTTATATTTTTACAATCATGCCCAAAAGCACTGCCAACCTTTTAACTACATGTGCCTATATATATATTATCATGCCTATAGTTGGGGAACAGTAATTTTAATTTATTGTTTGTCAATATTCATAGGCACATGCCCAGATACCTTGCTTACTTCCTCAGTCATCATACTGTAACTTTCACTATTTAACACCCGAACCCTGCCCCTTCATGTGAATTCAGTTAATTAAAGAATGAAGGAAATTGCTTTGAAAATATGGCCCTGGTCTTTATTTTATAATCTACAGGTGTATACAATCCTCTAGCTTTGCAATGAGTTGGTCCTAACATACGGATATCTGTCTTTTAAGACACCTAGACAGAAAATTCCTTAGCTCAAAAAATGCAGTGCCTGCAGTTTTGGAAGTGTTTTACATTTACATTTGTCTTTTGTAAAATAAATTATTTTGAACACAATGCATGTAATATGTACATTCATCTTTGAATCTTTCTGCTTCTTATTAATGGGATCTCCTTGGGGGTTTTCTATTCTGTTCCTGTGATCTTGCCTTGCGGTGCGTGTTCAGAATCTAGCTTCGAGGTCTGACAGCCTCATGCCTACCAGCACTCTTACTTTTCTGTAGCACAATTGAATCATGCTTTTACCTTTCTGCATAACCTTTAAAGAAAAGAGAAAAAATGCAGTTTAAAATATTCTGTAGACTTTGGGAGGGTTAGGGCTATTGGGCACATTTACATTACACATATTACTCATGATATACAAATACAGTAACATACCATGAATGGCCTGTACTATGGTATACTTGTGAACAAAGACTTCCAGGGGACATACAGTGCAGTGTGTGACACTTCTGACCTTTGATCTGCCTTGACAACAAACCTGCCAGACATTACTGTTCTGACAGGAGCGCATAAATAGAGCTGACAGGGGAAATGTCATCCTTTCTTTTAATTGTGTGTGGAGATAAAAAAAAACCAACAACAACCAATGAATCTTTTATTTGACAAAATGAATAATTACTTCAGTTCTTACAGGCTGTCCATCAACTGATTTACACAACTGATAGGACAGTTCCCTGTTTAAATATCAGGGAGATGGTGTACTACAGAGATTTTTCTTAATATTTTGATTTTACTGGGAAGCTTAATTCCTACAACCTCTGCCTGTTTTTTCTTTTTTTTTTTTTTGCAAGATCTTGTGTCCCCTTCAGTTCAGAGTGCCGCTTCTGAGAAATGCCTGGAGCCTTTTTCGCAGGATGCAATAGATTTAATATGAGGTGCAGCCACCTCAATAAAAATAAATTTCAGGTCGCTGTGTGTTAGATGCTTTAAACCAAGGCAGAGTTTGCGTGATCATGTGGGGATATTGCTGAAGAAAATTGCAAGACTTAGTAAGAGCAATTATCCTAAGAATCTTCAGGCTCCTGAAGTCTGACCAGACCACAAAATTAATTCTGGGGCGGAGATGATTGTTTTTCATTGGGGAAAGCATATTATTATACTCCCATGGGCTTTGCAAAGGCATTGTAGGAAGAATATTGCCAAGAGTGTTAAAGTGCTTGCCATTGTCTCATAACAAGACAGAAAGGGCAAATCTGACTGAAGTAACTGCTGAAGACATTTGGCTTATGCAGCTTTGCTTGGGTAACACGTTCTTAGTGGAGATTGTTTAAAAATGCTGTAGGTAAAAACATAAATTGGAAGCTGTATAAAGATGAATCATTTCCAATGTTCTGGTATTTAAGTATTCCTGGGGCAGCAGTGAGGCGAGTGGTTAGAACTCTGGACTCTTGACCGGAGGGTCGTGGGTTCAATCCCAGGTGGGGACACTGCTGCTGTACCCTTCAGCAAGGTACTTTACTTAGATGGCTCCAGTAAAACCCAACTGCATAAATGGGTAATTGTATGTAAAAAATAATGTGATATCTTGTAACAATTGTAAGTCGCCCTGGATAAGGTTGTCTGCCAAGAAATAAATAAATAAATAAAATAAAATAAAATTCCTGACTCCAATATAGCCTGTCCAAGATGCATGACGGTAACTCAAAGGAATTATGGGTGAAACGAGGGGAACCTTTAAGTACGACAACCAGGAGACACCCACCAGCTGAGCTTACATTGCTCTGCTGCAGTAATCGCTGGATTCATCTTTTCACTGCTTAGAAAAAATTAATGGGAGCAACTGGTAACACAACTACAAATTCACCCCAAAGACAGCTCAATATCTATGTAACAGCTCTGTAAGTAACAACGCCGTTTACTAAGTTTATTTTCTTTATTTATATATTTTACAAAATAGTTGTTTGTCCCCATGAGGACTTTAGGGGTCCTGGGAAGAGCAAAAGCAAATGTTAAAATACAACTATAATGTTACTATTCA
Organism: Acipenser oxyrinchus oxyrinchus; assembly: GCA_030684275.1. Lineage (NCBI taxonomy): Eukaryota > Metazoa > Chordata > Actinopteri > Acipenseriformes > Acipenseridae > Acipenser > Acipenser oxyrinchus. The sequence continues at coordinate 264,200 of JAGXEW010000061.1, forward strand.
GTTAAAACAATGCCATTTCAATCTCTTTGTAGACTTGACTGAACTGGGTTTCATATTCGTCACGTTGTAAGTTTATGATTAGTCCTGTCTGCACTGTAGCTATATAAAAGTGACCAAATAAAATGAGATGTTTAGGGTGCCGACCTGGAGGGCTCGCTGTTAATTTAACATGGATGTCTTTGATATGTAAGATTTCTAAGATGTATGACGTAGATGCATTTATACTGTAGTAGCCTGGTTGTGTTTCCCTTGGAGCTATGCATTATTCATTTTGGAAATATATTCTTCTGTTTTGAAGATATTTTCCTAACAAAAGTCTGCTGGACTTGGTCTTCTGTAGCAGAACCACTTGGTTAGAGCTTCACACATCTTTTTATATAGATCTTGGGATCATGAGTCTTTGCAAGTGCTCCTTTTACCTAAATCCCAGAGCAAAGCTGTTTCCAGTCAGTGACATATTTTTTTTATATCAGAAAGAATATTGAATTGCTGACCCCACAGCAGCAGAGTGTTATTAAAATGTGCACCGATACAATATCTATTGCTTGACACCTGCCAGCATTATTGAGTTGGGTCCCTGTCCAAAAAGAAGATGTTTCTGAGCAGTTTTGCATGAAATGACCACATTTTAACTTCTTCATGAAATAATTATTATACTTTACCCTTTCCTCACCAGACACTGCTTAAAGAAAAGAAGCAAGCAAAAACAGTGATTGTGGGTTGATTTGCAGGTGGTCACGTTGTAGCTTTCCTCCTAAATGTCCTCACTTTTTATAGATGTCTGCCCTGAAACAACAAAGTACAGCATGTTTTTTAATTTTCTGTGGACGTGGTGACAAGTTATTGGACAAACAATTGCGCAAGCAATTTACTATTTAGAAATTCAGACCAATGTTAAAATGATTTAGTTCTTCTTACCCCACCAATGACACAAATTCTCCCTTCACTGGTATTCCCCCATTCTTCAATATAGCAACATTACATAAGTGCCAATGCTGTTGTTGCATGTGGCAAAGACGTCCATTGTTAAATTACATTTTAGTCAACGTTATCATTGGGATACAACACAGACCTCACTTTCAGACAATACTGGGGTTATGAAAGTAAAACAGGAAAGTAAAGTGAATCACATTACTTGCAGCTTATCCGTTAGCATGATATTAACTATTGTATTACCATTCAGGCCAAAATCTTGGGAAGAAAGAGAAGCATGCGAATGTATTTCAGAGCAGTCAGGGAACACCTCGCTCGGGGTGGGGGTGTCGCCCTTGCTTTTCTTTCTTGTTTTTCAGCGTTAGGTGGTGACACTCTTTGGAATGCATGAGGTCCCTAACATTACAAAGCACACTGCCAGTGCTTTCATTGCACAACGACTTCAATAAATCACAAACTAAAGTGGTAAAACTGTCAAAGTGAGCTAAGTGGGTCCGAAGCAATACGTCCGATGATTCATATATGTGTGGAATACCTTTGACTGCAGACTGTAATATGAAAAGCGGTCTTCCTTTCTCATATAAAAAAAAATATATATCTTTACTTAGAACTGTTTTTAGAAATATTCCAGGGCCGCTCTTATAACATATTGGCCCCCATGGGCCCGACTGTAAATTGTTTTTTTTTATTTGTCAAAAGTGGGGTGGGGGGCCCTAACAAGAATGAGGATTAGTACCAGTTTGTAGCCCTAAAGAGTCCTGGTCTCCTGCCCTAAATTAGAACGCTTTGCTTTTTCTTCCATGAATCCTGCTGGAAAACTGTGTCAATTATTACAAAATAAATGTAGCATGTTTAAGATGAAAATAATATAAACGTTGAAGTAGGTGAAGTTGCTGTAGAATTTGTTTAGCTGAGTACCATCAATCAGAAATAAAATTTAAAAAATCCATTAGGTGAATGTCAAGAAGTAGGGCGCATTTACATCAAGTGCAGTGCCTAGTAGAAAGTGAAGAAACTCTTTAATCTGAGAGCCTGTTGTTTCTGTTTATAATTTTCGGGAGTGTCTGTACTTGGGGAGTTCTTAGTACCGATGTATCTTGTTCAATTAAATCTTCCTCTGATCTGTCAGTACAGGCACTGCTGACATTTGCTTCCTCTGAAACCTCTGTATTCCTTTTGATCCTAATCACAAGAGAACAGCCTATTGTTATTCAGGCATTTCAGTAATTCAAATAATGGAATTTCAGTACATTCAACAGTACTTTCAATGGGAATGCCTGTTCTGAATGTCAGGTAGGGTGTGACCTGCCCAATTCCACAAACATGCACATTGATTTTTATATTAATTACTCACTGTGTAACTACACACTGTACAGTCCAACTCATTGGGAACGCGCTGTGCCTTTAAGCAAATGAACCCTCTTTGGAACTGATAATCGCAAAGTAAGGATCCTATGACTGCTGGACAGTTTAACTGGCCTTTTTATTATTTCATAAATAGTTTACTACTATATATACTATTTAACCTTTGATAAAAAGAACCACATTTGTTGTAACATGTTATCTATTAATTAAAGGTTAATAACACTACAAATAAAGCATGACCAGCAATGCTTTCTGGGACACACTTTACAAAGCTTGAATGTCATTCAAAGCCTCATACTATTTGACTGACAGAGCAGAGTGTTAGAGTACAGATTTCAAGCAGGGGGATTCAGGCTAAGCTATGGCATCGTACATTTATTTCTTCATTTATTATGCTCTGTTTTTTCAGGGATTAATCAGATTGTTCTTTATAGGACCGTGATCAATGTATACATTTATGTGGGGGATAATGATTCTGGAATGTATTAAACTGTCTTTGGGAGGATATTCAATTTTAAAGGGAATGTTTTAATATATTACATGGTGACAAGATTATAGCAGTTTCTCGCTAAGCAGTGATATGTTAAGTGATATAAAACCTTACCACCAACCTATATAAGCACATCTTGAGAATATGCTTGCAGTGAAATATCAGAACTTAAATAATTAACAGTGCTGATGTATAATTAAACAAATCATTTCCCTCAGAAATATTAAGTGGGGACTGTGGGGATAGTGAGGGCACTCTACAGCTTTCTACTATTTATATTTTATATTGTATTACAATGGATAAACATACAATATTCCTTTGCAGCCACATTTAAGCACGTGGATCACAACTAGTATGTGTCTTTTCATGTATTTAATTGTGTTAATTTAACATTGGGAAATCCACTGAGAGTAAAATAATTTCCAGAGATTTACCAGAGGCATAAAACTATAATTACAAGGAATTAAAAAAATATATATATATATATATATATATATATATATATATATATATATATATATATATATATATATATCAAAATATAAAATAGATATAATTCTGTTAAAAATAACTGAACTAACAAACCTCCATGGAATATGTACCATATACTGTATCTATTCAAATACATACTTAATACCTCCATAAAAGTCAGAGGCCACAGTGTCAACTGTACATAAGAACTTACCCCACTATATAATTACCTTAGCATTACAGATTAATGAGGAGCTGACATGTGAAAGCTATTTGGTTTAGGCTGGGGCTAATAAAGTATTACAGAATTACTTTGTAATATTTTATAACAATGGTATTTCTTGCCCAGTCATTATAAATTATTACCAAATAATTTTAAGTTAAACAAAGATCAAGATATGAAGAATTTCTAAAGGTATCTGTCGTTTACTAAATGTTTTAAGCTAATACAAGATAAGACGAGCAGTGAAGAGAATTCTACATATGTGGTCAGTTTTCAATTCAGAACATTTTCTAAAGATATTCAAAAGATAGGAAATATAAAATGTTAATAATCAGACACTCCACCTATTTAAGTGCTGTTGCAATCACCATCAGAAACACATTGTTCTCTTTCTGATCCCACATGACTCTTATCCAGCATTTGGATACTGATGATCTTCATACATGGCTTCTGGTGTTTAAGCTGGAATCCATGTGACACACACTCATCGATATAATGAGCATGCAGAAGCAAAAAGGGGTTAATGGTACCTTAGAAGATTTACCATCTGCATCATTCAGTGAAACTCATCTCTATAATCTGAAGCTGTGACCACTGGGGCCCCTCTGTTAGGAGAGAATGCATCTCAGGCAGATTTATGTCGGATATTTTAAACCCATTTCAATAACAAAATAGGGGCAATTGTCTAAAGAGAGTAAGGTGTGAGCCATAGTAAAGTCTTTATTAGAGTTTATACAGATCCTGTTATTATGGAATAAAGTGATCTGGTCAACAAGCAATATACTATATGTAACAAAATGTATTAAAATAACAACTGATAACCAGTCAGATTATCAGTTCATGGTGTATCCTCTATATGTTTCCTGTGCTAAGTCATTAGATTTATAGATGGACTAGTCTGTTTCGTAACCTGTGCACCCTGTTTCTCATCACTTCTTATTCAGTAGTTTACTGTACGTTTGTATAATATACTATACTAATTGTTTCTTCTTTTTCCTCCCAGATAATTTTCAGGAAAATAAGTGATGTAAAAAGGAGGAAGAAGAACGTCAGAGGCAAAAGAACGAGGTGACCCTCAGTATTCCAGTGGACCATCCGGTCAGGAAGCTTTTCAGAAGTTCAAGCAGCAGAAGGAGATGCGGAACCAGGGCTCCTCGCACCACGACCCTGAGAAGAACCAGTTTCACATGGAGAATCACCCTTGCAGAACGGGGCCTCCACCACTGGGACCAGTGTAGTGACCGTATCCCAGATCACCCCTTCAGAACTCCCTGGTCTACGTGAAGACCAGTGAACCGAGCAAGCAGAACAACCAGGATATAATGGAGCTCAAGCCAAACTGCGTTAGTGACCAAAAGTGTCTCAAGGTCAACAGTCCCATGAGGATGAAACCTGTCAATAACAGGGGCTGGATCCGCTGAAAAACCAAGGGTCTCGAGGAGGAAAAAAGGAAGAGTGGAACAATGTAACGAAAGCGGAATCCATGGAGTTGCTTTGGAAGACTCAAAAAGCCAAGAGTCGGATATTGGGGTGAAAAAGAACCCCTGAGGAAAACAGACTCGTGTGACAGTGGGATCACCAAGAGTGACCTCCGGATAGATAAAGCTGGGGAGGCACGCAGTCCCTTTGAACACAGCCCCTTCAGGTAGAAGTGAAGCACCCTTTCTACCCCATCCCGAACAGGCCTTGCAGACCACTTTACAGGAAGTCAAACTAGAACTAAAAGAAGACATTCAGTTGCTTAGCAACAGGATGGCTATGCTAGAGACACAAGTAGCGAAATCTTAAAACTGCTGTCTGAAAAGACAGGGTGCCGCAAACTTCAACCCGAAAGCCAAAATAAAATGCCAGGACATTTTCACCGTCTCGAGGCCCGTAACTCCTGACTCCGAAAAGGACGACGTACAGTTGTGAATTTGCAGTTTATTTAATTTTCGTCTTGTATTGAGAAAACAGTTTTAAAAAAATAAACGTCCTGTAAATATTTTTTGCATGTCCAGCTGGATTCTGGCCTGCCAAAAAATCATATTCAAGAATGCTTGTAAATTATGCAGTTGACTGCATGCAGATAAGAAGGAGAATTTATAGTTTAACACTATATATTTAGAGACTAGATGTAACATGTTTATTAAAGTCTATGTGTATTGAATAATTTAGGGTGTGACCTGAGGTATCTTTATGAGCCAAGTGTCCCGAAGACCTCGGGCTGAATGAAAATCCTTTTCGATCCTCAGAGTAGTGAAGAAGTGAAACTGCCCTGAAGGGTTAGGTAAAGAATGGTACAGGTATGTTGGAATCGTTGTTCTTGTCTTGAGCGCTGTACATATGCACACAGCTCAGCATTTTGAAAGGATTAGTAATGCATGTCACATGTTGTGTCATTTTAATATTGCATTGGTAATATTTTGTATTGGTATTTTGCACTAAAGATTAATATGATGTACTATCCCATGAACTCCCTTTTTTCTCCAGGATTCTCCTACAGCTAAATTATTTTTTGTCTCCTTGCAATACTCCCAAAGGGTTTCATCTATGGATTTTTAGGCTTCATTTGGTCCTCTGAGCATTAGGAAATCAAGATAGATAACAATGAGGCTACACTGTTTTATCAGTGGTTTGTGGTTCAAGCAGGATTACATTAAACCTGCTCTGCACTTTTAAGCCAACTTTTTGAACAACAGCTTGCAACAGCAACCTCAATGGGAATATTTAGGCAACCCAGATGTATCCCACAATATTGGCTTCGGTCTAACTTTTTACTATACTATTTTAGCTGGTTTAGTTAAGATTTTGTGTGGTGTTTTTTTTTTAACAATCCAACCAAAGTAATTATGATTAATACATACATAGAATATTTGTACACATCAAGCATAATGGCATTGTGTGCATTGCAGGCAGGCAAATGTTTTAGAAAATGTGGCTGTTTTCAACTCAGTGCCTGTCACGCTGAAACCACTGGTTGCTTGTTGGGGTCATGTAGCAGGGAGGCGGAAGAGGAAGAAATTATGAGTTATTTTGTTCTACAAGGTGAAGCACAAAGTATATATTTGTATTATAAAAGTGAAAGGCAATGTAATGTGCTTTTCATTTGTCGGAAAAGCCTAATCGAGCATTTGATACCTTCAGCAGATCTGTGTAAAGTGTAAAACATAACCTGCAGTTTATTTTGAAAGTATGTTTTGGAATGTCAATGCAGTACTTTAATTGAATGATGCACAAAGGGTACATGACTAGTAGACATTAAATGTTATATTTGCACTAAAGGAAAAATAACTAAAGTTACTTTGAAGAATAAAACTAGAATACGATGCAGTGGAATTTTCTAATCCTGGATGACCATTGGGGTTATAGCTTGAAAGAATGGTTAGATATATATTTCGGCCATCTCGGAAGGATATACTTTCTTGAAGAGCTTTGCATTGCCTTAGGCCTTTTGTGAGCCGTGTTTTGCAAGATAAACTACCAGTTTCTTGCACCTTAACTCAGTTGAGCGGGGTGACTACTAAAAAAGGTGTCATTTATTGCATGCTTTGAAATGTTTGGTATTTATGAACTGTAAACAAACAACACTGCTGATGCATATCACTGTTTTCATGTACATGCTATAAAGAGACGTTCAATTGCAACATTTTCAACCAACGTCACTTTAATCCAACAAGCACTGAAATTGTGTAGCACTTTTCACTGTACAGAAGATGGACTTTTTATTCAAGAAAATAAATGCGTTTTGAGAGCTGTAAACGATTGTCACATCTACTCCTTGGAACTGCACTAGATCTATTTTTGGTGCTTAAACACATTTTCATGACCTTTTGCACCATATATTATAATTGGATGTCTTGATTCTAAGAAAAGATAGACATTACCTACAGATCGTCAAAGGCTTCTCAAAGACATGCCTTTTGTCTAAGGGAGAACTGAGGGCTTACAATGTAGAGCACAAATGTGTGTTAAAAAAGGTTTTAATAAATAGAGGGATACATTGCGATGTCAATAACTTTGCAAACCATGTCATCTATCCAGAAATAAACAAGGACAGGACTAGGCCAGGTTGTAAAGGTATATTTTCTTATATTTATTGTACCGGTCAACGAATCTGCATTCTGCTCTCAATATTTATTGTAACTGTTTTTCCCTCTGCATACCAAAGAGGCTTGGATCATTGCACACTCAAACGTAAAAATAACCTGACACCTATTCTTAATGAATGATTCTGACCGCTTCGTCCCCTCCAAACATGCTTAACATTGCAATCAGCACTATTCTTTTCCGCTGCAGCTTCTGCTACAATGATGCAAAATGGATGTCTCTGAAATGAGATTTGGAGTTGATATTTTTCCTAGACAGATGGCTCAGGGATCTGGCTTTAATCACAAAAAAAAAAAAAGGTGCTGTGCCACGAGTTAAATCTATATTGTATTACATTGGACAGGTAATTTTTTTTCTTACATAAAACGAATAAATCATTGATTGTCAGGATGATGTAAATATAAATCTGAAGTCTAATCTACCTTCCCCCAGGCAATCAGTAGTTTAGTACAGAACGCTAGTTGAAGAAAAAATGGGGAGGTTTGGTCTTTAGCGTGGGTACAGTGTAAGATGTACCATACATCATCTCAAAGCTTTATTGAATCAACAGCTAAAGTACTTAAGAGGAATGCTTCTGTTTTATAAATACAGATGAGAAGAGGCAATACTGTTGACTTTCTAGAATCAAATGTATGATGTTCCAAACACAGAAGACTAATAATCAGCACAAATACATTTATGTCAGGGAACTCAATCCTGTTTGTGATGTTTTTGTTGTTGTCTATTTGTCTTAAATAATTGCATCCATGAAACTGTGACAGGATATTCAGCACATACTATATGCATTAAACTAAACTTTTTTTTTTTTAATAGAAACATTAAGTGAGCCTAGTTCTGTTATGCAGAACTCGGAGTGTGTGGTCCTCAGCCCGTCCTGTTACATAAGTTATATAAGTGACAGTCTATGGAAATCATATTGGCCAGTTTCATTATTCTATGTAGCGGAAGCACTTTAATCTCATTCTGTATACCTTTTATTACTGATTTGGAAAGATCAACAGTGGTAGACTGACTGGTGGATCCGCACTCTACAATGACACAATAGAGAATTCTAGTAGAAGGCTACGTTTCAAGGATTTGGGGATTTTTATCTGTTAAAGGTACTTTTTTTTTTTTTACTGGCATTCAATATATATCTTAAATTGAAGCAATATTCAATCTCAGGTCTTAAAGAATTATTGTATGAAGTAGTAGGAATAATGCTCTTCAAAGAAGTTGCTGCTGTTCTCCTGAACCACAGCATCCCCACTTGAATCTTGAAGGATTCCAATAAACAAAATCCTGTACTGTGCATAATTCATTATATTACTGTTTTATTATGGGTCGATTAGAATGTATGTGAAGAGAATATCTAGGAGCTGTTGTTGAATCAAACAGGATTCATTTTAAACAAACACTGATTGCCGACTACCTTGCAACAGCATACACTCCACTCTGAAGCACTATGAAAAACATTACAGTGAATTCTTAAAAGCACAGGTAACATTCTGAATCGCTGTGTAACATTTCATAGAGTTAACTGATCCCCCCTTAAAATGTGTATAAGGCAGTGTACAGTATATCACTAAATAAGGACATGTATCCACAAGATGCTTGATGCGCCAGACACACAAGCACTTGAGTTCGTTATAAGATGTATAATTGAGAAGCTTGAGACAGACAAGCTAATGGAGTGGTAGTGGATATTAAAATAAGAGAATTTCCGTCTACTTCCATTTCTCCAGGGTCCTCATTGTTAAGAACTGTTACAATAATGGCTCCCTCATGTGCTCTCAACCCATCTAATGCAAACAGTGCCATTCTTAGGCGGAGCTGGTTTGGGATCAATATGTCACTTTGTTTTTAACAAAACAGATTGGTTAGAGGTAAGAACAGTAACTTTACTCAAAATGTCAGACCTCTGGGGTTTTAGTAACTTGGCAACATCCTCTGCTTGGGTGTGCTCGATTGAAAGAGTGTCATGGTTTGAAGCAGTGAAACTGGGGATTTCATATCTGTACAAAAACGGGGAAAATATCAGACCAGTATAGCAGTCTAGGGAATGCTCAAATACTGTACAACTCTGTAAACTGTTTGTGTCGCAGTTAACCACAATCAAGTGGAGTCTCATGAAATGTGTTACCCCAAACAAATTTCAACAACACTATGAGCTGATTATCTTGTTTGAGAAACATGCGGTATACACCCACTGACAATGTTGGCAAATGGAACAAGATCTGAATACGTAGTTTGCAACAAGTCAAGCGTGATGGAATCTGTATTTATGGTTTTGTGATCTTAAATATATTATGCACTGTAGGTCAAAAAATGTATAGTGTAGAGTACAGCTATTTTTTTATAAATACCGTATATTACATTGTTTTATTTGTTAGTTCGGTGCCATGCCAGGGATCTGATACAGCCAGCCTTGTGTACTACAGCGAGGGCTCTCACTCTCTCCTCTTGCCACGTGGGCTCTCAATCAATATCCATTTGTTCTATTTTGTTTCAGATAGCTAGTCCCGACAAGTAAATTCAGCCCCTGATAAACCTCACAGAGATCCTAAAAGGAATGGACAGGACCTGTACAGTAGCTGCTCTCTAGTGAATGAACACTGCCTGGGAACATGTTTTGAAAGACTTGACTTTAATGGAGCATTATCGGTCAAGAATAAACACTAACAGGTGCAGATCAGTGGAACAAAAGACCAACAGCAACGCCTATATGAAGTTAAGCTATCAGAAAACAGATTAATTTTTACATATCATTTCGATATTGTCTAAGGCAAGTGTATGTCTATACAGAAGTCTCTCCATTACCCATAATTAGATTATACAACACATTCAATGCACACACCCCATTATCAAAACAATGGATACTAAATTAAAATAGACCAGCTTTATGACTGAGATATGCATATTGCATAATACTGTATATGCTTAATGCCATCCATTTTGAGACTCATACAGCAGATATTAAAAAAAGGCAAAGCTCGTAACCTTTCCCTCTAATAGAGTTGTTGTAAATGCCACCCAGCGTTTGATAATAATGTTGGTGCTCCAGTTATATTAAACCATGTAACCAGAAGAACTACATTGAAATGTATTAATATTATTCACAAGGCATTGGCTAGACGTTAGCCAGTGGAGAGACGCCCTCAGATAGGTAAGGACCCATGAGAGCAAAACATTGTTGCACAGGTTGAGGAGCAAGGAAATGCAGACAAAAGATAAGCCCCAAACCTGGGGGCTATCTACACCATATCAAAACATGATAGATATTTGCTTCTATACATAATAGTGGCCGTTCGAGACCTTAATACAAGAGTGACAATGGTGTGACAAATTTAATGCAGAGAATATGTTACTTATAAAATGTCCATATACTATTTTCTATATTAACTTATATTCTTAAAATAAGCCTGTGCCCTGCAAAAATAAATAAATAAATAAATAAATAAATAATAATAATGTCTCCAGTTTTCAGCATAACCACCACAATGTCACAAGAGCGATAACGTACTGTACTGTACTGTATTAGATGTGTAGCATGGACACTGGGCATCAGTGGGTTAGTAAATAACATTTTTGAAATCTTATTCTCACTAAAGATTTCCTTTTATATATTTACCTAAGAGTTTGCCAGTCTGGTGGAAGGCAAGTTCTTTCAACTTCTGACACTGACAGGTAATTAGTCTTTGGGGAGTTGAACCTGGGACTACAGTCTGTTTCAATGTGATAAGTCATTTGAAACCACAAAAATATCTTTCATTCATACCTGAAGTGTACTGTATTCATAATGAAAAGATAATCTCTTACTCCAGTACTATACACATTATTTAACATTGTGTTCCAGTCTAGCTGCACAATCCAATGTATTTAAATAATCTATATAATGCACTAAGTCAGGGGTGGCCATCTCTGGTCCTGGAGAGCCACAGTCCAGCAGGTTTTATAGGTAACCCTTAATTATCCATTTCTAAAGACTTGGAACTCTTTCATTTTGACTAGTTAAGCAGTAATTGTTCAATTTAAGTAGTAGTTTGTTTAGTTAAGTAATTGACAAAAACCTGAACAACCTGCAGCTCTCATGGACCAGAGCTGACCACTCCTGATTTAATTGAACAAACGAATTTGATAGATTGATCAACAACTTACATTCTTCAGAAACTTATGATTTAAGGGTAAAACCTGCTGGATTGTGGCTCATAAGGACCAGGGTTGGCCACCCCTGCACTAAGGTATCATCATTGAGCAAACAGTATTTATTCTTGTGAATCTTTGAAAAGCATGCCCCTTTCACATTCTGTCATAGTCATTTGAAATAGCTGATTCGTTGATTCAATAGTTAATTCAAGTAGGAAAATAAAAGAGGTAAATACGGAAGGTGCTTACAAACTGGTAGCTCAACCATTTTCCACTTTTTCACTTTCAACCTGGCAACTCAGAACAGTGTCTGGAGATTTGCACACCTCCTTTCTGTCCCTTCTCCAGAATGATCAATTCTTTTTCTTGCAGTGCTGCTGAGGGTCGCTGACTCAGGACTCCTCAGCACCCACTCACATTGCACATTGTGTAGCAGGCATGGCTCTTTGCAGTGATTTTATAGCCCAGGGCAGCCCAAAAGCAAAACAGCTTGTCACTGCAAATTTAGAATTAAAAGCAATGTTTTTATATTTTGCTGTTCTGGGGGTTGTATGTAGGGGTTGATGAGAATGGGGAAGGTTAGTTTTGACTCATCTCATGTATTTTGCTATAGCAAGGCAAAGACTGAAGGTTGTTCAAACTGCCAGGGTTAAATTAAGTTGCGATGGGTGTCAAAACAGTTCATCATTATCTTTGCATATCAATGGCAAAAAGAATGAAAAAACTGCAACATGAGTGATGCTCTCTATGGCAACAGATCATTACTGCTGATACAAAGATATCCATGGAGTAAAGCACTGGGGCCCTTAATCCCTGGGCTTTGCTGTGTAAAGAAGTGGCCGTTAAGAAGGGCAGTCATGTCTTAATTAGTAATTAAGTGTTCCATATAGGAGTCACGCATATAACCTGGCATTTATACTACATTATTCGTAGTTAAGCTAATTGCAAGAAAAGGAGAAATTAATCAGTTCGGCAGCTGCATGGCTGCTAAGTTAATGTTTTATCCAAGAGAGGGTTGTCATGGTAACCTGTAAAGTCAGAGCTTCAAGAGTATTTTGCTTCTTTAAGTTGCATAATCAGATAGAAGAATATAAAATGATTTTGGAATCTCTCTCTATGGAACAGTGTCCATTAGTAAAAGCATAGCAAAGTGTAATAAAGCAGAGTGAAGCCATGGTTAAGCATAGATAAGCATTTTAAAGAATAGCGAGGTATGGTAAAACACATGAATAACATGGCAAACCAGAGTAAACAATGATAAATGCAAAGTATAACCATGGTAAAAGTATGGTTAAACTGCACAAATACAGTGCAAAATACCATGGTAAACTTCTATATGGGATGGCATGTAGTTTAGTTTATTCACTTTGTGCCTGCAGGGCCAGCACAGGTACCTCTCCATGGGGCAAGCACTAATACACATTTTCTAATACACTTTTCAGTTGCTGGTGTGGTCCCATTTTCCCAAAATTTTTTAGTCTTTGCCTCGTTCACTTTGTTGGTCTTTTCTGCCCCCTTTAGAGGCTTCACACCTGCTCTACTGATGTTCATGTCCCAGTTGCAAGATGAATAAACTCATTTTTGACCAATGAGCCCTGAGTTTTGCTGTCGGTTTTGATTCCTAATTCATTTTTCAGCGAAGCATCACTTCACAATGTGACATTTACTTTGTTAGAACCATTTTTCTAACCGGTAAAATCTCCAGTGTTTCTCTATTTTAGTAAGGTGTTGTTCACAGTTAATGTTTTATCAAGTGCATTTGAATTGTAATAATGATTGCATGGGTGGTTGCTTATCTTGGTTTTATCTCAATTAGACAACTCATTTTAAACGTTCACATTCTTAGTCACTGTTGCTTAAATATGATGTTGTCTTTCGTGATTATCTTGGCAGACACAAAGCTTGTGCTGGAGGTTTTGTACCCTCAAGTGGCATTTTTTTTAAATACTGGCTGGAACAGGTTTAAATAGCTGGATATGTATTTTCCTTTATTGTGCTTTTGAAACATGAACTGTGATGAAAAATGATGAAAATGAGAACTGAGAGTGTGCCTGAGAGAGAAAGTCAAGCAACACCAAGAACTAAAAGTACTTCTGTGGTGTTTGTGAAATTTTACCACTAGACACAGACATGTACTTGAGCTTTCTTTTAACAACTCGCCTATGAAAGACATTACAGGCTAGAGCAGGTGTGGTAGAGAACGGCATATTAAAAAAGCAAACCAGATGGTGAAAATAAGAATGTCAGTTTTGTCAGGGTGTAGAGAGTGTTTCAGACACAAGCAAAGTTTGGCTAAGTGGTTAAAGCCGACAGAAAAGAAACAAACTCTAGTCATTTTCTGTGCATGTCAGGTGAAAAATGATGCTGTTCTTTAGTTTCCACAGCTTCATAACATAGTGAATTAATTTTCTTAGTGCCTCTTGCTGTGAATCTACCTTTTTATTTAATTAATTCAGAATTAGTATTTTCTATGTTTTGCTTTCTCACTCCCTGCTTTCAGTTTCATGTTTTATTTTGTCTGTCATTCGGGCTCACATCTTTATTTCTCCTTTTCCACAGCCAAGGACTGATGAAGATGTTTTATTTTGGAAACACTTAATATCAAGTGTCTCTAATTACTGTGTTATTACATAGTAGTCATTTAGTAAATACATGTGTATTTACACATAATCACAATGGTATCAAGCATAGTTCCAATGCACATTTTGCATATTGCAACGGTCACTAACATTTCTGGACCAAAATAGGTTTTATGGGTGTGATTCACCAAATATTTTGGTCTCAAATATTTATGGCTTTACAGTATATGTAAGCAAAAAATTGTATCAGAAAAGGGTTTGGGTGGTTAGGGATAGGGTTAGGGTTCAGGTTATATCCTGCAAAACGATGTACACATTAAGTACATTGTAACTAGCATAATAGCATTGTAATTATGTGTCAGTACACATGTATTTACTATGTAACTACTATGTAAATACACAGTAATTAGAGACACTTAATGTAAAGCGTTACCTTTATTTCTTACATGAACATTAAAACAGGGTATCCATTGCATTGCTCTATACTGTGTGACTACAAACCAATCCAAGAGAATTCCACAATCACATGACATCTATTGGAAAAATGCTTTTTGGGGTGGTGTTAATGAAGGCTGTACTGTTCCTTATAGCTTTAAAACAGTTTGCTCGAATTTGATTTAATATTGTGTCATGGTGTGTTAAGATGTTATTCCAGATACTGTGGATCAAGGTCATGGTGACCTGACATCATGATGTTTTAAAGAGATTTGTAGAGAGTTACTTACAGAACATACCTTGTAAGGAATGTTGAAACTACATGTACTGTAAGTGGCTTTGCTGGTCCTTTGCAGTTGTAGAGGCACATATTGTGATATATATATATATATATATATATATATATATATATATATATATATATATATATATATATATATATATATATATACACATTTGGGTCAGTAAAGCTTTCATGTCATTTTACATTAGGATTACATTAGTAAATTAGTGAATGAATAAAATGGAAGTTGTAGTCTACTGGATTTCTTCTGAAATGTAGTGGAGTTCTTGTTTAATTGGTAAAAGAAAGGTTCAATACAGTAGCCTCAGCTCTTTGTGTGTGTGTCTCTTTTTAAATGTTCTGCAGTTGAGATAATCAAACCCATTATTCTAGGATCATGCTGATACAATCTAGGGATCTCCAGCATCTCATTTCATTTACAAGTTCGATTAGACTCAGCTCTTTATTTTCCATTTCCTTTTTAATCAAATTGGTTTGTAGAATTTTGTTTTTTGTTTGTTTTATAGAGGATAGCCCTCAACCTCATATTCAATCAGAAAATACTGAAAGGTTGTGAAAATGATCACATACTGTACAGTATACAAGTCCTTTTACTTTATTCACAAATCTTAAATTCCAGAAAAGTCACCTTCATTTTACATCCCAAAAATAGACATTGAGGGTAAGGTCTTAAACAGATCAGTGGCTTCCTCTTGAATAAACAGTTGCAATAAAATTAAATAATATATGAAACCAAATTGATTTCCCCACAGCACTGACAGAGCTGAACACTGTGACTATAATGTGTGCGCTATCGCGTTGTACATGCGTGTGTTTTTGGCCAGTATACTAATTAAGAAAGAGGTATCTGAGCCACCAAGTGAAGTAACAACCTACATATAATGAAGAATAAAACCAGCGATGTGCAAAATTCAACTTGGAAATCTGTCCAATAAAGATACTGTTGTATTGTTAGTGTAATGTGGGATTCAAGCTCCCTTTAGGAGCATCACTCAGTAGTTAACTGTTCAGGACAGGTGAAGAGTGATGTCTTAGTATTTTAATGATTCTGTCCTCGTGATGATTTTTGTCATCTTTGACAGCTAAAGGGTCTAGATGAAGGAACAGATAATCTTTCATTTTATACTTTTTACATTTCTAATCTTTTCACAGAAGGTTTACAGTATGATCTTGATGCAAGAAGATTTTTTTACTCCAGTATGTTTAAAGAAGGTTAATACAATTTACATAAGCCCAAGTCGTTGTGTTTCTTAGATTTATAACATACCCTTTTATAAAGTGTTCTATACATACAGTATAGGGTCCAAACATGTATTTACACCAATAATTACATTTATGAATTGTTTGTAACTTAATATTACAGCCAAACATTTGACAAAGTTTGCCATTTCAATCTTGGTGTTTCTGGGTATTCTATTATTTTATTGAATTCTAAATGTTCATTGGTGGATTGGTGGGAGATATTTTAATTGACAAATCAAATCTTTTACTTGACCAAACAAATGTGGTGTTCTTACCAACTCTCATTTGAAGTAGGGTGCCTTTAGTATCTCACTGCTCCACATGCCTTTCTGAGGTGTTCTAAATGGATTATGGCCTAAGGCTGAATTTTAGCCCTAGTCTTGGTACCCAAAGGCAGTTGTCCATTTTAATGAGACATGACAACTCTTTCACACCCCAGTAGGATGTTCTTGTGAGTAGCAGAAATGTACTACACACACATTGGTGGTGTTCTATGCTGTTCTACGCTGAACTTCAGCCAGTGAAATTCAAAGACAGCACAAGATGCTAATGTCAAGAAGAAACAAACATGTACTTAAGTCAAGTCCAATTAAGCACACACAGCCAGACACACATTTGCAAATGCTATGCGGGATTTAGTTAGAATTTCTCTTTTTAACTAAATTAATGAATCATAAATAAGAAAGCAACCAAGCATGAATACGCTTCAGGAATGGCATCCTATTCTTCACAATAAAGGCCTAGAATAAACCAGTGATGTTGTTCGGATGTTGGTTTGTGTCGTCAGCAGTGTGGCAGCAGTTTCATAAAAGTTGTAAAGGTCCCTAATATATTCTAGATCTGAACCTTTAAGGTTTGGCTTTTGGGAGACAGACATCTAACCCTCTTCCTAATATGGAAATGCATTGTGGGTGAATGGAGTTGTGTGCGCAGTAAGTCAAGTGCACTGCAGTTAACAGTTTATGCAGTAATATTGGAAACGTATCAAAAGAAAATATATTCTGAATGTGTTTCAGAACTGGTACTAAATACAATTGAGTGGGGGTTACCTGTAATTACATCTCCTGCCTTTTATTGCTTGCTATCATCACATGTACTGCTGAGTTCACATAGTTTTCCAAAGGCTTTGAAACTTCCTGTCCCCTATCTCAGTAGATTGTGAACAGACATCCCTGTGAAACATATTTAATTTCAGTGGATCCATCCAGCATAAATGTGGTTTAATGAACTACATGTTTACAAACTCTGGAATTTTTTAAATTAATAACGCCAAAAAAGGTTGTATTCGGCCCAATTAAAATGTTAATACTTCATTAAAATAAATAAATGAATACATTTTAAAAAATCAGAGGAGAACAGATGTTAGGTAGTCCGCTGGTACTCAGAAGCATTAGGGTTTGTGACAAGAGTGAAGTTGCCAGATACCCCACAGGATTTTATAATTGTAGTTTTGTCGGCCACTGGCATAACAAATAAAAATCAATTATTGCAATTCACAAGCATGTGACAAAAATCTCTTGAACAGAACAATTAATCACCGGGCCATCTCTGGTGCCTGATCGAAAACATCTGCCCAAGCAGCTGTCCGCTCGTCAAGCTGATGAGCCACAATAACAAATGTGATTCATTTATCTGGCAAAAACAAAAGATGAATATGCTCTGCTACACTGTCTTCCTATTGTTATTATGAGTATTTAAAACAGTACATGATGGAAAAAAATGCGTAAAGATTTGAATTATTAACATATGCGTAACAATGAATGATAAATGTCATGGAATGGACTATGCTTCCTTCTAACTACCGGGATTATGGACTAGTAGAAGGTGTGCAGGATCATTAATGGGACAAACAAATACGTTGCCTGGTACCAAGCCCCAGGCATTTGTAGACATTCTCAAGTACTAAAATCCAGAGCGGAGCGCAATGTTGCCCTTTTATTGTCTTTTACTGTCAACTGTTACACTTTACTGGCTACAAATAGCTGCAGTAAAAGTACTTATTTCTGTATTTCATATTAATCTGACAGGGATCTGTCAATGGAAACCAAATGTGGCCCAATAAATGGTCTCGAAGAAGATCTCCCACACAATTCTCTTAAAAATACTTCCGTTTTAAAATCTTAGTCAATAAATAAGACAGTATCTGCTTAATAATGTTATTACTGTTCTGTCAAGAAAAACTATTGGAGCAGCTTGGCTGCATAAAATGATTGAAGGCAAGTTTGGGCTACAGCAAGCCAAATTGCTTTGTTGTGGAATTAATGTAACAGGCAGTAAACATCGGGCACAGGCCGGTAACAATTTAGCTTCTGTGAGTTATGTCTTGAACACAAGCCCATCAGTCAGCTCTGCTACTGAACAGAAATGTCTTCCTCAAGTGAGTTCATTGTGCTAACATATGACAGAACTTCAGGACTGCTCCGTCTCTCACTGCCTTCCGTCCCAAGACCCACCTTAGACTGCACTTCATTAGTAAGACCTCATCTAGAATATTGTGTTCAGTTCTGGTCACCTCGTTACAAAAAGGATATTGCTGCTCTAGAAAGAGTGCAAAGAAGAGCGACCAGAATTATCCTGGGTTTAAACTGCATGTCGTATGCAGACAGGCTAAAAGAATTGAATCTATTCAGTCTTGAACAAAGAAGACTACGCGGTGATCTGATTTAAGCATTCAAAATTCTAAAATGTATTGACAATGTCGACCAAGGGGACTTTTTCGACCTGAAAAAAGAAACAAGGACCAGGGATCACAAATGGAGATTAGATAAAGGGGCATTCAGAACAGAAAATAGGAGGCACTTTTTAAACAGAGAATTGTGAGGGTCTGAAATCAACTCCCCAGTAATGTTGTTGAAGCTGACACCCTGGGATCCTTCAAGAAGCTGCTTGATGAGCTTCTGGGATCAATAAGCTACTAACAACCAAATGAGCAAGATGGGCCGAATGGCCTCCTCTTGTTTGTAAACTTTCTTATGTTCTTATGTTCTTATGTTCTAGATCTCTTGGACTGCCTCACACTATGCTGGACTTCCCTGATCTACACACCACGTTACTGGATCCTCAGCTAATGCACTATCCTGCACTATTGAATTGCACTGCTATTATGTCATTGTTGATATAACGTGTTGTGTAATCCTAACTTGCTGCATCCTAGTTCATGTTGTATTTTAGTAGTATTATTTGCACGTACTGTAAACTATACTGTATTATATATGAAGCTTGCATTGTAACCCTGTACTGCCCTGTAACACCCGTAAGTCGCCTGGATAAAGGCATCTGCCAAATAAATGAATAATAATATTAATAATAATAATAACAGAAACGATGCTGTATAATATAGAAACTCTGCTTGCTTGAAAAAATTCAAAGTGAAAGTATAAAATATCAGAACTAAAGTTTATTTTTGTTACTTTTTCTTTTTTCTTTTTTTTCTTTTTAGAAATAATATTAGCCTCAAAAGGTCTGTTGTGGGCCGCAGTCCCAATGGGAATTGAGGTGTCATTGCTAAATCTCTTAAATCCACACAACAGGAATCAAACAGGAAAGGCTAATCCTTCATCTTGAGCCAGTTTAATACCTGGGTTCACAAGACAGAAGGTGATAGGGATTATCAGACCTAATTAAACAGAATAACCAGTCATAGTAGCATTTGTAAATGAACACATACAACACTTTTCATCGAGTGTCTCTTAATTACACTTAATTACCTCATGCATTTTACCATTTGTGGGTATGTGTTCCTTTTCTCTTACTTGCATGTGCAGCCTATTACAGTCATCAATTAAATTAGACAATCAGTAATTTGCCTAATTTGAAACTTTTAGAGAAAGTGATGCAGTCGGAAAGACGAGATGGGATCTTAAGACTGGGCTACAATAGGCAGGACTAACAGGGAGCTTAATGATTCTGTGGAATGGCTTCAAAACATTTACAGCCCTAATAAAGTTAATGGTATCAATCCTGGTATAGTAATTTTTTTTTGATAATTAGGCAGTACTGTGCATAAATAATAAAAAGCATAAGGCTGATTCTTCTTATCAGCAATTATTTTTCTAAGGTAACTTATTATGCAGCTACACTTTAATTGCATTTGCAATATTTTTAATAGAATGTTTTAACAATTACACAATTATGCATGGATTGATGTACTGCACACATTAATTAAAAGCAAGTTAATATGAAGCGTTGGCACTTCTTTTTAATTATTGCCATAATAAAAGTGAGAATTGCTAGGACAAGAGCCAACAGTGTTTCATTACTTTCCAGGCCATTGCCACTGTGCACATTCAATTCCTTCGATTAATCGTCTGAGATATTCTCAGCTTGCTATCTGAATAGTTTAGATTACAGCTAAAACTTTGTCTGCATTGTATATATTGCACATTCCCAGTACAGGGTAAGACTATGGTTCTCAACAGTGACACGATGCGCTTGGACGTATTTCAGAGCCCTAGCTTGACTGCAGACTGCAGCATTTTGATTTATATATTTGTTGCATGTCTGAAGTAATTCCAATGGAATGAAACAAGGTCTCCTCTTAATCACCTCTCCTTTGCACACACTGTATGAAATATTACTTCATTTAAATATATTGTTTCAGTAGCATTAAGGAAAGTATCGTCCACATCTTTCACACTGTATGAGGGCTAAGGTGAAAGGCTTGTGCATCACCCTACCATGCTCACTGTGTTTCAACATTTGAAATGACTTTAATTTTCAGTACAAATTGTTTCATAAAGGTCAATGGCCCATATATTTCAAAATGGATACAGGTTATTATATAACAATAATTGTTTATCAAGCGTGTTGTAAAAGTATTACCACTTGAGAAAAATGTATATAACATGCAACCAAGGATAATATAGCAAGCATGAGTGACTGGTAACATGCAAGAAATCAGTTGCAGAGATGTAAATATTAAATAGTCCACTTATAATACATTTTAAATACAGCTTATCAATTAGTACTCAGTTTCACACTTTCAAACGTTCAAGCAATTTTATGAACTATTTTTGAGAAGCAACTGAATTAAAACGCCCATGTTACTTTTAAGAGAGTATGAGAAAGCTGCTACTCTTAATTGAAACATTATTAAAACCCCAGTAGTCGCTCAATGGGGTGCAGAGGCTTTGCTGCTCGTGGAATAGCATTCATTCTATTTCTGAACAGCTGTTCCAGGGTGAGTGTGGCTGGGCCAGAGATATCAACTCAGACCTTCATTTTCACCACCACATTTTCTTTCTGATTGGAAAAAGCAGCACTTTAAACTTATGACCCTCCCTGTTCATCATGTTAATTCAACTTGGAGATGAGATCATACCACTTTTAATAAAAAGCGACTCCAGGAGGTTTTTTTTTGGGGTGAAATTTCTCAATCGTGATACCATTGGTCTCAATACCATAAAAACATTTTCTTAGAGTGGCTGTGAAATACCAGCTCCTGTCCTCCAAGGAGTGAATTCACAACCGTAGAGGTGCCAAACTGAATGAAATTTATGTTTATTTTTCATTGTATTACTATATGCCCCCGCAGAAACTGTTCCCTTTGCTTTTGAAAGCAAAGTTACGCCACTGGCTTGGAATAATTGCTGAATGTCAAAACAACAGTAACGCTATTTGTTTTGTAACAAGCAGTTATCAAAAGTCATCACCATTTTGCTTGACAAGAATAGCTTGAAAGTTTTAATGCATTAAACACAACGGCTAAATGCGATGGAATTACAAGGCACGATGCATTGTTTCCTTTATAAGGCACTATTTGTGTCAGCTATCCTAAATCCTTTTTAATTATTTTGAAAAACTATTCCTGCCGTAGCACATAAAACCTCTCACTCAAAGCAAAGCAAATAGGAGGACATTATCCTGAACTTAATAACACAAGCGTATGATAGGAAATCAAAATGGAGTTACTGTTTACAAGACAGCCAGGTTTTCCTTGAATGCTTAGTAACCTCAGTTGCTAATAAGTAAGCCTTAGAGAGAATAGATTTTTTAAAGCTGACTCAGTGAAAATAAATTCCTCTCTGGGCTTATTTTTGCAACTTCAAAGCGTGCATTGGTTGCATTACATAACTGACAAATTTTTGAACAAGTCAAAGGAGGATCAAAACAGCTTTGCTTTGATAATGGAGGCTGTGTGGTCCAGTGGTTAAAGAAAAGGGCTTGTAACCAAAGGTCCCCGGCTCAAATCCCACCTCAGCCACTGACTTGTTGTGTGACCCTGAGCAAGTTACTTAACCTCCTTGTGCTCTGTTTTTGGGTGAGACGTCGTTGTAAGTGACTCTGCAGCTGATGCATAGTTCACACACTCTATACTCTGTAAGTCGCCTTGGATAAAGGCGTCTGCTAAATAAACAAATAATAATAAGACATAAACAAAAAATGAAGTATGTATTTTGTGTTTGTGAAATTGGTGTTGAGTGTAAGAATCACCAGTGTGGAATTTGATCTACAGATCTATTGAAATGCTAAGCAATGATGTTTCTTTACTATTTATCTGCTGTTTACTAGCTGGCCAGGCTTGCTGGTCCAGTACTCACCAAGGACTGCCATTGCCTGGATATTAACAAAACAAATAGATAACGATTGGATTAATATAATGAGCTCATGAATTTCGGGAGGCTAAAAATACGTACACAATTCTACTTTAAAATCAGAAATTCAAATGACTCTCTACATGAATCTTGAACAGTTAAAATTGGAATAAAACATTTTCGGCTTACTGTTTTATTATAGTCAGACTGGTAGATATCTGTGCCTGTGTTACTCTCCCATATTCCTCCACTGTGACTCATATATCAAGTATGCAGTAATAATCTTATCTGGAATGCAACTGCACTAGAATAAAAATATATTGTGTATATTTTTACAGCTCTTTAAATAAATGTGCAGCTATGAGAAAGGATCTTATAGACCCCCACGTGCCAACTTCCAAATCTCACTGCTCTGTAAATAACACAGTACCTGTTCACCACCATTAGCGTTTAATCCCAGATTCAATTTATAACCAGTCTTTATAGAATTGTTACCCCATAAATTAAAAAATGGATATGTTGCAAGTTATTTGCATAGTGCTGCATCGTGTTGGTTGGTTGTTTTGCTACCATCTGTCTTCCCCTATATGACAGCAGCACCAATATGCTGAAAGCAATATGTCTCAAAGCTGGCACTGGTTTTAATGATCAAAACATTCCTCTAACACACTTCAAAAATTCTGGTAAATTGGCTGGGGGCGGGGGCGGGGGGAGATAACAAATAAACAATATTATCATTTATAAATTGGCCATGACAGCAGTACAGTCCTCATATGAAATTAGTAAATCCCTTAATATTTTTTTTGTAAACTGTTCCGTTAACTTTATATGATGTCTGCAATTATTCTGAGTGGTTCTTACTTCATGCTTAAAAGTAGAAACCGAGTTTTAAGAGCTTCCCTTTGTTTGATTATGGTGATACCTTGTACTTACATGCCTCTGTTGAGCAATTAAAAGGTTGGATTGGCTAATGAATAAAGAAGCCAGATTTGTATTAGGGTATCATCCTCAGACTCATCACTGTCAGTTACTTACATCATTAAAGTGGATTTCAATAAATTACAGAAAACAGCCTCACTGGATACTATTTGTGTGTAAAATTGTAATAGGCTTGTCACCAGGGTATCTAGGTTTGATGCTACAGGCAAATACAGCCAAGTATAATTTAAGATCTAGCCTTCCACTTAATTATCAAGTAACTGGGAGAAGGTCTTGTGTTGGTCAAACAGCCTTCAGCTATAGGGCCTATGGAATGGAATCAGCTGGACAAAAATATTAAGGATATGAGCGTGCCTCTGATTGGTAGCAAAAATTGATCAGATAAACGTAGAATAATGGTTAAAGTTACACCTATTTTAAGGGGTAGATATCATGAATGAACAATTTGTAAATGTTTCTGATGCCTCATTGAATGTTGTTGATGTTTTATTATTTTTAAAGTTGTGTTTGATGTGAATCACTGATGTAGGCCTTGTCGACACTTTTTTGTTTTTGATTGTGTAAAATGTTTGCTGTATTTACTGCTGCCTGTTCTGTGGTCATCTTGCCAGGACACCCTTGTAAAAGAGGCTTCAGTCTCAATGGGTTAACTTCCTGGTTAAAGAATGAATTAATAAATAAATATATTAATACCAGTTGTTCACAGGACCATGTACTCATAGTTATTATTATTATTATTATTATTATTATTATTATTATTATTATTATTATTACAACAAGTAGTAGTAGTAGTAGTAGTAGTAGTATGCTTGTTAGACTGAGGTACACTCACAGAACTAAGGAGGAATCTCACATCACATTAACCTAATCTTGCATGACAATCAATTTCAACATTGAAAGTGTCATTTTAATATTACATTGCCCTTGTTTTGTGTTTGCAACCATTCTGGATGTCTCTGGGTTCTAGTGCTTAAACTATTAACATGTGAGCAGCTCTGCTACTGTCCAGAGGATACCTGACTGCAGGGAGTGAGCAGCCTTCCTCATTCTGTTCAAATCCCATTGCAATGTGACCGTTCAATGGGAGCCAGCCCCACCCACTCCACATTGAATAGACAGAGAGTATGAGGGGTTGGTAGAGTTGAAAGGTCCCATGTCACATGATTTTAATGAAATGAGGAAAGCTGTTTGATTCCAGGCTCTCCTCATGACAAGCTCAAAGAAAACTTAAAGCCAGGTAAAGACAGATTTCTAGAAAAATGTGAGTTTCAGTGTTCAAGGTCACGTCAGTAAATGCAGTATCCCTAACAGATACATCCTGTTGCCTTGCTGAATGAAACCATGGCAAGGGTTAATAGCATTTTCTCTTTTTAGGGTTCTCAGATCTTCACATTGTTTTCTGATGTTTCTTGTAAAAATAAACACCTGACAATACACCAGGAAGTTAATTTCTTGTATTTTTAGACAACCCACTGAACTATGCATTATGAGTCACTTCATCATTAACATGGTTTACTGTATATAAAGAGAGATGGTAATCGCCTAGGCAACAGTATATCACATGTTTTGGAATGAGGCAAATTGCCAAATAAGCTGATTATTTAATTGCGACCCCCTACTTGCACTCAAAGGCGGAGAATGAATCACTTTCCTTTTATTTCAAAGAAAAATAAATGAATTGTAGGCTAAAACTGGGTGTTTTTATTTATTTATTCTTGCAGTATCTCAAGCTGCCAGCTGTCACATAAAATTACTGACTGAACAAAAATAGGTCTGAATTTATAAAGCACCCACCTGCAGATGTGTTTTGGGAAGGTAATGCCCTCACTGGCCTCTAATGCTTTAAGAATACCATTTTTGTGGATTCATGAGGGAGCTATTGATTACTACAGAGCCTTTTGCAAGGATTGTACTTTACACTTCTTTTATGACTATGTTTCAATTTACACAGCACATTTACAGTCCTTTTAATGTTATTTGTTTATTTTCTCAAAACAACAAGAAGAAAATGGCCAAGGGCAAGAGAACAGGTTAATGGTTATGCTATCAGATGTACATGGAAGTTAGACGTGATTCTGGGAGCTCTACTGAGACCACAGGGGTACTTAAAACTTCTGTTTTAATACGTCACCAGGATGACGTAATGATCCTTTACTAACTGGTTACTGTACCTTTAAGTAATGTATATAGTTCTTTAGCGCCATCTACTGGGTGGAGTGCTGTGTATCTGGAATAACATGGGTTAACATGTGGGCTAAATAGTAGAAGTACTCTACCTGACTGTGACATTTACAGCTACAGCCAAAAGTTTAGCATCCCCCTATAGACTTAACATATTTTGCTTCATAAAGTCGAATGAAACCTGCTGAATAATGTTACGTTAACATACTGAATTAAATACCGCTTTGTAGTTTTCCATATACTTACCGAAAAACTGACAACATATGAAAAATGTGCCATTTCGAAATCTAACATGAAATACTGTACTACCATTATGGTTTCCGGTAGATATCATTTTGTAGTTTCTTTGATTACATGACGTTAAATAAAATATCTAAATTATGTTCCTACAGTTTTCTTTTTTTTTTTAAATTATGTCTCAGTCCTAAAATTTAAAGTGATGGAAAACTTTTGACCATAGCTGTATCCTGCCCTCTAGCCTGGATTGTCATCAAACCAGCCTGTCCATCATTACAATGTGATGCCTGAAGCAGAAAATATTATATTAAATGATACTGAACAACAAGGAGAATGCATTAGGACATTCAGCTAAACAGCAAGGAGAAAGCATTTGGAAATGATACTAAACAGCAAGGAGAATGCATTTGGAAATGATACTAAACAGCAAGGAGAATGCATTTGGAAATTATACTAAACAACAAGAAGAACGCAGTAGTTAAGATAACTCTGGTGTTTCACACCCACACCAAGTTTCTCGAAAACTTTGAGTTTTAAGGCTTCTTAACACGTTTAAGATAAAAAAAAGTCATTGGGTAATACATTACTGTAGGTATATTGAATTATTTACAGCAAGGCATTTGGAAATGATACTTTTAAAAACATACTGCTCTCTTATCTTCCTGGAGCAAGCACTGGTTGAAACATACTTTTGTGGAATTATATTGCTAGATAAAACTTAGAAGAAACAAAGTCAAGTTAACAACCCTACAGCCAGCGGCTTCATCAGTCTAAGGCCTTGTCCACACTACATAAATGATCTCGAGAACCATACTCAAAAACGTTTTAATTAATCCAGCTCATAGCATCCACACTGAAATACCATTTCATGTTTAATTGGGCTTAATATGACATTATGTCACCATGCACTGTATTTTAAGGTTTACAACCTGGCATATATTTCACACAGTTATTGATCTATTCAATTAGTTATTGATCTAATCAATCAGTTTGTTTGACAAGAATCACAGAAATGCTGGCTATGCATAAGAACAAATTAGACACACAGATGTATATTATGCGGTACAAATTAATGAAGTGCCAGTTTAAACATTAAGTAGCAGGGTTCCTGAAAGAATATAGCATCACATGTACCCACGTGTTGCTACGACTGTTTAAATAACGTATCTGTAATTTTTCTTTTCATTGCTAACATCCTGACAACTTTTTACACTTAGAACTTTAAAGTCTGTTTCAAAGCTTTTTTCAAAATGTCCTTTCTAGTGCACTGGGGTTTGAGATCTGTCCTCTAAATCACTGCAAGAAAAGCAATTAAAAAAAAAAAAGCATGGATCAGGTAACACAGCATGGATCATTATTGCTGTGTTACCTGTTTGACAATGTGGGCAATAATCACTATCAGTTACAAGAACAACATATAGATGTTTCCAAAATATTGATTAGTTCGAAATGTGAAGAATAGCAGAGGTCACAACTGAAATGAATACTCTTACGTTTTGACAAGTATATCATTATAGGATTCTATATAATAAAAAATAAAAAAACTTTTTTTCCCCAGCCCCGTTTTTCACTTCACTATACTGTTTATAATGTTATGCATAGCATTTCATATAGATACATTCTTTACTTGTGGAGCAACCATGCAGATAGTGCTTAAAAAATATATATATACAAAAACTATATTTTCAATACAATTGGGAAGTGGAAATACACTGAATATGCTGGAAATAAATGAGTATTCATTACAGCATATCAGAGTGTTCTGCTGTACAGTTGCTCTATCTCACCAGACCACAAATCCCATTACTCTGTTATAACTGGAACTGACAGGAAGAAAAGCAAGCATGCAGACAGCAGCACCAGACGAAGGAAACCAGCATCTGGGAAAATCAAAACATCAGGCATTCAACACTTCCACCTCAAAGGTTATGATCAAATGGGTTGTGCATATCGACAGCATGCTGAATGTGCGCTGTCACATAGATTAGATTCACAGGTTTACATCCATCACAATCAGAGTTCAAAAAATGGCAACCTGTACACTAGGAAACATTAAGAAAATGATTACTCCTTCAGATTTGGGAAAGTCAGCGAGTTTTAAAGCACATTTTCTGAGAAACATTAACCTTTTGTACCCGTATATTGAGTAAATCATTCCAAAAATGCCAATAAAAATACATAATGGCATCTTAATGCCCCCATTAAACATGGGGCTGAAGAATTCCATTCTCCAATGTTCAGATCAAGCAGATGATTACAGATGATTAACACTGGCTGGAGACTTAATATTGTAATGGGATCTTGTGATGTTGCTCTGTTCTGTTGCTCTTGTGTTTTATCCCAAGCAACTTTTCGCTAATCCATTGAACACTTGAATGCTATCTGCACATTGCCTTTTGACATTTAATAATGTGACCTGACCTTTCAACTCTGTTGGCTGCATTGTTGGCTGGAACCCAATAAAACAAAAAGCAATGTATTGAAGGTTATGAATGACCTGTTATGGAAACTGTTAGAATGACTGAATTTGGCCCAGTAAACTGTTTTTGCCTGGCCCTGGTGTAACAGCCCTGTAAACAACTGGGCTGGTCAGCTTCCACTGATGCCAATCCAAAACACTGCCTTCACCGCAAGCCTGAAAGAGAGCACTGGGTCCACCATGTGTTTGACTTCTTATAGATGTTATGACAGCTGAGAGGCTTAGTAGCACTGCAGGTAGAAAGAAGAGCTACAGACTATGAACTATTGTGTTCATGGTTTTCTAACTGAGAAACTCACTTTGTATTTGTGATTCTACCCAGTTAGAGCGCTAAGCCATATCTTCTAAAAGTTCTAAAAGTCTGTTGTTTTCAAAGTTAAACTGAGGGCGAGTGTATCCTCACAGGACATCCGATCTGTCCTTCTCAGGCTCCTCCATCACTCCAAGCCTTCTGAGCAGCGAAAATATTGTCAGATAATTAAAGAGATTACACACACCCATCAATGCCAGCCAGGTGACTTTCCTGTTTTAGTTAAGGGGTAATATTAGTGTTAGCATTTGAAATTAGGATGACAAGTCACCTAACTATGTATTACCCTTTAAAGTCCAGACCAGCACGTAGAATACATCAAATTACATTTTGGTGTAAGAGGCTGTGTGAATTTTCCCTAAACACAGTCAGATAATAAATAACATGACAGCTTTGAAGCTTCACTCAGAATAAACTTATATTACTAACATTCTTCATTTCTCTCAGTATCAACATTTTATAAACTTCCCCCGAGAAAGGAAGTAGCATTTTAATAATAGACAGCCGCAGGTTATGATGTATTTATCGCTATGCGGATGCAAGTTTTCAAAATGACAAAAGTTAGAGATTAGTCGAAACAATATGTAGTTTATGGGATTACATTCGGCTTTGAATTATACATGAAAACGCTGCCATTGATCACAGGAGCTAACCACTGTGTCTCAAGAGTGTAAACATAGCTCTAATCCTATTAAACAAAGTTCAGAGCACAGCCGAGGATAAAGGAGGAGCTTAATTCACCATCAACAGAGTATTCGACAGGGAATTGTGGGTCAGTCCTCTTGCTGCTGGGATTTCAGAAAGCTTGTGAATATTTATCTCCTCAGATATGCACTGCAGCATGTCATCTTGTTTACAGTAGTTTTTGGTTTTTGCTGTAGGCTTAGAAGCTCAGCTTCATTAATCTTGTGAAACGATGTGCACAACAATCTTCACATCATGAATAAAACCGGGTTTGCATTATTTGCCAAATTCTGTTATTTTATCTAAAAATCTAGCTTTTTCAGCAACACTTGCACTTGTGTGTGAAAAGCAATGTGCAGTGTGTGAAATCCCTCACAAACTAAGTAGGTTCATTGTCACATAAACTAGTTCCTATATACTGCCACAAACCCCATTCTGAGCACCATTCTCGATGCTTTCCTACTTTGACAAGAGACTAAACTTGCTAAAATTCTTCTCTTGTATGACAGTTCAAGCCTCCCGTATTGTGCTCCTTGCACATACTAATTCCTGCTACTGGGGAAAGTACCTGGCAGATACAGCAAAGTGGGCTGAGCTCTCCAATCACTCTGAGAGATGGTGCTTCTGATTGCTGTTACTAATAACACATTATGAATCAGTTATCAAAGGCACAGGGTCAAGGCTGCTTTAAGCTTTTTCTTTTATCAAATTAAACCTTGTAACGGTATGTCTGGGAGCCCGATCCCCTGCACTACAATACATTCACGACTAGTTCAGCTAGTATATTTTAGTGAACTATAGGCTAGTTTCAGCATGCTTGAGGACTGTTACATCTTTCAGGCTGCAGTAAAATGGGGAATTAAAAACAGTGAGCACTCTAAGATATGTCTTAGATAAAAACAAAATGAATATTAAATACGGTGTCTTAGACTTAACACATTTCCCCATTGTTAAAATGTACCTGTTGTAATGAGGGGTAAGACTGGATAACGGTTTGTTTTAATGTGTTTAAATTTCAGAACAATGTTAGGGAGGCTGGGGTCACATTTCTCTTGGCGAGAAAGGACTTTCATGTGAAAATAAGAAGTCCCCTGGCACAGAGATACACTAGCGCTGATTTGCTGGAGTGGTGGTAGTGATTTATAATTCATGGAGCCGGGGAACTAAATTAAGTCTTCATATTTATGGATAGCTCTGCCCACACTGGTTTTGATCTTGTCATTGTCATTTTGTCAGTTAATTACGGCAATGCTTTGGGTTTAAAGAGATGACCCTTTAAGGAGTCTTCTTGTTAAAATGATCATCTGTGCATGTGTCTTAGTGTGTGTGAGAGGTTGTTTGAGGTGGTTTTAAGAAAGAAAATAATTGAATTGAGACATGGAAATGTCTGTGCTTGACTTAATTATAATGATTTTGCAATGTCTAAATCTCAATCATAATGCTGCAGATCTTTACGAAGAAACTGAACCTGTTTATTCATTTATTTGGGTCAGCCTTAAGCAAGATACAAATCTGCACCAGGGTGGGCTTGCTAATAGCAGAGATGCACACCAGCGGGTTTGCTAATAGCAGACATCCGCACCAGCATGGGCTTGCTAATAGCAGAGATCCACACCAGTGTGGGCTTGCTAATAGCAGAGATCCACACCACAGCGGGCTTGCTAATAGCAGGGGTTTCATCAAGCATCATTTTTTCTTCCAAAAGGTAACATCTGGATCCCTGCTCTGAGATCATAATAGATATAAATAGAATGAATGTTTTGTCACTGTACTATACCTGTGGATTTGTAGCTTACATCCCCACGTGAATCCAGGCTGTGTTTTGGTTTCAATAGATGTCTAATGTTGCAAATTATGTACTATTTGAACTTGAACTAAAAATATTTTGCTCTTATGAATACTGAAGCATGGTCTGTCATCTGTAAGTATCAAATTGTTTCAAAACGTTTGTCAAATTATTTTTAATATGGAGTGTTTCATAAACGATTCTTCTTTAAATAAACATTTCAATGTGAAGCAAAATAATAGATAATACTGTAATTGAAAGTAACATTTTACTACTGTTTGACAATTTGGGATTTTAAAAAAACCTGTCCAAATATGCAGTGAATAAACAGGATGTATTGCTGCAGAATCAAGGCACAGAAAACGAATACTACATTACAATGCATTCCTGGAGGGCAAAGATAGCAAATTATAAATCAGTGGTTATTAGGGAAATGAGCACAGACATCCAGCTAAGAAACCAAAGGGATAGAGAGCACAGCAGGAACACTTCTCATGGGTAATACAGTGATATTTGGCAGGAATAAGAAAAATATGTATTTGAACAGCCCAATCAAATAGCTTGGCATCGTCTGAACAGGACAAAGGCTTGTTTATGTGTGAGATCTTAGTGAGTTAAAAACAGGCCGCTCTTTATTTTAACCTCTAATAGTTAAAGCCTCTCTTTTAAAAGAAAAGTCAAAACCTCCAGATTGCATGCTGGCACTTGAATCGTAGAATCATTTTTCTCTATAGAATTCTGCAGTTTCCTGCAATATTTACGTGACTCAAATTCCTCGCCTATTCTTTATTTTTCTGTGCGGCAGGTGTCATCAGTACAGTTGGATTTATTTTACCACTCCAGTGAAGTATTGCTAATTATTTTTACCAGGCAGACATGCTTAATGCGAAGCTGCCTCAAAAAGACAAACGGAGGCATCCGACTGGAAGGAAACATGAAATGCTGTCAAATACATTAATTCATTCATTTCCTTCATTTTAACTGCTCCGGCTATTTCCTAGAAGATTCAACTGCAAAACACTCAAAAGAAAAGTGGTAAAGATAACAGCAAGCATCCCATTTAAAATAATTACACATTGGTGTGATCTTGCTTCTTTATCTTTTAAAGCCTGCCTTGAGGTAAGGACTGGACTCCCAGCATCTGTGACTCTGAGGACTTTAATCTGCTTACACAGAGATGAGGAGATATATGGGGAATAATTTAACAACTTAGCAAAAATGGCCTTACACAGTTCTGTCAGGGAACCTTTAGGGATGGAAGACATTTTCACTTGACTAACACCAGTGCATTTTACAGAGGATTATGGCTATGAAATCCAAATGCAGTGTACCATAAGTTGCAAGCAAAGCCTTTTTATTGAACGATACCTGTTTATCAGATATTTTTACAATAACTGATATCATAAGACAATATTCCCAGCAGCATTGGGTTTTGTTTAATCACTACCATGGCCTGTATATAAAGAAGTGTTTTGAAAGCCATTACCATCTTTATTGTATGTATTGAATTTGTTTAGATGCACAAATAAGTTAAGTGTCAAATTAAGTGTCTGTAATTACTGGGTATTTGCATAGCAGTTACTTAGTGAATACATGTGTACTTACGTGTGAATCTTTTGCACGATATATGTAAGCACACAATTGTATCACAAAAGGGTTAGGGTTAAGGTTATGTCGTGCAAAAAGATTTAGACATTAAGTACATTTTAACTATGCATAATACCATTGTAATTATGTGTAAGTGCACATGTTTTCACTAAGTAATTATTATGTAAATACACAGTAATTAGAGACACTTATTGTAAAGTGTTACCTTTTTATTTTTAATCAACCACAAAAAGGGTTACTCTTACCTTCAGTAATATTGAGTATCCTAAATGAAGGACATACTAGATACTGTACTTTCTAGAACACTTACGCATGTTGTTTAAATGTGTATACACAGCAACAGTACGCAGAAGAAATACATTCATAAATGTCACACTTATTGTCAGTGTTAATGTTGAGTTTCTTACTGTAAAATACACAAGAAATTCAAAAGCTATATATATTACTATTTATTTCTTAGCTGACACCCTTATATTTTTACATATATATACAGTATATATATATATATATATATGAATATGAATGACATGGGTACTTGCTGTATATAGAGTCATTTCGAGTTTAACAGTTATAATGCACTGCTGAGTTTAATTACAGCAGGTCCCCATTGAGTCAAAGATTTCAAAATTATTTGGGAACAGAACATTTGTCAAGAGAATAAAGTGAGTCATTTTAACAATGTACTTTAACTTGTTTTTCATGGTGCCATGCTGACAGTGACATATGCTTTCTTTTCTTCTGGGTTTCAGTAGGATAACAATTGTAAGTGCTTTTGCAATATACGATAACGGAGGTATTTATATCTTGACAGAAGTGGAGAATAGAAAGCCTAATATGAGAACTTATGAACAAACAGAGCATTTCTACGACTATTTCTTTTTTCTTTGGTTGGTTACCCCAGCATTGGATTAATATTGGAAAGACTATGAACTCTTTTTAATTGTTTTTATTAGGTTTTCAAACTGGGAGCCCACATGGAGTTCTTCACACTGTGTTTCAGCAAACCCTGAAGAAGAATGCCCAGGCTGGGCCAGGAGTTTGGTAGCTCAGTAATATCACTTGCTTAGGCTGCGTGGGTCATTCTTTTGCAGAATCTCAAGATCGGTAGGTGGAGAGCAGTGACAACATTAGAATTGGAAATTCTGAAATAGGTAGATTATTATGTAAAACTTGTCAGCTTTGATAACTGGGAGCAGTGAAAAAAAGATACTGCTGAAGTCCAAACACTGACCATTGCACACCACAATGGGAACACTGATAGCTGCCCTGGGAGCAAAGAAACCGAAGTTTAAAAGCAAATGAAAGAACCTGTTAGTGGTGCAGTGGATAGCTTATTGGGCGACAATCAACCTTCATTAAACTTGTTATTTCCAAGCTTTTCAGTCATTGACTGTAGTTTGTAACCTTAGGGAGAAGAAAAAGGAAACTCCCAAGCGAAGCTCATTCGACCTTTTAGACTGTGCTAACCATAGCTGTGGTACATTTCATTATATTCACTACAGCTTCCAGAGAAAGCCATTACAATTCTTCAACCTCTGGGTATTTCAAAAGTCATGGGTGTAAGTTAAGTATATTAAAAAACAAGAGAATGGTGGTTTACAACAGTAATATTTTGACTTGGCAATTTAAACAGAATTGCTAAAGAACAAAGGTGCTGACAACTGCAGCTACACATCCACAAGGTTTTATTTGTTTTAAATGACATCGTTAAGTGGGTATTAAAATCTTTCCATTGCCAGATTGGTCCAAAGTGCTTTTGAACATATGGTATGATCTTTGTAGCTAAGTTCAGGATATCTGGATATATATCAAGAATGATCATAAGACAGATGACTTTATAACAAGTGCTGGAGGAAAAAAATGAAAAGCTGTTAAAAATAGTATTGCTATATACTGTAATTCCAAAAACAGCTATATTATCTTTTCCTCTCCACTTATATATTCTAGCAATAAAATAGAAGTTGCCTTTGAGGTAATCAGTATTTGTTTCTTGTTTCTGTTGAGTGGATCCAGTATTACCACAGGTTGCTCCTCTATATCTTTCAATCGTCGATATATAGTTGTACTAAATATAACAACAAATCTGAATTTCCTGCTAAGCCCAGTCTTTGTCATAGGCCATAGGTCAAGAGGCATCTGCCTTGACATCATTAACATGATCAAACGATTAGTCCAATTAGAATAATTCTCACAAGCTGTTTTCTCTGCCCAGGTCACACACAACCTGCATTAGGGCATCAGAGAGAGAGAGAGAAGACTTGTTGAGGTGAAAGCTAATTAATCATACAGCTTTACAACTGGGATTCATTCTTTGACATTAGGTTAGCCTCCCCTAATAAAACAACCAGTTTATGATTTGGTTTGGTTGTCATCTGTTGCGTGCATTAATATTTGGCTCTTGTAATTTTAGTAAAATATTGATGAGCTCAATATAAGCCAAAGGCAATAAAATGGACAGTATGAAGAACAAGAACAGGTGAAAAATTGTGACTTCTTCTAACGCTGATTTTTGCAAAATTGGGAATCAGGTAATGATGGATGAATCTGTTACAACCTTCAGTTATTGTCACATGAACTGAGAGTTAAGTGTTTTCATCCATCAGGACAGACTCCTGCTGTATTTTGTTTAAAACTAAAAGAAACATTCATATTTACTAAAACCATTTAGCTCTTTTAACAGAAGTCTAGTAATTGCTCAATGTATAAGTCGGGCCACTGGGGAATAAGCTAGCACTAATGGTATATCAATAGATTCTTATCTGACCTGCGATGAATTGACCTTTCAGATTGAAAGCTTGGCAGCTCTGTAGAGATATTCAGTATCCAGGTTCTCTGCTTGTGAGCTCTTGTGAAGTGTAATTGTGCTACACTCTGCCTTCATCAGGAGCAGCCAGCCGTCATTCATGTTGCTGTTATTCTAGTAATATAGATCTCTGTGTCAGAACTCTGACCTGGAAAAATCAATCCGCTGTGGGAAATTGCGAAAGCTACTTTTGGGGATAAAGTTTACAACTGGCATTATTCCAAGTGTAATCTTCAGGCCAAATTGCATGTGGGTTGGTAGAACTGTATCTGTCGTTTCATTCCTTCATAAATGTTACAATATATTGTAACGGAGCCTCACGGCTCAGGTTCGTTTTCACCCTTGAAATCACAGACCCAGACACAAGATTTGTGATTTTAGCGTTTGCGCGCCCTTTTAATAAAGCAAAATAAACAAAAATGAAAACAAACACTTAGCTCTTTTTGAGCACTATCTAAACTTATGCAGGTCCCTGACTAGCTCGTAGGACGACTAAGCCCTTTAACTGGCATAAAACACAAATACACAGAAAAAGAACATATGGTTTACTTTGTTGTATGCTAGGATTAAGGGATAAAGGCAATCTCTTTGCACTCACGAATCTTGAGTTTCCCCAAATTTGCTTTGTGGAAGTACAGTAAACTGAATCAATAGAAGTACAGTCATTTTAAATAAATACACAGTGTTTACTAAGTGTCATTGGTTCTACTTTCAGCACACTGTTATGTGTTTGGTGTATTAACGGTATAGAAAAAAAGTAGTTTTTACCAACCATGATGACGCCTGAGCTGGTCTACTAGTTGTGTTTTCTGACCCCCACTTCCATAGAACCACTTCTCAGGTCTGTCTGAAGTGTGCCATTTTACAGCTTACAGTTAGAGATATCTTTCTTTTATGTCACTAGAGAATTAATCTTGCTGCATTACTTAATTACCGGTACATCAAGACTTCAGCCTTCCTGCATCCCTCAACCTTTTCTCATAAGCATCTGCAATCAAAATCTGCAAGATATATAGCACAGTAGACAGACACATCACCTTAACAGCCCTGTACTGTGACACATGCTTTCCCTGATGTATTTCTACCCTTGCAGGTTCAGCGATTCTGTTTAAGTAATTATCTCAGCAGCATACTTAATTAAACTTAGATTCTGCTTTATTATGTAGAATCAACGGCCGTTTATTCAAGCTAAGGCAGCAATTGAGCTGAATATATAAGCCCTTGCTGTCTACTTAATGAAAGGCTAACTCCCCTCCCCCAGGTACTTTCCCTAAGTTCAGTACATACAAATAAATATCAGTTTTTTACACCCACTAATCGAATTCTGATTAAACAATAGGCATTAGGATAAGTTCTGTATTAAGGTCGTGGTAACACACTTACGCATGAGTTCTGGCCTCTGATTGGTTAATGCAGGTTATATCCGAAAGAACCGCCCAGTGGAATTTGAAGTCACGCTACATACTTCACTTCACTGAGCTATAAAGGTTATTATTCAGCTTGAGAAGGAAACTATGCAAGTGCATGGGAATGATGCTCTGTTCTAATTGCTGTAGGTGTAAGGTACAGTATGCAGGTACTGACACCTGTAATTCATATTCTTATCTGTGTAACAGGGCGGAGGCTGAGCACGAACTGGTGAATATACACACAGCGAGCGAGCGTCTTAAGCACTATGCATCAGAGCAAAGCGTGTGTGCATTCACGCTGCCCATTACATTGAAATAAGATTACAAAGAATGCAACGCATTAACTGTATTGTGAATGTTGCAAATAAATGTTAATGCACCGTTAATACCTTTTTGTTTGTTTGTTTGTTTTGTTTTACAAATAATTCCATTGAGAAATACTCCGCTATAAATGGATACATAGATATGTAGGGAAATATCACAATAAAATGCTTTAAGAAATACGGTCCCGTTACATCAAATACTAGTATTGTGTTTGTGAGTTGCTTTGTCATGTGTTTACAGTATCACAAGGTATGCATGCTTGAACTGTATTAAATCCAAGGATGTTAAAAAGTTTTCCAACTTTATTTGCCTTCTACTTCAAAGAGTGGAAATACAACCGCTGTGGGATTCGTTTTTTTACGCATGCAAAACCCATTCCCTACCCAGGAAGATGTGAACTCAGACCTAAAGACTGCAGTGGCCCCTAATGGTAACAATCAGAATATATGTATTTCTAGACATACCTGTTTCTGCCAAGGGGGCATTCAGACTAAACCTTCATCAACTCGGTCATTCACATTCTGAAATAATTCATTTAATTCCAGTTTAGTCTTCCAGTCTTGAGTAGCGCTCACTTTTAACATGCTGTGCATTACATTCTGAGGGATTCAAAAAACCAGAATGAGGTATATTGGAAGAAGCTGGAATGTAGTGATTGAGCTGGGACAGGGCTGATTGAGCTGGGACAGGGCTGATTGAGCTGGGACAGGGCTGATTGAAGCTGGGACAGGGCTGATTGAAGCTGGGACAGGGCTGATTGAGCTGGGACAGGGCTGATTGAGCTGGGACAGGGCTGATTGAGCTGGAATGTAGTGATTGAGCTGGGACAGGGCTGATTGAACTGGGACAGGGCTGATTGAAGCTGGGACAGGGCTGATTGAAGCTGGGACAGGGCTGATTGAGCTGGGACAGGGCTGATTGAGCTGGGACAGGGCTGATTGAGCTGGGACAGGGCTGATTGAACCTGTCTTTCATCCCTTTGTCTTCAACTCAACGTAGTGAGCCACCTAGATGGAAAAGCCTGCAAATAATTATTTTTAGTTTTCAACAAAACTTGCAACTTTTATATGTATTTTTCAAATGGACACATACAAGTACAAGCGTTGCACTTTTTATAGAAAGAAAGGTTCCTTAGTTCTACACTGCCTGTAGTCCATGTTCTCGATTACATGCTGGGTTGATATGGACAGCATGGATAGATCCCTGATTAACCACAGATGGGCTCATGTGACAGACGCTGTCTGCTGTGTGCTCCTGAAAAGCCCTCTGATTCACACCCAATCAGAGGGCTGAACAACAGTGAAGATGCTTTTCAATGTCTAGAACATTCAGTGCCCTCTGCAGAGAACAGCTGATGTAGTTCAAAATGTCTCTCCGAGTCCTTTACACACGAAGTTGCCTTACTTGTGTCAAGTGATTGATGGATTCTTACATAAGGCACTAGTAGTACAAGGGCCATATGTTGCTGCATTCATCTTGCAATTATGGGGCAGATAGCTTATCTCTAAAAGCACATATAATAAGAGAATAGATTTTACATGATTAGGCCTAAAGAGGTGCAGTATTTGTCTGTTCGTATGGGGTTATGCTACTAATCAGTTTAATAAGGTTTCATTAAGACTAAAAGCTTTCTAAAGGTGAATTAATTATGTTTTATTATTACTTTTAGATCATTTTTATTACAGATGTGCCTGAAAATGTCTTCAGCATAATGAATAGCAATGATAAGTTTAGCCTCTTCTGCTTGCTATACACTGTTATTACAGAAATAATACCACATTTCCACATAAAGGACTAAAGCACACAAAGCAGAGCTTTACAGGTGTTCTTTTATAGAACATTAGATTTGAGTTGCCATCATTCTGTACAGTATGAAACTTGTACTATATCATAATCATATGAAGCAAATGACAAAGCTGTGGGTCTGTGACAGATAACAGCTCTGACTCACTTCAATTGAAATGCATTGCAAACATTACAATTTATTTTTCAATACAACGTTTAAATTACTTAAAAGAACCACTGGCCAAAGTTAATTTTACTTTTCACTATATATTACCTGTCTTTTATTTGTAGAGTAGGCCAAGTGCAGGTGATGTGAAATCTGCAGCAGAATAACTGAACAAATAATAAATGCATCTGTGTAAATGGAGAGGGCTTTCAAAAGTCAATAATACCTTTTTTTAAAGCCAGAATGGTGCCAAGTTAGTGATCCCATACCTGGTTAGAACAGAGCTCTCATCTATGCAGCGCTTCAATTTGTGGATATTGCTGCACAGTTTGAATTGAATTATCCTTCTAACATGCCCACCACCTGCTGTCACCCACACTTAAAAATCACAACAAAAACACACATTTACCACACAATAATGTGCTGCTCTTTTAGATGCAAAACACTTCCCTGCCTTCTTCAAATAATCAAATCTGATTTAATAGGTACAGGTAAAAAAAAAAAAAGTATCATTGTGTTTCAAACTTAGGCTAGGATATCATGCTTTTAAAACCTGTTGCAGTTGATTTCTGCAGCATATCTCATTGAGTCATTGATCATGGAAAATCATTCAGACCCTAGAAGTGCTGTTTTATTCACTTTGCAAATGACAGGAGCTGGGGAAGAAAAACGTGGAAAGAAAAATGTCTGTGAAAAGAGAGTGAATATAGATACATTTCATTGTGTTTATATATCTCTGTTCAGAGGGCTAAGGGTCATTTCCTTTTCCCACCCATCTCCAGGGCTAAACTTATCTTGGTTTCAGTTGTCCCCAGGTAGCGATTTCTCTGAGTCGAAGAAGTGGGTTTCAAAATGGATCCCTGTGTGATAGAAATGCTAACCTTACTGTACTGCTCTCCGACTCCACCAAGACAACCTCTAATTTCCCACCACCCTTATCTAAATCTCTAACAATAAAATAGTTTTGGTGTGCTTAATACAATCTAGAGAAAGTGGATACAATGTCTTTCTTAATCTCTGTAAACAGACCTGAGACATCTGTCCTTTAAGTGAAAGAAAATAATAATAATCTTCATTTGTGGACTCTCATGTATTATTGTTAATAATTGAATATTTGTGCTTCACTAACTAAGCACATATTGTAAAGTCTATAGAGCCAGCTAGTGCCTCTGTTGCTAGGAGAGAGCTGTTATGTAGTAAAATATTTTTATCGACTAGTGATCAAGGTTAATCACGCAATGTATTGCTTCACGGGCTTCTATTTTTATATTTACATAAGCAGCAGCCTAGAAAAAATAAAACATAATTTATAGGCCATCACTGCCAAACAGAGCATGTCATCTTTGGAATCACTGGCCAGCCAGTCAGTCGGAGAAACAAACTGGCGAACACCGCGCTGCTGTTGGCATATAGCTCTGCAGCACCGGTTCTGTCATTCTGAAGTGTCGTTGACATCCATCAATGCTTTCATTTTAATACATTTCCGTTTGTTTTAATCTGGAAACAACATATTTGCATTTTATCCAACCTTGCTAATTGCTTAAATCAAAGATGTGTTGATCCAGTCATAAACAGTACACTTATGGGTATGCATGGACCTTGTCCCTTTGACAGTATAGGCAGGTAACTCTCAGTGCTGCTGTGGGCAGAGTGATTCCTTCAGAGGATATACAAGGGTTATTAATTGTTCACTATGTCGCTGTGCAGCCATAAAATTGGTAACAGCATTGATATCTTTATGTAATTCCCCTTCACTCAAGGTCGCATATGCCGGTAGCATCTGTTGAAGAACCTGCTGCACTCCTGTTCTGACATCATCACCCCCCAGGCAAGTTAGGGGGTTGTTCGATTCTCCCAGGCCAGTTTGCTATGCTGCCTGTGATCTGTGGGACCAAGCAGTGTCACGTTTCAGCCTCTGGGCAATTCAAAAAGTGCAGCAGATTCTTCAACAGATGCCCAAAGACAGGCAAACATAACCTTGAGTCAGGCTGGGACAAATGTAAAATCAGTGCCTGCATGCTGGTTTCAAGTCATATAGTTTGGAGAGTTGATACTGTGTATTAGATCACTGTGTTATATAAACTCTAAAGACCTTGAATAATTCAAAAGTCTCTTCTTCAGGCGTGAGTGGAAATTTAAAGAAACACAATGTTGTGATGGCGGAGGCTCTTCAGAATTGTCCACTTGTCTAAAAATGTGTGCGTGCAGAAACCCTTATAAAAGTTTACCATAGTAAGAGCATGATCAAGTGTAATAAAGCATAATGAAAACATGGTAAAGTATAGTTAAGCATTGTACTGGGGAATTATATTATACACACAGATCAACAAGGAGGAACTAGTGCTGCTCTATAGAGACATTCGGAAGTAAAACAATATGGTACTGAAACCTTTTAAATATGCCCTGTTCTCTAATAACTGTAATAACGTCAGTCTCGCTAAAATCTATTTATTAAGCAGTCACACTACCACATTTAAATCGTTTTTTTGTCTTTAGAAAGACCTATTTTGTTTTTAAAATGTGGCTAATATTTATAAATATTTAATTTACTTTTATTTTGAATGTAGCAACATGCTTTCTGGTTAAGTTCGGTGCAGGCACCATTTTAGTATAACATTTACAGCATTATGAGATGCTGCTTTATCGCTTTTACAACTTGTTGTCAAAGAAGCGTTGCATAATGACGTCTGCCACAAGAACATTTTTGTTGCAGATTCAGGAGTTTATAAAGTTCCTCGTTTAGCCACATGATGGCAGTGTTGTGTGTTTTGCGTAATTGTGTTACACAGCAAGAGAAGCCAGGAGAAAACTTTTGAAAACATTTATTTGACATGTTGAGCAAAATAACAAATACTTTGCCAAATATATAGCATTTTAAAAATATTTAAATACATTAAAATACATCATTTGTAAACTTTGAAAATAAGAGGGTTTTCTGTAAATGAACTGTTCCATGTTGAAAATCAGCATCCTCTATCAATATCTGAAAATAGATAACGTTACATGTTTATCAATGTATTAAAATATATCACAGATATTTTTATTTATATAGGGTTTTTTCATGTTCATATTCTACACATTTAAAACCATATTTATTTGGCAGTAATGATAGCAGATAAGCTCAATACCTTTTTAAATAAATGCAATACTTAATTTCAATATTTTTTTGTCACATATTTGGCACAGGCTGTAAAACTCACTTCAAGCGAACACTATCTTACTATTAATAAAATAGATAATGAACTGGTTCCAGAGAGTGCAGAGACTTCAACAGAAATACAAATGATGGGGAATGACCTTTACATTTACAAGGGACCATTTATTTTCTATTTAATTAGGCTCCCACTTTTTCAACCCATGTTTGCACTCTTAACTATATAGAAACAAACATGGTACACAAACGTTATTAAATCGTAGGCAGCAATTACAAAAAAACGACTTTAAATAGGCAGCAAAACCTTAACAGATGTGCTATAGTTAAATATTGCACCATATGGTTCTTAAAAGTAATAACCTCAGTTTTAAAAGCATTGATTGGACATACATTTAGATACAGTACTATATAAACAATGGCTCATATGCACACATCACAGTAAGGCACAGTATTCCAAATACTGAACTACAATGGATGGAAATGCAGAGCAAAATAATCTAATTCAGCATTAAAATAAATACGGATTTTGCATTTTCCATTTATTCCACCAATGTATTTTGCTTGCAGCTCATTTTTTAAATCTGCTGCAGATTTACACAAACATATCTTTCCGAAACAGCATTACAGTACCAGATGCCATATGCATAGAAACACAGTCCAGCCACACTATTCACAGTAAGCATGTGCTTGTGCGTGCTATGCACTCATTTGAGTGTGCCATATACACAGGGGTACAACTTAGCTGTGTTGTCCCTGCAGTAGGAGAATCTGTTGAGTCAGGCCCTCAGACTAGTACATTAAGCCACTGTTCCACAGTAAAGAAAACAAATAAATACAAATTTGAAATTAAAAAACAGCGCTATGGCAACCGTGTTGTATTTATTAATTCAGCTTATAATTGGCTAACATTAGTCTTCCCATTTGTACGCAGCCATAGACCTCAAACCTAATAAACAGGTTAGCTACTTTTCAGATGTTAAAACCAGTTGGATTTTTACTGGCACTTGGGCAGCTAATTCCGCTGCTACCAGTAGTTGCACAAAACAAATTCTTAATATAACCACCCATTGCACTTTCTCTAAACATAAAGTCAATCAAATATAAGTACTTCTCTTTCTTCAGCCCTGATGTTAAATTGCTGGCTACAGTCTTTGGGGGCTTCTTACTGGCAGTAGTAATTTTTCAACTAATAGTAACCACTTTGTTAAATCGTTTAAATAGGGATGGTGGTTTACATATTTTTATATAAGAGGCTCAGACACACATGTAAATGGTTGATTTTCATAACCTTCGTGTTCACAAAGGCCCCTTTAGTATTATTTCTCTAAACAAGGCGCAGTTTGGATCAATTGAACAAACCCTCGAAGTTCTCTGGAATGTCAGAGAAAGCCAAATA
The DNA here is from genome assembly GCA_030684275.1 of Acipenser oxyrinchus oxyrinchus. Lineage (NCBI taxonomy): Eukaryota > Metazoa > Chordata > Actinopteri > Acipenseriformes > Acipenseridae > Acipenser > Acipenser oxyrinchus. The sequence goes on from JAGXEW010000061.1 coordinate 308,250, forward strand.
TAAATACAATAATACAGTACCTGTATTGTGTACCCAATACAAAAGCAATGCATAATGTTTTATTTAAAGGTGTGGGTAAAAACTGTGAAATCTTATCACATTTCAAACACCTGTGTTATTGATATGGTGAGGAAAACAGCTTATTAATGGGTGAAAGGTTTGGTGATTATTGATAGCGATCTAATGTTTTCTGGCTACATTAGTTTGACAAGTTAATAATAAGATATTTATGGATGCCAAAACAGAACATTCAGTAGTCATTCATTACATCGTCCGGCAGTCACACACACCAAGTTTGGGTATCTGATTTAGGCTTCTAAATTGTATAGTTTAAAAGTTTCCATTTTAACAGTATAGTATTCACTGATTATCATAAAGCTACAATCATACAATATGCTTTTGGAAACATTAATTCTCTCAATGAATGAACAAAAGCTTAAAATCTATTTTTTAAAAACTCTATATATATTTTATACTGTGTATATATATATATATATATATATATATATATATATATATATATATATATATATATATATATATATATATATATATATATAAAATCACAAAGGTCCCTGAAATTTTCAACTGCTGCCGCTGAATTTGCATATGCCCTCACATGTAAACTGTGTATCAAAATATTTTTGCTCAGCTGCTTAGATCCTTGTTGTATATTGCCACACTCTGACATAAAAAGCAGAACACCACAATACAATTTATTAACCACTTCTACTGTGCTTCCAAATGCTATGATATACTTTGACACCCATGCTTCTCAATCATGTTTATTTAAGGCATGGCATGGGTCTTCCATTTACTGAAAGCATTTCAATATTATCTCTGCCTCTGTTAAGCTATTGATAAACATTGTGCTTGTTTCAAAATGCTAGTCAAAAACTTATCATCCCTTATCGTCTATTTTATAAACCAGTAGTTGAGGAGTTTGGCCTCGTTGACTGCTGGGAAAGCCCAATCCATACATGGCGTTGTCTGACCCATAAGGCACAACATGATAAGACTGCAGCTCGTTGTAGCAGAAGGACTGAGAGCAACAGCCAGCAACCATGAGTTTCAGTCGCTTTCTTGGTTCTGGGGTATGTTTTCCGACGTACTCAAAGCCCTCTTTCTCAGCCTCGTGGTGGATCTTTCTTAACAAATTGTTAATCAAGACAGACCTACGCAGATAGACTTCAGGATCCTCAAGGAACTTTAGCTTCTCCAGAGACAGCCTTAAAATGCATGTCCGGTCCTCTGGCAATATCAAGTGCTGAAAAGAAAGCAACATGAAACATTAGCGGTTTCAAGCCTTAGAATGCACAGAAGCAGTTTATTTTGCAACGTAATAGATGTATATGACACTTGTGGCATGGGGTCAGGGGTGGCACAGTGGGCACTAGCCTTTCACTTCTGGAGGCCTGGATTTGCAATCCATGTTAACTGAGTGTGGTCGTTTGAAAATGGGTGCACCACCCATATGAAAAAGGAACATCCGAAAACACCATAGTAAGTCAGATCTTTTGTTTTGGGTAAATTGAACTTGTTTTAGGATACAGTCTTTCTTTTTTTCAGTTAGTAAAATATGTATGGCTCTAAATGTAAGGCTGGACAGCTACAGGAATTATGGACGCTCTGTTTCTTTGCATGGGACAGCTGCCTTTCATGCAGAGAAGCCGCAGATTGAATAGGCATGGAGACAAAACTATGAACTACTTGCTCCCTCAGGTGGGGTCCTCACAGAGCAGGCTTGGGGCATGTTCACAGGGCAATGTAGATGTGGACAAGCTCACATTTCCACGGCTTGTGCTATCCCTCCTGTTCAGCTACAGAGAGAGGGCTTCTGTCTCCTGCCAACCCAGCAAGTTTCATGAACACCAAAATCCATCCCAAAGAAAAGTTCTTACTTTCTGAAAATACCCATGGTAATCTTTATGTAAATCCTCCTCTTCTGCATATTTTCTCTTAAAGTATGCAACTTTCGACGTTGTTGATGTATTTGGTCTTTCTCGAAGTGAATGGGCTGTGTAAAACAATGGATTCTTTTTTAATTTAATGGACAAAAAAAACTAAATGGTTTGGTTATAGTTTTAACTTTCAAAAAATAACAGCTTGCATCATTGTTCGTTATAATCAAGCCAGGTTGTACATGCCTCAATAGAAAGAAATATTGAATGCTGCTGGGTAGTTTATTTGGAGACACACGAAAAATGGCTCTGTTAAAGATGGGTCCTAATTTGGAATCAATCAGTCAGACAAGGATCATTACTTTATTTGCAACAAATCAATTATTTAACCAATATGAGCAAGAATTTAGACTAAATTCAGGAGGACACTGCAAATTTCAAAACTCTTACAAACTGTGGGCTGAGCTCACCAGGGCTCGGAATACATCACAATTAGGGCTGGGCAATATCCATTATAAAGTACAGCAAAGGCTACACCATACACTTTGATTTAATTCAGGCCCAGGTTCTATATAAAATAAAATATTTGAAATGCATAAAACTAGTAAAACCTGTTCTTAACGTCTTAATAAACAATTCACAACAGATTTATGGACATCAAACCTTACCGGTATTAAAAATATTAATAACTCCAGATTTATCAATAAAACCCTCCCTCTATATATTGTATTCTAACTATTTACTTTTCTAAAATAAAATTTAAAATGAAAGAAAGTTAAAAAGTATATATGCTAAACTACAACAAATAAATTACAATAAAACCTAAATATTTGTAATAATAATGATGATGATAATAGACCAATAATTACCCGACGTTACTGTAGACAGCCGTCAAACTGCTGTTCTAAATGGATCTCTTTCGTTTCAGTCAGCCTCTTTTCAACAGCAAGCATTCTTTATTACACAGCCGCTCTTCTGTACGGCTGTACATTGCAAAAGGAAACAGTGTTACGTCTCTGATCATGTAATTATTAAAATCATAACGATTACTATAAGCACATATGTTTTTTAAAACAATGAACGAAACTAAGAATATCCATTGCACATGAGACGGTATTCGAAGCGTGTGTATCAAGGTCGGTTTGTCTGGCCTGTTGCATACTGGCACATTAGTCTGTTCATCTGATGTTTTAAAATAGTAATTACCATTCACGCCAGATCAGCAGTTTAGCAAATGTAATCTGGAATTAAATATAAACACAGGGATGTCACATCTTTATAATTGAAAATGTGCCACACAACAGCTGACACAATTAATAACGACAATAATATTAACACACATAATACCGTCTTCTGACTCTAATGTGTGCGTTAAAATATGTTGTTTAAACTATGTTGTTTAAAATATGTTGTTTAAAGCTGTTTCGCACAAAGTAAGCTGCCGAGTTTTAATTGAACTGATTTAGAAAATTACTGTTTTCTGTTTTGCAGCCTTGTATATTTTGAACAAAAGTTTCTGCTAGCACGTCCAATACAGATTCCTATTCTTCCTTGTACAACATAGCTAAACTAATAGTATTATCTATTACCTTATTTTACTTGATGCACCGACTATAACAATACAATAGCCTATATTGTCCATGCATGTTTCATATGGTATTTTTATAACATGAATTAGGAGAGGAAGGTAAAATAAAATTAATAAATACATAAATACCTTATAGAAAACACGAAGAGTTCTTGTAATTTAGAAGTATCTCTTCGTTTCTTAAAACGCAATTCACAGAGGAAAAAATGCTGGTTGTTGGTTGCCGCGCCATTGGTCCTTTGTTTTTGTGTCAGGTATCCAAATCCTTGTCTTGATGTAAGGTTTTTTTTTTTTTTACACCCAGCTCCAATCTGGGTTGCAATAATCTAAGATCTTAAAATATCCTTTTATGTGCAATAAGCAACAACACAGCTGTTCTGGTAGCGGATTGGTCCAGGCAGCGGCAGATGTTACCTGTTGCTAAGAGAGTTGCTAGGCGATAATGACGCTCTCCGCATCTCAGCAACATCTCGACTTTGGTGCTAGAGATGTTTGTGTGTGGGTGTGATTTTTAAAACTACAATTATAATGTATACATGATTCCATATAAGCACAGCTGTAACATAAAGAAACTGCATGAAGTATAAAGCTATACACTAAAAGTGCCATGTGTGTGTGTGTGTGTGTGTGTGTGTGTGTGTGTGTGTGTGTGTGTGTGTGTGTGTGTGTGTGTGTGTGTATTCTGAATTGTGTATGTAGTACTGTGTTGTGTGTACCATGGGCTAATTGCATGTCACTGGTTGCTTTATAATATTATTTTTATTTTATTTTTTGTCCATTGTCTTTGGAAAGGAATTACATTTTAATTTCCTTTGCTACCCCTTGACATACATTTGTTTGGCAGCTTTAAGATTACCGGATGAAACTAGAATCCTTTCACCTGGGTTGAGAAATAATCGCGTGTCCATTTCACTGCTTAAGAAGCACGATCGCGCTTATTCTAATGTCACTGATGAGGAAAAAGCGTTGAAATCTTTACACAGTGCACGGTCAAGGTCAGGTTCTCCAGCAGCAGTTATGAAATTACATATTTTTAGTTCTACACTTATCCATACTGAGTATCAGTACGCTGCTGGACAAAACGTCAGTTATCTACAATAATGTATTTTGTTGTAGTTCATAATCACTGGGTATGTGCTTTTCCGTTTCAGTCATCTTAACTGGGCAACTTCTTAAACTTCTTAAAAAACGCTGCAATCAAACAATAAGACAGACACTATACGGTGACGTGTATTGCATAATTAATTTTATTTCATTTTAAAAAGAACTTTAACTTGGCCACAAAACAGCTGTTTGATGAACCAGCATACAATTCGTAAAAGTACAAAGCAGGGAAGCTGAACAACTATCCTTTTCATAGGCCCTCACACTTTCGTGTCTAATAGTCATTTTAATTCACCTCATATTAAAACAGTTTTTTTTATTTTATTTGTAGAACACTACTTGACAATTTCAATAATGCACATTTTGAATGCGGTTCCAGAACAAGATTTTGTATGAGACCAGGAATAAGAATAAGACACACTTAACACTGTAGGTGCAGAATGCTAAAGGGTATAGCCTTGCTGTATATTTCTATTTGAATTAGTTTGCTCTTTTCAGTGCGTCATATCCCCTGCTCATTGATAGTTTGTCTATATGACATGGCTTGCATAAATAGGACATTGCTCGTAATGCATGAAGTGCACTATAAATACTGGTATTGTTGGTATGCTTTTTGAGGGGTATATGTCATTCGTTTATTAGCCTGTATATGTGCAGTTAACATTAACTATCCTTCCTTTAGGTACTGTATAGATCATTACAGGAGAAGCTCTCCAAGAGCTCTTTAATAGAGCACAAGGACAGTAGTCACACCCTTTCAGGGATTCTACCCTCCACTGGTTGTTAGAATTACAGGTCATTCCGCTTGGTGAAATGAAAAGAGTACCATGCACAGATATGATGAATTATCCCAGGTATAGTGTTTGAACAGACACCGTATTCGTTCTGTGTGTCCCATTTTACAACATGTACAGCTATGGCCAAAAGTTTTGCTTCACCTAGAATTTTAGGATGGAGACATTATGCAAATTTAAAAAAAAAAGAAAAACTATATGAACATCATTTTTTATTTTTTTATTTAACATCATGTAATCAAAGAAACTAGAAAATGATATCGCAAAAGTCTACTTGAAGCCATAATAGAAACCAAATAAAAGTATTTCATGTTAGAATTCAACATTTTGTCAGTTTTTTTTATTTAGTATATGGATTAGTTGATTCTAGGGTGATGCAAAACATTTTGGCCCTAGCTGTATGTACACTAAATTACATATCAGGTATAAGTGAACACAGAGCCGGTTGGCAACACTAATCTGCTGGACAGCAAATGAATTGTTGCACCTTTTTCATTTTTGTAAAAAAAAAAAAAAAAAAAAAGTTTAAGTACATTGCAAATCTTTTTATAGAGACTCAACATTCAGTGAGTTGTTTGTTTATAATTCTCTTATATAAGTTTTAATGTAGTAGAACAGGAAGTGTAGTAAAAGCACAGCTGCAGAATGGTCATGCTATAAGGTGTGAAGCACACTACAGGAAACTTCCATAACTTCCAGTTGGGTTTCAGCTAGCAAGATGCTATCACAGAGATTTCCACCTTTGTTGTTAAAACATTTATATGTGTGTCGGATTAGCAGCCCTGAAGATGCACATCATTTACTACTGAATATTGCACTTATAAATCACAACTGACACTATCATAAAATACATACAAAACATTGTGTTCGCGTTGCAGCATCTTTGCATGCATTGCACAGGCCCTGTGTAGACTGCCCCTGGGGTTGACGGGTCATGCTTCTATTTGATACCACGGCAACACATTTAGCGCATGCTGGTCTTAAACACTGGGTTTGTTTCTCGTAATACTTACACATCATAGCCCCACACGGACGCTTACCTACAGGCACTTTATAAAACATACAGACAGAATCAAATATAAAGTCATGCCATATAAAATAGATTTTATTTCAAATGCATATATATATATATATATATATATATATATATATATATATATATATATATATATATATATATATATATATATATATATATATTATATAATATACATGAATATAAGGACATGCATACTGTAGGTGTGTTTTGGGATTATATGGTTAACAGTAAAATGCTTTGTTGTTTGAACTCCAGCCAGTGTTTCTTGGTGTCAGAACGAATAGAAAGGAATTCAAAGAAAGCTCTGCGTTTGTAGACACTGTGAGGAATAGCCCCTAAAAATGAGACATTTCAAAGTGAACGTCACACCACTGTTGACACAAGGTTTTAGAGATCCTCTCAGACTGTTTTCAGAGTCAAAGACCATGACTTTACAACATAACAGACAAGGCAACATTTTAAATGGACTGAAGTATTTTGAAATGCAAATTAAAGGAACTTCCTACAAACATCATCTGCTTTGTGGTGAGCATGCCTCGACAGAAAACCAACAGCAATCTGGATCAAAGGGGAGCTTACACTGTGCTTGATTTTTAATTCTACACAGCGTTCAGTATCACTCACTAGATCTCACTTTACAGCTGCTGTCCACCCAGCACAATAGCCAGGCTCCATACCAGCAGCCACTGTTCTTTAATGCCTGCTGCTGTTCCTCTAATGTAGACTGGTGGCAGGTCCTGAAACTAGAGTTCAGTTCTCTGTAGGTCAGGGCTACCATTCACAACAGCCAATCCACACCTAGTTTACTAGGGTTAAAGATGCATATGTGCTGCCATGATAGACAGGTGGGACTCCCTACATGAGAGTGCAAAGGCTGATTGTGAGGTAGATGTGGCATTGCCTGAATATCTAGAGCTGCAGCTCATGGTATTTCACTTTCTAAAACCAAGCACACCACTGGCAGTTGATACGTATTCCTCAAGGCTCAATGGATGGAAGTTAAGATGAACTGAAGAGTATGACTAGGAAGATAGTTTGTGAAATAGCTTCTCTAGGGACTGTGTATCTAAGACAAAGAAAATGACACAGCACTGCAGAACAGCTGATCATTTTGAGAACATTCAGCTTTTGGCATAGCTCCTTTTACTTAGTGTTAAAAACGTATGGCATGCAATAAAAATGTATCGCAAGTGCATAAGAATTAGTAGTAATGATTTAGTGCATTAGGCCACCTCATGTCTTTATTCGTGAGGACTTCTAACAGTGAACAATAATAGATGACCTTTCATCTGAACAAACTCTTGTTACATCAAACCTGGATTGCCTCATGTGTAATTCTGAATGCACTGCAGCAACTGGTCTGAAGTAGGTTCTGGTTGATAGAAAAGTAATATAAATGCAAACAAGCAACAGAACTCATCTTAGCACCAGCTAAGCAGCCAGTTCTAGAAGTCTACACTGGTCCTCGTTGGATCTGCATAAGGCCACAAGCTTTAGAGGACCTTCTTTGGACTTTTCGTATGGAAGTCTAGGATTCAAGTAAGACGTGCCACCGCACACCTGCTGGCCCTTGGATTCCTTCATGTCCAACCAGTGGTTCTGTTCCTCCTCCCCGCTACTGTTCTGGCCCAGGGAGACCCAGCCGATCATCTCCTTGCGCTTCATGCTGCGGCGGTTGTAGATGGAGATCATGAGCGTGACATCGGAGAGCTGGAAGAGAGCCACCTGGAAGATAAAGGTCTCCTTGTAGATGGGGTTGGGCTGGCCCCTCCTGATAGACGCCTTACACCGAGAGATCTCCTGACCCACCGAGTTCAGAAGTGTGAGTTTCACATAGGTGTCTACAAGAAACAAGACATCCATCGTCAACCCAGCGTAGGGAAGCCAATTGGAAATATTTATACATTCTAAAGAAGGACCATTCCATTAAAGCAGATGCATTTCTTGCACTGATAAGACTAACTGATAAAAACTGTTTTAGTAAACTGTTTTTTTTCCTTCTATTTTTAAGATAGTTATTTTTGCATCAGTCGCTGTGTTTAGGAAGTATGAAAATTAAGTGTGATATCACTTCTCTGCATACACCCAGCCCGGGCAATACCAGCTAATAACAAACAGTAAAGTTTCATGCCAAGGAGAGTGCTCCTTTGCTCTAAGGCAACCACTAACACACAGAACTGGTTCTAAAGTATTTTTATATGGCTCCCATTTTCCATTTAATACCAGTCCTAACCCATTCATTCATTGATATTTCAGACTTGACAAGACTAGCTGACTTTTCCCTCCGCCTATCACTAACTGTTTGCGGCCACAGCTGTCTCTATTGGCGACCACTATCCCCTTGTTTTGCCCTTGCTGATACACTGTATGTCTGGATGTAGCCTAGAGAACCAACATGTCTCTCCTTGTTACTACGGGACCTTGTTTCAAATGCGGTTAGATCTTTACCTTTCCCCTTCCCCAGACAGTGCATCAGTTTTTTTCTTTCCTTCCAATTTCTTATGCATACCAACCTTTTTTTTATTGTATTACAACCTGTATTTTACTGTACGCTTGTGCCTTCTCATAGATCATTCTCTCAAGTGCAGTTCTTGAGGGATTGTTTGCAGACTGTAATGCACTCCCAGGATGTATCCCAGCAGGGGGTGAAGCAGTGAAGAAAGAGCAGGATTTTGACTCACCGGGTGGTCGGTTGAGGGCCAGGTTTCGAAGTGGCTGCCTTTAATGACCTCGATGGAGAGCCGCCCGTGGTGGCGTTGTACGACAGGCCAATGAGGAGCTCTGGGACGCCTCCGTGAGACAGGGACTGTGTAGATGAGGCGCTATCGCTGTGGGAGATGGCAGACAAGCTCACCTGGGAATCACCGCTCTGTGGGCAAGGCAAGCACACTTCCTGTCAGCTTAAATACGCTCCATGGTGCAGAATGCTTCTGCTTACCTACTGCACATGTATGTCGCCATATGATTTTCAAATACAGTAAATTAAAAATTAAAACCATTCTTGAATAAACAATGACTGTAATAATTTAATTCTGCAATCGACTTTCCCTTTTACCTCTTTTGATTGTACGGCATGTCTGATTTACAGGTACATCCTGGAGATACTTTGAAATCTGGGAGAGCTGATTATTATATTGATCCAACAAACTCATGCAAAATAAAACATGTTCTATAAAATCAGATTTGAATACATTTACACCCTTTGATTAGTTGTGAAGCCTCAAGTAAGCAAATGCAAATGCAAAAAAATCTTAGCTGCTACAATATTCAGATTTCATTTGAAATTGTATGTGTTCTTTACGCTTCATCATTGGATCACACACTTTTGTCAAGCTGGAATATCTGAGAGGAAGAGGCAGCCTTCCCCTGCACCATTGTCATAAGCCAGGGGGGATGGGTGTGGCTTGAACCATATAATCATAAACTGCAGAGCGCCACAATCATGCTCAATTTACATCCACCTATGATTAAGTCAAGATTTCCAAGTGCTAGAAAAACATACCTTGTCCAGTTGGTTTACATTCGCCAAAAGTAGGCTTTGCTGTAGATTAGAAATTGCATCTTGAAACTCAAAAGTTTAAAATTAATCTTAGAAACAAGCAAACAAGCAAAACAAAAACTAAAAAGGAAAAAACGTCCATACTTACAGTGTATTTGCTAAACAGATTTTACGGCAAATTTATTAACTTAAAAATATATATTTTAAACCTATCTTGAAAATGGCATTTCACCCTAAAATGTTTTGTTTTTTCTTTAAATAAAAAAACCCAATACATTTTACCAACACTTACACTCATGTTGCTCCGCGGTTCCAGCACTAGCACAGCTTCCATCTCTCCCTCCAGGTTCAAGTTTCTCAGGTAGAACAGCTTCTCTCCCATCATCCTCTCGCTGGTCATCTTGCGCACGGCGTACAGGCGGAAGCGCAGTGCGTAGTGTCCCAGCTCGCCTGCCTCCAGCTTGCTGAAGCGGAAGGTCTCATTGAACATGGGCGTGGAGCCCCTCTGCACCCCGCTCTTGTGCCGCTGCTTCTTGCTGGGCAGGAGAACCACATGAACTTGCCAGGTGTCCACTCCGCTGCGGTCCTTATCCGGGATGTCCTTCAGCGGTCACCACGGTTACCAGCAGCTTCTGGCTGTCGGCCTTATAGTCAAGTATAATAATGAGGTCCCCGCACTTTGATATGGGTTTGCGCGTGTCGGGCTGCTGGGAAGGTCCATCGGTAGCTTCCTGTTCCTGGGATCATAAAGCGAATGTTTCAGTCTGCACTCTTGTCATTACAATTGGTAATTTCTTCATTGATAAAATACACAGGTTATGATAAGGTATTTACACGACTAGATAATTTGTTACTGACATATATTTTGTAAAAGCTGAATTTTACATCTGCAAGTCGCTTTCAGTGGCAATACAGAAGACAGAAAATCAGATAGACTTTGACAGAAGGCTGATAAAAGGTGATGGGCACAAAGAACACACAAATGATTGCTTCACAAGGAACAAACCTAATCACTCTAGGTGGGACTCTGGGGAAGATGCTGAAACCTGAAGGTGTTTGAGGCAATTATCATAATGGTCACATTTCTTTACAGAACAATTTAAACCTTGAAGTTGATTCGATTATTTTGTCCAACCCATGTATATGACATCAGATCTCCACAGTCAGACTGAGGCGCCACACACATATACATGCACTACACTTATACATGTGGAAGCCTTAGTGCTTTAGCAGTGTTACTACAAATGAATCCATCAATACATTTTTCTGCTCCATTCCCCAATGACAATGATAACTAGGATAGTTCCTTCCTGCTTCCCTTGGAGACAGCATCTGTCAGCTCTTTGCTGGTCAGCACCTGTAAACAGGAGTTATTTCAATAGACAGGCTTTTGTAGTTACATCAGCTCCACAGGAAATGGCTAAAAGCTGTTTGTAGCTTGCCGCTATGATCCAAAGCCGGCACAACAAAGCTTTCAGAATTGAGCAAAACTGCTGCTCAGCTTCATCCTCTTTACTGCAGCCTTTTATGGAAAAAAAATTAAGCAAGAATTTGTATATTTCCTTTAGTTCTCAACCTGGTTTAGTCTGAAATACTGTACCAGCCCACACTTGATCAAGGCTTTATGACTTGGTCTGAATCCTGTCTGTGCAACCATGGCTTGTCTGATTGAGTTCTGTGTTCTCTGCTAGACATCCTTAAGACAATTGTTTTGTGTCAATGTGTTTATCCCTGCAGAATAATCTTTTTTTTTAGTTATTGCTCAATGCGGGATTTTGTTGTCACTGGGCCAGGTGTTATTATTGCTTGTTGCAGCCTCATCCTTTCTCTAAACTGAAATGGCAGGAAATAAATGCTTACTAGAACAGAGTCAAAATTGATATTTTTAGAAGAGGCTTCATTAAAGCAACAGTTGTCACAGAGAGTTTAGAGACATTTCCATACTGACAACTGCAAATAAAATAATGTGAGTTTCTAATGGAAGGAAATTGATCCTGTTGATTTTGTTCAACCCCAGACACATCCTTGCTTAAAAATTCTAACAATAACAGTTCTACTAAAAGCTAAAACAAAGTAAATTGAAGCCTCAAATTGTACCGACGGGCAGGGACATTATTTCCTGGTACTTTAAACAGCATCTGAAATTCATTGTTCAAATCGGAGAGGAAAAAAAGAATGCTTTGAAAAGCATTGTTACAGAAGCAGCCTTGAAAGCACTTTCAATGGCATCAAATCACAGCACAGACTGATCAAATGTCAGTGATTAGATAACCATTGAAGTCGGGAACAGGTAATCCAGTCCATATAATGTGATGCCCGCCCACACACAATACAACACATGCTGGTTTACACGACGACTTCCAGACATGCATCATTACATATTCTTTTTATATCTGTTCTGAGGAGTAGCACTCCTGCACAGCCATTCACAGGCATTTATCATTTGTGGGTATAGAATTTTATTGTTTCAGCAGCCGAATCCTGCATATGCATTCAGTCCTTTTCAAAATTATACAAAACAAAATGACCAACTTTTATCAAATCCTTGCACGTTCGTAGAAAAGGTATGTGCAAAGAAGAAGAGGTTTCCCCAATACCTCAGGGCTCCAGACTGATGAGCTGTCTGTCGCCTCATTCACGCCATAGCCCTGGTTGTCGGCTGTCTCCATCTCCAGGCTTCCCTCGGTGGCCTGTCTGCTGGGACTGGGGTAATGCTGCCTTCTGTCCCAGACACCTTGCGCAGTCCCGAATCTCCCCTCTCAGAGGCCGCGTGGCCGCCCATCGATAAGCGGTCATCCTCGTGGTAACTCTTACTCAACCTATCTCCGCCTAAGACATTGCATACAAAAATATCAACAGTTCTGAGGTTATGATGCATTAAAAACAAACCCCAAAACAAAGAACAAAGTTTACATGCTAGAAAGACTCTATTTGTATATGTGTGTTTATGTATTCTGGTGATCAGTATTCTGAATATATCTGTGGAATACTCTGTCCACAATACAACAGCAATTTGAATTGTCTGCCATGTAAACAGAGTATTCAACAGAGAATACCAGCGACTGAACTAACTCCTGCTGGGCTATGGTATGAAAATATCAATAATTAATATAAACTAAGAATGGCTCCTGTTGGTTGAGATTCATAAGATTGAAGCACCACATGAGACACAATGATGAAGTTACATTCTTCATTGAAAGAGTTACTGCTCCAGTGCAACAATTGCACCACATTTGTTTAACTGAATGAAAAGGTATTCATATTTTAAAGGAGCCAAGTAAATATGGTCTCATATATGAGAAAACATGTTTGCATGCTACAAATTGAGTTGACTTTTTTATTAAAAGGTCTGCCAAGCATGAATTCAAAATGAGGTCTGGGGGCTGTAGTGAGACTAACTGGGATAGTAAATCTCTGGAACTTGGCTGCAAAATAGCTCAGATATAATTTACAAAAGGCTGCATATGAGCTCTTCGTTAGTCCCCACATGCACAAGACAGTATAGTGTAAATATCCTGACGGGACACTTCATTAGCGGACTTCATACACCATATTTCGTTAAGGGCTTGCTTGCTGCTGTTTTTTTGAGAGGATGGCACAGCAGGTACCTTCACACTCCGGACGCCTCCGTGCTGCCTTCCTCCTGGTTGGACGGCAGGCGGGTGAATTTGTGGCGCTGTTCAGGGCCTGCCTGTATGCCCTTCTCGGTCACCCCTGAGCGGAAGCTCTGTGAGCGGGACACGGAGATCTCAAACTGTTTGATCACCTCGTCCTCGCTGTCTGACGACGTGGGCAGCTCCTCATCCTGCCCATAACTGTTTACTACAGAGAGAAAGACAGGACAGGTCCTCGAAAGCAATCGCTAGACAGGATGCCGAAGTGAAGGGGTTAATTGGAGTGAGGAAAGCATTAGTCTAAATAGATCAGATACAGTGGATAGGCACCCTTATTGAAATTCAACAGTAAGTTTGGATGAAAGTCAATGGTTTTTATAAATTCAGTTGAGAAAACTTGGTTGAACAAAAGGGAGCCGTGGACAGGGTACTTAAGCTAACTAGGTGGAGGAAAATGATTTAACTCAGGCAGGGGAAAAGCTGTGACATAGACAGGCTGATATCCAAAGGAACTGTTTCAAAATTGTAACTTGAACGTGAACAAACCTTTAAATGGCAATTCAGCAGCGTTAAGACAGCATGCTAACTGCAGTTGGGGCAGAGTTAATGGTAATTAATTCCACTCCCATTGCTCTTATTCTGTATATGGGCACGAAGATTGTGTAATGTGTTTGAAATGCATGAATATTCTGAGAAACCCAAGTACAAGCACCCAAAGAGGAAGGCAATAGGATTTAGAAACTAGGAATTTCATGTGGTTAGACAGGAAAAAGGGAAAGTAGATATGTTTTCAGAAAGAAACCCGGAACCCTTTCTTTTTAGGCATGTTTGGTGTCATTCTTTCTCAGACCGAAGCAGTCCTCATAAACACCCCACACCTTTGGTTTTAAACTAAAAGGGGGTCATTTCCACAGTGGGCCACTCCTAATCTGTTTAAACTCGAAACAGACTGGTGCATAGAAAATTAACAAGAATGATTGTTCTGTCTGTGTCTATATTAGAAATGTCTCCATTATGGTATCTACAGTACCATCCAATAAGCTCCAGGACGGTATTGGAACAGAATGGGTAATACTTCATTGTGCTGTACATTTTATTTCACCTGTTACCTAGATTTAGGTCCAGTTGCCTGATTAGCGCATCTCAGCTTGAATAAGAGAACAGCAAAACTGATCCAAACTTAAAAACTTAACATCAACCAAACAACACTTATTAACAGCTTCACAAGATCCCTACAAAGATAGCAGTGACAGTAAGGTGTTACACATTACAGCAGTAACAGCAGATGAGCTGAGCTGCTGTTTGCTCCTGCAGTCCTTATACTGTATGTGGTAATGAGGTTTGTTCAGTATTCACTGTGGCATTCATTAAGACTATTATATAAAAAGCTGTTTGTTTTACTATAATAGCTAAACTGACCTAGTTTTTGTTTCTATAAAAGGGCACAAAATGCTGTACCTGCTGCAAACCAATACGAGGAGGAAACTGTCTTCAGTGTCACCATGGAAACCACAAAGAGGCGAACAGGCCTATTTCATGAGCTTCTGAAACTAACTGATTTGTCAGCAGCTGAATCCTGCATGCATACATTCAGTCATTTTGTCGTGGTTTATTTCATGTAAATCTCAGGTAAATACATGTTTCTTTTGGGCACTACTGGTTTATTTTCTGTATATACTGATAATTATATTTATTTAACTCTGACGTTATTTGCCTACCCTGGTACAGTGATATTTAGGACATACTAAACCAAAAATAATTTTAAAACCTTTCTTTTAGAGTAGACATGAAAAAAACTCACCTCAAAACAAAAACAGTTTTTACAGAACTATAGATGTCATTGCTCAAGAAAATGTCAGAATACATTCAGTTAAAAAATATATACATTCAAAATGATAAAAAAACGAACTACTTTATGAAATGCCTGCAGTTTCAGTACCCACAGAAGAGCTGGTTAAGTAAACTGTAACGATTACAACCAGCACAATTAGCATCAGCTTTTGTAATGGCCCTCTATTAGCCAGTATATACAAACCCATTAAAAATCTACACTGAAATGATTAATTTATTCTGCAAAAGGACCACGGGTATTGTACTCCATGAAATTACCAAATGGAAGTGCTGTTTCCATGGCAAAGAAAACCGCCTACCTCTAACCTCTAAAGTGGTGCTTAAGATTCTATTAAAAAAAAATGCTATGAGGAGACTACTAGTAATTACAAAACAAGACATGGATAGTTGGATAGTGAAGTGGAGTTAATCATTTCCAAACAAAACTAATGCATGTTGAATGAAGACACAATGTTTCAAAGTATCCGTCAATGCACACTGAAGAGACAGCGTCTTAACTGTTTCAATAGAACAGAATTGTCGAATCGCACCACGATTCAGGGAGTAGATACCATCTAAACAATGTGTGTGCAAATCCTTTTGGTATATAATGCTAAAAGCTTTGAAACTGATAGCCACCTTCAGTCAACTCCCTGGAACATTATGTTACGTGGGCTACCTGTTCCACATCCTGGTTTCTAAAAATAGCCACCCAGGCCGTTACTTCCTTGACAAGTCACTGTTAAGAGCCAGGCAAACACGAGAGAGACTGGATGCTGGACGTTTTGACAGCATGACCTATTGTTACTGGAATATCAAGTAGGGATGGTACTAAGTCAACAATCTTCCCATGTGACTAGATTCCAAGACATATTTTGGCACCACTTTCTTCTGTAACAGTTTTTTCAGTTTTGATTCAGTTTCAGACCATTTAGTGACAGTTTGGTGTAAATCTGGTATGATCAAGTGGGCAGCCTTCCTCAATTAAGTTGATTAAATGCTATTGTCTTCAATCTTAATATCGAACAGTACAGACCTGCACCAGGCAGATATGCTTACAAGTTATGAATCTCAGTGCTCAACAGTTGTCATTCCAGAAGTTTTTTTAATGTCAGCCTTGGTTTGTTTACATGGTTTCACACAATGTGCCTATTCAGATAGGATGCATTTACCTGTTTTCTAGAACCCTTTCAGGAATTGTTAGCCACTCTCTATTTTTGTTTGCAGTTGATTTACCCCCAAAAAACAGCAAATTGGTAACAAGTCAATAATAATCTATTGCAAAACATAGAGATGAATCCTGGTCCACATTTTGAAAAAGTTGTCATATTTAGACCCTCTATTGCTTAAGAAAATGTTGCTTAAAAAGGTGCAAAATATTTGCAAGTTTTCTATATTTCATAACCCAGAATATGGGGAAAGTGAAGTAAATGTCACTACATTCAATGTAACACTTAGTAAATGTTTACTATTGGTTTCATTGAGTCAATTAAGTCACTTGTTAAATAACTAGGAGGTCCTTCAGGATATTAGAACTTATTTCCTACATAGCATCATTTTTTGCTTACCTGCCGTTGGGTTCTTACCAATGCTTGGAATATCCACCTGAAGGACTCTTATCCGGTTATCCAGGTATTCAGTCTCTTCAGGAATGGTAGAAAGCCTGTCTAGAAGTTGCTCATCAGTAAAGGCCTGGTAGCTAATCTCTGAGCCAGCAGATTGCACCGAAACATTATCATGCTGGGTTGAAGGAGAGATGTCCAAACCTCCACTGGCACTGCTTTGATAGCTATTGTCGTTGTGTGGTTCCACATGTACATCACCAGCAGGTTGCAGTGAATCTGTGCTCTCCACACTCTGAGTTTCATCCTCAGACTCCTCAGGGATGTCTTCCACATCCGAATCAGATTTAAGGCTGTCATAGTCGTTTGCATTGGTGTCAGCGTTTTCATCCCCAGTAGCTGTACCCTGACCAAGGTTGAGAAATGTGGTGGATATTGCTTCAGATATTCGAGCCATCCATGCAGAGAATGGAGGGAGGTCATTCTGAGCTTCTTGAGAAGACGCCATGGTTTGAAAGTCTAGATAATACTTGGCAATCCGGCTGGATGAGGTTTAATTTGACAACATGCCACGGCTATCAATTTCCCAGCTCTAGAATGAGCAGCATAAATCCATTAAAACAGGGTTATGGTCCAAACTGTACTACAGTACATGAAATACACAGTACCTACCGGAGATAAGCCTACAGCACCAGACATGAAATATGCGAGACTTAATCCAGGCTATGCATAAAATAATTTTTCCTCGCGCTTTTATTTTATAAAACTACATCTATTTATATTCAACAAGTTTAACAGCATACTGGAAACAGTACACAAGTTAGATTTAAATCAATAAACTCTTTTTTGTGTATGTCTTTTATTTTATTTTTATTTATTTTATTGTCCGATCTTGTTTTGCTGGCCTTTTTACTTATTATTTATTGCTCTGCAATGGAAGGCCTCCTAATGATAAAGTGTGAAAATCTATGAAGGTCCCATTATGAGAAGTCATTGTGTCCTTCCCTATAGATGCAAGAATTGCATATTATCCTTATATAGGTGTGCACAGGTCAATGTAAAATGTTGTTAAGTCAGAAAATAAGGTAAATATGTCAGTGAGGGATCTAAGGTAAAAACATGGAAATTGTATACATAAGAGAAAGGTAGAATCCAGTATATTTAGATAAGAAAGAGATAACGGCAAGTAGGAATAACCAGAAAGAGTGGCTGTGTATCATTGGTGATTACTTCACGAAATACATTCTGGTGCAGTGGTGTTATTGTATTTATTGCAAATCTTATTAATTGCTTCTTTATTGCTTTCTGCAATTATGAAAATAAACCAAAAGAAAAACAACATATTAGCACATTGTCAAGCAAACAGTAGCAATGTTACTGAATGCCAAGGGTTAACCACAGGTTGTCGGTCATGGAAACATATCCCAGTGGTGTCAGTCAACTCAGTCCAAACCATGTTGACATTCTAGTCTCACCAGTCTCACAGCCAGACCTAGTCTCTTCATATAGCTTGTAAAGCTTGAGCAGAAACTGAATTCAATTACCGATATCTCACTCAAAACTGAATGTAAAGGAAGTAAATAGAGGATTTCTATAATCCTTGCCTTAGTAAATGGTTAATTTGAATGGAAAAAGGACATTCAAAATTGTGGGAGGTTTGTGTAAAATTACACAGATATGAAGGTTAGTTGCTTTAAAGTAATTTCAGTTTTGCATCCCCTGTGAGATTGTAGCTCTAAAGAGTTGAATGGCACTATCGGCTGATTAAAACCACTGTAACACATTAATGTGTGAATCTCTACTAGCAATAAAATATGCACAGTGCTATTAAAACTGACAGTAAAACTACAGCAGTTCCATAATGAAGAATTTAGATTAAGTTGGCATGACAAAGTATTTTGTTCCCTTAGAATTGCAGATGATCGCACCCCTTATACCCTTACAGTAATGTCTGTAATATACCATGCACACTATGAATAATGCACATCAGCTACCTTGGGTTTCATCCCTCTGGTTTAATGCTCTCTTCCCTATACAAGCCTATCACAGCAGCATAGTTTACTATACTATTACCCACTATACTGCACAATTTCAAGTACAGTCCATATAAAAACATGCATACATTCTCCCACTATTAGAAAAGGACTGTGCTATACTATAGATTTTGGTATTAGTGTTCAGGCAATTTTAAGTTAGGGATGTGCAGAAAAACTATCCATTGTTGCATGGGGTGTCTGAATTGTCCTTTGTTTTGGACTGTTAGAACATCAAAGGCATGCAATCCCAGTGTTCTGAAAAGCATTATGTTCTCCATTTCCAAGCCCTCTCTTTGTTACACTGATAATGCCCATCCCTGAGGTCTCTTAAATGTGCAGTCTGGGTTTTTTTTCCAGGTCTCACGGCAGCCCACACGCTTCTCTAAAGCCCGCTGAGGAATCTTAAGAAGAGAATAAAATTGATAAAACCTGTTTAAAATTCCTGGCATTCTAATTATCTGCACTCCTGAGTTTTGGAGGCTAATTGAGTTGGCTGATATTCGGTCGATCTGCTTTTGTTTGTTACAAAAGATGTAAATGAGCTTCACTAAACATAATAAATAATGAAAACATACTTGTATCTTTATTGTTCTATGAACTCTAAATCCAATGCAAAATAACATTCCCCATACCGTGTTACTAGATGCTATAAGCATTACCAACAACTGCACAATGTTTAATGGACTCCTCCACATACTGGAGCAATGAACCTTCAAACACATCATACTTAAAGTCTCCCACTCTCAGCTGGTGGGTTGTTACCATTATGAAAGCTTTTAAACATCTCCACTGCTACTGAAACTGCAGGCTGGTTCATGTCTGTGTTCTCCAAAAGTGAGGGTAGTTACTTGAACTCTCAACTCATTTCATACTTAACACCTGTATATCTGTTATCACTTGGAGTGGCTAGTAGGCTGTGCAGAGGCAATTCATCATTCCACTGCCAAACCTACTGCATAGTGCCTGGCTACCTTACTGTTGTTACCTTATTGTAGTTTGTCTTCACTCAAACTACAGAAAAAATCTTGAAATCGCGGTCAATCACAGTCAGGTGTATCAACACATTGTACTGGTACCTGAGTTTGTGAAAGGTCTCTTCTAAGGTAGATATGCAACAGTGGTTCACTGTATACTTCCCATGTATTCCGTTAAGCGGTTTGGTAAGGTTATACGTAGTGTGGAGGTTGTCTCTTATTGTTGCAGGTTCTGGTTGCTCAAGCTGTAATTTCTGTTGTAAAACACCCTACACATGACGTATTATAATTAATCACAAAACATAATTTGTACTATTAAACAGAAACTGTTTTGTTTTACTTTACAACTATGCAATATGTAATGTTCTCTGTACAGAAGGTGTACTGGACCTGACAAACATTGAACAGTGATTTCTTATACAGTGTACATGCTTTATAATCCAGCTATATCCTCTTGTCACATCTTGCTACCTTACTTCCTCTTGCTTAGCCACTCAGCAAAACCAATACTTCACAAAAGTAATCCACCTCACCCACCTAAAACACCTAAAACTCAAAATGCAGTGTGATATTTGCATACAGCAGAATAGGGTCATGAAAAGTAATTCACTTTTTCTGAAAGGCCAAAATGACCACAGGAAACAATTAGGACACCTCTATCTGTACTAAAAATCTCACTTTTATTTCCTGGTTAAAAATAAATAAATAAATAAATGTGTTACAGTTGAACAGGCTACAATATGATTAAAAAGCTATCAAGGTTGTAAAAACACTTGAACTCAAACACCCATTACAAAGCAGGGACCTCTCTGTTTAGAAAATGGCCCTGTGATTAGGGTTGAGTTACAATAAAGGTGGTGTTTATTTGGTTAAGCCTCTTAAGCCATGCTCTTTATGCTTTTACAAATGCCCCTGGCTGCATGGGCTCTTTCTGTATTACAAGGAGGCTAAGTGGACTGGAAGGAGGATGCAGAGACTTTCTCCCTGGGTAGCGAAGTTCCAATCCCGTCCAGGTCTGTGATAATAAACTCAAGTCATTTTCACCTGATTGTTTTTCAGAGAAATGAGCCCTGGAGGTCTCATACTCCCTAGCTGTCAGCAACGTACATTGCAAATGGCTCGGCTGTCTGTTTCCCAGAGATATCACAAATTTGACAGTCGTGGTTTGTATACTACCTTGTCTTGTCAACTACACGGCTTGTCAGAACACACTTTAGAAGCAGCATAAAAAAGGAATACAGCATGGAAGACTCCAAACATGACTAGAGAAAGAAGGGGTTGTAATGCTTGTGATTTAAATAGTGGTGGGGTCCCTTCTGCAACTCAACTCCTCAAAGAGATTTAAAGTACAGGGTTACATTTCCATTCTATTCCCAGTAGAAATGAAAGCACCAATGATTTAAAAACGCTCACCCTGAACCTTGTTGCTTGGAAGTTTGTTTTCTAAAAATAAAGAACGGTACCATATATTTACAGGGCTGCCAAATAAACAAAAGAGCAATAGCAAACGCACATTATAATGTCCTCTTTCAAAATGTCATTACAAACAAGATTACTTCCTAGCAGTGGATTTGATTTCTGGTGTTTTCTTACTTGTATGGTTCCCTTTACTGTATTTCCCCACGCTCTACAGCTCACATAGTACTGCATTCATTTTGTGAAGTTTACATTGTCTGCAAGGCTCTCTTTACAATGTAGTCTGATTGATGCAGCAGTGGGGAAGCAATCTAAAGCTACCCTGTGCCTTTGCTGGCAAAGCTTCCTGGGAGGCTTCAAAGTGGTATGAGTCACAAACACAGAGGCTCAAAGTAATCAACAAAAGAGAATCTAAATAAATGGAAAATAACATGAACCAGACAAGAGAGAACAGCAAAACACCCACAGGTAAAACAGTTGCTAGGAAGTAATTCCTAAATTCTATTTGAGTTCTAAATGTCGTGGCAGTTAAAGCCAGGGGAAACACATAAGAAAATTAACAAAAGAGAGGAGGTCACTTGGGCCACCAGGGATGGGTTCCTGGTAGCTGACTGCTCGTGAAACTTACCCAGTCCCTCGTGAATGCCAGCCTTTTCCTTGGTCCGTTTCTTTTTCCTCGCTGCTCCAAGCACGGCAGGTCACGATCTTTTCAAAGCAAAGCTTCTTGTTGATAAAGAGGAAGAGGACAGCCAGAAGAACGATAAACACTCCGACTGCAGACAGGAACCCGATCGCCTCAGGGGTTACTGCCGATCAAACACAAGAAATAAATAATAATAAAACACAAGACACCAAAATGGCATGAAGGCATTCTTTTATTTCTTAGGTGTTTTTGTTGTTGTTGTTTTTTTTGTTGTTGTTGTTGTTGTTGACCACTTTGCTGTGAATCAATTCACTTTTTGTTCTAGACATCCCATCCTGGAGACTTTTAAAACTCAGAAGTTAAAGGCGACCCTGTGGTCTATGGTATTTCTAGATGATATATTTCTTACTACATTCACTCGAGGCAGAATGTTTCAAGGGAACAGTTAAATGATTGGTGAACCAGCTGTACTTTGAGAATATTTGAAGGCCCCTTTGAGGCCATAAGGGATCTTTAAAGTTGAAACTTCAGAGTTTTGAAGAGGATAGGATGATTGAGAACAGAAAAGTATACTAATTCAGTCAAAACAAGAGGATACAGTTAAATCTGATATTTCACACCCATACCAAGTTTCTCTTTAAGATTAATATAATCATATTGCATGCAATAAGTTGTGTTAGGCCATAATTCAAATATTTACCAAAGACAAACTCTGAGATGGGTAAAGATTAAAGCTTTAGAAAAGCTTAAGGGTGTGACAGTTAATATTTCATTGCAATATTTGTTTTCCTAATGCTACGATTGAATACAAACAAGACTGTCTAGAAAGACCTTCTCGCCATCCAGGTCCTTTCAATGGAATCAGACCAAGAGAATTCAGTCATGTTTAGGAGTCATATGTAGTTTGCTCAGCTAAAACCAAAGTGTTCATTCTGCCAGGCCGAGTCTGTGGGGAGAAGCTGGGCAGCTTTTGAATCTTTAGTCCTGCTCAGTAGAAGCTATAGAGAGTTCAGTGGCCAGGATTAGGCTGTGGAAGGCCAAGTGATCCTGTATCTCCATAGATACTTCCCCATTATCACATTTCACCTGTGAAAGGTGACCTTTGCTTTGTTAGGTTTTAGAAAGTGTTCATTTTGTATTTTGAGAAACCTCTGTCAGGTCAGTGCTAGGAGTTGCCGCTATGAGGGTTCTAGCTACGACTGGAATTTGTAAATATTTTTCAATAAACCTGGGTGCCTACACTCTCCTAAGATTTCTGTAAGCGGATCCAAGCTATTTTACACCCTACAACACACATGTAATGCATTGCTTTATCAGCCAGGTAGCATGTTCTGTCAAATTGTTATGTGTGGGTTTATTGCACACTGATGGCAGCTGTTCTATATTTGAGAGGTTTGTCCTACTCCTCTACCCACATTCTTTAATATTTTCATGCAAAGAAAAGGCTTGCTTAAAAGGCCACTGCCAAATGTCTACACTCCACCATTCTAACATTTCCAAGGCACCTTACTATAATGAATTAGCAGTGAAAGACTTTAAAAACCAAGGTCTCTCTATGCACCTTAATCAATGCAGTGCTGCTAGAAAATAGAATGCTTGCAGACAATAGAATCTGCGGTCACATGGGGACTGGGCACAAATTGAAAGTGTCTTGGTATTTTAAAATTCTGCTTTACGCTTGTGAGATACCCTTTATAAACAATTTAAATGAAAAAAGATATTTGCCGATTTGATAGAATTATATTCTTAGTTCAGAAGCTCCATTTCTGAAATTCTCTTTTTTGGTGGCAAAACATCTAGGTCTCCCATAGCGCTTGAGACTGGAGATTCCAGCTAGACCAGCACTGCCCTCACTCAGCATGATAATGTATTAGATTTTACATGCTACTCTCACTGTTATACTATGCATTTACCATAGTTTACCATAAGCTTAACAAGACCTATCTGATCTGGACTGTGCAATGCTTACCTATGCTTTACCATGCTTTCACTTTGCTATAGTAAATGTTTATAAGGGCTATCCTGGTCAGCTGGTACTTTGCTGGTTTCCTTTACCAGGCATCACTAACTCTAATGGCTGAGAGAGACAGAGAGACAGAGAGAGAGACTTTACACTTAGAACTGTATATAACAAATCAAATACATTTAATAATCCTGGAGAAATCTTCATCTAAAAGCACAGCAGTGTTTCTATAGCCTTGATTAGACGCTTTGCAGCTGAAGGTTTATTATCTGCGATAACAGCAGCCTTCTCCAGAAACACCTGCTGGAGAGCTATGAGTCAGAGCTGGGTGCTGGTCCAGTGCCTGCTGGAGAGCGGTGGGGTGGGGGATGGGTGAATCAGCTACAGCACTCTGTGGCACCGTAACCTCTTATGAGCTGAATACATTAGACGTTTGTTCATCTTCAAAAAATATGGCTTCATCTTTCCTGCCTGTCCTTTAAACATTCAATTTGTATTTTATTTATTTTTTATTTTTTAATGAACATTTCTTTTGAGATACCGGTACCTTATGTGTTCAATTCTCCAAAAAGTGACCAAGAATTTTACATAGTTTACAATGTACCTTAATATGAACAGCACAACATTAAGAGAAACCTTTTTTAAATAGCCACAGCAACAAAAAAATATATATCAATGCAAGTCTATAAATATAAACAGAAAACAACATTTTGTTTTCTAAATTTGTCATGTTTTGAACAGTAAAGGTAGACATAAGTTTTGCCTTTCCAAGGTAATGTCAAACTGTCCAACTTCAAAAATAAGTCTTTCCAAACTAGCTATAACCATCTAATTAACATATTAAAAGCTTAATTTACAAGTCTATCTTACTTCAGTTCAGTCTTCAACGTGTTTGTTTAACAATACAAAACAGAGCCGATCACCTGTTGCTTACTTACCTTAATTCAGGTCCACAAACTGGCAAAGCTGGTCTGACAACTGTAACATAAGGCCAACTTACTTTTTAAAATTGAAAACTACAAAAATACACTCTAGCTCCCATTGTCTTCCATTTTCTCTGTGTTTGTAGTTGTTTTTTTTGTTCACTGGGGATGGCTATGCCTGGGAAAGTCGGGAGTGTTCTCCAGCAGTTTGTGTGCCAGAGGCAGGAGAGGCTATAATGGAATGTTGTTTGCACATGAGCATGTGACACTGAAGAAATTCCATTTCAAGCAGGTGAATCAGGCAGGACAGGTTTGGGGCTGTGATCTCCTTTTAGTATCACATTGGAAGGGGTAGTTTACACTGCCATAACCTATCAATTTACAGTCGCTGTACAATACTAGAACAGTTGTACCAGGAATCTAGAAAAAAGTATAAATGTCCACAACCAGCTCTGTCCAGGATAGATCAGTTACGGTCATTTCTGGAATTTCCAAAAGGAAATAAAGAGATATCTCAAACATGTTTTAGAGGTAGCACATACCAAGTATGGTAACTCATCATTTCTAATTTCTACAATTCTTTTCTAGCTTAAACTTACTTACTTACTTCCAACATTGCAAACCAGATCCATCAAGTCATTTATCGTTTATCATTGAGCTGTGCTCAACCAGATGTGTCCACACTCATAACAAATGCAATATTATAAAATCAATGTCGGATAATTCCTGTGCAATCTCTTTACAATACAAGAAAATAAACTACTAAACGCATCACTAAGGTCTTAGAGTTCCTTCTGTTTCTGAATATTGACTGACACAAACATGAGTGACAAATCAGAAGAATTCTCTAACAGTATTCTGGGAATAAGAGACATGCAACACCGCTCGCATCATGCTCTCTAAATGTCTTCTTGCTATTTTAAAATGTGCAGATAATTTGCTTTGGTGAGTCCTTTGCACTTGCATCAGGCAGCTTTTTTTCTACCCGAGGATGACAAAGTGGTCAGTTTCCCTGGCAACCAGCTTCTCTGGAAAACAAAACCCTATGGCTTCTCAGAATTGATCCCCTAAAAAAAAAAAAAAAGAGCTGTTGCCATGGCTTCTGGTGAATGCCTGTCCTATAGGCTAAATTGGCGAGCTCTGACAGAGAAACGTCAGGGTTTAGTTGTAATTGTATAAACACAGACAATAATAGAGTAATATATATGATTTTACAAGGTGTACTGCTGCGCACAGCCAACCCTGGCCAGGGAATTGTGAATGCACAGTCCATAAAATAGCTTGTATCTGGATTCGGTGCCCATTTATTCTCCAATTCCTGCATATTAGATTGTATCACTGCTAGTAATGTCATTTTATAATACAATGAAATAGAACATGCCGTGCTAGATTGGATTGTCTCAGGTTGTGATCTATATCTAAGTGTCTCTGTAGCTAAGCTTAGGGGACTCACAGGAACACAGCTATTTTGGTACAGGTTAGCTAGCCTGCATCCTCGCAGCTCCAAGTTTCCTGTTCATTTGTGGGCTTTTTAATCACACATTTTAACTCAAACTAAAATGAATGAAAAACATTTCAGTGATCGAAGGTAATGTCTAGCTCCCCTACAAGACAAGGACCTACAGTAAGTGTGTCACATTTAACTTCAATTAACTTCACATTTCTCCTGTTGCTGATGGGATCAGCCCAAGCTGTTGTGCCTGTTATATACAGGTCAAGTCATAGGTATAACTTTTCCAGTAATGTTGGTTGTCCAGCTATTTCTTTCAGCTGTACAATGTCTTTAAGCAAAGAGGAACTCATTCATTTAGATGTGTGGTAGAGATAGTCAACAGATAACATCCTAATTGGTGTAATATATGACAGATCTTCTCAGGGCATACTTTACAGCAACATACAGCTTCCCTTGCAGGGAAAGCGAGTAAGACAAAACCACCCAATGCGATTACATCATGCCTCATTCATTTTCATACTGTGTGCACTTTAAACAGCTTTTGCAATCATGAAAAAAGCCATCCTTCATCTGAACTGACTATAATAGGTTTTTGTTTCTGTTATCTTCTGATAACGCACAACCATTTCCATCTGATCAAACACAGGTAAATAGCAATTGAATAGGCCATTATGAAACTCACTACAGTTTTCATCCATGCGTATGACACATTTCTAGGATGATTTGATGGCTTCTTATCAAGTAGCTGTAGTTTTACAGAAAAAGGCTTCATGTGGCACTATTAAGAAGCCTTTTGTAAACTGTGTCACTGTAATATATTGGTGTGCAGTTTCATTTTGCTGCATTGCGGGTCATATTATATATTGTACTATAGTTTTGAAAAGTGTGTTAAGCTGCAGTTCCCTTTGTTTGGGTGTGTATCATTGAGGGTTAATGACAGGACACATTTCTTTACATTTTTATCTATTACTGCTCCCATTTCTTTGTCATTTGTAAATAATATAGCCCAAAAATGCAAATCCACTTTATGAAATCGACTTTGCTGAAAGAGACTTGTTATGTCCATTCATACCTGTGACGAGGCAGAGACCTGGCAGTCAAGAATACACCTAATTACCTGGCAAAGGAAATATTGTTTTACCATAGCAACAACATTGGTGACAAAACACCAGGGAACAGGAAACCAAGGAGGCTGGAAAAATTTAAATCTCAGAAGAAGTATACGGCACTCAACTAAGCCCCTTCCTGAAAGTACCCTTCCTTTTCTTTATATTCAATCCATTTCTAAATCCCATCATAACAGAATGTAATAAATCCTGTTAACCAAGATAGAGGGGAGATATACACTGTCTGGCTACTTTATAGGACCTGCACCTCCTGTAATATCAGGTCGGGCCACCATGTGCCCTGATCACAGCCGTGACCCCGTATAGTAGACTCCACAAGATGCTGCAAGGTGCAATGAAAGCATGCATTTAAGAAACAGGCAACAAGCATGTTTCATATGAGTGTACAATCATCACACTTACTAGTAAAATCTCTTAATCTTTTATTCTGGTGCTAACACTCACAATACACTCCCAATGTTCTTTTCATCTTTAGTGTTCACTCTGACTACCTCTACACTTGGTGCCGTTCCATCAATGAGTAAATGTTGTTAAATACTGCCACCCAGTGGTACACACCTGCACACTGCAATACTGCAAATAAGCAAAGCCACGGAAAGCATTATTAAAGCAGCTGTAGGTCTGTTTATAAAATAATGGCATTACTTTGCTTTAGGAATTTTCTAGTATTGTTTATGCTAAGTGAACTTCATATGAACTTCAGGACCAAGTGTCGAGAGGGTAAACGTTCCTTTTTCCACAATTTGCATTATTTTGTGTGTGACATGCATTCAGCTATTGAGCGGAGGTCTGTGATAGAGCAGTTTGCGAAAGCTTTGTTGCTGAGGCTTTATAGCCAGCATTAAATTGAAACAGATCTCTATGGTATGTGCTGCCTGGCTGTCATAAGTGCAGAGCCACAACCTCCCTGGGGACTTCAGTACCACACTGCATCTCTAGATCCAAGTTCCCTGTTCCAGATCAAATTGATTTCCATTGTGTGCGGTGCCAGAAAACATAGTCGCCTTTCCACAGATATCGATCTGTAAGTCTTGACATTTTAATTTGGCTTTAACTCTCATTCACATGCTTCTAACTTTTACTGTTGAATTGTATTGTTGTTTTTTTAATATTAAATGATAGACTGTCAAAGCACAGTTCACTAAAGGTTATAAGGCTGTCATCAGATCAGAGTAATATCTATCAGTACACAATCTCCAGGAGCTGGTTTTTCAAAATTTGTAATCTGAATAAAAGTGATCCGGATTTTGTAATCAAGATTACATTAAAAAAAAAAAAAAAAGATTTTGTAATTGTAATTATTTATAATCTGGTTCAATGTAATCCAGCAGTGACATTTTCTGAAAACCTAATCAAAACGATCCAGATAAAAGTAATCTCGATCACAAAATATAGGATTACAAAATCTGGATCACTTTTATCCAAATTACAGGTTTTGAAAAACCGCCCCAGGTGTCTGGTATTCTATGTTTGGCACACATGCTGGGTAACAGGTTGTAAAGTTACTGTATACAGGGCAATCTGTAGTTCAACCAACAAAATGGTCTTAATGGAGTGCTGGTCCATATGGAGGGAGATCTTCTTTGTCTAACTTTAATAGTGAGCAGGTCACAGGGGATGAGTTTACTGTGCAACAGACAAACAGGCATGGTGAAAGAGTACCTCAATACTGACCAGAACACCCAAAGCCATTCTGTTCTGGACTGGGCCTCCACAGGCAGCTAAATCCACATCTCCATCTACCACTGGGACCGACCTGAAAGTGATCTGTAATCAGACTTGCTTATTTAGATCAGCAGCAAGCCAAGATCAAAACGATTTCAACTGTCAGCCCCAGTTAGAATTTCTTTTCTCTGTCATCCTGATGTGACTCCAATTCAGAGATCGCCACTTTTCATATAGATACAGGAAACTGTTCCTCGTCTAAAGCGTTTTCAAACATTGCTAAAGCTTTTATGTCACTTCATTTATTAGAAAAGCACAGTTCCTGCCCAAACTCTCATATAAGATTCAGCAAAGATCAATAACCCCCATTTCCTAGTGGCCCCATTCTCACAGCCAGTAAACCAGCGGTTAATAAAAGTGCCAGGAAGAGTGGAGATAATGAGAGCTTTTAAAGTGCAATGACAATCAGGCAGTCCATAAAGCAAGGTGACTGATGCAGGAAGGTAAAGCTTTTCAGCACCTGCCCGTACTTGTAATGTATAAAGTACTATTAAAAAGGATGAATTGCGAAAAGATCTGATGTGGAGGATATAAAATAGCATTTAGGGAACTTGATTTATATCAATTAAAGTGAAGAGACTCTTCAGTATATACAGCATTCTTTATATAAATCAAATGAACTAAATGCCATTTTATATTCTGACCATATCAGATCTTCTTGTAATTCATCTTTTTTTTATAGCGTGGGAGTGACACAGAAAAGTCACAAATGAACCCATTGGCTTGAGGATCATTGCAGATTAAATACAATTTCCCCTCCCTGACTACAAATTTTACTGCATCCGTACTAATATGCCACCAATGCAAACAACAAACAGGTAATTCTACCACAGTATAAAATGTTAGATATCCTTCAATCCAGTGGCATACTGAGAATGCAAAGAAAATACTTCTTGCACTCTGCAATGTCCCAGGCATTAAACACACACCCAAAAACAGACCAAATCAAGGCTGTACAGGTGTGTAGACTGCGATATGCCATAAATTACTGCCTGCCAGTAACTTGTCTGTTTTCCAATCATCTCAGTGTTGCAAAGGAGTCATATTTGATACTAAAAAGATAATGTTCTACTTTTGAACCCTAAACCCCAGACAAAAACAGATACAGGTGTTGTGAAACGGTAGGAGATGTAACATTTAACCTCAAAGAAGACATAAGAAAATGGGGGAGGCTGGGTAATTAATACTACATTATAGTAGTATATGTATTAATACTAATACTACATTATTGCCAATTTCCTCCAGTGTGCATTTGCTTTAAATGATGGCAGTAGTATGTTAGCAGTTATAAAGACTGCTCTTTTATAGTCATATTTGTAAATACTGTATCTGCACAATGGGCAATGCTACACTGCAGCAAACTTGTGTTCAGTTGCAACAACTGCATGAGCAAAGGACTGAGCAAAGGAGCAGACTCTGATTAAGTATGCAGTAGATTTTCCTGGCAGGTCACAAATCCCAGAGCCTCGATGCAGAGTGCAGCTGTGGATAAACGCCCAGTTCATGCCAGAGATGCAGATCAGCTAAGATGCACTACATTTAATGGCTGGCATGGGGACCTGATTCCAGCCCAGGTTATTATAGCTGCTTTAGGAGTAAGAGCAGACATTAATCTGCAGCCCTGGAGGCTGCCCCAGTCTGCCAGGAGCAGATCGCTGAAGAGGCACAGGAATATCAGATCCTATAAGAACCAGCCTGCAATGGAGCTGTGTCCAAATTCATCTCTGTAGATAGGATGCGCACTATTTTGCATATCCAGTAAGGATTAAGATGTGAGCCAAGAAATGGAACAGAGCTTTTAAGTGAGTGCTGGATCATTTGAAGTATTGTACAAATACAGGTATTTTAACTTTACCATACTTCAAAAAGAGCTTGGGACTGCTCACAAACCCTTAGACCCAGCATTTCCCCTTTTGAAAATGCGCTATAAATACAGTATACAGTAGTATGTGTAATCCATTAGTAATCACACACTTCAATGGGCCTAGGTCACTCTTGAAGTGTAGTTTGTTATGTTTCTGAGAGATACTGTAAGTCACATCCCCATAGGAACCTATTAGCAGCAAGTACCCTTATATTTTCGCACTCAGAATGTCAATGACAAAGCATTCTAAATATTTAAACCACAAGAGATTCTATATATCCAGATTAAGTACGTTAATATCAGGTTTTCGTCTGTTGTTTATTTAGATATAATGACTTACAATATGTTTATAAGTGTTTGGCAGGTACCACTAATCAAGTTGAGAGTGTACTTGCTCTTGCACTCTGTATGACAGAGCAAAACAAACAGTGTGCGAGCAATACACTCTGAACTTGATTAGAGGTATCCGCCAAACACTTATACACATACACTCTGCAAGCTTCAGAACTCTCATGGCTGTGTAAGTGACGAGAGGCGCCTCTAATGCTACATGTTATGTTCTTTTCCTTTCCGAGTTAACATTTAATCTTCTGAAGCAGAACTCTTCCTGTACCAGCAATGTGTTTCCCTTTTCTGTGATATTTCCCAGTCGTCCTATTTCTTAACCTGAGTTAAAAGACTCCACATGAAAACAGTGATCAAAGATAAGATGCAGATGAAAGCTATTTCCATAGTTATAGATTGTAGAAATGGGTGTCATGCTTTTTGTTTCCTCCAATGAGGGCATTTTCTTGTATCCAGTCCAGGGCAATTACTGAGCATGTCCCTCCTGTCTGCCCCTTAGCATGTAAGACTGGAGTCTCCAGCCCACATCCTACAGAATGGGATTCGCTGGGTTCTATTCATTAAACATTAATTTGCACTTCATTTAAAGTCAGCGTTAACACAGAAATATATACGACTCCCATGATTCAAGCATCCATACCAATAAATACTCAAGGTTCACACTGGCATCAAGTAAGATATGCAAGAACATAAATGCTAAAGAACTATGCAAGGATGATACAAGGATAAGGAAGGATTTCATGCATGCCTTGTACAGAAAATGCAAGGTGCATGCTTGGATGAAACAAGGGATGCATGGATCTCACAAGAAATGTGCAGGATTTTTTTTTTTTAAATGACTGCAAAGAAGGTTTGTAGGATCCTTCCTTACCCTTGTAACACACTCTGACAGTTTACAGCTTTAAACTTGAATTGTATTGCCTTGCATGTCCTTGCATTTTAATTGGTATGGACATGGGCTATGAGCCTTAAAATAACCCTGACAAGATTAAACATCAGTAGACTTCTCCATAGGTAACTGCTAATAATTAAATACACAAAAACATTACTACTGTCCCGATACCTGATGTGTACTTTCAGTATTTCACTTTTCTTAACTTTAATTGCACTGAAACCCGCTCAATAAAAAGACTCTGTAAGCGAGACAGAATCGGTCTTTAATCAGGAACAAGACGGTGCTTTCTTCTATCATAATAAATAATTCAACAGCGTTATTACAGTTTTCCAAACATGAAACAAAGCTCTTGCATTCAGACACACTGCATCATTATAGTACTGTACTCTATACACATGTACAAGCATACAAACTTATCTCAGAAATGCACAGAGAAATGATTGGAACCTGAGTGATGAGGAGGCTGTGTGGTCCAGTGGTGAAACAAAAGGGCTTGTAAGAAGGAGGTCCCCGGTTCAAATCTCGGCTCCCTCACTGAGTGTGACCCTGAGCAAGTTACTTCTGCTCCGTCTTTCAGGTGAGACGTTGTTGTAAGTGACTCTGCAGCTGATGCATAGTTCACACACCCTAGTCTCTAAGTCACCTTGGATAAAGGCGTCTGCTAAATAAACAAATAATAATAATTAATGCTTTATTTATACTGTATAACATTAATCTGTTCTGTATATGCACTGAGGGAGCAGAAAAACAGTATCAGAGTGATTGGAAATTTATGAAGGCAATTGATCCCTGTAGGATTCCTAATTGTGTTTCCATTTAGTAACATACGTATTTCTGTATTGTTAAGACTATTCTTACCAGTAGTTCCAGGAAATTAAACATGGTTGGATTCGAACACCTAAACATAATGGCTCCCTCCAACCCACATTACAGATAATGGATAGCCGTGCCTGCAATCCTGAAGCTGGAAATTCTACAGTTTAAGCTCTAAATGTTAAAACCAATTCAGTAAGAGCCACTCACACAATATGATAGATAGTCTGTTCCAATCAAACATAGAGATTTTTCATAACTGTTAAAGCATATGAATTTAAAGTAATTTGGAGGTTGGATCTGACTGGTTCCCAGAATTCCTCTGCTACTGTACGAATGTCAGCAAATCACTTCTGCTTATTTACACTGACGATTCAATCCAAATGAAGCTTACCTACAAAACGAATGTTTAAATGACAAAATGACATCATCCCCTGAATAAATACTCACAAATACAAATCTCACAAAATAACATAACAGATATCTAAGACAAGCATGCCTGTACAGTAAATGCTGATCACTTGAAAACAACATACCTCTTCCACTAGAGACACTCTCTGTTAAGCTTTGTTAAGAATTTGTTAACAACAGTGACACTGAATGTATTAAAAGAAACCGGGTTGGGTCCCTCTTACGGATCTAGATGACTAATGCAATGAGAAAGCACTGCTACTGTATATTGGATTCATTTGCAAAGCTGCAACTCTGTATCAGGACATGATAGGAATTCCTGTTTGTTCAGCCCCTTCCTCTGCCAGCCCATAAGCACAGCAGAGATAAGACCATTAATAATTAGTGCTGTCTTTGAAATTAGGTCAATATAAAACAGCCACACAAGACAACAGCAAGTAAAGACTAAATACAATGGAAAAATACTATAGTATCATATAATGGATAACATTGAAGAATATACCGGTAAATTTAGATTATCACCAGAGATCATGTCCCACACGCTTTATAACGCAGCTCAATCATTGCTGCATCATCCGTGTAGTTTTGTAAATAATTTAGCAGCTTCACGTTTCCTAAGAAAGCACTATACAGTACCTCTGTACTGTCAAGTCTGCAAAATGAGTTTGTGTTGTGTATTGGTACACAAGGATGTGATATACAATACAAAATATCAGCAGGCTGCTGCAATGACTCCAGGTTATAATATGCATCGCAGGGTTCTGGAGGCTCAAAGTGTCAAAGGGTCAGCAGAGCCTCAAAGCAAAGAAGAGCATTATGTATGTGTAGGTCGTCTACAGGCAAATACTCCAGTTAAGATAAAGGAATCGTGCAGGTGCTCATCACATTCTCTAACTGCTTAAACCACAACTTAAAATGAGTCAATTATATATATAATAATTCTGCACATCAGCAGGGAAGCTATAGCATAATTGCAGGTGTTCAATCACTGAGGACAATACACAACAGATTGCTTACCCACAAAGACTTCACTGTTCAGACTCCTCCGCGAAGGCAAGGAAGTGAGAGCACTCAAAAGGCAGCTCTCCAATAAGTACATTTTATTTTGTATAATACATATTATTCAGAGACAGGATGTTATTATCCTCGGACAGCAAAGCTGATGTCTAGTTTCAAATCACGTCTTCCTCAGAGCATACCATTTATACTGTAGTAGACAAACCAAGGAGGAATATGAAATACAAGTACATTACAGCCAATTATAGATTGAATATGATATACAGTTTGCTTTTGGCACCACTTGCAATACTGAAAAAGACTCCACAACCAATATACTGCTAACCCAGGTTTTTTTTTATTTTTTATTTTAAACTTTAAAATTTGTACAACCCATCTCATCACCAGCATTGTTGACCGTGATCAATATACAGCAGACCCTCCCTTATCCAAACTGCCCTGAGATACACATGGGTTCTCATAGTGGGGAGTTCTGGGTTGATTGTGTTGGAAGTGAATACAGCATCCCCTGTACTCTACCAAAAGATGTGTCATTTGTTTGGCTAATCAAGAGTTTTGGTTAATCAGGTTTTAGATAACCAGGTGGCAACTGTGTTTTGCTGTTTCAGTATATTTAGAACACCCACAGCACCTGAGGACTTTTCATAATTATAGTCTGGTAATCACTTTTTTTTTTAAACTCTCAAAATTCCAGATTGCATTTAACAATTAGAGTTTCACTGTTACTGATAAAATGATTATACAGACCTGTAAACATGTATAAATTACAGGGGCGTCCAGAACACAGAATTAATTAACTAGTCATATATTATGAACCACAAAACAATTCGACCTGTTTTGTCTTTGATCCATGGCTGTCCTTCAAACACTCCTGTACAGGCATCCATTACGACAAAATATTAGAACCCTTTTAGAAACTGGTAAACAGTGCCTATTTTGTAGGTGTCTCTAATTCCTATGTATTTACATAGTAG
This sequence comes from Acipenser oxyrinchus oxyrinchus, assembly GCA_030684275.1. Taxonomy (NCBI): domain Eukaryota; kingdom Metazoa; phylum Chordata; class Actinopteri; order Acipenseriformes; family Acipenseridae; genus Acipenser; species Acipenser oxyrinchus. Next base: position 343,760 of record JAGXEW010000061.1, read on the forward strand.
CTAAATAAATACATGTGTACTTGCACATAATTACAATGATATTATGCACAGTTACAATGTGCTTAATGTGTAAATATGCATGACATATGCAGGTTTGGGTTATATTGTGCACAAATAATTACACATTAAGTACATTGTAACTATGCATACTAACAAACTGATGACTAATCTGTACACAGAGGTACTCAGCAGGATAGTAATACTGTATAGGCCAGGAATATGATATATATATATATATATATATATATATATATATATAAGTTTGATTAGGGTTCATGAAAGTTAAATGCATTTATCATGTTACCCACTTACAGACAGACAGACAGACGGACGGACATGGTTGTCTGTTAAGGATCCACATTTTGAATAATGACCCTTAAACAGAAACAAGCAGGTAGGTCTTTGTACCAATTACCAGTGAAACTGCTGTCACAGTGTGCATTTATCTTGGAATCAGCAAAGTGACTTTAGAGTCAATTTATTACTCTGTGCGGCTGAAATCTGCACATTTTAACCATGGGTAAATACAAAATCAATCAAGCAACTATTGTAACTATTGTCCTCCGAAAGAATTACCAGGGTCCGAGTGACCATTTCTGGAAGATACAGCATTATGTGGTAGATGAGAACTCAAGGGAAAAGTCTATTCAGTGTCTATACAGTACACCCTGTATTACTAGTGTGTTGGCCATGAAAATATCATTAAAAACATGTACAGAAAATATGCATTGTGGTTTTGTTTTTCTCAATCCAAAAGTAGAGGGGGAGACTAAAAACACAATGGGGTAGGATACCTGACCATTCCTCTATAATTACAACATGCAATTCCTTCCTAGCACATGGAGTTGAAAATCAGCAGCGAAAGGTGCTACCAAAAAATGAATAACTTTTTAGACTGCTGTATGTACTGTAAACATAGTACCTACTGCCCCTTTATCAACTAAGAAAAAGTATTTAAGTGTCCTAAATACACGACGCTAATACCATAGGAACATGCCTAAGTGTCACAAAAGAAAATACATGTTGCCATTTAAACTTGTATTGTTGAGATATATATATATATATATATATATATATATATATATATATATATATATATATATATATATATATATATATATATATATATGTAAACTGCTGTCAGCAAAGTCACTATTAATAGCAGTATTGTCTCTGTATATAATATAATCAAAAATTATTGGACAATAAAATATAGAAGCTATTTATTCTGCGTACTGCACCCTGCGCTTTTACTTTTTCTGCTGAATGTGCAGATACCTTTATGAAGTCTTCGCAGTACAGTACTAAAAGAACAAACAAACAAACAAACAAAACGATGCGTTATCAGTATCACATGCCGGGTAAATTAAAGCACACATTTCTTCACTGATTCTTTGACACACGGCCGTTGTTTTAATAAGATATGGTTCGGTACCCGTTTAAAATAACAAATCCTTACCGGAAATGTTATTTCTTAGTTAACTCACCCACCGTAATCCGAACACGATGTACGAGTAATTAAAATGTACTGTACTACCAAAGATAGCGGTGCAAGTATTTTGTTGTTTTCTCTTCCTCTGCAATCCAATAATTAATTTAAGTATTTAAAAATAAATAATCCAGACGAGGAAATATGCAGCCACTGGTGCAATGCATAGCACTGCATCAAACACAAACTGATAGATATATCCACCTACTCCACATCTTAAGCAGTTCTGTTCAAATTGCAAAAACAACAACAACAAAAAACTATTATTTAATAAACATATCTGATGTGTTGCAATACTTACTGTCTGCAGCCATGGTTTCAGATTGAGCAGTTTTGGAAGCAGCAAATCCACAGATGTGCACTGTATCCAGATGTTTGGTTTGTTTTTTTTTCAACAGTGCATTCTCAGTCCTTACGCATTATTATTGCCCGTGATAGTAGCTACTTGCTGTTATTGATCCCGCAGAGCTCACATCTTCCCCTCCTCCCTGTTCCTCTGGTCTACACCGCCAGATTCAGTGCCTCTTCCCCTTCCCTTTCCTTTCCAGGCATTAAACAGCAGTGACGTTTACAGTTGGATACAATCTACGATGCCTCAGGTGCAGCAACAGCCTCCCCAAAACAAAACAAAAACAAGTGTATGTCATTTTGCCTCGTAATGCACTTAATACAGTACACCAGACTAGTGACGGATGCAATTGCAACAACTGCATATCACCCACATAGACACGTATTTAAAATACATATAAAACATACATATTAAAATACATATACTGTAATTAGCAAGCCTTAAATCATTAACACGCCAGCAAATGACATTGAAAGGTTATAATTTTAACACCAACACATGAATGGTTTATTATTCAACACATGTGCCAATCTCAACACACTGCATCATAAAGTATTTTCTAAAGGTATAGTTGACAGTCACTGCGATTCTGGTAACAGAATTACTGCCGCAGCCTGCAAACCACAGAAGAGCCAACAGAGTAGGCAGCAGCATCATTTACCTTGGGACATCTTTTCATTATTATAGTCCTTTTTCCAACAGCGGATTTGGAAGTTTGCAGGTGAGTATACAGGTTGCAGTAAAGGTAGAGGCAGCAGGCAGCTTTCGACTCCAGCTAATTTGTAAATGAATTCGACAAATAATGAATAATAATGATCCATTAAAATATAGATACTTCCTGTTGTTACTTCATGCCATGTCAATTCTCTCCATGGGTATCAAGCTAATCAATGCTTTCCTCTCCTGAATTCTTCTGTAATGACAGGACTCTTGTATACATGTATGTCTAGATGTTTTAACTTAACTCCATAATGCAGAGTTTGAAAGGGATGATTAATCCTGTAAAATCCAAAGCGTCAGGCTTTGATACCCATTATGCTTTTCCACTTATTAATACTCACAAAAGTAAAAAGCTAATGATTGCACACTTAATGCATTCTTAACCAATAGTGACAACACCACCACCACCATTTATACATTAAAAAGGATAGCCGTCTATCTCAGAGAAATATGAAATCAGAATATAAATTTCAGGTTATGGAATTGTAAGCACAATAACCCACGGCAAGATGTTGGAATTTCAGAACTACCTTTTCTGAATTGCATTAAAGAACCTGCATGTCAAAGTGTCTTCTGACAGCTGGGTTCTCTTTACAACCAATGTACCAGAACAGCTGCATTTAATGCTATGTCACCCTTAAGTAGCAATCTGGGAGCATTTCAGTTCTAACAGAACTGCAACAGCATAGCTTCACTTTGATTCCTCGCAGGAATGATGGCTTCCTCCTGTCCATAATCAATGAAAGCGTCCTTATGGAAATCATCGTTCAATAGGACTGAACCAGCTCTTTCTCCTGATGGATGAATACAGTGCCTGATAAAACAAACACTGTATGTCATGTTGGTGGTAAACAACCCCAAAGGTTTGCAATTAAATACCAAGACTGAGTGAGACAAGAGCAGGGGTGTTTTAAGAGACGTTGCATAGACATTTGTTATGATATGCTATTATGCTCATTCTTTAGAGATATATGTTAACTTACTAATGTTAGCTTCAAATATGAGGTTTAGATTTAAGGCATGAAAACCAAAGTACTATTTGTTACCGAGAGGTTATGGTGCAGCTCTGTATGTGATGCTGAAAAATGTTTTGCACAAACACACAGACAATTATAACAGATGTTCCTTTCCAAAACAAACTCTTTACTATCTACAGAATTTACAATTAGGTACAACATTTTCAACAGGTCAAGTGCTGCTTGAATCCTTGAAGACCGTCAAGGCGTTCTTTTTGTCATCAGCGTTTTCTTCTCCTTTTCGGAGGTGGTATAACTAGAGAGAACAAAAACACATTATTAAGTCTTACTGCTTCCTAGTTACATGTAGCTAGTTCATATATTACCTCTTATGTGTGTTGTGACAAAAACATGAATGAAAAAATGAAAATCAGGAATGGGAACAGTACTCCCCCTGCAGAGCCATTTAATCCAAAATGAGGTCAAACAGGCCAATTAGGCTGACCTATTTCTCTCTTCAGCTTGCCTCATTCAACTCACAGTGAAACCTAGAATGGCTCAAGCTGCACTTGGAAGTAAGGTCAGACTTTTAGTTAGAGGGGACTTCAGAGAAATGTAAAACTTTCTTTTTTTTTTTTTAATCTGCTTGAACTATATATATATTTCCTTTTTTTTTTACTACTGTTTTACCTTCTTTGGTATCACTGTCGTCTTCTTCTGCAATCATGGGCATACTAAGCCTCTGAGGGTCTGTCTCCATGGCAACCTCTTGCTTCAGCTCATCTGCAAGACACCACCAAAAGAAAATGTTACTTTGTAGCTATCTCTGAACGAGCATTAGAAGCCATAATGTAACCACTGGGTTATTAACAAATCATTTGACTTATACATGCACACACATAGCATTATTATTTTGATTAAGCAATAAGTGCCTGTCTCGTCATATCTGCAGAGATTACACAGTGATATAATAATAATAATAATAATAATAATAATAATAATAATAATAATAATAATACGATGTTCAGCCTATGATCTATGTTTCCAATTAACTATGTTTCTTTAGTAAGTTAATGGGCTTTGTGTTCAAGAAAATGAATCTTACGCAATGCAAGTCTCTTTAGTTCATTTCTGTCTCAGGTTACTACAAAGGCAGGAAAAACTATTTAAAGCTGAATCAAAAGATACATATGTAAATTACCTTACAAGTTTAAAAACTGGTACATTTAGATTTTTTAATGTGGTAAAAAAAAGTAATTGAAGGCATGTTCATTGCCAGGCCCTTTTACATGATCACTCAATCAACCACCCTTTGAAGATATTTTATAAAATGTTTCATTACATTTCTTCAAAGCCTTCTTTCCCTTTTCTGCCAGTCGTCTTCTTTTGCCACCACCTTTCTCCACTTTGCCCTGATCAGACCCGATCCTGAGGACTCCAGTTCTACCTGGCGATGTCTTCTTGATTTTGGGGCCTGAAAACAGGCAAACCAGAGCTCAAAGCTAAGCCAAACTGTACAGTACACGTTCTTCAGTCCAAAAACAAGTTAACTTTATCTATCAATACAGGCTCCCGTGTTATAAGACAGCCCTTTATACTGCAGAACCAGCTGTAAGGCAGTAGGCTTCCATTTGACCCATAATGCCATTACAGTAGCACCTGTATACTCGTTATAAGGTGGAACAGAAATTGCATGGCCTCTTGACTACAACGTTATACAGGGGGTAATTTATTGTGAAAATGTGCCCCAGTTTCTAATTATAGTTCTTCAACATACTATTACTTAAGCCATGTTATAATCCAAGCTATTGCTGGGTAGTTATACCAAAATAACATACACCACCATCACCAAGATTATGGTGTAGAGAGAAAATCATTTCCATATCCAAGCAACTGAAGAATATATAGTCAGGTAAGTCAATTTAAAAATCAGTTATATTCATCAATACTACATTTTCTGCTTTATACCATCAATCATTTTTGAATGCTTTAAAGATAAAATTAACCATATAGTTCACTAAATAAAAACACATGGATAAGAATCTGAATTAACCTAGGGGCTGAATTTTAATGAAATTATATGACTAATTAGGAAATTTAATTGTGTATGTGTTCCAGTATATGGCTCCAAGCATTAGCCTTTTTGAAATATAAGAGCATACTTGGCCTATCACTGGTAAACATGCAACAGGTCTGTACTAAGAAACAGCAAACAAGAACCGATAAGAAATAGACCCTTCAAAACGATGTTTGATCCATGAATGCATCTGATATGTAAAAAAAAATACATAATGAGAAAAATGCTCAATCCCAATGTGTAGGGTTTGTAATATACAGCAATCAGAAAAAGAGACAAAAGCTTTACCCTGCTCTAATACAACATATGAACAAAATACAAGAATGAAGGAGAGCAAACCTCGGTAACATGGCGAGGATTTGGATTTTATTTTTTCCAGCATCTGCGCACGTACAGACGACTGCAAAAGCAAAAGAAAGAACACAATGTTGACACATACTTCTCTGTAGTTCCTTCACTTAACAGATTAGACAACATTAAAACTACAAGATTTTCAACACAATAAAAGTGAGATCAGTAATAATGCTGCAAAATCGGTAAAATATTTTAAAATCTTGGCAATCACTCCTTTTTAGGCAAATTGAGTAGTAACACCCAGTATCATTATTTCAGAGATTTAGTACTGGCAGTTTCAATACCAAATTCTCCAAATGCATTTTTTATATAAATAAATATGTAACACATTCCAAACAGATCCAAACAGGATACCATAGGGAGTATAAAGTAACAGCATGTTAAATTGGCACTACAGCAATTTTTCTTGTGGCAACAGATAAGCACACAAATTCCTCCGATGTATGTGAGATAATCCTCTTCCTAATTTAACTGAATCAACATGTTCACATTTTTTTAAATCTATCAGGCCAGTTCTAAAGAACTCGGTTTGCACTTCATCAGCTGATAAATGCAACATAATTAGTGTGTAATACTTGGAACCGGGCAGTGCCTTTCCAGTTTACTCAGTGTGAAATGAAATGTGATTGGGCTACATTTCCTCATGCGTTCCGCAGCTAAATTGTGGTTTTAGGACAAGATTGAAGCTGGGAATAATTAAATGTGGACTACAGCTGTTCAGATCAAACCATGCCACAAACATTTATGAAAAATCCTATATAAAATGTTGTTTCAGTATTCTTGTCACTCAAAGGACCCTGTTTCTTCTGTTTGCAAACCAGGGTCTTAGCGCATTTGCCTATATAGGTCTGTGATCATGTGGTCATTCCAAACTTACCTCATTCACCGGAGAGCTTCCTTCACCACCACCATCCTCCTCCTTCTTCTCCTCCTCCATTCCATGTGCTTCTTTCTTCAAGGCATGTTTTAACTTCCTCTGGGAGACAAACAGTGACTACAGTCATTTGTTGTCCATAGAAGTTTAACTGCTGTAATGTTCAGAACAACTTGCTGACTTGTGTGTTGGTTTTTCTTTCTTTATTTTTTTTTAAACCAACGATTTTATTGTTGAGTGTTTGTTCTGGATTGCAGTAAACTGTTTGTATTGTAAATGACAGTGAAAATGTGCTTGGGCATTATGAAAAAATCCATACAATATCAGGAACCTTGATCATTAAATACATTCAAACCTTTGAATATATTTGTTATTTACTTGCCACACTGTGCCACCCAGTCACCAAAACAGCAGTTTCCGTTTATTTTATTTTATTTTTAAAACACATCATCCAGTGACCAAATGAGGATGGTACAGCAAGTGTTTAGAAGAGTTCTGAATGGAAGAGATAGAAAGCATGGGAGGGGGAGGGCTATATTAGGTATGAACACTGAGAAAAGGCTTATTTTAAATTGTTCAATTCATTCACAGACTTTTCAGAATGTTTAGAATGTTCTGTACACCCATAACAGACATTCTATTATTGTCATTGATTTAGGCATCGTATTCTCAATTCATTAAGATAACTGTTAGGTCATTTCTACCCTATTCGCACTTAAATAATACATGATCATAACGCATTGAAACCACATGATTATCACTTCATTCAAAATGGGCGGACTGCATATTATTTAGAGAGTGTGGATACGGTATTACTCATCCCAGCTTAATATCAAACCTCTCATTGTATTTCTAGCAATTGACTTCAATCTAACAAATCTCATTAGTTCTAAATGGCAGAGCACAGTAATGAAAATGTGTCCAGAAGCAGGGATGCTGATCCACAGCACGGAAGAGGAATTAATGAAATTCTACCTCTGTGTGACATTCCATCCAACAACATTACAGCTTAGAAGCCGAGATGGTCATCTTCCACCAACAAGGTAGAAAGAAAAGAAGTAAAATGAATTGAAGCCTATTGAATTTAACCACCCAGAACCCAGAATTTAATATTAACACTTTTGCCTTTATCAGTTCAGTGATCACCTCTAAAAACACGTTAAACATGTATTTTCATCCACCTCTGTCCTTAACCTGCAGTGCGAATGCCACCCAGATTATTAACTCCCCAACACTGTTCGTCTCTATTTAATCTTTTGAACGCCATGCTGTGTGCACTTGTTACACTGTTACATTCTGGCTATTGCACACAAATTCCTACCTTACGGTTTTCCTGCCACTCATGAAAGTCCAAGGCAAAGTTTCTGAGGTCCGACACAAGATCTTGTTTAATGAGGCTCAGGGCTTTGTCGGGTTGGGTCTTATCTGACGAGATGGCACATTTCATTTTTGATAGTGTTCGTAATGCTTGTTATTTCCTAACAGGAGACAGAAAGCAAAAAAAAAAAAAAAAAATGATACATCTCAACCAAAATAGAATATGTTTTATGGACGATGGCTGTAGTATCACACCCACCTGAAGATTGCAGTACCTGTTCAGTTCTGTCAGAACAGTAACTCTCCAGAACATCTTTCTGGAACCTATAGGCTAAATATTCTTTCAGTAATAACACTCTTGATATAAAACCGCATCACTGTTGAAAAACAATTACCTCCAATGCATCTGTGGTAATAAGGGTATTCACTTTAGCAGTTCTGTCTCTAAACTCTTCACAGATCTCCTGGCGGGCATTTTCTGTTTTATCCTATAGAAAAGCTTTAAAAAGGGCATAAAAATAGTTATTGGAAGTGATGAGAGCATTATTTTTGGGGCCTGGGATATTTAATTTTATAAACTAATACATTTTAAAAATGTTACAAGAAATCAAATTATTGGATTATAGAATAATGACAAAGAAAGTGTCAAATATATTTGAAAATGATTAAAAAATGATATAACCTGGTCTGGTTAAAAACATTACATATATATATATAAGAAGAATCTGCATTTTTTTTTTTTTTTTTTATACAGATATAGAATGTTACTTTTAGAACTGTGACTCACATTCAAATGTATACCGGTACATAATAATTTACTCAGACACAAAATGTGAAACATAGAAAGAAAAAATACTTACCAAGTGGGGCATGGCTGTGAAGTGAAACACTTTGGTCAAAAACATCTTCCTTAGAATATAAGCTGCATCAAAGTGTTGTGCATTAATGACATCCTGTTGGAATGCCTCAACTTCTTCCCAGTCTTTTAATGCTAGTCTGATCTGAAAAGTACAGAAAATGTCTTTAAGTCCTTACATCTCAGTATTACACTACTTGTATTCTTAATTCAATCCATACACTGATATTTCAATGTTCTACTGAAAGGATTATCATTACACAACTTGTGTATCTGCAACACAGCAAAAGAATGCATGAAGTCATCAAAGGAAATGCTTCACTAATCCCGATTAGCACTAGCCTTGGACTATCTTGCCAAAGGTAACATTTCATATATCTCTAAGTTATCCCTGTGCTTTGGCAGTAATTTTATTTATAGGACATACCGCTTCCTTGGGCTGGCAGAGCTGTGTATTATAGAGCCCATAGAGGAGGTATAGCGCACCCACTCTTATCTGAAAACTGTATGGAGGGAAAAAGTAATGACAGGCAGTAGACAGTGCTTCTCTGCTGAAATTCCTCTTCTCAACATCTCCCATTTTACCACTAGAACAAGGCAGAAAAAAAATATTTAACAGTGCAACCTAGTGGAGGAAAATATATGTGGATAACCTGTAATGGGTTCAGAGCAAAGCTGACCAATTTTGAATTTGAATTTAAAGTACGAGATGGCAAATACACTATTACACAACAAATCAAGTATCCACGCATAACTATAAAAACTGACAGCAAGGTCTACTGGTTTGGTCGCAGTATTAATTGCAAATATGTTTGAATAGGGTAGGGACAATACTAACCACACGTATTAAAAAAGAACAAGCGAGTAAAATGGCTTACTGGAATATAGTTGAGAACTTCATTTCGCGCCAGACAGCAGAGAAGTCTTCATATCGCACAGAATCAGTCACCTGAAATCTGGTCAGCAAATCTTCGCAGTCAGTCTTCAGCGTGTCGGTATAGCACACGTTCATTTCTTCTCTGGTTTACTTGTAATTAGTTATTGTGGCAGCATACCAGTAGCTGAAACAAAATTAATATCAGTGATATTGGTTAAGGCATTGGAATGCAGATTAAATGCAAATTTATCCTATCCTCGAATGCAAAACCCGCCAGTAAAACAGTGACTTATTGAAGCAAAAGTCACTATTCTACAAATAACAAACTACCTACTTTCACGTTTTCAGACGCAGTCCATGTTGTTTCTCGCTTTTTGCTATTAATGATAATAATAAAAAAGATTAGATCACATTAATCGATTATGCTGCTTATTTCATGCTGCTTATTACTGTAAACAAAAAGTGCATACGGACTCTTGGTAATTTAAAAAGAAAACATTAAAATACCGGTATGCTAGGTTAGCGATTACAGCGTCTTATTTTAGTACTGTGCAACCATGCCAGAAGAACAGGGTACTTCCGTGTTACGGATGGCACTTTGGTCCAAAATGGTAATAGAGAGGTGGCGTTCTAGATCTCTTTTGTGGATGTGCTGTTTGCATATATCTGCGGCTTAGGGGACCAGTGGCATCTTACATCTGTACATTTAATGTTGATATCGATAACATTTTTACTGGCAGTTTTCTGTTAAAAGTTACAGTAATTATTTTGACATGCCAGACAGTAAAGCACCTTTACGATTTAAATTTCGGAACAGAGATAAACAGACACGTGGTATAAATAATCGGGTATAATTCAGAATAAATAATTCTGATTTATTCTGAATTACAATATTTTCTCTTCAATGCGGGATTTTGGTACGTGATCATGAATATGTATTAGCAATGAACTCAATCTGATGGGTTTTTTGTTTTTCTTTAAAACTTATTTTTAAAACACACAAATCAAGCAGAACCCATTCTTGTTTGTTTACAGAGCCATTTTGACTGGTAACATTTTACGATTTTGAAAGCGTTGCATCTTACTTTGTTCTGAAGTTGAACATTCTTCTGAAGTACCCAATCGAGAAATCGTATTTCATTGCATCACAATAAAAAACACACACACACACGCACATAATAAATGATCTGCAGCAGTAACTGAATAACTGATGATTGATGCGTGATCTGCTGTTGTCAGATCAGGACTGAAGTGTAGATGCAATTAAGAGCACGTACGCGGGGTGTGGCTAAGAAATGTGACGTGCGGTTTGGAACGCAGCCTGGTACAAGCGTTATTTAGAGTAGTGTTGTGTCTAATCCTGATCAAGCTATAAGCAGACAACGACAAACTTCACGATGCACGGTAAGAGTCCTAAGTGATGCTATATATTTTCACATAATGCGTTTTAAGATTTAATCTTTGAAATGTGGGGTGTCTATAGCGGTATGGTATTAAACCTGTGCATTGGTGGTAACTATTTTACCCAAAGGTTATTTGAAAGTTTTTACTGTGTAAATGTTCATATATATCTGTGTAGATAATGTAGACTAAAAATTGCACGCATATGTGCTTAAATTAGCTTTATTTGTGAAAAGATCAAACAATAAGGATGTAGTCCTTGTGCAAATGTGGTTTTGCGAGTTTTTAATGTTAACAGGATTTAAAACTGGGCACATCCTATTCGAGATAGGCTTGTGTAGTTGTCAACAATGCAAAATAATAGGACCCTGTCCTGATGTGAAGAGGTCGATACCATGAGATCTGTACATTAAAGTTCAATTAGCTGAAAATACTGTATAGCAATCGACACTAAGTTGTGAATTACTATTCTGAATGCATATTGCATTGTTTTCTCCCTGCTGTGCTAACTGGTTAAGGAAAGTTTTGTTTTTTTTTTTCCTGGACAGGAGACAAACTGTACTGTGTGCAGACCCTTTTCTAGAAATAATGGAAGCTTCAGAATGAGTAGTTGGTATTCACGTGGAATTGTTTTTGTGCACTACAAAATGATACAACATTTTGTTTTATGTTTAAAAATAATGCATTAACACTATATGGCTTTGTTGGTTTGGAAGTACAGTAAGGCAAAATGGGTGAATATTCACGAGTGTTTATAGGAATTCTTAATTGTTTAATCTCTGAGTGGCAATTTCATATTACAAAGTATTGTAAAGATGTAATGGCTATATATATATATATATATATATATATATATATATATATATATATATATATATATATATATACAGTACTGTGCAAAAGTTTTAGGCAGGTGTGAAAAAATGCTGTAAAGTAAGAATGCTTTCAAAAATAGACATGTTAATAGATTATATTTATCAATTAACTAAATGCAAAGTGAGTGAACAGAAGAACAATCTAAATCAAATCCATATTTGGTGTGACAACCCTTTGCCTTCAAAACAGCATCAATTCTTCTAGGTACACTTGCACAAAGTCAGGGATTTTGTAGGCATATAGTCAGGTGTATGATTAAACAATTATACCAAACAGGTGCTAACGATCATCAATTCAATATGTAGGTTGAAACACAATCATTAACTGAAACAGAAACAGCTGTGTAGGAGGAATAAAACTGGGTGAGGAACAGCCAAACTCAGCTAACAAGGTGAGGTTGCTGAAGACAGTTTACTGTCAAAAGTCATACACCATGGCAAGACTGAGCACAGCAACAAGACACAAGGTAGTTATACTGCATCAGCAAGGTCTCTCCCAGGCAGAAATTTCAAGGCAGACAGGGTTTCCAGATGTGCTGTCCAAGCTCTTTTGAAGAAGCACAAAGAAACGGGCAACGTTGAGGACCCAGACGCAATGGTCGGCCAAGGAAACTTACTGCAGCAGATGAAAGACACATCATGCTTACTTCCTTCGCAATCGGAAGATGTCCAGCAGTGCCATCAGCTCAGAACTGGCAGAAAACAGTGGGACCCTGGTACACCCATCTACTGTCCGGAGAAGTCTGGTCAGAAGTGGCCTTCATGGAAGACTTGCGCCAAAAGCCATACCTCCGACGTGGAAACAAGGCCAAGCGACTCAACTATGCACAAAACACAGGAACTGGGGTGCAGAAAAATGGCAGCAGGTGCTCTGGACTGATGAGTCAAAATTTGAAATATTTGGCTGTAGCAGAAGGCAGTTTGTTCGCCGAAGGGCTGGAGAGCGCATACGAATGAGTGTCTGCAGGCAACAGTGAAGCATGGTGGAGGTTCCTTGCAAGTTTGGGGCTGCATTTCTGCAAATGGAGTTGGGGATTTGGTCAGAATTAATGGTCTCCTCAATGCTGAGAAGTATAGGCAGATACTTATCCATCATGCAATACCATCAGGGAGGCATCTGATTGGCCCCAAATTTATTCTGCAGCATGACAACGACCCCAAACATACAGCGAAAGTCATTAAGAACTATCTTCAGCGTAAAGAAGAACAAGGAGTCCTGGAAGTGATGGTATGGCCCCCACAGAGCCCTGATCTCAACATCATCGAAGTCTGTCTGGGATTACATGAAGAGAGAGAAGCAACTGAGGCTGCCTAAATCCACAGAAGAACTGTGGTTAGTTCTCCAAGATGTTTGGGCCAACCTACCTGCCGAAGTTCCTTCAAAAACTGTGTGCAAGTGTACCTAGAAGAATTGATGCTTGATGCTGTTTTGAAGGCAAAGGGTGGTCACACCAAATATGGATTTGATTTAGATTTTTCTTCTGTTCACTCACTCTGCATTTAGTTAATTGATAAATATAATCTATTAACATGTCTATTTTTGAAAGCATTCTTACTTTACAGCATTTTTCACACCTGCCTAAAACTTTTGCACGGTACTGTATATATATATATATATATTAGCTCAAAGAGCCATATATGAAAGAAAAGGTTTTAAAAAAATGTACACAAAAATGTAAAACATCTTTTATTTTCAGGACGTTTTGGGCAAAAGCCCTTCTTCAGCTGTTTAAAAGAAAAGTAAACACAGTGCAGTAAACTTCTTGTTATTCAAGAATTGTAATTATACAAAAATTGATGGTGTCATGAATATTAGAATAGAATGTTCATTCCCAGAGCTTCCAAAGTTCCCAGTTTGAAGATAAAGCACTGACTGATCACAGACTGATGTCTTCTGTGATTATATATATATATATATATATATATATATATATATATATATATATATATATATATATATATATATATATATATATATATATATATATATATATATATATATATATATATATATATATAATATATATATATATATATATATATACAGTACTGTGCAAAAGTTTTAGGCAGGTGTGAAAAAATGCTGTAAAGTAAGAATGCTTTCAAAAATAGACATGTTAATAGATTATATTTATCAATTAACTAAATGCAAAGTGAGTGAACAGAAGAAAAATCTAAATCAAATCCATATTTGGTGTGACCACCCTTTGCCTTCAAAACAGCATCAATTCTTCTAGGTACACTTGCACAAAGTCAGGGATTTTGTAGGCATATAGTCAGGTGTATGATTAAACAATTATACCAAACAGGTGCTAATGATCATCAATTCAATATGTAGGTTGAAACACAATCATTAACTGAAACAGAAACAGCTGTGTAGGAGGAATAAAACTGGGTGAGGAACAGCCAAACTCAGCTAACAAGGTGAGGTTGCTGAAGACAGTTTACTGTCAAAAGTCATACACCATGGCAAGACTGAGCACAGCAACAAGACACAAGGTAGTTATACTGCATCAGCAAGGTCTCTCCCAGGCAGAAATTTCAAGGCAGACAGGGGTTTCCAGATGTGCTGTCCAAGCTCTTTGAAGAAGCACAAAGAAACGGGCAACGTTGAGGACCGTAGACGCAGTGGTCGGCCAAGGAAACTTACTGCAGCAGATGAAAGACACATCATGCTTACTTCCTTCGCAATCGGAAGATGTCCAGCAGTGCCATCAGCTCAGAACTGGCAGAAAACAGTGGGACCCTGGTACACCCATCTACTGTCCAGAGAAGTCTGGTCAGAAGTGGCCTTCATGGAAGACTTGCGCCAAAAGCCATACCTCCGACGTGGAAACAAGGCCAAGCGACTCAACTATGCACGAAAACACAGGATCTGGGGTGCAGAAAATGGCAGCAGGTGCTCTGGACTGATGAGTCAAAATTTGAAATACTTGGCTGTAGCAGAAGGCAGTTTGTTCGCGAAGGGCTGGAGAGCGCATACGAATGAGTGTCTGCAGGCAACAGTGAAGCATGGTGGAGGTTCCTTGCAAGTTTGGGGCTGCATTTCTGCAAATGGAGTTGGGGATTTGGTCAGAATTAATGGTCTCCTCAATGCTGAGAAGTACAGGCAGATACTTATCCATCATGCAATACCATCAGGGAGGCATCTGATTGGCCCCAAATTTATTCTGCAGCATGACAACGACCCCAAACATACAGCGAAAGTCATTAAGAACTATCTTCAGCGTAAAGAAGAACAAGGAGTCCTGGAAGTGATGGTATGGCCCCCACAGAGCCCTGATCTCAACATCATCGAAGTCTGTCTGGGATTACATGAAGAGAGAGAAGCAACTGAGGCTGCCTAAATCCACAGAAGAACTGTGGTTAGTTCTCCAAGATGTTTGGGCCAACCTACCTGCCGAAGTTCCTTCAAAACTGTGTGCAAGTGTACCTAGAAGAATTGATGCTTGATGCTGTTTTGAAGGCAAAGGGTGGTCACACCAAATATGGATTTGATTTAGATTTTTCTTCTGTTCACTCACTTTGCATTTAGTTAATTGATAAATATAATCTGTTAACATGTCTATTTTTGAAAGCATTCTTACTTTATAGCATTTTTTCACACCTGCCTAAAACTTTTGCACAGTACTGTATATATACACCCTCAAGAACATACGATTTTAGTTATGCTACAGGGTATGAACTTCACATCAAATGTTAATAAAACCGGTTAGAACATTCCTTACCATAAGTGATTCACTGACGAGCTAAGACGGTCTTGGTTGTTTACATTCAGCAACTTTTAGTTTTAATTGCATTTTTTACATGAGTTGTGGATTAAATTAAAGCTGTTTAATGCTGCAGTTATGTTGATTGAAAGCCTGAGATAGGAGTGTGATTTTTCCATCCAGTATTTTATAAGAAGCTTTGAAGTTTACTGTTGATGTTCAAGTGGTACATAAGACAGATTTAAAACATGTAGCCTGGTCCACATATAATATTTATTGATGTAATAAAACAATACATTTAGTGTTAGAACCAACCACAGACAGCAAAGGGATGATTTAACAAAATGAGATACATGTGTGTTACGATCACACAAGAAAAGGTGTAGCTAGGGCTAAAAGGTTTTAAAAAGAAACTGCAAAAGTTATTCCTCACTTGATATCATAAATTGATGTTAATAACCACATGTAAATCAAACACTGAGTATATTAACATACTATGCATTTTGTAACAATGCAAAACCTGCAACACTTCTTGTATGATTAATCATCTACACCACAGCAGACAAGTGTAACATGTATACTCTTTACCTACACAATAATTAAGCATGAACTTTTACAACTACAGTAAAGACTTTAGCTGGTAAAAAGTGACTACTGAAAATATACATATATTCTATTAGAATCCAAAATGTTAACATCCCAAGATGAAACCCACCCACAGACTACCAAATCAGGCAGAGCATTTGTAACAATGAATTCAAATCTTTAAGTACAAATAAACAGCATGTGACTTGTGCATTCCAGACTAAATATGGTTTTACTACTATATAGAAAATAACTGAAGAAAAAATAAATTGCTGAATCTTTCATTAAAAGTAGTTTAAAAATGTTTAATATATTGCATGAACTGCTGGTATAGTTTAAGAAAATATATATTGTGCGAGTGTCGCTACAATGCACTGCTGGCAACGCACTCTTACTTAACAGACAGGGTAAAAGTATGGCATATCAGGCAGCTAGCAACACTGAAGTGGGATTACAAAAAAAACTTTGGTGATAAAACACCAGAAACATGATAAGACTGCAATAAAGCTGCCAGCACTACACAGCTTGACTTTCCACTTGTGCTGCTCCGTGCCCATAGATGTTCTTATTTTTGTCAACAAAGCAGATATTTTAAACCAAAGGTTTTGGATTATACTACAGCTGCTAAACTAAGTGGGTGCAGCACTGTAGCCTGGCTTCAGATATAGAAAATATAAATAGACTGATTTGGATGGATTCACCAGTGTCCCAGACTGAGTGTAGCACAGGAGAGTGTGCTTCAGCTGACTTGATCCAGAGCCCGGATCAGATCTTCACCCTGAAGCAAGGTCTGTTTGCCTTGAACTGGAGCATTTACTTCACAATCGTAACGGGTGAGCTGTGGTAATCCGCTGTTTTCAAATGAACAGGCTAGCAGTCTGCTTGCCAAGTCTGCAAAATTTAAAAAAAAAAATCACTTTTATAAAGGTTCCATTTCAAATCAGTTTACAGTTTTAGTAATGAACTAAAAGTATTTTACCCTAGATAGTCCATATGTTCTGTTACAAATCATTAGAAGCAAATATTTGATAATACCTATCCCTATTTTAAGAGCTGGTACAGTGTTAGAAGAATTACCGATATCCAGCTAGTTTAGAAGTTAATCAAAGTTGCTGAAATTAGAAATAGTTACATTTTACTCTCAATTTATATCATTTCTTTAGACATTTTAGATTTATAGTAAATTGGAAATAAAATACAACAAAGGAGGAATACTTTGAAGGCAACAATATGCACTTTGGAATCAGAGGAACAGTTTATAACATTTATTATAATAAAATTTATACAAAAAACAAACCTGTTGGCAGTAGTAGAATGGTCTTATGCGTCAGCACCTCTTTACCACTATCCCCAGATGCCTTGGATCTTTTCAATGTCCCTTCTTGTTGATGTAGCTGAGTACCCTAGCAATAAGAGAGACAGAAACCTAAGAAAATGCAGCTATTGTCTTCGATTGTTACGTTTATGGAGTCAGAAGTCTGCTGTAAGCTTTTAAACTGACACTTTCAGACAATGTTTAAGACAAAATGATTATTCTAAATTACTGTCAAAATAGCACAATATCATGTTTCATTGTAAACAGGTGTGTAAAAAAACAGGTTTTATTTACAGTGGTATTGCCAAGTGGTGGAATGTGAATTACCCAAACCATTACTGTTAGCATTGAGCAGTAGGAATCAGAAAACTTACAATGCCAACTGCCTTGGAAAGTGAGAGCCCACTTTCTAGTTTTCTCTTCCGCTGAGCTAGCATCTTTGGGGATAACTCTTCATCGAAAGCAGTAGGCCTACAGGACAAGAAAATAGTAGTTTAATAGATTTTCACTATACTAATTCCACAATCAACATTTTACAAAACCTCATTGTTTACAGTTTTAAAAGAAAATAATAAAAGGTTGATAAGGTTTGTAAATACCTTTACTTCTCAAAGGAGTTCCTGGATGGGATTGGTTAGACTGTTCCTCCAACTTTACTAGAGGTTGTGTGCTTTTTCTGATCGGAGAGGGTGTTCGGCTATTTTTTCCACTGAAAGGCTTAATTTGGAGCACTCTTTACTTCTTCCGTCATATGCAGAGGTGAGACTATACTCATCAGGGGCAGGACGCCATACTTTGCTGCTGTTGGTGCAAATGTGACTAATGTCTGAGCTTTATGAAAGATGTCAGGAGGGCTTGCAGAGATGGGCTCTATAGAAGACAGTTGGTCCAGTGTACGTAACTGGAAGTCATCATCCATTGGGATATAAGGAGCCAACATTTCCAAATCAAAGTCATCTGCAACCTAGAGAGACAGAGAATTTAAAATTAGAAGGTGACAACATGCAATGTCATTACCAAGGTAATGCTCTCTAGTCAGGGAAATGCTTTTACAATTCAAAATGTGTCTTGTTTTAAAGCTATTAAAGCTATAGGAGTTCCCAATTGGTGAATGAGGTTTCTAACTATGGCTTTGTAACAAAACACAGAATTCATATGAAGCAACATTTCTGTCCAGAAGCGTAACTAAGAAACAATATTACGGACAATCTAAAATAATCTAGTACTGGTTGTAGAAAGTTCTGTTAATAAACTTAATATAAAATGTTTTGTTAAAAAAAAAACCTACCTGTGTAGTAAAGGGGGTCCTAGCTTCAGTATCAATGGCAAAGAGTTTCTCAACCAGATCCATCTTAAACTCACCGGGAAAATCAGTTTCAACTTTAAAGCAGTAATCACTGGGACTGCTTGGCTGTAAAAAAAACAAAAAAAAAACAACACATTTATTTTTAGGTACATATGTATAGTCTGTATCTTGCTATTCAAAGTCCATATATGCCTACTAACCTAAACCTAAATGTACACATGTATTATTATTATATTATTTTTTTTATACTCAACCACTTGACTGCCACTAAATGTACTAGGCACGCCCTAATCGAGTAATGCAAAAGATAGGATTTTCTACTCTCTTTAAAAATGTATTCTTTGTACAGACTGCTGATTGTTCAATCGGCTTGAAAGGACATGGGATAATGGCAGTGATTAACTTCCTTGTTTGACAATCATAGTCAGGTTAGGTGTTAATCCAAAAATAAATGCCTGTGTAAAATAAACGAATTAACTTAATCTTAAAGGGGAAAAATGTAATAGGTGGCAGTCAAGGGGTTAATGAACAGTTACATTGTTAATCAGTATTTATCTGGTCAGTTCATAAATGACACACACCTCTGGCAAACTCTGGGTTGCACTTGGTAAAGGTAAGTCTGGTGTTTGAGGAATGGTAAATGAAATTCCCAGTGGCTCTGTGCTGGACTCCAGCTTTGTGACTACTTCCACATTCAAAACTGGGTCATGACTGCTAAGCAATGGCTTCACCATTTCTGTGGGTGGGAGAGGGGACATGAGCATCTTCTCACTGGATGAAGGCAGCATGACATCACTGTACAATGGAACCTCCTCAAGCTTCTTTATCTCTGAATTATCTGTGTGGCAAAACAGCACATTGGTTACAAAAGCAAACAAATAGTAACAGATTTAAATTTTATATTGTACATACATTTTTCTAAATGCAGGGAAACTACATATCTAGGTTCAATGGTAAAATCTACCCACCTGATTTGCTGAAATCCAAAGAAATTATTGTGTCTCCTGCAGCTGGGGCAAGCAGTGTCAAGGCCTCTGGTTCTTCTTTCAGTTTCTCAAACAGGCTGTTTGTATTCTCCTCTGGATCAACCTGCATTAAGAGCTTTGTAATGTCTGTATCTGGAGACTCGACTGGTTTTAATACGTTCTCAGTCTGACCCAGGGAAAATACAAGGTCTTCTCCAACTACACCACTGAAAGCAAAGTAATTAGATGAGGTTAAAGTAATCTCCTGAATCTACTAAAAGCACAGACACACAATTTTGTTATTTTAAGCATGTTATGAAAAATGCAACAAGCTGTTTTACATTTAAATATGTACAATAATAATAATAATAATAATAATAATAATAATATCTACCTACCTCAGGACATAGTTCACACACACAATGCACTGTGGCTGAGAATTCTTGGTGTTGTAGATGACAGTAGCTTGAGTTTCAACCCAAACAAACCCCCTTTCTTGGCCAGCATCCGTATTGCCCTGTGATGGCTTGTCCTTTGCAAACACTGGTTTAAAAAAAAAAAAAAAAAATATTAAAGAATCTGAGCATACATCATGAACTGTACTTTGAGTAAGTAGAACAGTACTGTCAAAGGCGTTGGACGATTAAGTTACTTAATTAACCCAACACCGATTGCTGGTCATAGTTGAAGTTTAAAGATATTCAGTACCAACAGTAATGAATAAAAAGGTAAACATCATCTTTTTAATTGTGAATTTCCATTCTGAGTTGAACCCTGTGCAACCAGCCAATGATTGATCTCCACATTAATCTGTTAATGTTCTCTGAATTATTTTCAACAAATAGTAGGCAAATCAGCTAATGTGTAAAAAAAAAAATGTTGTCAAGAATACACCACAAAAACAATGCAGTTTAGTGACATTTCAAAGTAGCTAAAACATTTTCTTTCAAACATATCATTTGAAACTGTTTTGTATAATCACATCATAGGTAAATTGCTGCAGTTATGGTCTCCCAGTGGATTCCCTTCTGTGCAGCATATACATCAGCAAATCTAAACAATGCTGAGCCCCACAACTTTTTCAGTATATTCATTAAAATATTATTCTTGTGTTTATCATCTTTTAGTCTAACCTTTGGTGAAGTCAAAATTAGTACACCTTGTGTCTCTATAACCTACTTGGGGAAATGTAAAATATAGCATTGTGTTCTTTGGCCTAAATTGCAATACTGACCTAAAAATGCATTTTACAGACACCCAATGTTCAGTGGGTATACAGTATTCCTGAATGGTGTGAATCATTATTGCTGTAATGCTTACAGTCATGGTGCGTTTTAGTAAGATGGTCAGAATCCAGGGCATGGTAATACTCATACACTGAACGGCCCAGGAGATCTTCAGGCTGGTATCCCATCAGCTCTGTAATTCTGTAACAAAGGGGAGGGGAGAAATGCATCAGCACTGATCCTATAAACCGATAACCGATAAGAAAAAAATAATAATAAACCAACTCCTCTAACTGGAATCTGAAAGTGAATACACAAAGTTACTAAAAATATCTGGAAAGATTTAACTTTTTTTTTTTTTTTTTTACTGTAATATTTTAGCCACTAGGTGGCAGAGATGTCTCATATTTATTCTTTGTCCGAAACCTAGTAAGAAATACCATAAGGTTTTTGGAAGTAAAATGTGTAAGTTGTCATGTATTACCGGATGGTGGGCAATTATAGTAAGGGTACATACAAAAAATTACCCTCTTTGTGAAATTAGGATCTCTACCTTAACGCAGTCCTGTCCTGACTAAACAACAGAAGTAATTTCTAACCTCTCATCACAGTATGAGAATTTCATGTCTAGGCTGTATGACTTAGAAATGTTTTGCTGTCCAAAGGAACCTCAATATTTGATCGGTGTGGGATTGATCGCAGATCAACACCATGGAAGTCACTGGGCTCCTTGTACCCGCAGTTATTCTGTTCTCCTTGGAGGGATCACACACCGGATGTGGCCTGTGCAGTGAAGAACCTGCATTAAAAATACAAAATATGTTTATCAAAACAGATCAGATCAGTGTAACAGAAACTGAGAACAGCAATACACTGTTGGTGAGGTTAGCTCTGTGGGAGTGTTTGACTGTAAATATTGCTCATTAATTATATTCAATTTACTTTTCACACCTAACCAACTAATATTCCTACAAGCAAAAATAACATTTTCATGAACCGCTGAAACAAGAAATGGGAGTTTTAGTGCCGCTGAAACAAGAAATGGGAGTTTTAGTGCCGCTGAAACAAGAAATGGGAGTTTTAGTGAACAAAAACAAAGCACCCGTCGGAGTACAATCTAAGGGGCATGTGACGAGAATGAATGGTTTGGAAACATGAAGTAATATGTAAATGTGAAAAGATTATTAGTGTGTCAAAGCATGTGGTCTGTATCATTGATATGGCCAGTTTATAGTAATGCAGCAGTAAAGGGTTCATTTTTCCTGGACTACACTGGTAATGGAACTTTTTTTAAAATAGGAAAATCAAAGAATACAGCTGTACCAAACATTAAGACAATAAAATGTACTGTCTATGCAGTTGTAAATTGAAAAGTGACATAACCTCAATTTGGCAGCAATATCTTGTGGTCAGCAACACATTTCGCATGAATGATATATATAACCCTGCAAATATGGCACTACCTAAAATGGTTACAAGACTTTGAAACTGTGGGAGCGGCTTTACGGGATACTGTTAGATTTTGGCTGCAGTGGATTCATACAAGCTCCTTTTAAGGGTTACATCCCTAGTCCTGTATAATCTGGCTTTCATAAATATAAAAATGCTTGACATGATGTTCGGTTTTCATTGCAAAATGTTGAACTAATGAAATGTCCCTCTGACAGAAATGAATTAGCACCGGACTCTGCAAGATGGTTTAAAAGCATGAAGCAAAACAATGACTTGCCTTCCAAGTTGCAGACTTGATATTAACAGTACGGCCTCTACTGGTCAGAGTGCACTTCATTCTGAGGAAAAAGCTGCGTTCTGTATTATGCTCCTTACCCTTCTTGGTGGATCCTAGTACACAAGAAACCATCATCATATTATGATAACTTTCAATCCTGGGGTCTCATCCAACAGATCTGTGTGTGTGTCTGTAGGAAATCCTTTTGGATTAAACAAACAATATGGAATTGTCTTTTTTTTTTAATCCTTGAAGCAGTGTCACATTCCTTTCTAATTTCAACTCTTTGCCTAGAAGAGCCTCACAACACAGCTTTTTTATATTAAATATTATCTTCTTATATCTCTCAACGCAACACGCATCTAACCCACAGCAGAAAAGATAGTATTTTAAATTGGAAGCCACGATCATTTAAAACCAGTCAGTCCTAATTGTAACACACATTTACTCTTAGTAGCCATTCACACACACACACTGTTTTCTATGGAGAGACCATTACATTTCAACATCAGTTTTCAATTTTATTCAGGAAGACCTTGTTGGTAGGACAGGTGTTCACAGGAAATCCAGCAGTGTAATAATATATATTTTTCATGACTATCTGATATTGCCCAAACTATACATTTAAGCTACAAATTGGTAATAATTAGAACAAGCCAATTTATATAATTCACTCACCTGTTCTGTGTGTGAGCATTTCTCTCAACTCCTCATGGTCACAGGGTGTGCAAAATCAAACAAGCTGTGGCCTGTTAACTCGAACTATTAGAAGAAAAAACACATTTGTAAATGTACTACTAAAACAGTACACTTCAGATGTAAATTATTTCCAGAGAAGTTAGACATCAAAAGTCTACTGTATAGCTACAACATCTTTACTACTGTATGTTGAAGTAGTCCCCCCAAACACTGTCAATAAACAATTCAAATGTAATGCCCGTAGTCAGGAATTAATAAGTCAAAAAGTCAAAAGATCAGTTATGCAATGACAGTATTAAAGAATACTGTAAGCAGGAGTTTGTAAAGTATCAAATAACAATGCTGACACTCATTTAACTCAACATGTTGCAGTACCTGAGTAAGGCCCATGCACTTGCTGACATTTTCAGAAAGATAAACCATATCTCCATCCTCTGACAGGACCATTACAAATCCATCCAGTGCTTTCAGGTAGAAGTTGTTAAATTGGCTCTCCAATTCAGACTCCTCCTTTTGGTCACCTGCTGAAATAGCAGTTCATTTTAGTAAGTTCACTGTTGTATTTTTGTACTTGTTTAATCTGAATTCATGCGTTTCTTTACTCAGAAGTCGTGAGGTATTACCTAAAAGCATCTCCCCTTTTCTTCCATATCCAACATGTGACTAAGGTCACTAAATACATTAATAAAACGTATCTATTATGCTGCTTGAAGTTTCTTTAATCCTTTGTCCCATTATGAGGAGCAGCTGGAGTTCTCATCTTCTAATCTGTATATGATGTTTTAATCGGTGTGTACTAGGACTCTTAATTGGTCCCAGATACATTAACTAAACTTCATGCAGAATTGTAAATCTAGTAAAAGCTATTTTAACAGTATCAGATTATTATTATTATTATTATTAATTTTTTTAAGAGAACTCACCAGCACCGAGTACATTTCTCATGCGAAGGTAGCTGAGGATCAGCCTCATTATGGATGCCTTATCCAGGTGCGAGGTGACATTGTGAGGCAGAGGCAACTCGTGGGCCAGCTCAGAAGACCTCCGACTCTTTGCCTCTTCGACATCTTGCTGCATCTCTTGATTTCTCCTTTCTACGATCAGAACTGACCCTGTGGTGATTGATAACAGGAAAACTGAAGTCAAAAGACGGTCCTACTGCATCAGAAAATACATCACACATAATGACAGATAAGCAACAGCTGGCAGGCAGGAACTTGTATCATATTGCTAAAGTACTGTCTAAAGTCATTTCAAAAGACAGCCTCAATCCCTTTTCCTCTGACGCAGCTACTATTAATTTACATGAATTGACTTCTCGGTGACCATTGGACGAATACCTGGGGAAAAACAAAAGCATTCTCTTCTGATTGGATGTTAAGAGAACTCGATTCAGTAACACTACTTCATTTATCTTAGTTACTGGCTGTTAGCCAATAGGGTTGATCCGTCAATACAAGTAACTTTCTCTACTGCAAACAAAATATTTTTACAAAGACAAAACGGAAGGCAGTCTGTTTATAATTGCTAAAAAAAAAATTACAAAAATAGTAAGCAAGACAATATTACCATTAACATTGCTCTTTTAAATTTTAGCACACTGGATCATTTTTGGAAATTGTGTTTTATTAATTCCAAAAAATCAGATAAAATATATTTAGCACATTCTTTTCCAACATTTAGCTAAGAAATAATAACTGAATGGCCGAATTGTAGGCCTACAGTATATCAAGATAAAAATGATGAAATTAAGCAATTACTGTACAAGAATGATATTCCCACAAGCTTTATTACATTATCACGACTCCTTTAAGAATACAACAGGAACAGTAACTGCAAGCGCAAACAGACACCAAAGAATAAATGTGGAAATAGAAATACAGAAATACACATTCAAATATTTATAGTTCTAACTCAGGATAATACACCATCTGTATAAAAAATGGCAGCTCTACAAATAACACAATTGGTCAATCTCGACTCAGGAAGACTCATCTAACAAGAATTGACTGTGTAACAAGTCAAACTATTCGGTAACTGTGTTCCTTCATTGGCAGAAAATATTTGCCATTTACTATCCAACTGCAATAACACAAATTTCATTTTCACTTTTAGCTATACTGTGCTTTGATACAACAATGCTATATGATACATCATTTCTAGAGCAACTTTAGTTGTGGAAATAAATATTGTGCAGTTTACAGCAACAATTTTAATTGCATCTCTTATGATATTAAAAACAGAACAATACATCACAGATACATGATGCATGCATATTGAAACAACAACATTAAATAAATAAATAAGACCACCACTGGAAGATGTCTGGTTTGTTTGGGCAGTGCTGTGACAGTAAATGTGAAGTCTTTTGCTACCAAACAAACCCAAACAGGAAGCCAACTTCTTGATGCTAAAACTAAAGCAAACTCTTCTTCACACCATCATCTTGTTTAACACATTAAATATTCTGTACAAGAAGAATGTCAACACTGAGAACGTAGGACAGTAATCCATCTTGTCCTTCTAAATCCACTCTATGCAAACTACTCTTCTCCCCTTTAACCGGTACTGTATTTTAAAACTTTTGACTCTCAAGTAAAATCATGTCCTTCATGTTTCTGCCACCTAAACAAAAGTTAAAATTCGATTTGGGGCACCTTCACAATATCAATAGCTTGAGAAAATACTTCAGCTTGATGTCCAACAGAAAAATAGGTAGGTATATACAGAGGTCGGATTATATTATATTGCTCAGAACGCAGGCAGGAGCAGGGGGGTGTGACCCGTGTGTGTGCCTTTATTTTACAGCAAGACGTTACAATAAGCACATTAAAGTAGAAAAATATCCCAGGAGTAAAGAATACATTGTGTAGGCCTTACTTTACCCCAGTGAATTAACTACAAAATAAAGGATGCCAAATAGCAGTTCAATTGAAACGTTGTCTTCTTTATTCCCAAAATAAATAGTACATAAAGTTAACACTGCATTTAATTTATTTTTCACTTCTTTCATTCCTTGCCATTGCCATTTCTTCACAGTAAACAGTGGCCATAGACACGTTTTCATAAAGTAATAACATCAGGTTTACTTGTGGCTTTTTGTACCTGAACAAGCAAATGAAAACTGAAATTTTACTTTAAACACTTCAAATAAAACTAAAACGTGGAAATGGTTTTGTAAAATGTAGGGGAAAAAACTCACCGTTTTGGTTCTCATTTATTATATTCCACATAACAAAATCGCAACTATACAATATATATAAAAATCAGTACACAATATTTCCAGCAAGTTGGGCACTGTTTAAGCGAGGCATTTCAGAATGACGCGCTTACCTTTCTGTCCCTTGAGATTCTGACAGTTTTTCTGACCCAGATGGCTTTCCATAAATATCACTAATCTGGTTTGTTTACTTTTGCTGTCTGCTGTCAAACTTTTAAACAGATGCTGGCGCTGCTGTGTTGATTCTGTGGTTTTTGTTGTTTTTTTGCGGGGGTTAGATATTAAATCTCACATATCACAGAGCTTTTTCATTTGCCATTTTTAAACCGTCAGTCAACTTCTGGTGAAGCGGTAAATAAGTGCAAGGTATTTTTGTCATCTCTAGCGAATAAGAACATCTAATTTTTGTATCTGAATACATGTCAAATGTCAAGTTTGAATATTCTGATATTTGTCCCAGCACTAGTAAATACCAATATTATATCACTGTCAACAGGGTGTAGTGCAACCATGGGCAGCACTGATTTAGCAGAAGTCTAGAAGGAGTTTCAATTGTTCTGGAGAAGTATTTTTTCCATTCTTCAATAATTACTGTGTTACAATTCCTTCATTGAAGTTAGGGGAGGCAATCTGCAAAAATCATCACATTCTATACTTCAGGTGAGCATGTAGATGCAAGAACACATAACCCGTTCCCATTTATAAAACATTTCTGGAATACTCTGAGACAAAATACACTTTGTAGATGATGCAATTGCTGAGATTAACAATCAATCTGATATGAATTTGTAAACTGTGAAGTCGTTGGCTACTCCACTGAGCCACTTCAGTTTTGATCTTTTATTAGGCACACCTGGCAATATCTGTGGCTGTGTTTTAAATGGAATCCCCTTAAAAAAAAAATTTAAAAAACTCTGAAATCAATCCTTTTTTTCAAATTGAAGGGGGTACAGTTACATTTCGCTTTCTGAGATGTTAGCAATTGAAATAGTGGCATGGGTTGACAGACTGACACACTTGTCTAGGTTCATCTGTTTATATAAACCAGATTGGCATTCACTGTTCTTAAGGGTGCAAACTTCACACTCCATCTAAGAAATTACTTAAATAGTTTTGCACTTTTTTTTTTTAAATGTGTATGTTACACAGCAGGAAACCATCTTTAACACCATAAAGTGGGCCAAGTTCCAACCACTTCACAGGAACCTTTACAGACGTCACTGCTGATACTGATGGGAAACGGGCGGGGAGCATAAACAACAATGACAAAAGACAATGTGCTGTAAGTTCAAATGGCGTCTGTACCACTTATGAAAAAACAAAAACAAAAGCGCAATTTCTATTCCAGACAAAAACTGTATACGACAGATTGTACATTCGAGAAAAGTGTATTTAATAATAAACATTTAAAAAGAATCACATCCAACTTTCTGTTTTTCATAAGGGTTTTTCTAAGATAGTTTAAATATGTAAAGCATTATAATGCAGCCAGTAGCAGCATGTGCTTAAACTGCAATAAATAAATAACTGCTGCATTGCTTCCAATATGTAAAAAACACAATCATAAATCGCAATAAGGCAGTCAAAACTGACACTGAACTGTACATTAAACTACTACAAAATAGCTCTTTTCTGGTCCTGATTGCTTTCACTATAATAATAAATATACAACAATAAGTTTGTTTTTGTCCATAAAATGCAAATGTTTGAATTAACTGTAAAAGGCCCATATTGTCGTATCAAACTAACTTAAAATAATGTAAAATAAATAACTATTATATAATTAAATAAAGTTTTCTTGAAATACCAAAATATTATATCCACTTATAAAATTGATGTCAATCAATATTAAATCGACCGATGTGTGAAAATGTTGCTTTCTCATGTCATGACCATGCAGCAAATAACCTTAATAACTAATGATAGAATACTGTAACTGCTGGCAAATCCATTTCAATCCCATTCAATTTGAATAGGTCATTGTTTTAAGAAAACAAGTTATACAGGAAATGCGCATGACCCTTAATCCCACTGTGGGAACAGACTCTATACAGACCATGTAGCACTTACCATGACACAAACCGTATTTCAAAAGCGTACTTAAAATGTTAAGGTGTTACAAAGACTTAAAATGTAAACCCGGGGCTAGTAATACTGGTTTATCTAATTTCACATATGGATTTTTGGAAAAATTCAGATGTACGTAAGATAAACAAAACACTATACGGCGTGTGCTGTACCCAGGCTTTTGTTTTTTGAAATATTTATCCCACTAATATGGAGCAAATGATACAAGGTTCTTTGTTGTTCATTATCAGGTCTCGCTTCTTGTAAGGCATTACCAGCAGTTGAGACGCTTTGAATTTATCAGATTGTGTATAACACACTAGTACATTGTTACAACGTGTTGCGATTTATAATGTAGTATTGTACGAAAATACAATGCAAAAACACCAGCGATCATTTAAGAATTCCGTTGAGTTCAAAGTACACAATTCTAACATATAGGCCCAATCTCAAATTAACCCTCACACAGTACAGATTAATGACGTGGCTACAAAAAGAGCCCAGTCGTGGCCCCAAAGGGACAAACTGAACATATATCAATCAACAAAGACATATAGAATTGTAATTAGCATTTTTTTTTGTTAATGATTTCATCGCTACTACTAGACAGTACAAGTTTGAACATAACACTAACACTAAGATTACATACAGTTACATCAGTCAAGACAGCTAACGTCACAAATCAACACACACACACATTAAACTCTCTCGATCAAGCGTAGTCTTCACATATCTAATTTAACCGACTGCATATTCTTAACAAGATACAATACTGGCACACCAGCAATTAACATTTTGTAACGTTTGGGTAAACTACACACTGTCTGTGTACACTAAAACTTCATTTTGTAAGAGTTCTATCTCGGAACACTTGGGAACAGTAAAAGTAAAAACTCGCTGACAAATATAGTACCAAAACCTAATAAGATGCCAACTTTAAAATATACCAACTAAAAGTAAATACAAGTCAATTGTGTTGAAGTAAGTAGGTACAACTAAAGCAGTACAGCAATACTAGCAACAAAATGGCGACGTGGCCGGGGCAGAACAAAATATAACAATCATTTATACCCAGTCATTTTACAAAAATCAAAACCAAAGACAGTAGTTTGAAAAACAATATTTAAAACCACGTTAAACTTGCCGTTTTTCTCTGTAACTTCCACCACCTCCATTGTATTACAGATTATTCCCGGTTAGCTTTTCCAAGGATCACAATGTCCCAGGCCTGCACGAAAACACAAGTTATATTCCACGGGAGCGGAGTCCGTAGTTGATCAATTTTTTTTTTTAAACAACCAAGCTCAATTGACTTGCAACTGACATTGGTCGGTACCCCGGTCGTCACAGCATATACTTCAGGAACGTCTTGACACAATTCTGAAGAAGAAATCGAAAAAAAATGTATTGGTTTTCTCCCACTACGAGTTCTGTGCGGTTCACTCGCTTATTTTCTTTCCCGTTTTCAGCGCAAATTACGCACTAAACCAAGCAGGCTCCAGAGCACGAGCATCAGCCGTCACATGCTTCCAATGCAAACGTGCGCACGCACAGCCGCGTGCTTGGCTAAGTGCCTGCGCGCTCTTTCACACTGTTCACGCGCACGTAGCTCAGACACTTTTGCGAGGCTTGTGTTTTCTGTTCTTTGATTATCACCATACATGCTAATATCGCTTCTAACAACACAAGGTAAACTTGATCGCTTATGAAACTGCTATGTAATAGGAGCCTAACACCCTTTAACACTACATAATAAACAGTCCTCACGTTTTAAAACAAAGTGAAAAGCAATCACATTGTTTCAACACGTGCTGATCTGGCATTGTTTAGCTTTTGTGGATATGCCATTTGTTCCATCTGAGCAATGTACACCATACCTTATTATTAGAATGCATAATAATACAAGGATGCCACCTGTCTGGTCACCTATGGGTTTCTATCGCTATAGATGTGCCCTGTCTACATTGCAGCTGTCTTGCAGGGCAGGGTAGCTTTGTTATTCTAATCACTGATCTCTCCAGGAGCCAGGTCTGTCAAAGGTCACCAATCTGCCCTTGAGATTGCAGGTACTCCCTTTAACCCTGGAATCTCCTGAAAGCAAAAAGGAGGGAAGCTGGTTGGCTGTTATCACCAGCCACATCTGAGAGTGCTTGATTAATGGCAGCTCTTTCCAACTCCAGGGTCCCTCTCTCTTCCTTTTAATTAAAGCACAAGCAAGCTATTTAGTCCAGGACACCAATGCCTTGAGCATTCAAGCTTGTTTTCCTGGTTTCTTGATGAGCTGTCAGTGCATCTTGTGTGCCAACGTGTAATGTCAATCAGGCGCTGGAACTAGGGGTGCTGGGGTGCATGGCTTTGCATGGCTTCCATCATACACAGGAGTTACAGTTTTGTTCAATGGCTTTCAGCACCCCCACTTAAAAAATGGTTCCAGTGCCACTGATGTCAGTGCAGTTCATTAGTAAGTTAAAACAGGAGCAAAATGTCTCCCAGGTTCAGAGCAAAGCAAATGCAGTAACACTGTGCAGTGGTTATACAGATGCTTTTAAAATTATTATTATTATTATTATTATTATTATTATTATTATTATTATTATTATTATTATTATTATTATTAATAATAATACTGCTAATAATAATATATTTATTTTGTATAGCACCTTTCATTAAAATAAATCCCAAAGCAGTTTACATTTAAAAAAAATACATAATATACATAAAAATACATAAATATACATAAAACAATACAATAAAAACTATGTAGTGCAGTAAGCCAGTGTATAAAAATGGGTCTTGAGGTGATTTAAACACAGACACAGACTCTGATAGACCTTGGAAGGGAGTTAAAATTAATATGTAACAGCTGGTGGAAACTGTTTTAATGATCAATTTCTGTTTAAAAAAGATCATTCTATGGATATAATTGACCATGTGGAGTGGAACAGCCCAGAGCTGATTTTAATGGTGCATTTCTATGGACCAGAAATGTAAAAAGTGTGTTTATCACTTGTTACCTGTTCTTCAGTACAGATGATTAAAAATCAACAAGCATAATGGACAGGTGATCCGTTAAAGATGCTGTGTAGAACACAGTGCAGCTATTTTAACACACAAGGGTGAGTTACAATATTTATTTTGAAGGATTTCAAGATCTAGCGTGGATTGTACACTAGTGTAATTCTTGTTTTTCTGTAGATACTTTTGTTTTGTCCACTATCCCCAAACATAAACAATCACACATGTGATCTGTATTTAGTTAAGATAAAGATGGTGCCACATAGACTGAAATTACAGTGGGACAAATGTTTATTCACAGTTAAGATGCAATACCTTACCCAAGTTTTATGACTCCGAACAATCAAAGTCTTACATAATCATCCTTGTAAAAACTTGTCCTTGTATATGATTCTGTTCTTATACAGTTTATGGCACTTAGAGGTAGTGACCTCTCTGTTTTATATGAACAGTTGTATTGAATGCCATGACTGTTACTAACCTGCTTGAACTAGTTAAGCACTGGAGGAGTCTGGTTACTTAATGACTCTGCCATTCCCATGAAGGCAGAGTTGAGGCACATGACCGAAGCAGCATGGAAAATCTTGCTGTGCAGTATCCATTGTTAGATGGTTACATGAAGGCAACCCCATCCTGTAATAAACACATAAATAAATGAAAAAAACCTGTCAACCTGTTTCCCCCAAGGTCTATCTCTTAACGTCTGGCTGACAGGCTTGAGAATGGCATATTGTTTCACAAATCAATACAACTGTCTGGACTGGATGTGGCACCGGTCCTAGAGGTATCTGGGCTGCTTTCCAACATCAGAAAAAATGATTGCACTTTCCTGTCTTAATTAGTAAGAAGACATATCTTCGTTAAGAATCTTGAAGTCTCTAAGGAGCATGTGGTGGAATGTTTCTCCTGTTGGATAATGTTTTTGAGATAATAGGGAGTGCATGTCTTTATGAGGCTGTCTTACCAGCCTGATCAGTTATAGAGGGGGATATTTAACCCATAAGATTTGGCTTTGTACTCAGGGCATAGCCTTCCCACAGACCCCCGACTACTGCCACGTGGCCCTATTTATATACACCAGTGTCCTTCATTATTGACAGGTTAGCTACGTTTACCAACCCCGGGCATTCTGGGGACTGTGATCCTGCTACCTACATTAAAACTCGTAGGGACTACATATTTTCCTCTATACTTGTTATAGAGCAGGGGTCTCAATCCTGGTCCTGGAGGGCCGGTGTCCCTCCTGGTTTTTGTTCCAACTGTACCCTAAATTACTTGATTGGACCAATTAAGCTTCTCCAGGACCAGGATTGGAGACCCCTGTTATAGAGGGTACAAGCTAGGCGTTATTCATGGTCCTATATATCTACCCTCTATAATCTTTCTTCGGACTCTGTCACAAAGAGGATATGATAAGTGCAGAATTTTCTATCCAGATTTTAATAGCCACAGCTGGATGCTGCATAGTTGTTGTTTTTTCCCATGATTTTGCACTTGGTGAAACTGCAGTGAAAGAAACAGATTGGCAGACAACAGTTTCTCAATACTGGCTTTTGAACTCACTGTTCCAGATTGTGAGTAATGCAAATACATCACAGGGAGATCTGCTGTCTTTTGTTTAAAATAATACCAGCATTGTGCAATCAACATTTCCAAAAAGACTGTTATTTAAAAACATGAGAACTTTCTTGAAATTATACACTAAAGTTAAATAGGCTTAATCCAATATCGTGGATTAGGTATACAAAAGACAAAAGAAGCATGTGCACAGCAGGGAAAAAGGCCTGTATAGCACACAGTGTTTAGTTGCAGTTATACTCAGCATATACTTTTACTTATTCCTGAAAACCATTGCAACTCCCCACCCGGCTACCCCCACCCCACCCCCACAGTTTTAGAAAGGCTCTGGCCCTGTTGACTGCAGAAATGTGTGTAACAAAATAAAAGTTCCCCTTATAACTAACCACATCTTTTTGGTTTTCTGTTCACCATTAGTAATGCTAGAAACTGCTGTTGTGGGAACTAAACTAGCAGCGCCATGCATGTAAGGGGAGCATTTATTTAGAAACACTTAACAGGATATGGTTTTAGCTGCAAGGTTATCCAGGTTGATCACAACCTCCTGAGAACAGTCTCCAATGTATAACCCAAGACATTGCAGTTATGCTGAAATTATTGCATGGATTCGCATTTATGTATGACCGAATCTGTAATGAATTTCTTCACAGTGTTAAGCAATCTTTGCTAAATGTGTTGACCCTTGTGGCTGCATGGCGTAAAGCTGTGGTTTGAACTTGGATAAGTAGGGCTTCTGAACCCAGTGCTCTTCTGTATTTAACCACAGTGGCAGAAGTATTTCTAATGTTTCTATATTTTTCTGTAACAATTTGGACTCAGTCCTTAATCGGCTTATTTAAATTCAGCACTAATCAGCATTGGAAAGCATTTATTCCAGGGACGCACTGTGTGAAGCAGATTAAATGTGTGCTCTTATGTAACTCAATTAGATTAAGATGAAGAATCTGTGCTGTTACTGATTTATTTGCCCCCTCAGAAAAATGTAGTTGGTTTGGATTACTCCAGAAATCAAAGCAATGCAGCACTTAGCATTCACAACTGCCAGCCTGATCTATGTCTTTGTTTTGCTTATTTTATTACACCCCATTTCTAGTTTATTATAAGTACATTACCAGTGCACTGCAGTATATTTTAGTATACTTATAATACAATACTACTTTTAAAGACAACAAATACAGTATGTAAGGTGATTTTGTCTAACTACTGTACATACACACAGAATTAAGTAAAACGTGTCACTGTTTGAATGTAAGAAATGTCGGTTTGAGAGCCGGAAACTCATTGGACGTTTTGCATTTGACTTAAACTGGCTTCACTTAAGAAGGGACGTTGGTGCTGCTGATCACTGGGTTTTAGTGTTCTGAGCAATAAACTAACTGTAAGTTAGATGGTATTGAAAATCAAATCATATCAAAACCACATTAAAAACAAAAAAGCTTTATATATACTTGCACTGTAATGGAAACTGTTTAAATTGCAGGCATCAGTACTAGATTGAACTGTTCTGCTCTATTTTGAGCATGTAGAAACAAGGAATAATGTGGATGAAGGCCTTACAAGCCTTTCTTCACGCTGATACCTGTAAGCAGCCCTCATAGTTACACTGTGCTTTCCAAACACTTGTATTCCTGTTCAGTAATGGAACTCATTCAGCCCATTGATAATCACCTATTTGATTACTGTAAGAAGAATGCTTATTTAACAAAGCCCAGCACACACAAGGGAACTTTATTCCATAAACATGTTTTCTTCAAATTTGTCAAAACAGAGGGAAGCCTTATGACACAGAGTGGTTCTGCACTGATAATTGTATTAAAACTGTGTTGCTTTTCAAGTATTGGTATGTATGCTGACAGGCCATGTTTATCAATATAATTATTCAATTTATTTTAGCAGCTTTTCAAACCATGTCATTTTCTCAGGTAGACATTCCTATCTTGCAAAGTCACATTATCGATAAGACACATACCTGATTGATCAAAGGCTAAATGTTCCTGAAAATGTGTTTCTCAAAGTATCAGTTTCAGGTCTGCTCTTGAAAACATGTGCTTATTTTGCTTCCAGCAATTTCCCCTACAGATTCTGGGTTTGAGAGATTGGGTTTGGATTTTTTCTTTCCAGTTCAAATACTAAGAATTAGGAACAAACAAGACTGTTTTACTTTGTCAAGGTCTAAACAAGTGACCTAACTGTTCCAATCTTCTCCGCTCACCTTAAACCACCTCAGTTCTTCAACACTGTGAAGGCTTTATATATAATTGCTATTGCACTGAGCCGATGATTCTAAATCTGGCACGGTCCTGTATTTTCTTTGGCAGTAAAGCTGGCACATTTTATATAGCAGGATGCCTTCCTGGAACTCTACTGAAAAATGCCCAGCTCATAACCTCATGTTTTGGGAATCGTTCTTAGGCAGAAAGCTCTCGATTGCCAAATATATATATATATATATATATATATATATATATATATATATATATATATATATATATATAAATAATGTCCCAGTTTCCAGCCATTTGCTCAGACATCTGTCTGCTTTTAATTTGCATTTTCTTTCCTCTAAAATAATGTTTCTACTGATGGAGACAAGAGTTACACAGTGTGTTTGCTTCCCGTTTTAAAATCTGGGATGCAGCTCATGCCTTGGTGTCTGAAAATCTAATGTGAGGATGCAGGTGATGAGTTCTTTTAGAATTCATGTGGATAGAGGGGCTCAACCATTTAAAATGCCTGTGTGGATACCAGGTTTTAGTGACGGAAACAGCAGTGGATGACTGCTAATATGAAATGGATGTAACAATATTGGCAATAGTTCATTTTTCTAATCCTCAGACTGCCATCAAATGTTGTTATTGTCTTCAATATTCTTAATGTTGTTAATATGTCTTCAACCCATACTGACCCAAGACTGAGACAGAAGAACAGTTGAATCTTTAGTACAAATCAACAGTTGTCACAGAAATCTGGACTTAAAGTTGGGTATCCAAATTGATTGAAAGGGTTAAGGGTAAAATGACGTCTAGCCTACAGAACAATGGTGCTGATGGTAAAGTCACTTTCTGCACCGTCAGTATGACCTGGCTATAAGAATTGCATTGTTGTAAGGGGATGGTGAAAGAAAAGGCTGGTTAACTAGAATCTTTCAAAAGATGATTACACAGCAAGTTAAAGAATACAGCTGTTTTCAAATATCTGTACAGACACACACAGTGATGAGACTCATAGCCTAGATACCTACTTGATGGCAATAGATGTTGACATTTTGTTGTTATTTTTACTTTACAGTTAGTTTATAATCTCTGAATTTCTCCTGGTTATATATTTGTGACGAGGTTAGATGCAAAATGATAATCATGTCAGCATCTCTTTGCATGCCTTCATAAGTATTTTTAGGGCATGGTATGATCCATTTAAAATTAACAGAGTCTATATTAATGTTATTACAACAAAAACATTAATATTAACTGGTATTCTTTAATCTGTGAAGGAGGCTGTAATACATTTAGTCAAATCTGTGTTTTATGGTGTGATAGAGTATTTAAAAGGGATTGTATACACTTATTCAATATAAAAGGTATGCATTTGTTTTCTGTTCATGATTTATTTTATTCCAAAATGTCATTGTTAATGAAAAGTAACTTTCTTGACAAACTTCTATGTGCACGTTGTAAAGCCTGTATGATATTGTGCAGCTGACTTGTGTGATTACACAGATTAATGTAATGAAACAGATATACCATTTAGGAAGATAATCAAGCATCCTGAATTCATTGGTAAAGTGTGTTTTAAACTGATTAGAACGCTGTTTCAAGAAAAGATGGTATTATTAACATTCACAGAGCACGGATTCAGGTACAAGGAAGATTGAAATTAGTGGCACAGACAGACTAGTTGCTGTTTTGGTGCAATTATTTACTTGTTCATCTACTCCTGTCAACACTAAAAGAAACATTTCTCATCATCTCTTCAGTATTTCCATCACTGCTTGTTTTGATTTCTTCTGGTGCTGTATCATTTTTTTGTAGACTCATTTTCCATTATCAGACCTGAAATTTTTAATGTGCATATATTTTCTTTATTATTATTATTATTATTTATTTATTAGCAGACGCCCTTATCCAGGGCGACTTACAATTGTTACAAGATATCACATTATTTTTTACATACAATTACATTATTATATTTGCATACTACTGTTCAGAGTTTGTCCCAGTTTCAACATAGGGACTAAGCAAAATACAGTGAAGAAAAAAAAAAAAAGCCTGGAAAAAAAAAACATGGGAAATATAAATTCAGCAGTGTCTATCTGGTGACTTTGCAGAGCAAAGCCTCCGAATAGCCTTGTATGCTGCTCCATTTGAACACTTGCATGCATAAACTCTTGGTGTATTTGGGCCAGTGCAGTGCTGTATCTTGTGTTATATGTGATGGATGGTTTTTTGTATGATGCAGAAACACAGGAACATTTCCATTGTTGAGTTTCTATAGCCCCAATGGCGCCTCCTGCATTGTGCATTTTTCTATACTCAGGACTTCCATGTTGACTGCATTTTCAGTAACAGAGAACCCTAATTTGAAGGTGTTCTATACTGCAGGCCATCATTTTACATCCTTACGTCATCTGACTATCACAAGAAAATCCATCTGATTATATGTCAACTCTTATCACTTACTCTTAATGGATATACATTAGAATTTTAGGCTGTACAGTGAGTACCTTGCCATTGTTGCTACAGTAAATCATTTTCAGGGCAGAGATTGAAATAATTCAAATAATAAACAATGTCGATCATACACAACATTTGTTTTCTTTTTAAAAAAGACTGAAAGCCAGCATGCAGCATCATGTCACTGAAGTGCATCTGTATGAAAAGACAGACGTTAATTATTGTACTGTAGTCTGAAGAACAGATGCCCAATGCAGATCACTTCAATGGCCTTGCCGAAGATACCAGTGGCATCATTTTACAGTAAGTATAGGCATTTATCAAATGTTTTTAAAGGTTAAACTTCAATGTTGTTTATCTAATTGTTAACCGCAAAAGATCATATCTTTTGTGTACCACTAAAAATACCACATCACTGGAGCCAACGCATGTTGACAGCTGTCCAAGATCTCTGTGCAGTGTAAGTGTGCTGAAAGATAACACCGAGTTAAAAATACAATAGTAGAATAATTTAAAGATACAGGTCCAAAGGCAGCATTCAATCAGAAAGTATAGGGTTTGTATCCTATATTATTTCCCCCTCGCAGCATTGATTAAATTGGGATTGAAACTTGCTCCCCTGGGCAGCAGTTCTTCTCAGTATGTTTCTGGATTCAACCTTTGCATAGCTGTTGATTTGGAGTCCAGTGTCTTGTTTATCTATGAGCTGATGAGCTGATAGCTTTGGGACATAGCATTTTTGGATAGTTACGGTTAAGAATTACTTTTCCATATGTTTGTACATGGAATACCCTTTGAGATTTGGAATAGGCTGTGCAAGTAATTTTGGCTCATTTAAATGGTTTAAATTATTTCCTATAAATTATAAAGCAATAATATAATTTAATATAACCCTGTCCTTATATTTATATTTTAGCATAAATGTGTGCACATACCAGGTTTATTATTGTCAAAGCCCTGTTCTTTACTAGTGTAATGTAATTTGAAACATATTTATTAGATTTTAATTAAAATCTAATGTATGGCACTGGGGAGTTAACAAGAGCTGATTCAGTACTATACAAAACCAAATAAAAATATTTAAATAATGTGTTAGTGCTGTTACAGGTTTTTTTAAACTAGTTGTAAAGTAGCACATTTATACAGTTTCTACAGTTTATTTTGTAACATTCCTTAAAAAAGGAACAACAAAATGAACTGCTTGCCAGCTCAAAATGAACTGCTTGCCAGCTCAAACAAGTTGGAAGCGGTTAAGTGGAATAAAACCCCCTTTGGCATTTTTGAAGTAAACAACACTGTCCTTGCGTTTAATGCATTGTCCACCCTCCCTTCCCCTTCCTCTCCATATCCCCAGGTCCCACCCAACTTGCATTACATTTCCACACCCATTGTTCTCGCCACAGGTATCTCCTGTTGGCCTGTCGATCAATGGCAATAGAAAGCTTTGTTTTTCTACTAAACATTCTGTTTGTTTGTATTTCAAGTGACAACATTTCTTTTCTTTATTTTACTGGTATTTCAGAACACAGAAATGCAAACGTAAATAACATATAAAGCAACATAACTAATTATGTATGATTTCAAAAGTTGTATCTGTTTTCAATATTGAGGAATATATTATCTGACTTTATTAAAGACTTTGCAGAGAGAAACGTGATTAGTACTATATTTTATTATTGTTTTTTCCTGGGTAAGATTAAAGAATAGAAAAATACAGGTAAAGGTGATTTAATTTAGATTTCTGAAATCTGCTTTTGACAGAGAGTAGGTCTAGGAGGTCACCAATGGCAGATGAATAAAAGCAATTTTTTATTGTTTCCCTATAGAAGGATATTGTTTCCTGAGAAAGTCTAGACTATTTTTGTTGTGTCAGTGAATGACTTAATGAATGAAACATGTAATGAATGAATAAATGAATGAATGTAATTTGCATACTCATAATTGATTGAGTCAGATAAACCTCTGGGGTGACTTAGTACTGTATAGTAACTACTAACATGCTCCAGCAAGTGCCCGCTGCTGCATGCAACAACACTGCTAAGTAGTTACAGGTAGGATTCTTAATGAATGGGCTTGTTTTCCGGGTAATGAATGTAACTGGAGGTGTGAAGGTGTGAGAATCTAGTTAGTTCTAGCAGTCTGTTTAACAGTGCACAATACAACTACAATAGCTTTGATACTGTATGTACATATCGTTATTCATCACAAGCACCATTGTCATGTTCCTGCTCTTTTAAACCCCTTTCCCTCTGCTCTTCTGTTATTAGTACTGTATGTCGCTTTGGAGTTCCCATCATTCCTTGGTTGAACTTCCATGTTTTTATTTCAAGTGAATTATTGTATCGCAATGACTGCATCAGAGCAAAAAACTAAAAGCCTGTTTGTTCATAGAAGCTCCAGGAAAGCTTATATTTGAGGAATATATTTTTGCATGTACCTACATAAAAATTGTGTTTATTGAAAACTTTGAGCTGTAAGAAACATCATAGTTCTTCATTCCTGATTATAGTTTAAATCAACTTTATAACTAAACATGCACATTTATATAAAAAAATATTATTTTTCTGTACCACAAGGTGTGCAAAATATCTCATAATATATCTCCATACATCCTTAGTTCTTAACCAATTGAGGGACTAGGGATCAGAAGACTATAACTAACTTTCACCAGTGACAGGCCTGACTCAAAGAAGCATATAAACCTTATTACTGAGGCTACTGACAAATTGCATTTCCCTAAACAGCTGGGGTCTATTTTTTATTTTATTTCTTTGGCCGATTTTGAACAGGCATACATCTAGGATAAAGCATGGCAATGGAATCTTGGTTGTGAAATGCGATTACAGTGTATCAATCGTTCTGCTGGTATGTAGCCTGCGGTTGGAAGTTTTCCCATCTTTAGAATAATTTTACTGGAAAAGCTGACACAACTAAGCTGACAAAACTAGTCTGGCAACATATGCAAAAAAACCCCACCAAAACCCCCAAAAAAGCCCCATAGTATGCAAAGTCAAATCTGCATTCTTTGCATGCTTGTTTGATAAGGGGTGTAGATGTTTCTTCTACTGTAAAGCAACCATTTGTGCGTAGGGGTCTATAGGTGTAGATTTCAATCTCATTGACGTCATCAGATCTCAACAACTCCACATGTTGAATTTCCTATATGTTTGTTAGGATCATCATTTTCCTTCCAGCTGCAGCTGTAAAGCAATAATTAACCAGCTGCTATATATCTATAGTAGCCTAACAAATTTGTGCATTTAACAATACATGTAAACTGTAAAGTGCAGACACGTTACAAGGAAATATACAGAAACAGGAAAACAAACCAGGAAACCTGCAGAAAGATGATATGACACAGGGGCTGTCTTTGATCCATGTGACCTTTCAGAACTGGGAAACTGTAGTCTGCCTTGCTTCATGTGGCCAGCATGAGGTTTTAACATTTCCAGATGTACAGTAAGCACAGTAACTGCCATACTGTATTGCTCTAATGTGGAGAGTCAAGAGTCCAAAGTAGTGGGAAACTGTAAACAAATAAAAAAACACAATGCAACACAAGACCAGGTGGTGCACCCCAGGTTGAACTCTGTCCTCCAGGGTTTGGCAGACGAAGAAAGGCGATTAGCTTTACAGTGTGAATGGAGAACGCCGGCTTATCTTCAATCCTCCTTGTCCCGTACATGCATTTTGACATTGAAAATGATCATTTCAAATTGTGGAGAAAACAGAGGGGAAATAAACAAGCCTAATCGGTACTGAGCCAAAGGTATATTAAAGCCAAATGAAAAGCTCTCCATAACAAAGGCTTTTATCCAAAAAAGTTTTCTTTGGAAAGGATTGTGGTTGCAAAAAATGGGTTCCCACAATAGGATTTAGCCTGTAGTCTGTAGCTCAGTAGTTTCTCCTAATTGCTTTC
This sequence comes from Acipenser oxyrinchus oxyrinchus, assembly GCA_030684275.1. Classification (NCBI taxonomy): domain Eukaryota; kingdom Metazoa; phylum Chordata; class Actinopteri; order Acipenseriformes; family Acipenseridae; genus Acipenser; species Acipenser oxyrinchus. The sequence goes on from JAGXEW010000061.1 coordinate 385,909, forward strand.
CACGTCTCTCATATAACCAGAGAGCCATAATGTTATTAGTTATGATTCTCTTAAGAGTTCATTGTTGATCCAAATGTTATAAATACACGCTTTGTTAATTATTATTGAGACAAAAGAGTTACACAAAGGGCGTCTTGTTTTTCTTCTGGTACTTTCCTTTTGGGTGTTCTTATTGGCATGAGAAAGAAGGAAATGGATGAAAAACAAAAGCTCAGCGACTAGTAGAGGAGATATGGCTGGAGTCTAGCGTGAGTTCTCTTATCTCTTCTGCACAATCGCCTGCAGATTTGAATATGGCTGTAATGAGCAGACATGCTTATCACAGAGGAGATGACATGGAGGTGCATCGGGTGTAAACAACTGTGGCTGTGTGAAGACATCTTGTTTTGACATGGTCTCTCTTGAAAATAAGATTTATTTATTTTTTTATTTTTTTATTTACTATGTCCAATTATAATTTTTACCCGATTTTCTCCCAATTTGAAATGCTCAATCGCTTTTCCCTCACCGCTGTAATTCCCCACATGGCTCAGGAGACCCAGAGGTTCAGTGGGCGTCCTCCGATCCCACGACCAAGCCAACTTCCTTTGTCACCCAGGAACCTGAGAGCAGATGTCAGCGAGCTACCGACCTCTGGACAAAGGCCAGCCCTACAAGTGTCTGCTCTTAGCTCACTGGGTGCCTGACCAACAGGGTTTGCTGTAGAGCGATGAGGAGATACAGTCCCTGTCAGTTTTACCTCCCTAACCCACGGGAGCCCCAGAGCCAATGCAACACTCCTTGAGTCCCCAGTGAAGACTGGCCTGCCGCACAGCCAGGATGCAAACCTGTGCTGTATGACTCACCCTGCGCACCACATGGCTGTGCGTCTAACAGGTGAGCCACTCGGGGACCCCCTGAAAATAAGATTTTAATCTCAATGTGACCTTCCTGGTTAAATAAAAGTAACAAATAAAATAACAAATTCTCTGCATTGATAAATGTCTGCTGCTCCTTAGCTCCATCTCTCTGAAAATTCTTTGAACTTTTTGTATTGTATTTGACCCCTGATGAAAGAAGGCATCATTAGTGTGGATCTCTTTGTTCTTTACTTCCCTTTTATCTATCTATTGCCTTGTTCCTGTGTGCATTATTGAATGGCAACGCAATGGGTATTGCTATTATATGTTCCTTTACTGGGGTCTTTGACTGGTGTGGAGAGGGTGACAGACAAGCCTATTTTCAGTGGGCTATGGAAACTTAAATGACTCTCCAGAGTCGTGTTCTGAATGTCATTCTGCAGAAAAGATGAATCCTGGTTTTGCATTCACAGTGCATTCTTTTGGCAGTCGTCTAAGTTTTAGAATCAAAATGTTTTATTTTTTGTTTTGTTTGTTTGCATTCTTTTTCAGGAAGGTACCAGTACTAGACTGACTTGTATATCTGTTATTCTTTTGGTTTATATATATATATATATATATATATATATATATATATATATATATATATATATATATATAGTTTATTAAACTAGATTTCCCCACACAGAAACATAATTGTAGAATTAGGGGAACTCACGCAGTAGTCACAGAAATGCTTTGCATCCACGTAGATTGATGTCACTGAAACTGACGCTTTGTACCCAAACAGGATATGTGACACACTAAACTTCAGTTCATTCAGTTCATGCACTATATTTAACACTGCTACTGCCAATCAAACGATTTCCCAATACAGTTTTCTCTGTAAGATTAACTTTATCTAATTTTCTACTTCCACACCTGTAGAAGAGACCTTTGTGGCTCAAGAGTATTTTAAATACATATTATTATTTATTTATTTCTTTCTTAGCAGACACCCTTATCCAGGGCGACTTACAATTGTTACAAGATATCACATTATTTCACATTATACAGATATCACATTATTTATTTTTACATACAATTACCCATTTATACAGTTGTTTGTTTTTCGTTTTTTTTTACTGGAGCAATCTAGGTAATGTACCTTGCTCAAGGGTACAGCAGCAGTGTCCCCACCTGGGATTGAACCCACGACCCTCCAGTCAAGAGTCCAGAGCCCTAACCACTACTCCACACTGCTACCCATACTATTCAGTAGATCCTATTAAAAAGCATCACCTGAAAAAATCTTCCTGTATTTCTTGTGCATGGACGAGGACGGCTTATCCTATTCTAACATAAATCAGTAAAACTCTGCAGCATCAGCATCATTTACCTAAGTCCACACTTTTCTGAGCTTGCTGCCTTGGTCTGCTTGTTCTAACCTGCCTCAGGGATACATTCCACATGCCACCGCACTCCAGTTCTGTTAAGAGTTCCAAAGGGTTGCATTTCTCCAATGACTTCGCTTGTTTCCACTTTCCAACTATACAAATTGTAACCTTTTAAGTTTCCAAATATTTTACACACTATAAAGGGTGAGAGGGGTGGAAGCTTTTAAGAACAGTTTAGTCCCCATGGACTCAAAAGAACTGTTGGAAACAGGATCAAAAGAACATACGATTTCACAAATAAAAATCTGTAGCTTATATCACAGGCTTCATCTAAGGGTAATTTCCAAGTAGGGCCTTTATTTGTTTTTTTTTATTATCAGTAGTCTATTACGTGTCCATAAATGGTCATGTGTGCAGCATTGTTAGGCAATACTGCAGTTATAAAGCAAGTATCAATGCCAGTAAAATGCCAGTAAATGTGGTTTGGAGTAGGTCACATACTTGTAAAAGGCTCTGCAAAATATCAGCTGGATTGACTAGCAGTTGTTCTGGGAATACTGAAAACAAAAATATATTTTACATAAAGCAAAAAAACAACATAAATGTGCTACATCATTGCCAAACACGTGCAGAGGAAGTGTTAGCAATTCACTGGGATACATAAGAATAGTTTGTGAGGTCTGATGTGCTGAATGATAACCAAAACCAAATAAGCAAACGGAAATGGTATTTAATAATGAAATGTAAAACCAATACCTCTAAGCCTTTGGTTTCTGCATCAGTTAGTGAATGGGACGCCCATGAATCAAGTTTCCTTTTTATATTCTTTATTATATTGTGTCTAAATTAGCAACAAAGTAAAAGGAAGAGAATTAGCACAGAACAATCTGGATCAAAGTGGGAGGAGGAGGGAGAAACTTACCAGCACTAATATCAGAAGCATCTTAACCCCTTCATGCATGGCGACCTCATTTGAAGACGGATACAAAAAACTCTCTTCTAGTCTTTATATGGGGACACATGGAAGACGCAAATGCATGACAGCCTCATATGAGGAAGCCATTTTTCCACATATAAAACTGGAAATCCTCCCCTCTACCAGCTGGTCAAGCTGAACCTCCGCTTGTGCCTCAACATCAAGGGGATGACCGGTCTTCAAGAATCGAGGCAGATCTACCAGCTACCAACCCAATCTGGAATCCTTATGTTATTTTGTTTATTTCAATTGCTGTGTTTAATGGTGCCCAATAAAAACCAAAACTTAAACCAATCTCTTTGTCCCCGTGCCCCATGAAGTAAAGTTCACGTAAAGGGAAAAAGTAAAACATACCAAAATGCATTGCGATATGAATTGAAAAGCCTGAACTGTCCTACTGTACATGGAGTCACTGTAGGAAAGGTTGGATTGCAAAAGAAACTTCAAGAGCTGCTCCTGAACCAAAACTAAAATATCAACTGAATCGAGTAACTGAATCTTGGACAAACTATCACAAGGTAAAAGTACAGCAACAAAAACTATGAAAAGGAATTCAAGCTGCTTACTTTTTAATTTTAAAGTCAAGCTGAAACAGCAAGATCCTCAGGTGATAAACACCTTTGTGAAGATTCTTCAGGTTTCTTGTTTCTGTATCTAGTTCACCTTTCTTTCCACAATCTACTCCACAGGGCTGCTGGTGCAGGTTAGGTTCTGAGCAATAGGTTTTCTTTGCCAGCAGCACAGTCCATTTCACACTGTCCCTGCATCATTCATTCTGTTTGTTTTGTTTTTTCAAATGAAATATTCATTGCCTGCATGGATGCTTTCAGCAATGTATGCTGGCAATAATATCACTGCTGCTCAATTATTTAACATGTCCAAAAAGACTCAACATCCTTTAAGGCCAACTTTTAATGAGAAAGGACACCTTTTAATGAGAATGGGTCGTTCAATGGCCTGCGGTAAAATAGAGTCAATATGTGATTAAACTTCATTGCATTAGTGTGCTTTTCGCTATGGCTAAGTTTTGCATTACCATATAGAATTAAATCATTTTGCTTCATAAAGTCAAATGAAACCTGCTGAATAATGTTACGTTAACATATTGAATTATATACCGCTTTGCAGTTTTCCACATAACAAAAACTGACAAAAATTGAAAAAATTGACATTTCAAATCTAACATGAAATACTGTTCTACTGGTAGATATCATTTTGTATTTTCTTTGATTAAATGACGTTAAATAAAAGATCTAAAATCATGTTCATATAGTTTTATTTTATTTTGTCTCAATCCTAAAATTCTAGGTGATGCAAAACATTTGGCCACAGCTCTATATATATATATATATATATATATATATATATATATATATATATATATATATATATATATATATATATATAAGACATGTTGACTCACTGATTTTCACAGTTGGTTTATTTTCTAAAACAAGTACTTGACATGACAGAATACAAAACCTGAAAAGAGAAAACCAATGCCTAAGGGTTTACCTGAGCACGGTCTTTTCAGAAATCTCAGAAGGGTCTTCTCAGTTCTCACCTACAGAGACGATTGCAATAGCTGTTCTTGACTGCTGTATTACAAGTAAATCATCCTGGGACCCGCAAGGATTCAGGAAATAGGTAGTAGTTTTGTTTATTTAGGCTCGACCAGGTTCATTTGATTAACAGTAGCGGTATCATAGTTAGGTCATGAAAATAACAACAAAAAATATTCTGTATACATCAGTTACTGCTAGTAATTTGCATGTCCAAGAATACATTTTCGTACATTTTCTTAAAGATTGGAAATCAAATAGGCATTTGTTTAAGTCCAAACATGTACAAGCCTACACTGAAGTCAGTTTATTTTCATATTATATAGCAACGAAGAGAAAATATTAGATGAGGCTTTCTAAAAGTGAATGCTAACTTTACACAACCCGTTTGACTTTTAACCCTGTGAAGCTTTGTGTCTCGTGTAAGACGCTATCCCTCCGCCCTTCCATCACATGCATGGGTACTTGTTTATCTGTGTGTACAGTACAGGATGCACTTCATTTACAGCATGCCAAACCCAACTGTCACCCACACTCAGTCATTTTGGATGGTGTCTTTAAGTGACATCAGTTTTGCTTATAAAGGAGATCCAATTCCAAAATCTGCTGTACAATCCAATGAACAAAGTAATAAATTACATAATAATACTGATTCTGGTCTATTGGTGGTCTGAACCCCTGCTGTTATAGGTAACCTGATAGGTAGCTTAAGTGTGGAGGTGTATGCTACAGATGCACACAATGCTATAGTATCTTCAACATCACTTCATTGAATATGAAGGCATTATGTTCACACACAATCATCATGTTCTTAACAGCTATCCATTCCATTCATTTGCATTTAGGCCCCATTGTTTACATCCATTCACAAACATCTGTCAATTAGGCAAGTCGTTCACTTCTTTATAAAAGCATTCAGCCTAAAGGAACAAACAGGAGCATAACACACATTAAACAATAAAAGCAATTTAATTCTAAATCATATATATATAAAAATCCTATTTTACAAATACAAATTCAAGTACTGTACATATAGCATTTCACTAAATCTAACTTAGTTGGACCCAAGGATTTTTTTCTTTGACACAGTGCTTGAATGTCTTTAAAAATGACAAGCCTGGAGGATGCGACAGCAGAAGAAATGTCCTTTTTTCTTCTCTCCCCTGCTACACCGCTCTGAGGTTCACTCTCTGAATTATGAGTTTGTCCTTTAAGTATCAATCAAGTCCCGCGAAGTAAATGAAAAATGTTTGAACTCGTCTTGGTTCAGCATTTGGATCATCGTGTCTTCAATGGGAGTCAGAGCTGGCTCCTCTTTGGTGAAGTCTGGGTCAAAGTTGTTGACATCCTGGGGAGATTTCTGGGAAATATGAATGAATGAAAATGAATGAGCAAGGTGATGTGACAGAGGACCTGTGGAAAACAACACCTCCGGCTCACACTGAGTTTGTGCTTAGCTACAAACAGTGAAATAAAAAACGGACACCTACGATTCTAGGTTTGAAGGGCGGCTCCAGTTGTCTCCGGTTGAGTAATTCCCAGTCGATTTCTCTGAAGAACGGATGCAGCGGGATCACACTCTCCCCACCCTGGGACGGCACACAACCAAGTCTCCTGCTGGGGTTTTTAGTCAGGAACTGTGGAGAGAAGACATTGTTACTACAGTCTGCATGTGAGGAAGAGTTGAATGACCTGGACAATAGGGAAAAGGCCACTTCAGACAAGATCCCCAGTTAGTAACAGTGATGTATCTTGTGGGCAGTGCAGACAACTGTGGATTGTTCATAAAACATAGACGTAGCAGTTCTTCAAAAATAATTAAAGCATTAGTTTGACCAAACTGGCCAACACGTATTTGCTCTCTTACAATCACCACTGTTACATAAATCCATTGGGACACTTTGAAGGCAGTTAACGGAGTGTATAATTTCCGTGTATAATTGCAGCTGGTATGCAGTTTGAATGGAACACTGCTTTCTGTGCTCTGTTATATAAGAACATGTGAAGCTTGCGTGCATGGCTAGCGAAGCTGATTTGGGTGGGCAAGTCACTCTGCGGAGAGGAACAGAGCTCGCATTACATTTAAAATGTATACCTTGCTGAAATTCTGAACAATTTGGTTTAAATGCGTTTAGCTACGTTGTAGACCCGCAAGGGGTTCTGGTATGTGAGTAGAACATGCAAAACACAAATTTGAATATCCCTAAAATATACAGGGTCAGGGATGGAAATTAGATTCTAGGTGTTACTATGAGCTTAATAAGGTCCACCTGACCTTTTCTTCTCTGTGGTTCCCCTAGTTATAGTAATCTCAGGTGTAAGATCGCAGTGAACCCTGGACTGGCTCAAACTGCTGTGTAATAGGCAGCTTATTTACATCACTGCATTTCTAATATCCATTCTGAATTTATTTTGCTTTCCATCTCAATTAGATACAATACTGTTATTCCGACTGAAATGTTTAATGTACTACACTATGCAGCACTTTACTGAACCAATGCAATATTACAGTTCAATCTGCTTTGAATGATTTTTGCTGCTCATTCAATCTTAATTATAAAACACTTTAAAAGGAGGGAGAGAGCTTTTAAGTGCATCTGAGCTGGAGCTGCTTCTTAGCTGCCGTTTATTTTTAGCCGTGCCCATGGATGCTGTATTAATACATTTATGTAACAAAGGTTGGGAGCACTGGAGAGCTAGTCAAGGGTAACAGCTAGAGAACGAAACCCCCAGGCTGCAGCGGTTCTAATCACAGAATCTCTTACACACACTAAGCAGGCTTTCAGGGTAATTCTGCTCTCGTTTGCCAAAATCCCCCCAAGCAGGTCTTTTTAAACTAGTCATCTTACGTTAACAACACCCCGTTTTTGTGGAAGCATGTTTTAATTTACCTTAAGTGTTTCTCTTTTACAGCTGCTAGTGTATCTTCTGCAGAAATCATAGAGCGGAATAGCTGGCTGCATGACAGTTTAATATCCAGCAAGGTATATCAAGGAATTAACAACCAAATTGTGAAATGAAAATATATTAGTTGATAACAACAGCTCTAACGCTCTGTACAATGGTGTGGATAATAAAAACAATCCTATCCTACTGGTTAATCTTTGTTGGTTTCATAATATGCTGTGAAATAGTATCTCTCTGCTTTGATTTAGTGCCAAATGCAATTTGGCAAGAACAAGAACGCAATGCAATCAAGATGTTAGTTACTAGTCTTGTAACATTTCCAGTTAGCAATAGAGAAGTCTGGGAAAGCAAGCTTGTGGTTCAGCCCCCAGCCGAGCTGAAACACAGGTTGCTGTTGTTAACTCACTGCTTTGAGAATGTCCACAGAGTCTTGGCTCAGCCAGGCTGCGTAGGAGATCTCCTCGTTCAGGATCGACTCGAAGAGATCGTCCTCATTTTCTGCCTCAAAGGGTGCGTGTCCCGACAGCATCTCGTAGAGCAGCACTCCCAGAGCCCACCAGTCAACAGAGGGGCCATAGAGCATCTCCTGCAGAATCTGAGCACCAGAAACAGGGGGTGATCACTGCACAGACAGCATCATCACGCTTGAACTCTCACCCTCAATGCAAGGCTGACATTTTACAAGTTACACTTTCTTAGATGAGGTCGATAAATTCGCAAATACTTTTACTTTTTTTTTTATCTAGCAGCAATTTGTTGTGGGGGTATCCAATGGGAACTAAGTAGAGCAGTCTTACAGGTATCTGAAAGTAAACATGAAACTGCAGCTCCAAACCACATGTGCATATCAATCAGCAGCAGTCACAGTTGTTTCCAGTTTGGAATCTCCTTTGGAAATTCCTCAGCTGCTTGTTTGGTTTCCCATCATGCTATCTGGCAAAGTACTATCTCGCATGCTGTACCTCTGGAGCAATGTAGTCTGGAGTTCCACAGAAAGTTCGGTCTCGACTCCTTCAAAGATTCCCTCTTTACACATCCCAAAGTCAGCTAGCTTGCAGTGGCCATCCCTGTCCAGTAATACGTTGTCCAATTTTAGGTCTCTGTAAAAGACAAGCAAGCGGTCAAGTATAGATTCCAGTAAAACTGAAGAGCACTGCAAATGAAAAGTTCATATCTCATCTGCGTTTACCTGACACTGCACTTCTTACCTGTTTAACACCCTATTAGGTGTGTTCTGTAGAACGTTTTTTTTATTGTTCTTTCTGGCAAAATCATTATTTGCCTCTTTACTAACTATTCCTGAAAAATCACCTTCTAAAAGACTCCTCAAAGCTGATTTTTCAGAAGGGAGGAGGGGAAGTGTATCAGGATTTCACAGGATTCAATTCTTCACCTATGGGCCTCAGTGCACAGTGAATTTGAATGAAATACTGATTACCCAAACAAAGAATACATATTTTGTCCATAAAAGAGGTCTATGAACTGATAAAAAAAAGAGTATGAAAGGCCGAACTTTGACGTCTTGCCACTTTTCCAAAAGCACTTTTCAGATTTTCAAAGATATTGATTTTTAAAGAAAGAAAAATGCTCAGCCCAACTGCAAGAGGTCAAAGGTTATGACCTCCCTCCCTCCCTCTCTATTTAGCACATTACTGATAACCATCCAGGAATGCATGTACTTTATCATGGCGAGTGAATAAGACTTACACTGATCACAATTGTGTGGAATTTAAGACCCATTTACAGAGAGAGACAGTCCACTGGATAACTTAGGGCAGGGGAATAGAATTTGAAAATATGGAACTATTTGAAACAACCTATGACAACCACATAAGACTGGCAAACTGAGCTCATGCCCTGCCTCTCAAACAGATCTTTATTTATTATCTATACTTTCTGACATCAATACTTATGGAGTGTAGTGTTTAGTGTTGAGAGCTGAGAGTATGCAGTGCTACTTTGTGTATATTTTTCATCTCATTTCTGAATGTTGCAACCATTCAAATCCATCAGAATCTGATGACGAATTGTAAGCAGAGACATTTTTTCATGCATTGTGCTTGTTATGTTACTTCATGCCAGCAACTGATGCAGTGCACAGAAATCTATCTTGAAAATAGAAAGAAAAATAATTTGCTGAACTTCTGACTTAAAGAGGTTCCGCACTATAGGCTAAGTAAAATCCTTTTTCTGCATGACAAAGCATGGTTCCTGTGCCTCCACCCTTCCTTGGAGAGTTAAGTGAGCAGCCATTCAATGCGTGGCGTCTCTGTAAGACATTTCTCCGTAAGACTGCCAAAAAGGTGTGAAAGGCCATTGTAAAGTGGGATCCTACATATGAGGACCTGGGCTAAGAAAGACAACGCCCTGAATAGCTGTCAAAACTGGTGATGTACTGTAGGGCTAAAACTGAACTGACACTCAGGAGGTAAAGAAGAGGTTCAATATTGAAGTCCTATCCATGTTTCTGACAAGTCATTTCTTTTTGAAGGTAAAACATTGTCAGGTAATTCCTTCAGTGAAGAAAAAATCCACACAATTTTTTTAACTGCTGAATAGAAATGGTTAGATCTTGCTTTTTTTTTTTACATCTCTGAGCCCCTGCAAAAATGATATGCAAATGGAAGGGCTCAGAAATGTGATGAGGAAAATGACAGGAAACCAAATTAAACCAACAATACAGTTTTAATACTTCTAAAATACTCCAGTGGGAGTTACTGCTACTACAGTGCCCAAGGTTGAGGCTCCTGGTTGGCAGAAAAGGCTTGGTTTTAAATTAAAATAAAATAATACATTCAAGTTTCAGCCTCTAAGAGTGACATTTCTAGTACCAGCATCACCACATTTCCAGAGGCACTGACGTGCCATCTCTCCCTCCGCTGCTAAATTTCTTCCTCAATTGCAGAGGGAGCTGTCTTTGCTTGCTCACAGTATTTGTGGTATTTTAATGACATTTGAGGCTCCTGGCAAACCCCAGGTTAGATGCATGCCAACATAAACAGGACCGATCTCCAGATTCTATGAAATGAAAAGGTTTGCTTTGTGTGCTTTCCACATGCAATTATTTTCCTTTGCAACTCTGCCTGTTAGGCCAGCTATACCTCTTTAAAGCCTCCAATCAAAGTGTAATTGTACCTGGTAATTCTAAAGCCTTTACCCGCCTACAATGGAAAGCTGGTGAAGTGGCAAACACACTGCCTGAAGTGTTCCTGAGTCAAAGCAGCCTCAGCAGTACTGGGCTTGTTTCTGTCACCTCAGCACTAACACTAGGATGTAACATGGCCAGAGCTGTGGACAACTGCTTCAACTCCAACCCAACCCTCTCCCACCAACAACTGAGGTGGACTGAAGAGTACCTAAACTAAGCTTGTTAGTTGTTTCTTGCTGAGCAATGCAAAGAATGTGATGAAAGATTGTTCTACTCCCATGTTGTGATGTACTGTACTCTGCGACTGAGGTCAGTGATGGAGCAATGTTAATAGCCACACGTCTCTAAATAGCCAAAGCCAAGGACACGATCTCAGAGCATTGTGATGGGGGTCCCTCCCTCTTACACCATCCTGACTCAAGTACGAGCACGATCAGATGGAGAGGTTCGAGGTCAACTTAACTTTTTAGTGGCATCGACTTGGCCCTCAGAGACAAAAGTCAACTTAATCAGACAACTTTGCAGGAAGGAGAGTGAGCTGCTCCCTCGCTCGAGACATGCTCACAATGTCAGGCTCATTATCCAGTTACTAACAGAGGGTTTTGGACTTGCAAATGCTGAATCACCTTTAATATGCACCCTGATTGCACTGCTAGATGGAATACGTGCAAGCTGCACCAGAAGATTCCTGTCATGTCCTACACTGTTCTCTTGCGTCTCCAGGAAAGACTGTCAAAGAATTGCACAGCAAGGCTCCAGATGGCTTCTTTTTCACTGAGTTTAACCAGGATGCTGAACAATAGCTTGGCTGAGACACTGAGACAGGAATACAAAGCCAGAGCTCTTTGTTAATGCCAATATGAAAAAACAACTGCTGTTTAAATTGCAGCAAAAAGTGCATTATAATACATTTGGACAAATAGCTGGAGATGCAATTGTTGTATATTACTATGGAGGCCATGCTATTTCCTAGCAGACTGCAGCAGTCGATTTCTAGGCATTCAGACTGGATTATACATTATGTAGAGACAGAGAGAGAGATGGTCATTGATGTATGGAAAAAAACACAGCTTTCACTAAACTGAGGGAAAGAGGTCGGATTAGCCATTGGAATCAATACTGGGCTTACTGACGCACAGAGCCTATTCAATACCAGGAATCAATCTTCATCATGACTCAAACAATGACATTAAGGCTCATTATCAGGGGCGTCTAAATATTTGGTAGTGCCCCACGCATGTAAAAGAACAAAGTTCTTTATCCTCTTCAGTGGGATTATCAGCAGTGCAAACAGTAATAACACTAAAGACATCTCACCTTATTCAAAAAACATTAGTTCAGACAGGGTCATGTTTTTTCTTCCCGCTGCTTGGCAAGCTACAGTTAATTCTTTGAAAATGTAATGTATGTTGCATTTAATAAATCAACATTAGAACTATTGCCAGGCTCAAGCCCCCCTTTTTTTTTTTTTTAAATACGTCCATCGCAAAAGGCAGAGCTCTTGTTCGACAGTGTGAAGGAAGAACTATTTCAGAGAATAAGGACCTTTTTAGCCCAGCATGCCACCCTATGAATATGCAAGTACTAAGCTTGGATGCCATTAGTCTGATATCAATGACTTACCCAATGTAACAAATGTACCATGTTCATGGAACAGTCCAAAAGCTTCACTAGGAATTAGTTTTGATGAGTAAAAATAAAAAGCCAGAGAGCATGAATCTGCCATGCAGACTCTGTGCAGGATAGAAAAAAAACTGTCCTGGGCTGTGGATTTACAACCAAGCTAAATCTCAACTTGACCTATCATCCTGTATCTGTGTCCATCTCTCTGCCTGTGGGGTGCTATGGGAACGAGGGAGCTGTCCTTGAACACTGTACTGTAAATATCTATTACTGAGATACTGTACCAATGGCAGATCAGCAGTCCTGGCATTGCAACGCAAAATAACAGCATTCGATTCTCATGTTCCTGTTAAGAAATAATTCATCAAAGACATTGGGAAAGACTTGATTTAACTGAATCAATTTAAAATAACTCATTCGCTTTAGTTCGTTAAGATCCTTACGAAACATAACATTTGTCCACCAGTGGTATATTATTATTTGTATTTCTTAAAACACATGGGCCAGCTAAATGCCTTCATGCTAGTCTCTGTTAGAGTTTCTGGCTGAAAATGGCAAACATTTTGGATACATAAGGAAGCCCAACTAAAGGCTCAAAACAAAAACAACAGTTTTACAATACTGAGGCAATACAATAGTAAGCATAGTGGAGCAAGTATATATATAGAAGTTTTGGTTAGGCGACACAAGCAGCTTGATTTGGGCTTTAAAATCTGCCAAATGACTACGGTTCCACAGCAGAGCAGGTGTTTGTATGGGAAAAGACAGCTCCCCTGCAGTGACACACTATATTATATTGGCAATGCAGGTGTAATTAATAATAATTCAGTTAATCAAAGCCTGCCACTTATTATACAATTTAAATAAACCCATGTGACACTAACGTGATTTAAGCAATGCTTCAAGCTTGATAAGAGCTACATATTCTTTCACAGCAAGTAATTAATAAGAGTTGTCAATGCCCTTCTCCCTGCTTTAATGGAAAATGATACAGGTGAGGTCAGATAGCACTCAGGTCTACACCTGCTCCGGTGAGGTAACACAAGGTGTGGTTGTTTACCAAGTCACAGTCGTTATGCTGAATAAGCTTTTGAAAGTCACCTGTATGTGAGCTCGCTTTCAAACTGCAGTCTGAGTAACGTTGTTGCAGGAAATCAATGGGCTGAAATAAAGGTGTGCTGCTCCAGTGCCCACTGAAAAAGCAGGCCACAGGTGAGGCCACTAAAGACTTGTCTGGTGATTTTCATGACTCATATCCCTTATATTTTACTGCACCTGTCTTACTCACTGTCTATAGCAGGGTGATTCACAAACATATAGTAATGCCCTATGTAGGTCATGATGTTAAACTAAGGTTTCTAATGTTACCCAGTTCCATGTTGAAGTGTCGCCACTGGATACAGTTGGTTAATTTTAGGACTGTGTATAACTAGTTTTACTTAAAAGCCAGCTTGCTTTTTAATGTATTGTCACAATGAATGGAACATGTACTGTACAAGTAGGATTTAGCACTGTGAACCTCAAACCAAGATGTGGATATACTGCTACTCTGGGTCTCACTATTTTCCCTAAAATTCCTCAGTGAGGAAGGAGACCTTGAACCAAATGCTAAGGAAGCCGTCACTTCTGTCAGTCTGTGAAAATACAAAGCCGCGTTGGCATGTATTTCCTTTGGAAAGCACAGTATTTTAGTTTCCTGTTGATTCAAAGTGATGCTGGGTTGTGTGCTTTAAAAAAATGGACTAATCCAGATGGACTAGACTATTAACCTACATCTCATTCCCGGTCTATTTCCGCTGTAGTCATGAGGGATTAAGAAACAGGGAGGCATTGTACAGTCACTTTCTCAGGATCCCAGTCTTTCCCAGGATCCTTTCTATCTACTACTAGCCCATTATACCACCAAGGACAACTGATCCATACGTTTCAATACAAAACACTGCAGCCAATGTATCAGGGTATTTATAACCCATGCTGAAGTGATGATAAAACATAAACATTCCCAGACTTAAAACAATCACTTTTCTTAATGATCTTTGGGCCCCGAGACACATGTTAAACTTATCTCTTATATTCACAAGAATAATTACACATCCCCTTGTGCAGTGCTAGACTGTGAGTGACAGGGTGAAGCTATAAAAACTGTAATTGACACAAAAGATGACTTAGTGTTATACAACGACATTACTTTCTTTAGGCTTAAAGGAACTTCTGATCGTCTTATGGCTGTGACTCTGACCTTGACTGGCACAGATAATCCTACTTGTATATAGATACTGTATCTATAGGCACATAAGCCTGGCACATGAATTTTGCTGTGAGCAGGGATTATAATTAGCTAAAATGAGGCTGTAATGTCATCCATCTCTCTACAGCAGTATGGGGTTGCTGTTTTCATTTAGCATTTCTGAACAGGAAGTATTGTGGGCTTACTAAAACTTGAGTTGTGGTCCTTTGCATGAGAGTTGAGGCTAGTGATACTGGCAGCAGATGATCCACGGCAATGGTGCCTGTATCTAAATGCAGTCTTTGGTGAAAGCATTTACTGTACAGTCAAAATGAAAGAAAAACCAATGCTGTGTTTAAGAGTGCAACATGTTTAATGAGCATAGAAATATCCAAGAAAATATCCAAGAAATATCCATATCAATGTTGTCTTCTGTTTTTATCATTTTTCTCCCATTTTCTACATCAGATTTGTAAACTTATTTGAGGTTACAGTTTTTTTTTTCTATTCAATAGTTGTGTGCGTATCGAAATCAGGTGGACAGCCCAGTAAACTGGCAACTTACATGTGTTACAAACATTGGCTTCAGAAAGAAATAACTGCTGAGCCCAGTCCTGATTTAAAGGCTGGATATTCAATATTGTAGACTGTTGTTTACTACAGAGGTTTGTGAGTACTAGACAGCGCAGTTGTGAGTTTCGAGTACTGGCTGAGAGCTTCAAAGAACGTGACCCCTTTGCGAATTAACACAGAGTAAAATGTAGACATAGTGTTTGCCCACTGAGTTTGCAGGAGAAAGAGAGGCAGGTGGCTTAAAACATAAATCACTTGTGCCATGTTAAGGAACGTTTCTCTTCCAGATCTGTAGCGTCCGCTCAGATTATCTTGAAGAACACTTAGAAGAAAGCTGCTGCTGCTGCTGCTGCTGTTCTGTAACGTTCGCTGTTGTTGGCGATTATCCATATGAAAAATGTTGCATTGAAAAGTTGAATGGTGCAGCTAAAGTGGTTGTAAGAAACAAACATCTAATTTGTTCATTACAAAGTGTAATCAACTTATTGATGGCTGCAAAGTTAAATAGGGATATGCAAAGAAGATTTAAAATCTGGTGGACTATCGGTTACTAACATCTATTGCAAATTACTGAGTAAATGTGTAACAATGCTAACGCGTGTCTGCATTCATATTGTATGTTCATTTGCAACTGTTTCACTCACAGCTCTCTGTTATGGATAAAAAATAAATAAAAAACCACGATCCAAAATATCTTTCATACTAGGGGCTTAAGGTCTGATCTGATTGCATTAAATCACTGACACTCATTTGCTAATGCCTGCTAGTGCTTTTTATGGCACTGCAAGTAATACTGTAAAGCATATTTCAGCTTACACTCTTTTGATATTGTCACTCACAAAACAGTATCTGATGTGTTCAGAGGGACGCTTTGACATTGACGAAAAGGATCAGTTTAGTAAAGAGAAATAGGCTGAGTTTGCACAACAAAGAAAGCACTTTCCGGGAATTATGAAGTGTGGCAACGAGGGTGGTGGCTGGGATGTTTGCCCATATCTAAAGTGACTTTTGATTTACTTGTTGCAGTTGGGATACAGACTATACTAACTGGTCAGTTTCCCAATATCATGTGCCTTTCAACTCTTTGTGTATACAAGCCCTAGAGTATATGGCTATATAAAAAAAGTCATACCAGGGAGGCCAAGAGGCGAGTTCTAGAGATCCTAACCCATCTAAAAAACACTACATGCAGCTCAAATGAAATTGACACCTAGCAGCAGTTCAAGACTTTATTAGGAAAGTGGCTGCTGTGATAACATAACTGCAATCACATGCTCAGTTGGATCTGGGGGTTTTGGTGGCCATGGAAGACGCCTGAAGTCTCTGTCATGCTCCTCAAACCATCTGTGCACAATTCTTGCATGGTGGATGGGTGCACTATCATATCAGCAGTAGCCATCACTATCAGGGTACAAAGTGCAGCATTGTTGAGTAGACTTGATCCACAGCAAAGCATAAGTAAACTGCAGCATTCGCTCGGCCTTATATAGTAACCAAGGGACCCAAGGTATACCAGGAGAACATGCCTCACATCAAATCGAATCGGGGTAGACAGGTCCTTATAAAAGTGCTGGTATATTACAGTAGGTATTTTAATGCCTGCCTGGTGGCTTATTATCACACTTTTCACTTCCTTTTCTTAGTGGTATTTTAATTTCCTGAAATCGAAGTTATCTTAGCGATACAGAGGAAACATGCGTCAGATGGTTATGACCTTGCAAGGCTGACAGAAATTTCAACTCACAGGAACAACACTGAGGGCACATGTAATTTTAACTGCTGTGAATTCTAACCAGCCCCTACAAAGACCTTTAAGAGAGCATTCGTCTTATCAGCCTGTCAGCAGCTGGTCCATTGAAAAGGCAGAGGTGAAGAGATATTGCACAAAGCAGCTATGGCACAATCACAGATGCAATTTTTGGTAGCCTTTTAAACTTTAACTAAATTTATGAAAATGAGACTGGACATTAGGAAAGGTAGTCTAGTTCTAATCGGGTCTGTGAAATCAGATGATCGTCTATCAAATAGATTCTATTCTTGCACTGAGGCCTCCCCATCCCATCTCAGCTGCAGGGTTAGGATTTCAAAATGCTGTCGTGTCATCCAGGAGAATAATTTACCTTGAAGAGCAAATAGCTTCAAATATCACTTTAATTGCCTTCTGAAATGTCCTCTGCTAATTTTATGCAGCTGCCCATCAATCTGAGTGGTTACTCCAATACGTTTACTCCCTTTACCTGTTTTTAAACTCTGTCAGCTCCACATACTCTCTGTGTATGTAGCGTAGAGTATGTGGGGCTGGCAAAGTTAAAAGGTCATATTGTCAAATTATTTCAATGGAATGCTTAGTGCTGGTATCACATGGTAGGTATTCCCACCACCAGATCTGTCCCCTGGATAAGCTCCTATATAGCAGATCTTACCCCCCAAATAAACTACCATAATCAGCAGCCATGGCAGATCCTCCCTCCCCAGGGCAGATCTACTCCCTTAACACCATAAAACACCTACCTGCTGTTTAATATCTCGTTTCAACTCATTAATTGTTCAACAGAATTGAGGTGAGATTTAAGATCCAGTAGAATTAACCCAACCCTGAACCCAGGAGATCTCAGCCACAGAAACAGCTACTGAACAAGCAGACAGAACTGACAGGCAGCGACTGTGGGTCAGCTCCCAGCTACTCATGATCTGTCCTAGAATTAGATATAAAGGTAATCTCTGTATTTCACAAATCATTCCTGCAACCTTCTATTCAGTAACCTTGGATGCCTTCCATTCTTAAATCAGTGCCACTGTTAACAATGGGATTATGTGCCACCATCAGCTGAATTACCCTGACTGGCCTCCTTAACCTAATGTCTCTCCACTTTGCAAACCTATCCATACTGAGCAAATCGTGTTAATGTATTTATTTATATCTATGTGTATGTCCCGTTCCAGTATGTATGACTTTGAGTTTCTGTGTTACAGTTTTTCCTGCTGACATGGAGACAGCAGTTCTAATTTTAAAACCACAGCAGTTTTATCAGGCTCTAATCGGATCGCTCACCAAGGATGCCAGCTGATTACTCACATGGCCAGCACAGCATTAGGCCTAAAACCCTTGTCTCTACATCAAACAGAGTTTGCATGAGCTTTAAATTCTCAATTATTTAGAAAACACTGACATCTTTAACCAAAGGTTAAGAAACAAGTCAAGATTGCATAAGATAAATACTCTGCTTCCTACATTACAAACACATTTTTCATGTAATCCTACATTACAAACACATTTTTCATGTAATCCTAAACACATCTCAGCAGACTTTGATTTGAGGGAGAGGGGCTTTTAAGCTGTGGAATCCCATGAAGTGTGCCCCTCCATCCGGTTCTGCTGGACACAATAATGCGATGCCATCATTAGGAGTCTGAAACAGCCATTAACACTGGCAGCCTTTGAGGGCTATACCTCACTTACAGGGAAGTATTACTACAGTGTTATACAGTGTACTTTTAAGCTACTGGACACAAAGATTAGAGATGGATTGAAAGCCAAAATGTGTTTGAAAGCACTCTTATTCTGCTAAATGTCTTCAATCTTTCCATTTGAGCAAGGACAATAACTTGGTTTTAAAGAATGTTAGGGATGTGTTGAATTACTCTCTCGTGGAAATAAAATGTCTTCTGGCCCTGGGTTCCCCTGAGCACAGATTTGTTTGAAAGGCAGTAATAATGTATAATGCCCTGTGAGGTGCTGATTGCCTCCACCTTTGGAATATACAGTTACTGTGCAGACTGGAAGCATTCCAGGTGACTCAAACCACTGGGCTACTTTACACACTGCCCTGCAACTTCCACTTAAAGCTCAAAGTCTACAACCATTCGAAACACATTTCTTTTGAGGTAATTCCTCTTGTGCTGAAGACTGAGCTTTTAGTTTAGTTTTCAAGACTTTCAGTTGTTTCAAGCAGCTCCCAATTAGCACTAATCTTGGGCTTTGTGAACCCAGCCACAGGGGAGGTAGAATATACTTGATGCATGCACGACAGGTCATTCTAAATAACATAATCTCTTAGAATCATCTTTTATTTTAATGATCCGGCAGGATACCGACATCATCAAAATCTTTCATGGGCAACAACACCGACAGTGGCAGTGCCCCTTCAAGAAGGCTTACTATTGGCTTCCTGGCCCTGAAAATGATGATAACATGTCACCGATTTGTATGAAGTGCAAGGCTAAACTGCATCTGAAAATAGAGGGCAGAATTATTTGGCAGCGATCCAGTACCTCCCATAGGGGGAACCCTTATGGTCCACAGCACAGTCACTGCAGAGAGTGGCGACACATTACTGGATGGACGCCAAACAACCAAAAGAGAATCCATGGTAGTCTTCTTGGAAATAGGTTAAACAGAATAACTGCCGATAAGATCATTGAAGTTGACCGACATTCCTTAAATCATGCAACTTTAAGCAAGATGAATCAGACCGAGATAGAGTTTTATTAGATTATGAATTGATCAGTTTGCCCAGCCTTACCTGTAAATAATTCCTCTTTCATGCAGAAACATGAGTGCCGAGGTAATCTGAGCTGTGTAAAACCGGCTGAGGTTCCTCAAACTTCCGAGATTTCTGGATGTGGAACATGAGGTCGCCACCGCTCACAAACTCCATCACGAAAAACAGCCGATCCTGCAAGAGGGCACAAAAGATACATTTTTAATGGTTGCTTATTGCTGTAAAGCACCTTGGGCTTGCTTGATTCCAATGCAATTGAGTTTTAATTGAAGCTAGCTGTGTGGCTACATGTATTGTACAGGTTGTTTTTAAAAATGGATAGCAACAGTTACTGTTGTAGTAATTAGTAATGTGTGCAGTGATTTTTATTGGGCTGATTAACAATTGACATCACGAAGATGCTGCAAAATGATCTGTCGATCTTGGGCAGGTGTTGTGACTCTTGGTCTCCCAGTTCATGGCCTGTCATTGACAGAGTGTGTCTGGTTATACCGTCTCCCCAGGTTTGAAATTGCTGGCTGTGAGCACCCAAGACAGCGAGCCACAGTATGCTGCCCTGGTCCAGCCTCCAACATGCCGATTGCACGAAGACGCTGCTCTCTTGACAGACGTGGCATATTGTTTTTTTCTGTGATTTTCTTTATTGCTTTTATTGAAGCTTGCAATTCAACAACTGAAATCACTCCATATCCAGTGTCCAATCAACTGTCTCACTAATTAGGTGATTAAGTGAATATGCTTCAGTCACTCAAGCGTGTCATGGCCAAGGATGAATGATCGAAAGTGATTAAAAGAAATCAAAAACATTTTGTCAATGTCCATCATTTATATACCTTATTTTTTTTTATATATATATATATATATATATTTTAACTCATTGTAATAAGTTGGTAAGTGACCCTTACTTGTGATTACCATACTTTATGATTAAGTAATTTACAGTAAATTTAATCAACATCATCATTTCCAAATGCTTTCAACATGGTCACTAAAATTGCAAAAGAAAATGTAAAACCGCTCATGCACAGAGAAACAGACTTAAACGACTGCCTGTTTATTAGACCCTTAATCTTGGTCACAGCTTTTTTAAAGAAACAAAGCAATCACTGCCCTTGACAAACTGGATGCACAACACTGTTGCCTAGGAAAGTTTGAGCTTTAGACAAAACACTAAACTCTTGCCTGTCAAGCAAGTTATATTGGATTCCTCTATGTAGGAGGAACTCATCTACAATAGCTTTGTAGTATCCAGTCCCCACTATCACATGCTTTAAAATTCTTGGGTTCCCAGTTGTATTACAGATATATTTCCATGTGTTTAAACAAATAACAATTTGCCTTTGTTATGCATTTCAAGGGACAGCAACCCTTCTCTCGTAAATGTGTGAAAACATTACTGCCAGCCAAAACCTGAAGGCTGCCACCTCAATAGACTAGATATGTATGAAGCCAGTGTGAATGAAACAGCATTCAAGTGTTAGTTCAGACGAAAGCCTTTTGGTGCCGGCAGCAAAACACTAATGTGACACTCTGACAAGGAAATCGTTATTCAACTGGTTTAATATACGCATTAAAAGGTAAAGAGCCCCCACACTGTTTAAAAAGTATGTTTTAATAATAATAAAACAAGACTTCCTGATATCACACGATCAAATACCAAAAGTTACATTAAGACTTTGTCTGTTTTACATAATACAAAGGGTGTTATCTGAATAATAAAATGAATTATGGTATTACTATTAATAGTTCTGAAACACCCTCCTTTTTGGGGGCTTAGAAATGTGTCTGCAGTATTAAGAATTAGATCGAATCTAAGCTGACATGTGTAGCAGGCTTTCGTGACTGGAGTTTTCTAAACAGTGGTGTGTGGAGCTCCTCTCTCGGCTCAGATACATTATTAATAAAGAGAATCACACTGCTTGACATACAGTCAGTTATTCCACATTCAAGGGTTGATTCTTCAGGAATTATGAGGTTTGGTCAGAATCTGAGTGGATGGAAAAACAGATATTTTTTCCCCAAAATGTATTCTTTACTTAAGAATCAAATGAAATGTGCAAATAACCTATGGCTATTCTCCTCTACATTTACCCCATAGATAGTTTTAGGGCTCAGAGTTTAATCTAATTGGTGTTGCAAGGTAATTGATCCTGTATGATAAGAATGTAATTACACTTGCTTTGTGTTTGTGTCTCTAATTATTACATCAATGCACTCTGCAGAAACAGGGGGTATTTAACCACACATAATGATACCCTTTGAAGAGAAGGAATAAAACAAAACTACTGATAGCACAGTTACATGTACTGAGATGTAGAATACCATATACAATTGATTTATTTATTTTAAAGTATTATTCTTTTGAACATTTCTCATTTGTGGAACTGCTAAAATACCACACTGCCCTTTAGCGCCCCTGCTGGTAATGCAGGTTTGAGCAGCTAAGATTTCCTCCATTTCTGCCCAGTGCATTGACGAAATAAAGATAAACACATACACAGATGTATTCCCATCAATCAGTTCCAGCTATAAAACCTGCTCCAAAGTCGTCTTGCAATGCTATAAAACAGCAACAACTCAACAGAGCAGTGCCTTTCAGCACACATCATTTTAAAAGTATCAAAAAGTAAAAGAACACTCTCTGTTGACTTTCTCTGCCGGCTCTGGGAGGACACTGCAAGGTCGATTTGTTGACAAACTGCAGATGGAAAACGCTTGTTCTAAGCTACATGTTTATGTCCGACTGAATCAAACCGGGGAAGCTTGTTCCTAACTACATTGATACAGCACAAGTTTAAGTGTCTTTTAAAAAAGTAAAAAATAAAACAAAATTGGGACGCCATGGCAGAGCGTATTACCCTGATGAAACCTCAGCAATTCCTATTCAGACCACAACACTACCAGCAATGGCAATGGATTTGGAACAGAACTAATGCAAAGTGATCCTATGGAAGAGCACCAGTATTGATACGGCACCATTGTACTGCTATGGACTACAACTGGGTGAGCAAAGGCTCATCAAATTGGGGGAGCTGTTCCCAAAATACAGCCTTCTCAACTCAGTAAAATGTCAAGATCTATGGCTATAGTATTACAAATAACTTTCTGAACAAGTTTCATCAAATGCTGCATTCGGTTCTGAACATACACATCCTCCACAGTAGGTGGCAGCAGAGAGCAATGGTGTTCAGGGATCAGCTCCAACCCAAACCGCACTCAAGCTCAAGAGTTTAAATTAATCATTGTGAATGCAGGTTCAATATTATAATTATTTTTGTATTGAACTGCCCAAATACTGGGTTCCAAATATCCTTTGTTCCCATGCATACAGCTTGATTGATAACATTACAAATGAACACCATGAATCTCTCCTGCATGCAAACACACCAGTTTGTGTTTTTTTTTTCGTGTGTCCACTAGCTGTTGGGGCTCATGTGATAAAAATAGCTGACCTTTTTTCCCTGTAAGCTATTGACAAGCAGAGTGCTGCTGTGCCCAACTGCTACCGTCAATAGAACAAGGCAACGACGCAGCTCTGGAAATTAGCAGCTCCATTAATTGATCTAAATAATTCAAAGCACATCATGTGAGCTCTTAGCTAATTCTGGACACTAGACAGTGTACTCCTTACCTCAAAGGCAGTTTGCTGAGTGAGAAAAAATAGACCCTTGAGAGAAACCTGCTAGCAACTGTCAGGCATCCTTTAGTCTTTTTAAAAACTAAATTGGACACAGAAATGTTTTATTCAAAGCAACAAGGCCCATTTTAGCACTTCTTGGCTTCCCAATTTGAAAAAAAAATCTACAGGCTGAACTATTAACTCTCCAATGAATGTTTTAGCTTTGCAGCAACGTAATGGCCTGGTTTTCTGAAATATACATGCGTGCAAGTCTGTAAATGCATTGTGCACATCTGCTACTGCCTGGGCAATCGAAGCTTCAGACAGGTGGATTCCAGCTGTAACCCCTCCCTTTAGAACTCTATTTATTGAATAAAGACATCATTTAGTTTTGATTCATTAAACATTGTTTCAACAAGCAAATATAATAGCTGATGGAATTGTTCCCAGCTTCCACGCTGCTGTTAAACCCCTGGGCTGTGCTGTGCAGTGATTAGTGCTGTCCAGCTTTAGTGCATCACAGTTCTTTACTGGTTTGTTTGTTTTTTCCAGTTCCTCTGGCTTTAAATGTATCACCTTTTAATTAAATGTCTTCTTTTAAACTACCTACACCCCTGAAAATAAATCATGACGGTATTATAAACTCAATGCTGTAAATCATGTTTACTAGCTGCTGTAAATACATAAACACAAATTCAGAGCTACCATACAGTAATGTTGTTGCGATTTAGTCAAAAGAAAATATTGACCAAAAACATAAACCTGCATTTTTATACACAACAAAGCAAAGGTCCTCTTGTTAGTCAGGGCGAGTTAAGAGATAATGTAACGAATGGTATTGATCCCTCCACACAACTGATAACACCATCAAGGGCAAAGAGAAGAGGGTTTCTCCCAGACCCTAAGCCTTCATGTCAAGGATTAAACAGTTGGTGATAGTACAGGAATGAGATAAGGCTAGAGGTCTAGGATTTGCAACTGCTCATGTTCAAGTACTGCCAGTAACTGCAAATTAAGCAGCTTTTCAACGCTTCTCTGTAAAAACCGGAGCAATTGCTGCCACCTTGTGGTTAGATCTTCAAATTGCACAGCAAATGATTATTGCATTCCCAATGGAACATCTATTTAGCAAAGCGTGATTCTGAAGTCATTTTGTATTTAGAAAAACACCTCACATAATTGTAGTAAAAAAGACCTGGGGTAGTCCTGTCTCAGCACCTCCATGGTTTAATATATTTCTTAAATCATATCAGCAACTATCGACAACCTAAAATGAACAAACCATTACAATGTTCACATTTACACAATTACAACCTATACAGTACAAGTTTGTAAATAGATAGCGAGATGACAAGCAAATGTTTGGTACAGTTGTCGTCTTCTAAATCTCATTTTCCATTTTTATTTATTTATTTATTTATTTTAAATATATGTATATTTTTCCAGATTTTTTCTAAGTCATACCTTCATAACACATTTTTACTGCACTTTATGCTAGCTGCAATGTGCCTGCTTCATCAGGCAGGATGTGTGTGGTTCAATGTCAGCTGACTCCGGAAACATCACGAAAATTTTTGAAAATTTTCCAACAGGAAGTCTTTATCTATCAATGCCTGTATGGGTCATTCTAACTGGACCAAAATCTGGGGAGGCGTTTCCTCTGGCTGATGATACAGAAACCGCATGCGATTGAGCACATGGTGCCAGAGCAGGAGAACAAACTGTAACTGATGTAACTCAAACATTTCTATAATTCACTGAAGAGACTGAGAGACATACTTTCAAAGTGTTACTTCCAGTCTTTAATTAACTCCTTCAAAAACCCTGGAGTAAACGCTTTGAGAGTATGGCCTCAGAGTACCTTCCTTGTTCCAGTGGAGCTGGAACAACCCTTAAGTAATATCTTTAGAATTCCTCTGTGGACCTCTCGGGTAGATCTGCATGCGAGCTGTCTCTTACCGGAGTCTGGAAGCAGCAGAAGAGCTGGGTGAGATAGGGGTGGCTCCCCGCCATCGACAGGACCCTCTTCTCAGTCATAGTGCACTCCACGTCATCGTCCTGCAGGATAATGTCCTTCTTCAGCACCTTGACTGCAAACACCCGCTCACAGCCTTTCTGCTTGGCCAGCATCACCTGCAGCGCAAGGCAAAGACACAGGGGCTGGGTTACAAGATGAAGGATCCACTGCAGCCACACTGAAATCACTTGAAACAAAGGTTTACTGCAGAGGAAAACAAGTGAAATCCAAGGAGGTAGGGAGAACAGGTGGCCCTCAAGAAATCTGTTCTTGAAAGGTGGTGCTATAAACATCCAGGAAACCAGGAAGGTGTCACATTGACAGCAGCAGAAAAGGCTAATGGTATTGCCTTGTTAAATTACTGGATGTAGCTCTCATCACCATATTGGGCTGTAAATAGGAGGTACATCTCCGTTGATTCATTTTTACATTTATTTTAAAACATAAATGGGAAGTTCACAAGACAATGGAGGGAATCATGACATGATCTCAATAAGAAACAGAGCAAGATTAAATAAAAATCAAGGACTACCAACCTTCCCAAAGCTGCCTTTCCCCAGAACCTGAAGGAAGGTGAAATCTCCAATGCCTAACTTCTGCTCTGCGTCGCTGTTTTTCGATCGACTGTCGCTCTTGCTTACTTTTCTGGATCCTGTTTCACTGCTGTTATTATTACTTGCCTGTAGAAATAATACAAAGCATATACCGTGTATATTTTCACATGTGATAGACAATAGACTGCCACCTTGTGGCAACTCTCGGGATGGTCAACATTTGGAGCACTGGACAGTAAACAGAATGAACAGTATATGAGGATAACGGAGTTATCAGAAATAGTCATTTACTGCTAAATTGGACATTTGCAAAATGAATAGTTAATGGCGCCATTACCCAATAAATAAATGTAAAATCGAATGGTCTGTCCCATAGGTGCAGAAAAGAAATAAACAATTAAGTACCAAAGAGCCCCTTTGGAGAGGCCTCCAGCTTGCAGCCCCATCTCCGCTAGTTTATTAGCCAGCTCCACACTGTTCACTCCGCAGCTGGGAGCCACGTTGCCCTTGCATCGGATGTGCACGCTCATTTTACAATCTGGAATGAAAAAATGGAAACGCCGTCACTAAGGCTCCCCTCTTGCTCTCCGTTAGACACAGCAGCCTACTTAAAACAAGTTTTAAAACAAGTGGAGTGTAAAGGGTTTTTCCTTCCTCTCCCACCCCCATGTAATGTTGGGATTACTTCAGCGCCCATTTAGTTTGGGAACCACTGCATTGCAGTATGTATATCACAACAGTGTTTACCACTGGGTGTCCGAAATATGTTGTACAATTATGTTCTAGTTGGATAGTCCCTGTGTAGAATTGATGATCTCCTGTAACTATTTAAAATGAAAAAAAGGACCATTTATTTGATCCCAATATGGACACCAAACTACAGCTTGGTATTTGCTTGTATCCTTTTAGCTTAGCGAATGAAAAGTGCTCACTTTTACACTGCAGGCCCTGTTTCACCAGACCCCACAGCAGAGACCCGCAGTGGTCACAGAACGTGGGCACCTTGAAGTTGTAAACATTGAACTTGTGAGGGATGTTGATGCTGAAGCCTTGGTTAGTTGCCTGCAAACACAGAAGAGTACATTGCATGATCTCACACACTGCTGCCCAGTTAATTGCAGTATACATTTATAAAATGAAGTGATGCGTGGAACACCTGATTGTTTGTAAAAGTGCACATGACAGCTACCCAAATTTATACCAATTCCTCCTCAAGCTAAGTGGCCCTACGGAAGCTAAAATAGGTCCTTATAATCTGCCTTACCTTACTTGAAACTTAACAATATAGAAATCACACAAATACTACCAACCTGTCGTACAATCAATCATTGATCTCTGTGTATGATAGTTAACTAAATACTTTATTATCTTTAATTGAAAAAATGATCTGTGTGTTTATTTAATACTGTTAAATAAAACTTACTTACATCCATTCATCAAACCTATCTAGTACTTACTTATCAATTAAAATGTTGATCTTACACTGATTAATGTAATTACAGTGAGTACTAAGCACAGCACCCAACACAAACGAGAGTGTTAGACAAATTATTACTTGCTGTACAGTTGCTGTGTCAAAGTAGTACATTTAGTACCAGCATCAACAGTGAGGGGGCAGCAGAGAGATTTTTACTAACTAACATTTTATAACAGCAGCAAATGCATCTATTCACTATTTAACAACAGTAGTGTTCAAAAGTTTCAAAATCAACAAATTTATCCAGGGCAACTTACAATTGTTACAAGATATCACATTATTTTTACATACAATTACCCAGTTGGGTTTTTACTGGAGCATTCTAGGTAAAGTACCTTGCTCAAGGGTACAGCAGCAGTGTCCCCCACCTGGGATTGAACCCACAACCCTAACCGCAGAGCCCTAACCACTACACACTGCTGCCCGCAAGGTTAGGGGTGGGGACTGTATTGCTCATGTTTCCTCACTCAGACCCCTTCCAAAATACCCTGGTATCTCTGAACAGATGATGATCTCCTCTTTAAAAAATATGCCAAGTATATTAATGAGCAAGACATCTCACAAGTAGAATGGTACTCCAAAATGTTCTTCTTTTTCTAGGAAAGCAGTACAACATGATGAGAGTTTGTTGCTGGATAACTACACTCAAGACTACTTTCTCACTAAATATCTTGGGATAGATAGATAATTGTCTCCTCTTTAAATATGCAAAGGACTTTTGAACACCACTAGTAAACCAGCTGCAAGCAGAGACATGTTCAAAACTTTGAAAACTACTGCATAGCACTGGTAAACCAGCTGCAAGCAGAGACATGTTAAAAGGCGACACTGTCAGCTGCAGATGTAGAATTCATATCAAAAGTATCAATACCACAAAACAAACATTCAAGTGTGAAACCCCACAGAAACACGGCTAATGAAAACCCCGAGGCTGGGAGAACAAAGAGGGCCGTGCTGTCAGTTAATAACTCGATTTTTACTGTTTTTTTTTTTTTAAAATCTGTGAATTTAAAAATGTAACTTCAATTTCATTACCTCTTCCATTGCAGGCTTTTTCATGCGAGGGCACGCCGAGACGATGAGCTGGTGACATCGTTTGTGCACGACACACGTGCAGACTGAAACCCAGAAGAGACACAGATGCATTAGAAGGGCCCCCACTGGCTTGCTATTTAAAACATCGACGGAAAGGGTCAAACTGATGGATGATCGGACGGACGGGTACACTGTAAGATTCCCATTTAGCAGCTCTAATATATGCATTTACTTGCAGGAACTGCTCTGTGGTTTGACGGAGCGAGATAAGCTTTGATCAACACATTTGTCTTGACAGTTACATTTACCCACCATGACAGTCACGTTAAAAGAAGTTCAGCAATAAGTTATTACGATGCCCTCTATAACTTGTGCACAGTATATCAAAGTTCATCACAAGAGGAAAAGCTGTTCTCTAGATATGATGAAATGTAAGCCCATGAAGTGTTAATTATAAAATCAGAGGATGACGATGAGCTACTGGCCCTGGATGACAAAGGCCAGCCCTGCAGACATCTGCTTGACCTCAATGAGTGGCCACTAGGGGACGCTGTAGTGCGGGGAGGTGACTCAGTCCTTGCCCATTCAGTCTCCTTAACATACAGAAGCATTCGAACAATTTGAAGCTCTCAGTACATTAACAAAATAATGGATTAAAACAGCAGCAGCTGGTCACAGAAAAGGTAACATACCTTGACACTGATACCCCTGTCTCCCAAACACTCCCTGCAATAAAACCAAATGAAAACCAACTGAGTGATATGAAAACAAACAGACATTTAAAGACAGAGCACAGTGTTGTGGATATTATTAGTAGCTCAATTATTTATCGTTGCTGATTTACTGTGTTGAGTTGTTTTTTGCTTGCTTCAGTGTGTGTTTTGTTTTTTAAACTCATTAAAGTACCAAATAAATTTTATGGGGGAAGAAAAAACACAAGCTGTATTTATGTAATTTCATACATTACATTTACACTTAACTTTTGTGGTTAACATAATTAGAGTAAGTTATCATAACAATATAGTTAAAGAGACAATTAAAATAGCAGGTAGATGCCAGTTTAAAATGCTTCAAACAATTACAAAGTGGCCTGTCCTCAAATGAGATCAATGGCACTTAATGGGTTCATAATGAACATTTTTACTATGCTGAGTGCAGCGTATGATGAGTGGGCTTGTTGTGTTGAAACAGTATGTTCAATGGGGTGGAAAGACCCTTACCAGATGAAGTCTCTGCAATGCGAGCAGAAGGTCGGCTGGCGCAGGTAGGTTGACATGAACTTGTGCCCGCTGACCTGGTGCACTCGCCGCGCACCGCCCCCTGCCGCTTCCTGGAGAAGTGCTTGAAGGTCCGTCCATTGGCTGTCGCTGTATCTAAAACAAAGAGCCAGCATGCCACTCGGTCAATGTGTACCCAGCATGGTCAATGTGTACCCAGCATGCCACTCGGTCAATGTGTACCCAGCATGGTCAATGTGTACCCAGCATGCCACTCGGTCAATGTGTACCCAGCATGGTCAATGTGTACCCAGCATGCCACTCGGTCAATGTGTACCCAGCATGGTCAATGTGTACCCAGCATGGTCAATGTGTACCCAGCATGCCACTCGGTCAATGTGTACCCAGCATGGTCAATGTGTACCCAGCATGGTCAATGTGTACCCAGCATGCCACTCGGTCAATGTGTACCCAGCATGGTCAATGTGTACCCAGCATGCCACTCGGTCAATGTGTACCCAGCATGCCACTCGGTCAATGTGTACCCAGCATGGTCAATGTGTACCCAGCATGCCACTCGGTCAATGTGTACCCAGCATGGTCAAATGTGCACCCAGCATGCCACTCGGTCAATGTGTACCCAGCATGGTCAATGTGTACCCAGCATGCCACCGCCGGTCAATGTGTACCCAGCATGGTCAATGTACCCAGCATGCCACCGGTCAATGTGTACCCAGCATGGTCAATGTGTACCCAGCATGCCACTTGGTCAATGTGTACCCAGCATGCCACCGGTCAATGTGTACCCAGCATGGTCAAATGTGTACCCAGCATGCCACTTTCGGTCAATGTGTACCCAGCATGGTCAAATGTGTACCCAGCATGCCACTCGGTCAATGTGTACCCAGCATGGTCAATGTGTACCCAGCATGGTTAATGTGTACCCAGCATGCCACTCGGTCAGTGTGTACCCAGCATGGTCAATGTGTACCCAGCATGCCACCGGTCAATGTGTACCCAGCATGGTCAATGTGTACCCAGCATGGTCAATGTGTACCCAGCATGCCACTAGGTCAATGTGTACCCAGCATGCCACTCGGTCAATGTGTACCCAGCATGGTCAATGTGTACCCAGCATGCCACTCGGTCAATGTGTACCCAGCATGGTCAATGTGTACCCAGCATGGTCAATGTGTACCCAGCATGCCACTCGGTCAATGTGTACCCAGCATGCCACTCGGTCAATGTGTACCCAGCATGGTTAATGTGTACCCAGCATGCCACTCGGTCAATGTGTACCCAGCATGGTCAATGTGTACCCAGCATGGTCAATGTGTACCCAGCATGCCACTCGATCAGTGTGTACCCAGCATGGTCAATGTGTACCCAGCATGCCACTCGATCAGTGTGTACCCAGCATGGTCAATGTGTACCCAGCATGCCACTCGGTCAATGTGTACCCACACAGCCCGTAGTCACATTCAAAGCTTTCCTGAAATGACTGCTCCCTGGACCATCTAAAAGAGGTCTTCATACCCATGTGCTTAAACATGGGAAATATATCAATATAGTATGTATCTGCTATAAATACAAGGTTGATGGTCCTATAAATCTCTGCAGGTCATTTTGTTTCTGTTCAGTCTCACCATTACTAAATCCACCTTTTATTCATATTTAACCCTCATTTTAAAGTCCTGTGATTTATGAAACTGGTTAGCACATTTTTAAAAATGGACCAATATGGTATCATACATAAAACCTTAAAGCATTACTGAAATGTCATTAAGATTTACATGAGATTGTGGCATTATGCTTTAATATTCTTTTGCTTTTAAAGTACCCTATCTGTCATCAGCGGCACAACAGTTTCATGTGAAGCAATCACAACATTATACTGTACCGCAACCCCGATGCTGAGGCAATACTATCTACTTTTGCAATAGGTAGAAAACAGCAATTTCTTGTTACAAGACGTGATTATGTGAGGGGCAGGGGTGTTCGGTGCATTGCTAAGGTTTTGGTATTGCTCGCTCTTCCACACCATGTCATTTATGTAGCATTGGACATTATTTATAGTTATTTTAATCATTTTGTTTTGTAAACGCAAACATATCTGATTAAGACCATGTGCATTACAAGCCTGTGGAAATCAAGCTCTCTTTGTGGGTTTTGTAGTCTTGCCAAACTGGCCTCAAGATGCAGGAAACAGATTCAAAACACTTCAGTCGAGTTTTGCTAAATATCGTTCTCTGTCCTCTGTCTCGATCCCTCAAAGTCACCGTTTACAGTCCACCGTCTCCCTAGCAGGCGTCTCTCATTTATCATTTATAACCACTGACACCTGTACATGCACAACATAATGTTCTAACCCTGCCTGCACAGCATGTATTGAGCTGTGAAGACAGAGACAAGTCCGTGGCTAAAAATGTTCATCAGGAAGCTCATCTGTGAAGTAACACCAATACCTATTTTGTTATACAAGTTTTCAGCACTAAATTCAAACTTTTAATGAGCAAGAAGCTTCAAATTGTCATTTCACTTGCTTTTTTCATTTCCCTTACTTACTGTAGGTCATGCAGCAATGTGACCTTTCCACACTGCCAGACCCACCTACTTCACATTTATACAGACAAACTGAGACAGACAATTATACAGAGAGACTGGCTGGAGCTGTCAGAGTTAATTGACACACTATCACACTATCTGTTAGTTGCACTATCTAACCATCAATGACTTCTGTACAGAAAGGAAATTTCAATTCTGCAGTAAACAGATTATTTCCATCCTACTGCCACCTGGGGGAGCAGTAAACTTTCTGTAAGGACACAGAGACAACTTTGATATTCAAATCAACTGGAAACTACAGGTTACTTTATGAGGGCACTGCAAAGCTGTTTTTAAATACGAACTGAACCTTGACTAATCAAATCAGTTCCCTGAAAATCTTTATTTACTCAACATGGATCATAAGTAGATAAAAAGTACAATACAATATGGGTGCCTCAAGTCTCACTGGGCGGTCTCCTCTGCAGAATTTATTTGCAAGCACAGGCAGTATTTCACAAAAACGCATAAGAACATAAGAAAGTTTACAAACGAGAGGAGGCCATTCGGCCCATCTTGCTCGTTTGGTTGTTAGTATCTTATTGATCCCAGCTATTCAGGTGCGATCATCAGGCTATATAGGCTTCTAGGGCCTCTGGCTGTGGCAGAGATACCTAATAAATAACTTAGGGCAAAAGGTTCAACACTGAGGACGATGCACCTCCAAGAAGGCAGGGGCGCCATTTAGGGGGAGCAGTTGCCCCTCCCCCACCTGCGTGTTTCATACCACTTGTTAATTTAGGAACAATACACAATAATGCAGACCTGTCAACTCTCACTTATTTGTCAGAACTTTCACGTTTTTTGGATACTTCTCCCAGTCAGATACTTTCTTCCAGTATTTTGCTCAAAACTCTACTGTTAAATCTTTATGTCAGCAAACCTTTCATTTCTACAAAAGGCATGCTGTGGTTACTGCAATCCCCGTCTGTACCTAGCAGGGTTTAGGACCTAGGGGTATATATATATATATATATATATATATTATAGCGATCTTAGTTAACACAGACAGAGCGTATATCGGGCTCATGTCTTCATGTGTGATTACGTCACCTACCAGCCCTGCTGCTGCCTTCCCCTGTGCACTATATATATATATATATATATATATATATATATATATATATATATATATATATATATATATATATATGCAAATTTGAAGCTTATGCAGAGATCTTTACATGTTGTGACTAGTTCAGGAAATCTGTCGAGACATGTTCCCAGACTCACACATTGCAAAGTATTCTGCACGAAAGTCTAAGTCAAACAAATAGTGAAAGAGCATTTCTATTACAATTTCAGCATCAACATTGCTTTAGAAATTCAGATTGATTGATTGATACTATGTGTTCATATACAGCAATAGTGTGTTCATTTAAAATAGAAGATAGTTGACAATGAAATGTTACTGACAGTTACTGTTTTTCCCGTCAATTATGTTAACTCTACTTGCAGGCAATCCATTCAATATTAACTAAAGTGTAAATCTTCATGTTTTGTTCATTTTTACTAATAATACAGAACTAAAAAGAAAAAATAGATCTTACAACAATCAGATTATTTACATTTTTGCAACCTTAATTGTTTTCTTTTGTTTTAGAAAAATAATTTCCCAAACTTCCATTTGAGAGAATTATTTGTAAATGTAATATAAGCTGTATTTGTAGCCTAATGAACTCGAGTCATAGGAGAACTTTTTAAACCAGGCACCACACACTCTCTACAGCAGCTTTCAAACTCATGGTACTGCGACCGCCTTCTACCAAATTAAAATGACTGAACGACCCCACTGCCCTGTGTTACTGCATAATAGTTAGTATTGAGAAGTAAAACCTGCATTACAAGGCAATATCAACAAAACTAATATAGAAATTGCTTATTTTTACAGCCAATAGCATAAAAAAATACATTAAAAAAATTTTAGAAGATTGTGATCTTATAGAAACTTAAAAATAAGGCTTTATTTGGAACTGGGTCTGCACGCCGCAGGTGCAGATTGCTTAGCCTTAAAAGTTGCCTGTTTGTCCTGTGTTGGTAGTTTTGTTATCGTATGAGTTATAAAAATATAGGAAATAATCACAGAAAATGCTCCCGTAATAAACAGATTTTTAAGTTTTTATCTGCAATAAAAAAAACAAGAACATAAAGTTGCCCCCACCCCAACTGAAATCTGAAATGGCGCCCCTGCAAGAAGGGTCAGAACAGGAAATGCTCTTTGTGTTCTCAGCATACACTGAAATGGTTTCCTGCTAGAGGTAAAACTAGTTACGTGTGCTGTAAAAAGAATTAGTTCAGGATTTACAGTAACAGGGAAGTATTTGGTGTCACTGGAAGGGGTAATTCAGGAAGCTTGAACTACATAGGAACTGAACTGAAATTCTCGAGCCCTTCACACTCTGTTAAACGCTGACAGATGTTACTTCTCATTTAAGAGGTTAGTCACGGCACCTCGAGTACTGCTGACTGGACAAGCAGCGTCAGCTTTGGAGTTGCTAAAAGTCCTCTCACATGGCAGTTGGAAGGAGCTCAATCCTCTGCAACATGCTGATGATTCATTCCTTTATCGAAAGAGAGCCTGAAACGTGATTGTACAGCAAGTGCATTAGACTTATAAAAAACACACACTCTTTCTTCACTGTCATTTATCTGATCTGAAGAGAGTCCTATCACTGTTGCCCTGGACTTTGACCTGCACTCACTCAGCTGAGTTCTGGTATTCTCAGTGCTTTAATTTTTTAAAACCAGGTTTCAGATGGATTCTGAACTTGCAAAGACTGCAAAAAAACATGCATTATGCATGCAAAAACAGGATTTATATTTGGTGTGGGACTAATCACATCAGATGGTTATACAGACGGCAGACTCACTCGACCTTCCAGCTCCCTGGTCACGCAGCCCTGCTCTCTCAATGTCACGGTTCACAGTGCTGTTGTGTCCTTGTTGCCAAAGCAATGTTTACTGCAAACACCTCCAGACTGGAAAGTTCTTTCAAGATTATATCATGTCATATCATGGTTAGGGCAAAGGTAATTATATATGATTAAAAAAAGATCATAAAATATGAATATGGTGGAATATAATTCTGATACATGCACTTTGTGAACCCTTATGAACAATTTCCATTAACTTTTCCCTGGCTTATATTATGGATTTACCATTGTTTTTACAACCTGCTTTACCATGTGTGCACTATGCTTTATTCCACCTTGATATGCTGTTAACATGGTACACTTGTATCAGGGTTATATTGATATGAAACCAGTTATGAGTTCATCACAGTGGTCTATACAATCATATACTGCAGCTAGCCTTCAGCTGCAGAGGTGAAGTTAAAGCATGCTTTGCAGTCCTTTGTACTTCCATAGGGATGGGCAAAAGGCTCAGATTTCCTTCTACCCTATAAGCTGTAATGAATTACTTGTGCTGAATTAAAGAAACCTGTTAATGTCACGGCCTCTTCTTCAAGGCTGTACTGTATGTCCCTGCTCCTCTTAACCAGCGTAACCTGCAATGTGGCTGACAAACTGCCTTGGTTACGCATGTTGCAGACGGCCCACTTGCTCACTGCAGCAAGGTCAGTTTGATGCTAAATAAAGACGGCTTGGCTTGAAGCATCGGTTTTGCACAGGAAATGTGTAGCAGGACGGGTTTGTTTTTCACGTCAGGCAACACCATATAGCATTGGCTTTTCTCACAATCTCTTGTCCTCAGCTGCCTGTTCTTGCAGGCTTGCAGAGTGAGAACTTTAACAAGTGAAGTGTGACCCACAGTATTATGCAGACACACACTTCTATACTGAATATCTGAAGCCGTGTTGGACATGCTTCATTGCTCTGGCTATGTAGAGATATAGAAAATATATTGAGAAGTAATGGGTGTCACGTGAGACTGCTTATCTGTGCATGACCAAGAACAAACAGAAGTAAGGTAGGTTTCCAGACCCTGTCTGTTTTGGAACGGTGATTTGGAGGTCAGAATATTGTAGCAAGTAATTAAGGGACATGCCCTTGTGTCAGTTTCATGGCTCCATCTATAATTGATTTGGCTGATACTGATAGATGCAAGCCTACATTTTCTGTATCTACAATTTTGAAATAAAGAAATAAAATGATGTATTCCTTTCAGCTCCGATAATATGCAGGTATGCAGAGATAACCCATGAGTAAACACATGGGCCACATTTCTGGCCCCAGCTGATAACCTGTGGATTAGCCACACAAACTTTCTGTCTCCATAATATATTCACTGCAGCCTCAATTACCCGACACACCCGATTTTCAGAAGACAATGCGTGTTCATCCTTGTTGTAGAGCTCATACTGGAGTTGATATAAAATATGTAGGGTGTGCTTCTCAACAGTGAATATTTTCACTTCTTTTAAACCTCTTGGGAACACCATCAGAGAACTGGTGTGCTAGTTTTACACCATTAAAATGTTTTTATTCCTTTCAGAAAGTGTGCCTTTGCCCTTGTACTCATTGCTGAATAGAGTCAATAAGGTTGAAAGCAGGTGCCATGAACAGCGCTATGATGGAAAACCATCATTCATGGGAAATCATAAAGAAGAAGTTCTAATATTTTGTAGAAATGTTCCACGTCTGCACTGAGTATCTGCTTGTAGAGTGAGAAAGTTCACATGCACACCCTCAACCATTAAAACAACCAAAAAACTAGTTCTGTCTTTGAAAATAATAATAAAATAAATAAGCACTGAGCATGAAGTGCTACAGTGTTGTTTGAATTCATCCTAAATCTGTTTTTAACCCATCCATCACAGCCAGCTCTTTAACATTGGGAAGCAGCATCCCACAGAATATAGACATATCAGCAGCTAGAAAACACAGGCACAAAACAACCCAACAATAGAAGCCATGTTCGAAGTGGTTAATCAACTGGTGCTGTATTGTCATGGATTATGGCCATCAATGCACTGCCACCTTTGGAACCATTGCTGTCCTTAGACAACCCCATTACAACTTGTGTTAAATGACCTACAGGCAGAACCAGAAAGGACCACCATTTAAATTGTACCCTAATACTGTTTGGAGGGTTGTGTATGTAGGTCCCCATGAAGCATGGTGGACCTGAGTACTAGTCATTTTGCACTGGAATGGAAATCCAATAATTCTGTATAAAATCGGGGGAACAGGATAAAAACAGTTTGGTTTAATGTCTTACCATCAGTAAAGGATCCTGTGAGGGTGATCACAATGAACACTTTCCCTTCTGGCTCCAAATCCACCTGTTCAATACAAGAGAGACAAAAGTCACAAAGAAAAACAACAACCAGAACTTATGACAATAACATACATAGAAATAGACACTTCCACGGAAATGCATGAGCACTACTGTACAGTATACTGCGCAGTGTTAAAAATGTTATAACAATGCAATAAATGTATGTGCTATAATTGATAGTATTTGTTTACTCCATGATTGCACACATCCAGTGTACTCCATACTTGAGTTTTTATAATGCCATGAGGGCGTAACTGGAATAAGTACTGTACTATACAAAATAGTACTGCAGTGTCGATCTGCAGGGCATTCAGCACTGCAGTGCAAACCAGTCAATATGTGACTGTAAACAGGTAGTACTGTTTTTTAATGACTACATTATGAGGTAATGAGATGAGGAACCCCAAACAGCAAGCTTATAGACACAAAGCTAGAGATGACAGACTGGTTTCTGATTCAACAGCGCAAACAGCTCACAAGTTGGGTGTAGCCACAGACATTCATTCATCTGAATATTCTTCAAAACTCAAAAGTAACAATGTGTTTTATTCTTAGTCTGTTTGAATGATCTTTTGTGCAAGATTTTACTATCCAGATGTACTGTATAAAATAAGTCTGTTTCCTATTGATAGATACAGCTCTAGCTGTAAGATTTTATCACTGTGGCCCTATCAAAGATACTATGAAACCTAACTAATATCCCAAGTAAAATAGAATATTATTGCAGTATTTGCTAATACATGTGATGGGATTAGTTTAAGGGTGAAAAGCACTGTAGTTTCCTGTAGCGCTACAAGGAGAGCTGATCTGTGTGGCAGAGAAGGCTAGGGTTTACTTCCTCTTTCTTGATCTCCGCTGCTCTGTGTGTGTCTGGATGGGGGCTAAAAGGCAGCAGTATATTTCTTTGTCTGGTAACAGTGTATTAGTTCACTGGCGAGTGTACTTATAGAGAAGAGCAGAAATGCTGTGGAACAGTGCGCTCAATATGTAACGAGATGAGAGCTAGTCACCTTGAACTCCTGATCAGTATTTAAGCTTGCACGCTCTGAAAGTTTCCCACCAGCTTTTTTATTGTTAAACTCGACATATGTACACTGACAGCCAGTCACAAACCACAAGACAAAGACAACATATCCACCCTTATCAGCAGTTAT
Source organism: Acipenser oxyrinchus oxyrinchus (assembly GCA_030684275.1). Taxonomy (NCBI): domain Eukaryota; kingdom Metazoa; phylum Chordata; class Actinopteri; order Acipenseriformes; family Acipenseridae; genus Acipenser; species Acipenser oxyrinchus. The sequence continues at coordinate 424,560 of JAGXEW010000061.1, forward strand.
CAGCCCAGCTTTTGTTATCCTTGTGGTTTTAATACATTTTATATCCGGCATACAAAGTTTTGGGGCCATGCACATGAAGCATGAGCTTGTCTAAGACACCAGCAGCCCCTTGCTTTTTACTGATAATGCTATTCATAATGATTTATTTTAATTACTAAAGAGCATGCAGAACTGTATTCTAGAAAGCAATCCAAGGCAGGAACACCATTTTCATAATTATCAGATAATAATATGAAACAAAAACAAAATATTTGCATGTTGAATAACACACTTATATTACAGTAAACAAATGATAGGGACAAAGTATATATATACAGTATAGGCTGGAGGAAACACATAGAACAAAGGCCTTGTGAGTTCTGCTACATTCACTTTGTTTTTATTCTATGCAAAGCACTTAATATAACTGTCACTTTCCTCACTTATATACTACACTGTGGTCTGTGACTGTGGCTGAAAACATCTCAAATCATAAACAGTAGGCATGTGTTAAGATATGAAGCCACTCTGTGCAGTACTTCTAGCCTGATAAAACTGCAAGAAAGCAGAGTGTTGGTGAATGCCTTTATCAGTATAATAATAATAATAATAATAATAATAATAATAATAATAATAATAATAATAATATATTTATTTTTATATAGCAGCTTTCATAGTGGACCACCATCACAATCCGCTTTACGGAGGTAGGCTGTGAACTGTGCATTATATGCAGAGTCACTTACAATAGGACATTGATTTAACATCTCATCTGCAGGATGGAGCACAAGGAGGTTAAGTGACTTGCTCAGGGTCACACAGTGAGTCAGTCAGTGGCATTTGAACCGGTGACCTTCCGTTACAAGCCCTAGACTTTAACCACTGGACCACACTGCCTCCTATATTAATTAATACTGATGAAGTCATTATCCTCCCCAAAAAGCTTGTGCTTGACTGCTTGTTTCTACCTGTTTTTTCTTGATCAGCCAGTGTCTAGGACAACCATCTAATAAAAGACAGGAAGGTTCAAGTCTCTTTCTGTTTTGCTGGCAATACACCGCTGTGCACCAGATGGCATTGGCTCATACTTCTATGAAGACACTTTAGCTTATCTAGAATACAACAACAGCTCTTGGACTCATCTCAAAACAACTTAACAAAGATATGAAAAGTAAAAATCTGGACTCATCTCAAAACAATGTAACAAAGATATGAAAAGTAAAAACAATAAACATTGAATAAATGAAAATAATAATGACAGGAAAAAATAATCACAAAAGCCTTTGAAAAAGCAACTTGAAGCTGCTTTTTTAGCTTTTAATACTCAGCTGTTAAAAGTGTCGTGAACGCAGTCTCATTTTCGATGGGCTTTCCAAATGGCAGCTTTATCTGTCCATTGCATCTCCTTGTCTCTATGAGTTTCAATAAGAAAAGTCTGTAGAACAGGGTGTGGGAAAGCAAAGACATAATAAGACTTGAGATGAGAGGGGCTGAACTACCTGGAAAGAGAGGGCTGAAGACCCTTTTAGGCTGAAGTGTTATCTGCAGTTTAGTGAAATGAAAGTTACATTATGAGCTGTGTGAATATCAAGATGAGTACCAAAGAATGGAGGCTGGGCACAAACCAGTGACCACAAGCACAAGCCTAACCACTCATTTTGATGCATTTATTAACTAATGATTATTATTATTATTAGTTATTTAGCAGCTGCTTTTATCCAAAGTGACTTACAGAGACCAGGAGGTGAACTATGTACCAAAAACTGCTGCAGAGTCACTTACAATAGGACCTCGATTTTACGTCTCATCCGAAGGACGGAGCACAAGATTAAGTGACAGGGAGTTAGTGGCTGAGCTGGGATTTGAACCAGGGACCTCTTGGTATCAAGCCCTTTTCTTTAACCACTGGACCACCAAACCTCCTGACATGTGTTCTTAATCATAATCATACCTGGACATTAATAAAGCCCGGGATATTTCACCCATGGAGCTCTATCTGAGCAAGCCTGTGCAAGGTGGAACATATCAGAGGTTGGTACATATATAGGGGTGTGCACCAGTAATTTCTTCCCTACTGAATCAGTGAGCTTGTCTAAACAAAAAAATAAAATAAAATAAAAAATGCTCCATCAGTTGCTCTTATTTTTGCATGAGTTTTCCTAAAATGCTTTTTGCCCCCAGTAAAAGTGATTTGAATCATGTCACCTGCTAAAACATTACCCTCCCCTGGCTTTTACACGCTACAGCAACGAAAAGCAGCTCAAAGCCATGCCATCTGCCTGTACATGTCTCCAATTACATGTCTTCAGAAAAATGAACTATTTGGAGTGGAAGAGATAACACAGGTCAGTCCAGTTTGTGTGATTTTGGAAATGTCTGGTATTAGTATCTGGTAGAGGGAGTGGCGGTCACGTGAAGTCTCTGGGGTTTTTTACCCTGTAGGGGACTGCAGCATGACTCACATGCTCAGCTGGCTGCCATACATACTTCTGCAATGAGTGCTAATGGGTTTCATTAGTGTACAGCTTTGCAACAGTGCTAGTCTAGAAAAGCAGTGGATCTATCTGTGTGCCAAAACCTTGTTAAAGGTTAGGTAATATATTAATATAACTTTGAAAAAGTACTGTTGACGTTGAAGTGTCTTTAAACAAACGTAAACTCACTTCAAAAATATCACCACCTCCAGACAACTCACTATATCTGAAGTATTTACTAGCATTCACAATTAAACACAAACACACTTAACGTGTTATTAAGCTAGTTATTAACAGGTCATTAACTGGAGAAAGTGACCAGTAAAAAAAAAGAAATGTTATCCTAACATGTGAAGGATTTGTAGAATGCCACAGAGACAGACTCTCATGCTAGCTTGATGTTTACAATAAAGAAAACAGGGCACAACCTGGTGTGGAACACTGGGGAGGAAGAGGTAAACACCAGATATGCAAAATTGTTCTCCATCAACAATTCAGATGCAAATTCAAACGCAAGGTGACAGCTGTTCTTCCCAGCACAGACATTACAGGAAGTCTTATTTCTGTAAGCTATCTTCCTGCAGTATTTATGCCATCTTATTTCACCCCACTTTACATATACAATACATTAATGTACTGAGTAAAGCTGCCAAACCTTCTGCCATTGAAAACCTGGCACCTAACTACATCCCTTCCCTAACTGCCAAGGACTAATTGTTTTATACAGCTCGTGCTGCCCTATTCTACAGCACCTCCCCTTGCAGGAAACAAAATATATTACAGTATGTAGTGAACCTGCTTTATGAGGCACAGTAAACCCAGGTTTCTTATTGGCCCATGTGGTTTCTAAAAGAGTGCAGGAATTGGCTGCCTAGCAACCAGGTAAACATTTCATACAAATAATCTGGATCACAAGCAACCATAGGGCAAGTGGGATAAATGGATAAATGTTTTATCCTAACAAATATATTCAAATATATTGATACATAAACTATCCCATATTTAAAAGCGTCAATTACAGTAACTGTAGATACTGTAGTTCCATACAGTATATTTCAATATATATTCTTTAAGACAGAGCGGACTGTTCTGATGTTAGCAGGAAGCTGTAGTGACATTATGGAATCCCTTTGATGATGTCACACACCAGAATAAACTGTCTACAGTCTACAGTAGCTGCAGTCTTTTGGTTTGTGGCTTCCACCTGCAGTGGAAAACTGTGGGCAGGTTAGAAAAGATCAATCGTGTGAACAATGCCAACTTGTCTTTTCTTATTCTTCGGTTCATGATTATCAGCTTGTGCCATGAAAATGAGCCACGACTGTGCCATTAAAATTACAAGAACGACAGGAATCCACATGCATCCAAGTGATCTAAAATACTGGTCAAAAGTTAAGAGAGAAAATAAAAAGGGTGTTTAATCTAATCCATTAAAGGTGGTTCCAAATGTTTTATTATTCCAGTGATATTGAGCTGACCTTTCTCTGTCATTTCTCGTTAAGCTAGGAGGGTAAATACAGTGAATTCTAGTGCTGCATGTTACAGGAAGCCACAAATAGTTGACCCCTGCTGACTGCTGAAGTGTACAAAAAAAAACTGCACACAGAACCTATTAAAATACGTTATACCACATAGTTTAAAAGGGTGTCATTCTGGGAAATTGATGAGTCAGCTATGCATTTTCAGCTATGCAATTTACATTTATACAATCAGCTATGCATTTTAAACTAGCCAGCAGTAGTTCACCTGAAAGTACGGCTGGTCCTCAATATATCGCTTCCATTTAGCCCAACCAATCAAAGGCCAGAACTCCATGGTATCCATGGTAGAAGCATGCAGAGCTAACCTGATTTTTCTGGAATCAGGAAGCACAGACACAGGACAAACAATAAGGATACTCCTAGCACATTCAAATCCAGGAACAGAGTCACATTTATAGAAGATACGATCAAACATTTAAAGCATCAGAATCACAGAGAATGATAGCAAAGAAAATCATAGCAAGGAAAGGTAAAGTGGCACAGGAAATGCACCATTAAAGGGACACTACTCTATGCAGCACTGTATGCTCTCATGTTCAGGGTACTGCTAACAATTGGAACAATCTTGCTACTTGATACTGTAAGCGTGTAAGACCCTGTACTTCCACTTCCTCCGTCCATGGTTCACAGAGTGTTCACAATGTGTCAAGTGGAAATTAAGTTTCATGCTATGATTCAGAAAAGGAAGGGAAAGAAAGGCCTGCAGTTTTTAAAGTATTTTTTCTACTAGTCTTGCATAGTTTCCAGTGGCTATATTCAGTACATTTACTGCACTCTCCAGGGTAAATTCAGGGGTTTGTCCTTTCAGAAAAAAAGAAAAAACTTTAGCAAAGTTACCTATAGTAAAAGCATAGCAAAGTGTAATAAAGCATAATGAGAGCATGGTAAATCACAGGTTAGCATTGTAAAGAATAGGTGAGAGCATGGTAAAGCACAGTAATAAATACAGCAAACCAGGGTAGACTATGGTAAATGCATAGTATAACCATGGGAAAAGCATGCTAAAACTGCAAGAATATGGGGAATACCTGCATGGTAAATCACAGGTTAGCATTGTAAAGAATAGGTGAGAGCATGGTAAAGCACAGTAATAAATACAGCAAACCAGGGTAGACTATGGTAAATGCATAGTATAACCATGGGAAAAGCATGCTAAAACTGCAAGAATATGGGGAATACCTACTTATGCCAAATGTGTCTAGTTTTAGCCTGAATAAAAGAACATGTTATCCTGTGAAAGTGGGATGCAAAAGAAAAACAAACATTATTAATGGTAGAAACACTGAGCATGTTATATCTCACAGAAACTACAAACAGCTGTTTGTGTGAGAATGGACCACACTCACACAGTACAATGAGGGATACTTCAAAACTCATGTTCAGGGTTCCACCGCAGAGATGGTTACATTTCTGTTAGTGCACCCGATTTCAATATGGATCTACTTTGTATGTTTGTTGACTTTGTTTCCCGGATCTCTCTTGAAAACCAGCTGGAGGTGCCAGCTTAAGGAGGGTATTCTGGTGTGAACGTGCACATTTTGAAACGTGCAGCCGAACGAGTAAAAAATTAAAATAATGACGCCCCAGATCTCAGTCATTTTTCAAGATCTGTGTCGCAGAGGGGTGGATAATATGCAGAAGTATCTTTTGTGTTTTTCTGTAGCGTTTACAAACTGCTCAGGGTCAGGGTGACTGAGTATAAAGACAGTGATTTTTTTTTTTTTTTTTAAATATATTTTCCATCTTGCTATCTTCCAGTTCATTTAATTGTTTTTCATCCAAATCTTTAGTTTTCAAAATGCACCTAAGTGAGGTTTTGGTAGTTTCAAACATGTAACATGTCACTGTAACAAAGAAATCTAAGTTCCACACGCAAGTTCATAACCTCTCAGCTCCAAGCTAGTGCCACTGGAAGCACACCCTGTCACTTTTTTCCTAGATCTAACCCCAGAGAATGCAAAATTGAAGAATAACGCAAGTTTGGTTCGGACAATGTGGTACTTTATCCTCACCAAAGTGGCCATACGCAATGCTCGAATGCATGACAAATGCAACTTAAAATATCTGCCCCCAATCGGAAAAAGGTGCTGGTGGAAACAGAACATGATGTACATTAGACCAAGGAGACTGCGAGCCTTCACTCCCACATAAGCCACTAGAATCTGCATAAGCGAGCCAGTAACTCTGCCTTGCACAAAGCAAGCAGCCTGAGCAAAAACATATAACTTCTATATAGAAAAGTATTCACAGCAAAATGGGGACGTACAGCTCCTGTTTTTGAAGTGTTAATTTTACACCTTTTTTTCAGGCAACTTGAAAGCAACAAGTTACAAGCAACTTAAAACTTAGTTGCAGGTAGGAACTGATCATTTCTATTTTTTTTCTTGTTAAATTAAAAAAAATATATATATAACTGGGTGTGAACAGCGTGATGCATTATACATTTCACTTGGCCCTCATCGGAAAGGTACAGTACAATCCACTACCATTGATGTTGTCCTATAGTTCTCATTTCTTTTACTGATTCTCAGAGGACCATTTGATACCATGATTGAGATGAAGTACATCTGTACCTTTGCAATGGTGGTGATGAAAGCACGGCATTAATTCATTCTCCAAGTACAGTATACAAACCAAAGCCAACTATCCGTCACTTCAATGCGATTTTAATGCGTGGGAATCATGAGCACAATTGCCTGCACAGCCTATTCACCATATATTTCGCTGCCACAATTAGTTTCGATGCACCCAATGAAATGATATCGCTACAGTTACTGTTCATGCAAGTCCTGCATTGTTTACAGGATACCAAGTAAGGGTCTGTGGTTACTATGTATTAGTAGTACAATTCTAATACCATAAAGCTTAATACTGTGAAGAACGCCAAACCACAGTGTGAGGATGCAAATGCATTCAGCGAGAAAGGCTTTTCAAACTCATGTTTACTACACTGTATCTTCTACACTGCAGTACAATATTGAGTAGAAACTACTGCTCCCTTTACAAACCCTATTTGAGAAACCTGTGAATGTTTCCTATGTAATGTCCTATGTTGATTACAACAGGGTTTATATGGTTCCACCAAAATACTACATAAGCCTAAAACAAGAGACTACAGTAGGAATTAGAAAGGTTTTTTTTTTTTTTTTGATGGGTCATTACACTGAAATACTGTTAAGAGAAGCCCTGGCAATGCCAGCTCTGCAGCTATGATGCCAAGATACATTCGAAGAACGTATTCTTCCACAAAACGGTTCATGTTAACAGCAGCAGTTCAGATCATTAAAGATAGCCATATGAAACAATAGGCCATATATAGATACACAGTACAATGTTTCACCGTAACTGGTTTGTTTGCTATTTAAAGACTTTTCAAGTCAGTTTTTCTCTAATTAAATACAGTTCTATACTCAAGAAACTGTTCTAGAGAGTTTTTGGCTCCTTTAGGAACAGTCTAGGTTATGTAGAATTGTTCAATGGCCACCCCATTGGACTGAGTTCAAGTTTTGTGAATAGGACCCAATATAAAAGCATTATTAGACACATTAACCATCATGGATATCTATTTGGGATCAGTAGTGATGCTAATGTTGTTGCTGCCTAGGTTTATGTCTGCTAAGCTTCAATGTATATACAGAGTAGTCATAAAGCAGTCAGTGTCCACTTTGAACTGCTTCTTCCCCATCAGGTGTATTATGTCCCAGAACAACCTTTTCATCTTAAAGTGGATTTTTAATGAGCTGAGGGCTCTTCAAGAGACAGACACATCAAAAGACACACATTGAATAAACCCGAACCCATTTCTGACTGTACCCTTCAATAAATGTGTTTTACTAAAACTAAATATGGAACTAATCATCGGACTAAACAGCAACAGAAACGTGGACTACCATTCTCCCTGTGTTCTACTGAAACCCTATTAAACGTCCTCAATGGGATGCTTCGACTGCTGTGTTTCCTAAATTATTGCTGCCTCCTTGTTCTACACAGAATGTATTTTTGTTTATTTTTTACACACAGTTTTCATCTTGTATTCTATGTTATGGATGTGCACACTGACATTAAAATCACCCTGTAGGAATGTTATAGGAATGTACAGCAAGCTATCTAAGACAGGCACGTCAATAAGAATCTAATCATCACTGTAATAATAAAATAACTGAACATATGAATCTATATTTATATACATACAGTGCAATTTAACTATTGATCAAATTCACCGCATTTCATATTTGCAATTGCATGTCCAATTGCACGACTATTGCAATTCAAATAATAAAACACAAACCTCATAGCCTGTTGTAAATATCACTTACCCAGCCTTCAAAGGTCTCTTCAGTGTTGACGGTGTTGATCAGGTCTTCAAACATAATTAAACAATTGGCTACAAAGTCATCATATCCAATCGGGGTGTCATGGAACACTGCCAGCTCGATCTTGCGTGCATTGTTGATATTGACACAGAATTCCTCGTTGAATGTAGGACTGTTGGTCCGCTGTTTGGTGAGTCTGCCCTACTCTCCCTCGTCCACATTGATTATTATATAGGGATCCAGCAAAAAGGATGTTTTACTGAAAAGTACTGAGTGCCTCAGGAAAATTTGGTGGGTTTCAGATCTACTGCTTCCCCGATCCTCAGTTTTAAATAACCATTAAACTTCATGTTGCCAATATCCGTTTATAAACCCTGCTGGTATGTCTTAACAGATAACCATATTCCCGAATTCAGAAGGAGAAAAGTCACTCGAGTCCTTGGCCATTTATACAATAGGTTTCAAGAAACTTATGAATAGAAAAATGTAGTCTCATCAAAGAAAAGTTACTTAACCAAAAGAAGATGTTTGTCGCAGATTTCCTCTTTTGAGCACTGTTTCTTTCTCTGAACGCAGACCATTTCAAATAATGAAAAGAAAAATACTAGGCAAGGCAACAGGTGTAGCGCTCTCGCCGTATTGTCCTCGTTCTTCCCAAGAACGTTTATGCTGCTCGATTCACTTAACCTTTCATCTGTGGCTTGATCAGTCAAACCTGACTGACTAGTGAGCAGTCATCACGCTGTGTTCTGCCCCTTGGTGGTGTTATCTGAAACTGATCAAATGAAATCGCTTTTCTCGCAAGCAACACAACCAGGAAAGCCTTTGCGAAAAGCTCCCGCACGAGGAAGTTATGGGATTTACAACAAACAAACAAAAACTAAACAAAGACATAAGCAACAACACACTCGAGAAGCGTAAACACTAGTTTCTGTACAGCATCCACTTGAGTTCTGTTGAGTTCTGCAAAGTTTCAATCTAGCAAATTTCTTCACCACTTCCCTTATTTAAAGAGTGAAGCAAATAAAGAAAAGCTGACGTCTCGGAACATACGTCGTTTTTCTCTATGTTTCTGCCGCTTTAATGTCAAAGTCTGACCGTGTGGTGGGACTATAACTACCAGAATGCACCACGTTCTCCGAGTTTGACAGCAGCTGGTTTTCGGAGGATGAGGTTCAAATGATTCTGCAAATTAGCTTTCTGTATAAATGCGCCCATACAGCTTGTAAATGGCAACACAATCATATACACACTTGCACCTTAGACTAATTGTAGTGCATATAAAATGTAGCATATTGACAGCTAAAATATCATAACTGCAATACGTACACTCCACTTTGTCTGGATTCTTACTAAATCGGTATAGTATGATTTAATGTGTTTGTAAATCTAGCATTTTTCGTAGAATTTCTGGTTTACCGTAATAAAGTACAAATTAGTAGGTTGTTGGGTTTTAGTTTCTCCAAAATGTCTAGCTACTCCAGCCCCCACCATTCGCCTAAGCACTGTTTAAAGATATATATATATATATATATATATATATATATATATATATATATATATATATATATATATATATATATATATATTACCATCATGCCAACGAGGGCGCCTTGTCCTTGAATCACTGCGCACCTTGTGTTTGTCCACATGGCTTTGTATATAGGTGTGCTGTTGTTACGGGAACAGGACACATAACTTGGGAAATAGCGCCACCTTCTGGCAAATGTTCAGATAATCTTTATGTTTGCCGAGCCTGGGAAGGTAGTGCGAAATGGGCGAGAGTAAGAGGACGATAAACAGAAGGCAGGGAGGAGGTAACAAAATACATATATATATAGAGCGAGGCTGTGTGGGCCAGTGGTTAAAGAAAAGGCTTGTAACCAGGAGGTCCCCGGTTCAAATCCCACTTCAGCCACTGACTCATTGTGTGACCCTGAGCAAGTCACTTAACCTCTTTGTGCTCCGTCTTTCGGGTGAGACGTAGTTGTAAGTGACTCTGCAGCTGATGCATAGTTCACACACCCTAGTCTCTGTAGGTCGCCTTGGATAAAGGTGTCTGCTAAATAAATAAACAAATATATATATATATATATATATATATATATATATATATATATATATATATATATATATATATATAAATGGCATCTCCAAGAACTGTTAAAATATTATATTATTATGATAAACTATTACAGTAGTAACCCAAATATGACAACAACTCAGGTAATCTGCATCAATCTGCAATTTGATTGCGTGACCAGTTTTGCTGCAGCTCAGTCACCCCGCCACACGCACACGCACACTCACACGCACACTCGCACCTCTGCTTGCGCCAAGACGGTATGTCAACTATAAGCTCTGGTAGCTGTGCTTTATTGCTTCTACATATCAAACAGCGATTCTGTTTGGTCACTAGAATCCAGGAGAATGCATGTTAAAAAACTTAAAGTTTCTTCACAAGCATGCCTCTATATTGCTCTGCCATTAATAGTCCAAAAACACAGTAGCGCGGCAACAATTTGATTCATGGAGTAGGAGAAAGGGTTATTTATTATGTGTTTATTTAGCAGACGCCTTTATCCAAGGCGACTTACAGAGACTAGGGTGTGTGAACTATGCATCAGCTGCAGAGTCACTTACAACTACGTCTCACCCGAAAGACGGAGCACAAGGAGATTAAGTGATTTGCTCAGGGTTATACAATGAGTTAGTGGCTGAGGTGGAATTTGAACCGGGGACCTTCTGGTTACACGCCTTTTCTTTAACCACTGGACCACACAGCCTCCTTGTCGAGGAGGAGTGAAAGATTACTAGAAAAAACTCGTAATGGAAATCACTGGGGTCTGCTGGGCTGACATTGGCATTGAAAATAATCGCAAGAGGTTCTTTTTAAAAAAATAATCTTTCATATAAATAAATATAATAAAAGAAAGGCATGGTGTTCTTTAACACTCATCCAACAGAAACCAGACCTCTCGCTCTTAAAAACACCTCACTCCAAAATGCTGTGGAGTAAAAAAAAAAGAAAGAAAAAGACTTTTGAGTTTCTCCCATAAAGAGCATTTGTTCGCTGTTATGTTTGGTTATTTTTTTTCAGCTTCATTTCCTCTGCTTTCATTTGGGTTTAATACCAGGAGTGAAGCAGAAACATTCCTGGTTTTACTGGGCAGTGTTTTACTGGGTCCAACTCTTTATAAAGACCACCTGTCTGCAAGCAAGCCTGGTCCAAGACCATTCGTGTTTCTGTGTAAAGCAGCCAGGATCTAATGTTTCACACAACACAGCCCGAAATGAGGCACTGGCAGAAAGTCTTGCTGCAGTGAACCAGCTCAAACATAAAATGAGTTTCCATAGGATCTATGGAGTCCGATTCAGCATGTATGTATGTTAGCTATCAGAAACAAAACAACAAAAACAAATGATTCAGTCATAACCATGGCACAGATAATTATCTTAACATGTTATGATTCCTATTTAGTGGTGCAATATGTATTACCTGTTAAATTGATCTAACCTGTAGCAGAGCTAAATACTGCCAGCGTTTAAATACTAAATTCGGATCAAACCTGTCATTGTACTTACTTTTAAAGACCTAAAATACACTTACGAGGCACACACACACGCTTAGAGATGTTGATTTATTCAAAGCCCCCTTCCTTTAGTTATTGAGATCAGTTGAAAAGAGCATTTATGCCTCTGGATTGAATATCACCATAGAACATGGAAACAACGTGTTCTGTATTTTATATTGAATCCCTAAGTACAGCAATGGCAGGTCAGACACTTTGATATTACTATTGCCCCTTTATATGATGTTCTCAACAAGATCTCACACCAAAAATACTATTGTTTAGATAATCTTCTAAACGTATTGTGGTTTTATGGGCATGTATGTAACAGAAACTTTAAACAGCACAGTAACCGAATAACGCATTTTCAGCCTTATTGAAAGGAGAAAAAGGCAGATGGGTTGTGTCTCCTTTAAATGTGATGGCTAGTAAAACTGTTAGCTAATGGAGCTGACCTGTATTTGATGTGTTTTTAGCCCTGGTCTCTCTCGGCAGGGGTTACTGTAGTGAGCCCAGGACCAACAAACAGGAGCAGGCAAGAGGGATTGCATGAGAGAAAAAAAAACAGAGACTGTAAAATATTGCTCCCTTGGCCTTGGTATTACCTCACAGCGCAGTACAGTAGGCTGCTAGCTCGTGAATCGAGAGGCAGTCTGCATTCTTTGCGTGAGGTAAGCGTCCCCATGTTACCACACTTTGAAACTATTTGTGGCAGAGTGTATAATGATTGGTTTTAATTGCCTTCCACTGCTACAGTTAATTTGGCAGTAAAGTAGAGGCCAGGCCCGCTTGCCATACATCTGTTTCACATCCATCTTAACCACCCATGGTGCCTCGAGAGAACCCCAGCCGCTACCAGGAGCGATTTCTCTGCCCTTTGGACAAGATGAAAGTACTTATTGCCACCCCCTTGTTTTGTTTGATGGTCTGTTTTAATGAAGTAAGCAGCTGTAGGGTGAACTGAGGTCACTCTGAATGAATTACTGTGAAGGTTAAACAACTCCTGGTGGCAGCAATAGCCGAGCAGGAGTGATTACTGTTTGGGTATAAAAACAAAGAGGCCGGGCTACATTAAGAAGCTGTGAACGATACATTACGATGTGCCAGGCAAGGGAGAATGCAAATATCAATTTATTTAGATTTTAAATTGCTGTCACCACAGTGAGCTTGTTGGAAAGTGGACGCTGCTTTACAACATTGAATTCCACAATACCCCTGTAGGTCATTGTTCGCTTTCATTTTTATTAAAGTATAACTCAAGCCACAGCGTGAAAAAAAAAAAAAAAAATTCATATGGTGGTTCCATATTAATACCATATCAATAATCTCTGCACTCCCCAACTGTTGAGCTCTGAGTATTTAGAAGTCATTTAAAATGACTGCAGTAAAAGTCTCTCACCACCAGAGGGGGCTGTTTAACAAGAACCCAATTTATCCATTATTTAATTGCATTGTACAGTATTATACAGTAGTCATGAGCATGTGAATGTATGAATGTAGTATAATTGTTTTGTCTGGAATGGATTTCTCAATTATCTTTTTTTAAGTTTTATTTATCTATTTTTATAGACAGCCTAAGTAAACCTTATTATAACATGTGTATATATATATATATATATATATATATATATATATATATATATATATATATATATATATATATATATATATATATATTTCTAAATGTACATAGCCAACAAAAATGTATAATGTAGCAGTGTTATTTATTAGTGAAAAGTGGGGTGCTGCTGGTGGGCGGGGGCAGACATCTAGCAAGAAGTAACAGCCCTAGATGTTAAAGTCATTTCTGTTAAGTGGTTCCACAATATAAAACGAGTTTTCCTTCTTCATGTACCCTGGTTCAAAGAGGGGCTCTCGCTGCTCTGTGGACTCATAAAAGCCCTCATTTCAAATGGTTGCCTCTGAGTCCTGTGTATACACTGTGCCCACTGTGTGCAGAGGCACACATAATCTGTAAAATGTCAGCTTCAAAGCCGCTTTGCGATTGGTGTTAACCCTGACCCCTGACCTGCTCCACTTGAGCACTCAGTCTCTCTTTGCCAGCTGGTTTAAATAAATGTGTTTAATTTTGAAGACTTGGCCCCAAAGCTTTTAACATCCACATTACACATCGTTGGATTGTGCTTGTACCTTCTGAAAACGGGAGTGCATTTCAACCTCCTCATAAAAACGTCTTATTCTGAATCCTGAGGTTATCGGGAAGAACATGAAACAGACGTGAGTAATAGAAATATATTTGAAACTTTCTCTTAGTCTGGCTGTAGCTGAAGAGATTCAATTTGATTAATGTTGTTTTTATTCGAGCACAGCTAAGCACTTTAACTGTTTCTGTTGGTGTTTCTGCTTAGATAAATATTTGCTATGCTTGCTAATTAAATACAAATCAGCCACTTTTAAAAGTTCTAAAATGAGGTGGTTTAAAAATGGCTTTCTCCCTTTGAAACTGTGATTTTCTTTAAACATTTTACACTTACAAATCGTGGCACAGTTGCAGAGGCGGCAGCAATTATAGTTGCTCATCCCTAGTGGTAACCCTAGTGTTAGAAATCTGCCTGTTATTGTGACCTGTCTGTCCCATTTCATAGCTGCGTTCTTAACTGGTAACGTGAAAATAAATAGTTTCAGATATATGCAAAGTATATCAAACTGCCACAGCATTAACTGGGTTAATCCTTACAGTAACACATACCTTAATCATTTTTCAAGTTAAAGTTGTGTTTAACAAAAGGAAAAGTCTACACGTTGTTGTTGTGGAAACATTACATTACCCTACGAAGACTGTGCTTGAATCCACTCAGTTTTGTTTGAACCAGTTTTATTTCATTAAACCTGTCTGGAATCCCTGAATCCCTCCCTAATGCTCTTACAATCGTGTGCGTTAGGACAAATAGGCAGTTCCAAAATAATCAAAACGAGAAGCTGCAGATTCAAGCCAACCCCAAACCTGTTATTCATTGTTAGTCCTGCAGGGGGCAGAATATACCTGCTGGTGAGCTCGGGCTCTATTTTTGGGAATGGAATTAGTGCCAGTGTCGATGCCACAGTAAGTGAATGTGCCTGATTGCACTTGTTGTTCACCTCTGGGATCTGGTTTCTCTCCAGCTAGCGGCTGGCAGCTATTGGGACTTGGCAGCTGCCGCACAAGGGGTCACAGTGGCTTGAATTAGACATCCTCCCAAACCAGCTGAACTAACACTTAATGGTGAGGGGGCTCCGAGAGTGCTGGGCAGTAATAGCTTTGACTCCTGCCCAAGAGGCACCCTTGAAACTCACTGTCTCCCAGCACCCTGCACACTGTGTGAGAGAGCTGGGGCAGGCCTGCTTTCCTTTGCAAGAGATGACTGATTGAAATCCCTGACTTTTATTACTTTATAAATACAATTGAAATCCAAATTGGTTTTAATTCATATGACTGTTACTCCATGTGTCAGCTTTCAATTTTCAAATCGATTAGAGAAACTGAACTTTCAAAGAAATGAGGCACCTAGGAAACGCAGAAATATTTCAATGGCATTCTTGTTTGTACACTGGGGTTCGAGATACTTGAGCAGTTTTACAGATTTCAGGGAAGATTGCTGTAGAATGATTAGTGCAAGTATCAAGCATAAAAAAAAATCCAGCCATCAAAGTAAAGATAGGAAGCTAACATGCTCAATACAGTACCAATACAATACTTTTGATTGTGAGAAGGTACAGTATACAGTCGGCCCATATATTTTTGTTCTGATGACCTCATCTTGCCCTTCGCAGTGCCAGCACACACAATTGCCTTAAAGGTATAGTGCACTATATATAGTGTTTAGGTATTTTGAGGGCAGTTGTTGTATTAATCCCATGTTGAAAGCATCAGCCTAAAATTGTTTAGAAATCTGAAACTGATTGTGAGATGGGCCTTGATCATTGTTATGATATTGATTATTGGGCTTTATTTGATGTTTGACGGCATACTGAACTGACTAGGATCACAAAGAAAGTGAGTCTAAAATTCTTCCTGTGCAGTGCCTCGTTCCAGGAAGCTTATGTGGGGGAGTCACGTGGGTGTCCGGGGATATACCGGTACCCAAACACACTGGAGTGGGCTGACTGTGGATCACTAAATATTGCTGTTTAACATCCAAAGAACGTGTTAAGACTTGTGACAGAGCTTAATGGGGTATTCCCCTAGTAAAACTTCAAAATCTTCAACGTGACAATTCGTAGTGTCATTCATGAATCGTAATAAAACAAGCCCAACATGATTTTCCACATTGCACAGAACAATACCCATGACAAGCAGTTAAGTTTACTCATCTTGTTTCAATAGAACAGCTCACTCGGACCACACGTAGTTACAGGCTGACCGTAAGCCAGTCTCTGGAAAGATGTGCAGCTTAACTTTTATTTTTAACAGTAAAACAGTTCAATGCTCCTTGTGTGTAGAAAGCATCCCTGGTCAGGAGTTTGTTTAACTGCGCACTAAAAGCTCCACGAATGAAAAGCTCCAGTGTTTCATGTTTGACAGTCACACACTACTTCCTGCTGAATCCATTACCACCACGCTCTGGCAGGTGGGAGGACATTACTGCAAAACCTGCAATAATGCAGTTCCAGGAATTACAGCTGAAAAGGAGAATTGATTTTCAGTTGCTTAATCATGCCAGGTTCCTGGCTGACACCTCCTATTTGCTTTCAAAAGAAGCTTGTAGATTAAATGGGAAAGAATATGTTCCATATGTTTGGGAAAACACAGAACATCAAGCATGACTAGTTTTAAATAGACATTATGCAAACACATACACAGAGGCAAGCAATTTTTTTAGGTATAATACGAGATTGTTTTAATTGTAATTAACCTTTTTGAGACTGATGTGGACATTCAATAAAAAATACAGTACCTATGTTAGTGTCCTGTTATATACCCACAGCCAAAGATATGATCAACAGGACCCTTTGCCTATACAACACACTGGACATAGAGGAAACTAGTCCAGTGAAGATATGTACAGGATCAGTGAAAACAGATGTGCCGCTAAGAAGACACCTGACAGCAGCCTGTATAAACAGAACATTAATAAGATACAACCACAGAACCAAGCTTTCTTTGGTCAGGCATCAGGCCTGATTTTGTAGTTGAAGTGCTTTAATAAAATCAACAGACATACCTTTAAGGATCAGCAGAACATTGTGAACTAAAGCATGGCAGTGAACTTGACATCCTAGTTTGTGCATACAGTGAAGCTATCCCTGTTACCTCAAGCTATCAAGTGAGTTGTGCTTCAACTTGCCAGGGCTTAGGAGCTTGTTGGGACTGTCTTGGAGAACAAAAATCTATTTTACTGCCCTTTTAGCTGGGCTCTTGTATAGCTTCTGAAAGCGCTTTGTTGATCCAGCCTGCAGACAGGTACGCCTCCAGACTGTTCTGTTGTTAAATTAGCACATTTCGGTTGTGTGGTTTTTACGAGGTTGGGAACCCCTCTACGTTAGTGAAGGCTTTGTTTCTGGCTGGATCGCTGTTCTTGACCTTGCCAGGACCGCGGGCAGAGCTTGATTTAGTTACTTTGTACCGCTAAGTCCTGACCCCGGTCATAAACTCCCACTGCAGTTAATAACCAAATTACTTGCCAACCATGCCCCCGCTGTTAACTGTAACTCACCTGGCTTAAAACTCACGCCAGGGACGGAACCTCAATAACGTGTGACTTAAGGGATATAAAACTCTGACAACACTATATATAAAGCATTATGAACTCGCTGGGCACGACATGAGGGAGAGTATTGGGAAAACAGATGTGGGGTCCCCTAACAGGCTCCAGGCAATTCCTCTCGCCTGCTCAATAGCTGTTCCAGAAACGTGTGGGTGGGGACAACGTTGTTCTCTGGATTTATAGACTAACCTTTCACTTGTTGAACCTCAAACCAAATTAGGAGGGTCGGGATGACTAAACCCTAATTTCTCTTGGTTAAGAATGTGTCCGCTCAGGATATAGGAATCAGTCTGGAAAGCTTTAAGACAGTTTTAAAGGCCCTATGAATTTACCCATTCAAAAATGTTATGTTTGTGCAGCAATTAAGAGTGCACACTAGAATAAAATGGCTTTTGTTGTCTAAAGCAATCTCTACATCTGCTAACAAACTGTATGCAAAAAAGTCTTAGATAGATTTATGCTGTCAAGAAAACTATTTCTTGTTCATAGAGAAAGGATCTGTGCAATTTGTAATCAACGGTATCCAGTTCTTATACATACATACCAATGTTCATATCGGCAAACTTATTGACATATTGAAAAATCCAATTTTGTTTTCAGAAAGGTACACATTAAATACTGAGCATGCAGGGGTGTCTGAGCTGCCTTCTAAAAGCAACATAGTTTAGACATCCCATTGAATTGCCACTTTCTCTTATGGACATTTAAAGTCTTGTGCTACTCCAGACATAGTGGGAATGCAGATCTGCCAACAACAGAATGGTGCCCAAGCATCTCCTGCATTCAAATTGTACATGGCACTGTATAATTATGTAGGTCCTTTCTATAGTAAAAGCAGTGACTTTGTACCAGCCTGACCTTTACCTTCTTAACTGCTGATCTGTTCATTTATGTGTCTTTAAGACGCTGAATCTAATCTGTAAACGTTTTAAATGAAAAGCAGTGTGCAATGGTTATGAGTCTTCTTCTTTTGTCCCCAAGGATTTTACAACCAGCATATTAAAATGTGAATAAAACCAAGGCATATCATTTACTATCATAAAAGTTGATTTGGTGCTAAGTATCCATTTTCACAGGTCTACATTTCATACTGTAGCTCACATTGGGAATGAAATCCAAAACTTTAATTTAAGCACCCATGTGAGGCTTGAGAGAGTTTGCATTGTCCCGGTCAAGCCTAGCTAGTCTGAATAAAAATACCACAATAATAACCATTTAACGAACTAAGCAGAGAAAGTTCAAACATAATAGCACTTGAAGGGGTGTTAAATATTCGAACCATGCTTTTGAGGCCCGTTTCTCTGATGGTTTCATATTTTAAAAGTAAAATGGAAAACCGTGAAACAGTGCTTGTTTAATCTATATAGCTCCGCATTTTCAAATGGCAGCCCATAAAAATTCTTAAGAAAATTTACAGTGGTTAGCTCAACTCAGAGAAAAAAAAGAGAGAGGGCAAGAAGGACCTGGGCCTGAGCAATAATAACGTGACATTTTCCTTCACAGAGACTGGGTACGTCTTGTTTTTGCAAGTAGGCTTTCCATCAGAACTAATATGAACCAGATGTAAGAAGTCCCACCGCCAGAGAGGCGTCACTCCAGTATTAAGGAATCTTTTGAACGTTCAGTAAAAGGATAAATTTACTTGAGCCCCCACATGGCTGTCTCTGAACTGGTGGCTTCTGAACCAAGCTCGAATCCCTTTTGTTCTACACCTTAAATACCTCTGACTACCTCGGATGAATTAATCACAAAACATTATGACATTAAGTAAGCTTTTGTCCAGCAGACCAAAAATATTTGGGTTGCCCGCAGTTAAAAGAGAATACTGTGTAGAACAACTAGAAATTGTAACCAACAACATTTTTTACAAACAACACGACAACAATTTAAATTTGTCGAAAAAGTTTTTTTTTACACACAAGACATTTAACTTCATCACACACTTACTGTAGTAGTCAAGTGATAATGCCCGCCCTTTGTACATTGTCTATAACTTTGCTTTTATTTTTATAAATAAAGAACAAACATTCTAATTTTTGTTTACTTTTTCCCATAGAAACGTGTTTTCTTAATAAAAGAGAACAAATGGCATACACGTTTTGTCATAGTATTAATTTAAAGGACCATTCTCCCAAGCTGCATTTGGGTGTAGTCGGTTTGTAATATGAATGAATGTGCACAGTTGACCCTTTCGTTCATTGTATCAGTGTCCATGTGCATATGTTGATTAAAAGGGAGAACCAAAATGCATAACTTAGTGGTTTAGTCAGCAAAATACTAGCAAGAACACTTCTTCATAACGGGGTCAGAACGTTCATGTTGATTTCTCGTGTGTCATCTTTAATTAAAGGAACACTACGACATCTTCTGCCAAAGGTTTTTAGTTTTGTTCAGCGTGAACTTCAGTTGCTTCTATTGTGAAATAAGATAAGTGACCTTTAAGAATTTTTTTCCTATTTACATTTTCGCCTGTGTGTCATGAGCCGACTACAAAAAAAAAGAGTGTTACTGAACTGGAATTCTTGTAAACGGAGCGCATTGATCAGCAGGAGGAGGCTGATGACTCCATGATAATAACGCTTTGAATCAGTTTTACAGTTTGAGGTGCTTTAGAGGCATGAAGGATTGTAACAGTTAGTTCACCTGTTTGTACGAGCAGCACTCACAGCCTCCGCTGAGGAGTGCTCTGCTCTTCCACTCCAGCCACACTTTCATGCAGTTTGCTCCTTCTGAATTATGATGCTAACCCAGTGGGGCTCACCTTTCGGGATTTTTCTCACAGACCTCTACCAGCATGGGACCAGAAACACATGTGTTTTTTTAGGAATATTACACTCATAAAAAATAATAATAAATATCTTTTAAAAATGCATTGTAATTGCAAAGGGCAGCTTGTGGTCACATTTTAGCAGTGATGGATTAACCCGAGCGTTATCCACCAGAATGAATAGATAAATAGCAACTAGGATGTTAGGAGCGGTTTGGGGTGTGGAAACGGGAAGATGCAGAAACTTTGGGAATGGGTCAGGGTCTACCTGGAATGTTCTCACGGACCACAAGCAGTGCGGATTGCAGGCTGGGAACCTCTGCACTAAACACAAGGGATATTCCCCAACATAGCCGATGGACTGTCCCTCTGAAAGAGTTGCCCGCTGTAACCCCTTTAAAAATATAACAGCAAGGATTTCATAAAACATATACTCGTAATACTGTATGTACCGCTATATTAGAAAGTGTTTCAGTATTCAGGAGTCTACCTTAACAGAGACTTTACTGTAGTAATACGTTTCATGTTGACAGTGAAGGCTGGTTCCCGATCGGCCGTGAAATCAATGTGGCGTGACACAGAATCTGTGATTAATCCCGACACGGTTTAATTGAACAGCATGGGTTACAGAGCCAGGTTTTACTGTCTGCTCAGCTCCTCCAGACACTGTTCGACTCCCTCTCGGGTTTCACTTCTCAGATTTATGAACCCCAGCGCTAATATGTGCTTTTATGAGTAGATATACTGTGTCCATTCGGTTATTGTTATAGTAGGACTTTTTTTTTTTGTTACGAAACAATGTAGTCCCATGAGAAATGTCTCTTGATTTAAAGTATAAAGTATAGACATGGTATACTCCAGAAGGCACAACCATATTGTATGTGAGACAGTTCTCAGGTGACTACAGTACAATACAGTAGTTTATTATAGTGGGGGAAAAAAATAATATCAAGGGGTTATTGCATTGGTCACCATTGATTCAACTTTTTCAGAATGCCACACAGTGGCTGAATATTGTATTTCCATTATTATTTTAGAAGAGAGTTGCGGTGTTTCTTGCTGGCACACGTTGCTGGTGAAGTTGATGTTGCAACACTGATTCATGCTGTCTCACATGCTGATTATTGCAACTCGTGGTATTCAGAGGCCTCTAGATTGCGACTGATACAAAAGACTGCAGCTGCAATACCGACTACAATTAGTCACCATATCACTCCAGGTCTTAGGTCCTTGCATTGGCTACCAGTTAAGTTTTGCATAGATTTACAGATTTAGTTTTGCGTCTCGCTTACAAGGCAATTCTTGGCTTTGGACCTGCTTATCTGAGAGAGTATCTCACTCCCTACTGTATGTCCATGGCCACAGTCTAAGATCAGCGAATGCTTATCTTTTGCTAGTCCCCAGATTGATATTAAAGAGCTGTGGTGTGAAGGCAGTATGGTTACTGGTTAGCGGTTTAGCACTTCGTTAAAATGCATTTTGGATATAATGCACAGTAAGCCTAGAGGCAATGGAAATGATTGATGTTATTCATTTACAAAGCAGCAAAGCTGAGATACCCTGGCTGAATGTGCGATACTAGATAAATACTGGTTTATTAAAAGAGTTCAGAGTTGCACCAGTATAGCGGACAACACCATATTTTGTTAAGCCACTTGATGCCTGTAATGTACTTTCGCCTTGCATGGCAGGAGGTAGTGTAGCTTCAAAATCCCTGCGAACCACTTTAAGGCAGAGTTGATATAATGCAATCCATACTGAAACCCCCTAGGATCATTGCTTTTGTCCCACAGTGAACCTGCACAGGTAAAGTATGGTGAGGCCAGGATAACAAGCATTAGCAGCGATTGTCTCTTTCCCTGAAAACAGGCCATTGTTGGGGCAGCATGAATGGCATGAATGGGAGTTTTGAAAGGAGAGTAGGGGTGGAGCCGCTTATTGTTATTAAGCCTGGGTTTGCTGTGCAGGTGCCACACAGGTGGTCTGTGGCCTCAGGCCCCGGCATGCACGTGATCGGAGAGCATTCAGCTGGAGAAAACTCAATTCCACAGCTGTCCCACTGAAAGGATCCAGATCCCAGTTATTAAAACAACTGATTTGCCATTCGGGAAACCGTTGAGGTCACAGGTATAACCCTTTCAGTTCTTACATCCTGTCAAATTAAATCAGCTGCCAGCTGGGTTTTTTGTATTATATATTTGTCAAACATTAGCTATTTACTGTTTGTTTATTTATTTATCAATCAATCAATCTATTTATTTATCTGGCCTGAGGCAACACAACTCTTGCACTATTCACCGTTAATAACCACTGCACTGATGCATGAGGTTCTGAAAGAAAAATACAGTTACAAGCAGAAGATTAACTTCATATATTGACAGTACAATAATGCAACCTCAGACAAAAACAATCTGTCCACGGATCCTTTTAAAGGTGAAAAGAACTTCACCTCAGATTACATCTACAAGCCAAGACCAGCCACAGCACAAAAAGCAAACACCACTGTGTAACGTGAATGGACTTCTGAATTGAATGAATTCAAATTTTACTATCACAGCTAAACCTTTAAAAGGATAAAGATAACCATAAGGGTCTTGCAGATAAACTACCTAATGGGATAATTACAGACCCTACATTCCCCGCAATGATTACCTGCTGTAACTTTTTAAAAACAGCTACTATAGTGGCTAGGAGCACTACGGTGGGGGCTAGAGTGTGTAATATTGCTGATGGACCAAGACGAAAAGCAGAAGGCTGGTTTAGTGTTGTAACTTTAGTCTTTCAAATGGTGAATATTGTTTTTTTTCCATTGAAGTCCCTTAGTACCTAAACTGTAGAACCAAAGCCAGATTAAAAAGCAACTTGGTGTCTATTGCACTTAAACTATTAAGGGAATTTTGTGAAACAAAAGTGGGTTCTCATTTTTCATTCTCTTCTTATCTTTCCTTTTGAAACTCCATGTACACTGAGTGACTGTGCTAGTTGCCAAAATCTGTGTTGTTTTAGTATATATTTTACTCCACAGCGGGTGTGTTCTGCTTTGCTGAGAATATCTGAATACAACAACTGCATTGTGTTCTTCCAGCAGAATATCATTTCTGATTCTTTCTGACTGTCCAAGGGTGTTAAACTCTAGTTACATAACTGAAGCAGTGTGAATGCCGCTGTACTGTATTTGCAAATAATTTAAAAATAAAATGTTTACACGTAAATGGTTTTTTAAAAACATTTTTATGCAAATTACATTGCACACAGTGCCGCCAGCGGCAAAATGTAGTAACTGCTGTTTATTTGATTATGATTTCCAAATATTGTAAAGGAAAAAATCCAAATGATCATCTCTTCCCTAATAATTGTATTTCTCAATTCAGTAATATGCAGGATTGTAACAATGGCCCTATGTTCACAATTGTAATGGAGGTACTGTATACAGGATTACTATCAGTTGAATTTCCACACAATGCTGTTTTTAGGAAAGCGCTTGCATTTTGTTAATCAGATCCTCCCCCTGCCACTTATCTGCATTAGCTTGATCTATCTGATGATATAATTCCAAAGCTTGTCTCTCTGTCTTGTATAAAACAGGAGGCAACTCTACTCTTATGATCTATTAGGGATTTACATGCATTCATCTATCTTCATTGTCCTCCTGCAGCTTGAAGAGTAGGAGCCAGCCCTTGGGACCAGAGATGTAGGACTACTGCAGTTTCTTATTAAATCGCATCCCTGCCAGACAGCAGCCCTTCATGCCAACACACCAGTTTCCTGTAAGTGAATCATCCATAACTTCAGCACAATCACAACAGAAATACAAGGTAATTTACAGATACACACTGGTAATTGGACACTAGCCAAAATGTTTGGCTATCTTATTTTGCTTTCCTTACTAATGGAATCTTTGCATAGAAAAGGTTCTTAGTCAGATTCTGCACAGCTTCCTTCAGATGTGCCTTGACATATCCAATGAACAAATACTGTACTGTGCAAAAGTGTTTTACTCTGTTCTGTGCCTGATCCAAAACACCATTCTGATGAAATCCTTTCTCTTCACCTATTAGTGAAGAAAGGTAGGTGTTCATGTCCAACAGTAAACCCCTGGCTAAAAGCCTGGTCTTTCTCATGCTGAGGGGAAACATGTGGAAGCTGCTTATCTGCTATTAGCCAGGATCCTAGAGCATGTTCACATTATTTGGTAGCTCAATGAAAGGGAAGATTTTCCAAACATGGAGAGGGATTTCATGTCCTGAGGGGAGCTAATAGCTGTAACAATTTCCTCCATTCCACTTAAATTTCCGTGGAATGACAGGATCGTTGTGCAGGCACATGGAGCACTGCGTCAGGTGATGCCCGCCCGGCCTTCAATTAGGTCCATTTAACTACACATCTGGATAAGCAGGACATCAAGCAGTACAAATGCTCTCTTTCAGTCACTAGCAAGGGTCTGGATTCCAAGAGGAAAACTGTGCTTAAAAAAAAAAAAGTAAAAAGTTAAAAAAAAAATAAAGAAAAATGGTTTTGACTGCTGCTATGTAAACATGGCCCTTTTTAATTAAATAGACTATTATTCTACTTAATAGCAAGAGGGGAAGGCGATTATTTTTAGCTGAGTGGACTAAAACACTGCTTTAAATTCGAGGTAGAGTGGATAGAAATAATACATTGCAACTACAATAGTGGGCAACATTTTACAATTGTATTCTAAATTTTAAGGTAAATAACTTAACAGGGAATTCGATTTTGGTCCAGATTGTTTATTTATTTAAACAAAGATGAGGATAACCCCATAGATTGTAATACCAAGCTAAGTTTAGGAAGGAGAATGGTTTAAAACAGGACCGGAGGATGTGACTGTAAATGCTCAATTAAAAGGTGCCAGTACTGGTGGTGAGACTAATCCTTGCATACCCACCAAATCCAGGTAGTCCTGAAATGAAAGGGTTATAAATCCTAAACACGATTTACACTAAGCTGACAAGTTTTCTTTTTTACCAGTCACCCAGGCATGCTTAACATAGCATTCTAAGGTATTGTCATTGACAAATTGTTTGAAAGCTCAATATAATCTTTAAATACTAGGTCTTTGCTTTTCAAGAATTACAGTCATTTACTCAGTATTTCTTCAAACAAACTCCATGGACTAGTTGTTTGTGGTTCGTATGGATTAAAAGGGCTTTTAATACCTCAGGTGAGAGGTTCTTCAAGTTGATTTCACACAGAATTATTAGGTTAAAGACGCATGTTTTACATTACTGCGCTCTATTTTAGCAAACGTTGCAAATACATGAACATTTTAGAAATTGTGAAACCTCATCAACCCAAGTCATGGAATTTTTTTTTTTTATATCTCTGTTAGTAATGATGAAGGATCTGTATTTGTCACCTGCAAAAACAAATGCTAATAATGCATTTTAACGGTTCCCATAAGCATAAAACCCACCTAAATATCAATGTTTATTATTTAAATATTAAATGCAATTCAATAGGAACAATACGGAGTATAAATATCTCACCGGTTTATAACTATAAGAATTTGTGTTCTTCTGTGTTTAAGTGCAGTAGTGTAATTTTCTTCTCAACAAAGACAAAGGCCTCCTATCTTATAAATTGCTAAAGCTGTACTAATGACAGAGTTACTCTTCTCCCAGTTACCTTCAATTAGTAAACAGTAGTAGTTAGCATGACTGAGTGTGGGACTTGCATGGCCTGCCCATTGCACCTAGCAATTGCTTGTCAATGAGGAGAATCAGCCTTTCTGTCATTATCAGATAATTGCATGCTTTTCACAGGTCTGCCTTAGTCACGGATATTTAGAGTTACTTCATTGTCAGCGTTGTGAGCCTCAGGCACCTCGGTCTCTCACGCCACTTCTGTCATGTGGGAATGTTACCTGGCTTCTTAAGAGCACAAGGGGAGCTAAACCTTCCAGTCAGATCTTATGTGAGGGTTGTGTCTTCAAAATGTATATTCTGATATTATGACTTTTAATTGCAACAGTATGTTCCCCGGCCAGGTTACATGACAGCACGGCACATTCTAGACATTAGTTGTATAGGATTTCAGGTTTCGGGGAAACTTTTCCCATCTGCTTCAAAAAGCATGGAAATCGGCATAAATAGTCCATAGACCATTGTCTAGCACCACTTGACATGCAAGATTATTTGAATGATTCAACACTTTTCACTGTATGTCCCTTACATATGTTTTAAAAGGTCAGCAGTGATAAATGGATGAAAAAAGCAAGGATAGGATCAATAAAGTCCATAATATATTTATGTGTTTGCATTAAACTGGTTTGACAGGGACTGTGAGAGATTCTGACAGTAAAATCAATGCCTGGTGTTGCCATGATGAAAAGTTTACCACTAATTGCCTGTTAGACACTCTTGAACACAGTAATTTTAATTTTTTCCTCCCAAGCCATGACAGTTAAGTGGGGATTTCACAAAGAAAAATATGACCTCAAGTCATGTATGTAAGTATTTTGAAAACAAATGTAAATCCGTCTTTACAGAAACTACCAAGAGTTGAAAGATCAGTTGTTTAATGGGATAACAACCTCAATAATGATGCAATTACTGTGTCTTATAAGACCAAACCTATAGAAATCACACAAGGACTGGATTCATACCAACACAGACAGAGCTTAACAAGAATCCACAGAAGTCTTTTATTTCTTTGCTTTTTAATACACCATTTTCTATTTTTGTGTGTGTATGTGTGTTGTTAAACAGCAGCTGTAATCTGAATCAGCCAATGACGTGTGTCAGAATACAGCAGGTCTTAGTGGAGACAATTCTATATTTATTACATCTTCCAGGCACTAGATGGCGCTTTATTGTCCCAATATTCTAAAAAGAAATAATGCAGACACATGTTGCAGAAGCCCTGGAGGACAATAAACTGAGGTTAAACCAATGCCTTGGCAGGACTCTGTAACAATACTGTGCTGTTGGTATACAGACTGTACATTAGTTTTGCCCTAAAAGGAATCTGAACCCATGACCTACAGTATTATTTTTAACGGGCTACTCACTTACTTTCAAACAGTAATTTTCCAGAGGCCCAACAACGTCTTACATACACTTAATACAACAATATATATGTACCTGTAACCCTTCTTTTCAATTTTATGTAGCTTAAAATTACCATAGCACTCATTTAGTCAACACAAAAGGATTCCCTCCGACGCTTGGAAACATTCCAAAAGTGATAAACCTGCCTTCCCATAATAAAAGCAGACTTGACCTTTAGAGTGCTGACAATAACACTGTGACATCATGTAAAACAAGCTTTAAATTTAAACCAGGTGCAGAGGGCGGCTTACGCCTCCTGGCTGCGGTCCTGTCCCTGAATGCTCAAAAGACGCGATTAAGTCCGAGTGTGACGGCAGAGGGATGCCAGGCACAGTCAGGGCCCTGTCTCTCGAACGCCAAGTATGCAGCAGCAGCTGCTGGTAAAGCACAGCCAGAGGAAGCATTCACGCAACAGAAGATGCTTATAATAGCAAATACAAATTAAACATTATAAAACAACTGTTAACCTCTTCAGAGCTAGCTGCTTCTAATCACTTAATGACCAACCCACCTCTTCCAGGTGATTTAGCTATGACCAATAATAATACTATCAGAAGCAGATTACTGAAAATTTGCATTGATCTTTTCCTTCAAAAGAAAAATAGGGTACAAAATCATATTAGAATCAAAGGGAAGTAATAATGCATTAATATACATGGGAAACATTTACAATCACAATACGCACATTTCACGTGCATTCTGCCAAAAAAAACCTCAATGGCTGATTTAAAACATTTATACAATTGTTTAAACATTTTTATTTAAATACAAACGACTTTTTTTTTTTTTTTACAGCACCATAATCAATATACCGTAACAAGGCACAAGTGTTACAATTACAAGAAACATAAGAACAAATTTAAAAATATATATAATATATATATAGGTCCACAATAGTGCTCTGGCATCGCTCTCCTAAACATATAAAAGCAACTCCTGCTCAGCTGTGTTTGTTCCTTTATGTAACCTGTTTGACAAACAAAACAAAAAAGCTGAAGTATATTCAATTTATTTTAAAAGAGGATATATTACCCAGGCTTTGGAATGCTTAATTCACTCAGCAGTGTCTTTTCAATTGGTCTAGATCAGTGGTACTCAGCTCTGGCCTTCGAGATCCATTCCAGTCCTGGTCTTTATTCCAACCAGGTCCTAAATTAGTTAATTGCCTCTAACAGCTTCAATTAACTACATTAGAACCTGCTTGGAGTAAAACCTGGACTGGATTGGCTCTCGAGGGCCAGAGTTGCGTACTCACTGGTCTAGATACTGCTGCTGTTCAATAATATGGCTCTTTGTGCAACAAGGTTAAGAAATCAAATGGTCAGACTGTGCGAGTGGTGTACACAGTTAAGGATTTGTGTCTTTAAAATATGTAAACGCTGTTAGATTAATTGAATAGACCCCATGATGAACATCTGCAGATTTTTCCAAGTAAATGGCCTAGGAGGCAGAAAAGCAATACAGTACTTTCAAATGGAAAGCAGGTAACTGCACACATACACTTTTTATTCTAATCATGCCTTTATCCTGCATGAATTTAAGCACCTATGAAAAAGTATTTGTAGACTGCTTACAAAAGTATGTCTCACGCTTAAAAATATTTATATTTAATTCAATAAAAAATCTCTCTATTATTACAGGTGTTTAATATATTGGAATTACTTATGAATCCAAATCTCTTGATGTTTACCATACTCATTGAGACTGCTCAAGCTCATGTTCTAGTCCAGCACCCAAATACATTGCCTGTTTGTATGCCTTGTGAATAGTCTCAATGTTACCCTTCTAATTGGGCCAGCCCTCATTGCAATGAAGCAGAACTACAAATATCTTCTAAAAGCAACTAGAGTTTAGATTTACATACAGAATGTTTTCAGAACTGCACAGGAAGAACATATTCTTATATTCTTAGAACATGTAACAGCATTATTGTGTTGTCACCTATTAAAATAATCCCTGAGGATATGGATTGCATTACTGTAAACCACATAACCAAACTGTTGTGTTGTACAGGTGTAGTAGACAGTAAAAGTTAAGAGATTATTAAATGGATTTAGTGAAAATAGCTGTAAATGAATGGCACACTTATAAAATAGAGTTTACAGTATATGTGGTCAATGTGCATGCTACTTAAAAGCAATTGCACTTTATATTGTATGCTATAAATTTAAAGTAGTGGTTGGAGTTGTAATGACAACTGTGCCAGCCCTCGTCTGAAAGGACAAGGCAAAATATACACCTACATGAATTTGTGCTAAATTGTCAAGACAGTTGGAATTTATGGATATAGATTTCAAGTAGCATGTGTATATACTGATCACATAATTTATAGACTCTGAGATCATCACAGATTTAAACAAATATATAAATCCTGGAATTAACTTTCTCTGAAATGTAACAAAAATAACCATGTTCTTATTCAAAGATATATATATATATATATATATATATATATATATATATATATATATATATATATATATATATATATTTTAAATGAATATTACATTAGAATACCATTAGATACTGTATCATACAAAGAAAATGACTGTATATTACCGTCTTCCTTTTTCAAAGGTATTTTGGCGTGGTACAGGTTTAAAATAAGTACAAATTTTAAAAATGAATGAAAAGCCTATTTTCATCCCAGCACTAAAATATAATCATTACACTTTCGGATAAACGTATGTAGACGATTTTGAAGAGTATGTGGCATATTGTTTCAGTGGTGTGTTTAAGATGTTTAAACTTGTTAGTCTGTTGTCGATGTACATAATGCATCAGCAATGCTACCGACTCTCAACCCAGTTTGAAATGATTAGAGATAAACTGAGCACACCAACACACACACCGAATACCAGGAGAGCCAGAGCCTGTGGAGACAGTAAAAGTAAAAAAAAAACAATTAGCCGTACATAAGAGAGGGAATCGGCAAATCAGAAACACATGTCCTTAGCTGTTTAAACTGCTCAAGTCGATCCATTCCTTGTTAAAGCAGACTTCAAAATGACAGCGGACACTCATCAAAATGAGTACTGTTACCGACTGATGCCCATAATCTTGTGCTGCGGAAAGTGAACTGCTACTACTCCATCTAACTGCAAACAGGATGTTTAATTCCCCTTGTATCAGCACCAGATTAGCAAACTGCAGCACTTGTGCTGTCTATATTCACTCTTGTTCTGCTGCAGAGAAAAAAAGGAATAGAACGCAGGTTTGAAGTGAGGTCTGTGTGGCCCTTATCTGTGCAATTAACCAACTCTAAGAGGGTACAGAGGAGAGCTGAGCACTTCTGAAGTACTGCACTGTGATCATGGTTCGATGGGAAACAGATAAACCAGTAAATACCTGTAATCTTCCAATTCAGAGTGTTCAATACTGTAAAACAGGATTGTTTTTCGGCAACTTAATTTCGCTAATGGCCTTCAAGGTCCATTTTGCTGCAATAAATGTTTGCGCTTCTTTTCATTTTAATGTGCGGCACATGTATGAATAATATATTTCACGGCACATTAATTTTGCGGATTTTTAATAAACGCGAAATTAGCTAACATTTCTTGCTCAGGAAATGTTCTTGTTTTACAGTACTCCACTTACCGATAGCTTCTGTAATGATCTGAAACTCTCGCTGCTAATTTTGAGGTAGAATAGCCCAGGGTACACAAAAAGCAAGCAAGTTGAGGTAGTAGCACCTAGAAAGACACATATGGAAAGTAAAGCATTCAAAAATATGTAAGTAGGACGGTTTCCATGTTCAAACAAATAACAATAGTACAAACAAAAACATTCTGTGTATGAATAATAACAAAATCCTTCACTACAGACTTACAGTACATCATAGAATAAATGCAGGACAGTGTGCATATCGTGAATAAAGTAGGAAACTATTTACAGGAAATCCCAGATGTTAATTTGATTTGTTTAATAAATGATACTCACCAACTATTCCAAATACATTCCTAATGTCTGGCACGTATATGGCAAGCAAAACAATGGTCGTGACAAGGCCAATGGTGACCACAATGTGGATGAGCCAGGAAAATGGACGGCCAGGAAAACACAGCATGATGAAAGCCTTCCTTGCCTGCAGGGTAGTCACGGAACAGAACAAAACGCTTAAATAGACCTACATTTTAACACAAGCCTTCGCCACTGTGCTTATTTAACTTCTCACCAGTATATAACCTTGTGTGTTTTGTTTTGTTCTTTGCAGGACCACAGCATGCATTGTGACTCTGAAATCCTCAGAAAGACGGCTTAGGTTAAGAGCTTGGATCTGGCTTTACTTGAAAGGCAAGAAAAAGGTGATAAATTACAGAATAAATTAATATCCAAGAACCGCAGAGATTTTACTTACAAACAATGCATTGTCAGCAACCATTAAATCAGGGCTCCAATGTGAAGATAAGGCATGTTTCACATTTTCTAAACCTCGTTCTGAATTGTTTAATAAAACCTCCAACCAGACACTAAAGAATGTACCTGTTTTACTTTGTAAACATCATATAAAGTCATTGCTTTGCTACTGCACGATCCAAGGTAACCAGATACTCAGTATCAGAGAGGGACAGAGAAAGAGTGCTTTAATAACTCTTTTTGCTCATTTCTATTTTAAAATTCACCCAATGTCCCACAGGTTTGTTTTTGATCCTGGGCTCCACTGCAAAGTCAGTTTTTTAACATGTTAAAACCTCAATATCTGTGAAGGCCCCAGTGCTAAGCAAAACTGTACACCCATATGTATGATTATTGTGATTACAGCCTTGTTTTGGGAGGGTGTGTAATACTAAGGCTGGAAAGAAGGTTTACCTAGAAAATATGCAGCTAAGCCTGTTTTGCATGCAAATGCTTCCATCTGCACGAAGATGCCACTTCCAATAGCATCCACTTTCTTTGAAATGTTTTAACCATGACCCACCACTATTCAACCATTCCTTTTTCAAAGCAGCGTGACCCCTTTGACTTTCTAGGGATTCCAGGAATACAATTAAAATCAGCGACGTCATATTTTCTTTTGCGGTTTTCAGAAACAAATCTGTCACACAACGAGGAGGGAAAATTAAAGTCTGCAAAACGCCAGCGCTGTACATACTTTCCATCATGTTAAGACAACCGCAATACTAGAATAGAAAGAATTTTGGCAGCACTTACTGGGAAATGTATGAGAGGAACAGTCAATAGCACTGCCAGTAGAATGCTGATTCTGACAGTCATAATAACAACATCATGTGGCAGGTACTGGCCGTAACCTTGGAGAAGCTCAGAATTGACCTCGTCTGATGTAACAAACAAACAACAATCACATTTCAGTTTTAACATGAAGAAATTCTGCAAGTCACTGTGCTGATTATTCTTTTAGTGTTGTTTTGTATTTTCTACTGTGACCAAACCTTAATAAGGACTCTAATTGCTCATATTTCTCATGTTTTGAGACCTTCTTAATATTAATACACTTTCTTATTGTTGGGGTTGTAAATGCACAATTTTTTTTTTTTTTCTATACTGGGGCTGAACAGCTATAGCGATGTTGCTAACGAGGAACAGATTTGGAAATCATGTGTAAAGACCAGGGCAATAGCTACAGCCTTATTCATCACTGCTCAGAACACTGAGCTGAGGCTAAAGTTCATGTAACTTAAAAAGCCTGTTCCCATCACTTTCTACATCAACTATCTCAGCAGGATGAGCTCACAACATAACTAAATGTGCAGAAAACTTAAGGAAAAACAGGCTAACTTAATGTTCATAATCCACTCTTACCAAAAAGGTGAGGTATCCAAAGATAGCTGACACCAGGTACATTAGAAAGCTGAAGGCGATTCCTGTGTTAGCTACTTTTTGCATTCTGCTTTTTGAAGGCCTACAACACAAATGGTAATATCGCTCAATGGGGCATACTTTACAGCGTTTATTAATGGATTCTTATATTTCAAAGGTTGTTACAAAAACTAAGAACAAACAGCATGAATTGAGGGATCTTGGATTATAATATTTAGTTGTTTGGTTCTTGTCTTCTAAAATAATCAAGTGCCTTCCATACTGTACAAATAAAATAAAAAAACAATTTAATATATATTTAGACATAAAAAAATTGAATGCATCTTTACTGAGCGACATGAAAAATTCTGAAAAAATCTGTAGAAAATACACACAGCATTTGCCACCCCACTGCAATTTTGAGTAGTACAGAGCTAGTGCGTTGAAATCCACATTTTAATGGTGTTAACTGTTATTCCAGGATTATTTTAAGCACAGCCATGAATATTGTTTACAGTGTTTTTGTGTGAAATGCAAATACTTGGTCTTACTGAAAAAAGCCCCATGAATATGAAAGCATGACTGTAACACAATGCTTGGCAAAAAATGCAGGGAGGCTTGGCCCCTTGGGCATGACGCAACTGATACATAGAACATTTACTGCAGTGCAAAACAAGACAGGCACATGCATTATTGAGGCAAGGATAGAGTGCAGGGGTATCTCTCACATCACTCCCCTAAGCTTGTACAGATCGCTTTACATCTACAGCAGAGGTCACAGTGTTGTCTGACCGGGATTAATGACAGAAATCTATTAAACTAGCTAATCGTTGCATCTGTTATGTTATATGCCATTGAGCTGCATTAAAGACTTACCTTCAAGCTCACAGTAGATGGGCAGAACTGAGGTGTGGCACAAAAAGAAAAAGCCATGGTAGGTATGGCGTATGCACTCTGAAACAGTGGACAAGAAAAATGAACGAATAAACGTCTACACAGTAGCTCTTCCAGATTCCTAATAGGATACTGTTGCTTGGAAAAGTTGGGCGTGTTTTGAGAACTGGATGCAATCTGATGGTGGTTTTGTAGTGTTTAAATAGTAGTAGGGTGTAAATATTTTAATCTGACGTACTGCTACAATTCTGTAGGTCAGAATTGAAATAGTTGCAAACATTGTTGTCCCTTACCTTACTGGAAATGGCAAAGAGTTTTGGAACACAGTCACTGGAATTTGAAAACTGAAAAAAAGAAAAACATTTTTAAAATCTCAATCTTTAAAGTAGCTAGAAAAACTGAATGGCAACATTTCTAACACATGCATGTTTTTCTATATATATATATATATATATATATATATATATATATATATATATACACACACACACACACACACACATTCAACTTTCATACTATTAGTTCAGGTCTGATTGATCCAAGTATTATACCCAGGAGAGGGTTACAGACAGGATCAAGCAATCTTGAAGCAATCACAAAATATATTTCTTGAGGGCTAAGTGGGCAGCATACTCCCTCTGACACAGAAAGTCATAGGTCAATTCCTGTCTGAGGATTACATGGACATACTCCCTCTACAGATATCTTATAATGGTGAGTGGTGGCACTGTGCCGTTAAGAGTGTCTTTGAAGCAGAACACTTAATCCAAACTCTGCTTTCCAGACATTAATGACCCTCAGAGCAGGGCTTCTAACCCCAGTGCCCTGGCTACAACCCCACCCCTAGCAGCCCTGGTCCGCTTTGGACTCATGTATACATTCTCAAAGAGATGTCCTGTCTAAATGCACATTCTGTACATAGGTAAAAAAGCCCTTTAATTGAGCCAGAAAGGGAAATCTTTGATATAGATGGCAAGCGACTGAGGTCTAACTAATTGAGAATCCTTCCCTCTCTGTGCACGCTCACTTTAATAGCTCCTGACTGGGTTTGCTGGCACGGTTTCCTCGAGACAATTCAGGGCTTGGACATCTTTAGCCTTCCATGCTCACAAGCAACTACAGTCTGAAAAGAGCAGCCACTTCTTTGAAGTCCAGGGAACAGGCAAGAGGCAGGACACATTTTACACTAGACAATAGTTGTTTTGTTTACCTGCAGTAGCTTACTGTAACATTTTGTGGAAGAGGGCAAGGAACAGACCATTTCTTAATAATGATCTGCAAATTAAGAAAACAACTGGTTTAAAAAAAGAATACAAACTTCAATATATTAACATCTTTCAGTAAATCAGCATCAATGGCTAGTTACTTTAGTGTTTGCAAAGCAGACCCAAATCAAGACAAGGAATTGTTTACATATCTAGCTCATAATAGAAAACTGTTGTAACAGGGGATAGTTTACTTACTACAATAA
Source organism: Acipenser oxyrinchus oxyrinchus (assembly GCA_030684275.1). Lineage (NCBI taxonomy): Eukaryota > Metazoa > Chordata > Actinopteri > Acipenseriformes > Acipenseridae > Acipenser > Acipenser oxyrinchus. The sequence continues at coordinate 460,106 of JAGXEW010000061.1, forward strand.
CAAAGTACACCATAAACAGGAAAGATATGCCACTTGTGTAACCAAGAAAACCTGTAGATAAAAATAAAACACAAATCAAACAATAGCTATGTTTATAACAAAAATAGAGGTAGCTGCTCTGATTGTAGCTCTACTATTCCTAAAAAATCCACTTGACCCTGTCCTTTTTATATTAGGACATGGGTTTACAACAAACTTCTCAGTGCCACGCCAGTGAATGTCATTTTACGATAATTAAGGGGGCTACATTAATATTTTGGATATCACTCAACAAAGAACTGTACTACTAAGTATTTTAAAAACTAAAATACTTTTCAACAGCAAGATCTGATGTTATGATCTCAAGGACCTTAAACTAATGCTTTATTGACTGAGCTACAGACAGAGATTGGCTTGCTGCTGAGATTTCAATGGGTTATCTGTGACAGTCTGGAGGAGTGTAGATTTTATATTGTATTTTATAATAGAAATATTTAAATGAAAAGAATTACAGTACAAACAGATTAACCTGTTTTTAGATTATTCAGAGAAATCTGTTGTGAATTTCCTAAGAATGTACTTTTGTGAATCGTGGAGAAGCTCAGATGTGCTTTTTCCTGGTTGGCGGTTTTTGCTTGTTTTATTTTTGATACTGAATTTTATTGGTCGCTGCATTATTCATTCTGAAGCTGAGCGACAAACATTTATTAACACGAGACTTGCAATGGGATTACAGGAAAGAGGAAGAAAGTGTACTATTTCTGTCTCAATTTGCTCCTTGAATTTGAAAGCACTTCGTCCCATGGAACAATATTAATCGTATCAAATTGGAACTGGCCATCCCCCAGGCGTTTCAGACTTGGAACACATTTTCAAAATCTAGAAAAGTATGACGACAGTACGATGACATCAATTCTGGAAAAAGAACATTCCACTCTTGTTGCCGAAAGTTATAAACATAGCCAATGTACACCTCACTAACTAATGTTAGTTAAGGTTTTCATTCAAGCAAACATCCAGTACATTCTAGTGAGCCTCTGAAAAAGGATATGCTACTAACCACTGGCGCTATTTCACAGTCTTGCTTGATAGGCACTTGTACAAAAGAGAACAGAAACAAACTAACTCGCATTAGTCATGCAAGTTCACATGATTTGATTGCCGATAGGAACTGCTTCTTGAAGGAAACAAAAGCACTTTCAAAATCTGCAACCCATTTCTAAAGACAAACAGAGAGCAGTTAATTGCTCGTTGTCTAGCTCAAGTTTACTGCCAACAGAAACACAATTGTAAAAACAGTATTAAGATGCAGAGATTAAAATTAATCAACACCTGCATTGACATGCTAAATATTAGGCAAGTTTAGACAATATAGCTTATAAGTTAATTATTTTAGACTGATGGGTAGAGAATTCTAAGAAAAGTACAGCCCCACAGGCAGAATACAGATCCACAAAAATCTTCAGTTTGATTAATCTACATTGATTAATCATAAACTATAATTACATTGACAAGTAGGAACATAGCTAATTGTTAAACAGAGACATATACATACATACACCTTTTGTTATATACTAATGCTATACAAGATGAAGATTCTTATTTTACCATGGCGGGCTTTCATAGGTCACAGAAGAGTCTAAATTAATGGGATTTTTAGATAGCATTTCGTGTCATCAAATGCTGTAATGACAGAAAGGATCAAATAATGTGAATCAGGAAAGAGATCTGTGTATATCTGTGCTTTATAAGCATATCTTCTGTACTTAGGAAGAGTAGGCGTCAAAATAACCCCTACAGCAGACTTCTAATGTCAGGCTCTGCATTAAACCCACAGCCTCATTCCAAATGCAAATATTATTTTTCATGACTTTGGCTTACCTATTTTAGGAAGAAGTGCAAGAGGAAGAACAATGCAGACAGCTGTGATAATGAGAATAGTCCTTCCATCAAGATACCAAGGGTCTCTGCAATAAGAAAGTAATGTACAACAAGGAATAGTTACCCTCTTTTCTTTAAATCTGTATATTATATATATATAAAATCTTATTTTATGTGTTTAAAAGGTACATTTGGTCAGTTAGCTGGTACAATATACTCGAGGAACTGAGAACTGTAAGATAGTACCTAACAGTGCTTATCAGTTTTTGGAAGCAATATTTTAAACCTCATCTTTAAGCTGTAGCGTTTTTCACCCCAGTTGCCTTTTATTCATTCCTTCTGCAAAACACTGTCTGGCACATCTGCACAGCAAACAGCTTTCTTCTGAGTAGCTGTAACCTAATCCTTAAATAATATATTGTTCTAAACTGAACCACGCCTGCTCTTTTAGTATCACCCTGTACAGTACATGCTGTGGCTGGTACCGTATAATAGGTATAAAAATCTTTAGCTGTGTGACAAATGCTATGGAATTCAGATGTTCATGCTCCAAGCTCTTAAGTGAAAGCAGACTGTTTCAAAATGCGTCTTCATTTCTTTCCTAAATGCAGTGAGACAGCCCATCATGTGTTATAAATTACGAGCTTACTCACAAACCATAACAATTATGTAATTCACATGTGCACAGCTTAATTTTGCCAACCATACAGCCTCCTGTCAAATGTCTAGAATGCCAGATAATATTTTCCTTATTGAGGAACGGCCTGACAATGTATATCTGGAAGGAAGGCCGACGTTATGACACACACAGAAGGCACGCCGTTTCGCTCGCCGCACTGCTGGTGGTAAAATTAAACCTCGCTTGTTGTTTGTGTGTATCTGTGCGCCACCCACTCAGATGCTAAACCTGCTGTAACAACATCATGAAACAAAGTGACGCCAACTTGGCAGCTTAGCAGCTTCTGTGTTACTCTATTAACTAAAAGCCAGAGTGCTTCCGATGGCATGGTCTAGCTTAAGAAAGACTGGGCAAACTGCAAACACATAAAAATCAGTTACCAAAATATTTATATTCTTCCTATAGTTATATTGTTTTGTTTGTGTATACTCTAGAGCAGCAACTTCTTGCTGCCCAAAGTCAGTGAGTGTTGAGTACATCTATGAAATAAATTCTACTTATTTGATTATTTATTTATAGTCTATTTATAAGACACTCGGCTTCTCAAGTCAATCAGTAAGCATTACCACTGCAATGAGAAACAGATCTGGGTATAGTAACCAAAAGCCTTGTCAAACAGCAAGGCTTTCAGCACACTTTTCCACCATCTGTGTCCCAAGTGACTTTTTTTTTAAATCCCTGATCCCATGTAGAAGATAAATAGCTAACCTTGTTTCTACAGGTAGTGGTCACGTAGCCAAAGGCAAGCCATGTGTCTAACTCCAGTTAATATCATTCAAGATGAGCCAGAAGCTGAAGTTAAAGGCTTCAGGATATCTGACTATAAGCTTGGGCCCATCTCACAAAGGTGCTATTGCAATGTGAAAACGCCTACTGCATCACACAACCGACATAAGGTAAACAGCGTTATCCCCAGCCTGCCCTGAAGAAACGGGACATCACTTTTAAACTTTCTGACACACGGGTCAACATATTAGCATCTGGTGTGCTTAGACTCCATGGCAGTAAAATACACTAGCACTGCAAAGAAGTTAAAGTTCAGTTCTGTTTTTTATGTGAAACAAAAAAGCAATTACACTGTGTTGTGTATATATATAACTATACACAAGACTGCCAAATATGACAAACACAATAAGTTTTCCTGTCATCTGCTTGATGTTCTTTTAAGGTTTAATGTGCCCCAAACATCATTGAGGTGTGTTGTATTAAGGGCTGTCTTAAAACATTAAACTTAAAAAAAACCCCATCAAGATCAAGACACAAAAATACAGTGGAATGAGGTCAGTTTAAGAGCAGGCGTTTAAATTTAAAAGGTGATGATATTAAGATCTGCTGATGTAAGCTTTTTCAGTCACCGACACATTAATTGATCTTCGCAGCCCACATTTTAATGCTAAGGTTAGTCTGCTGTGTTTCTGCCCAAAGACAATGGTTGTACAATGAATTTCTACTCAAGGTCAAACAGTGATGATGTGACTATGCTTGGATTCAAACCTCGAGGGGCTACTGGCTTAGTCCTATGCTGTCAGCAGTAGGTTACAGTGCCATGGGGGTGTTGACCTCCCTGCCCCTACCTTCATCAGCAACCCCCAAAATGTTCCCAAGTGCTGCAGGATTGTGTCCTGCAGATGGCATTGGGGTACATACTTATTAGTGTTTAAAATGATGTACATGACCAGTAAGGTGGTGCATAGAAGAAATACAAAATAATAAAAGAAATGTATTTAAAATATCTTGAAAATGTACAGTCCCCCAGGAGTTTAATGCCCAGCAGTAGAGCCACACACGGCTGACATCACAGCTGAAATCAAGTAATAGATCAAACCACTGAACAGTGTTTTTGAACATTACATTTTATTTCAGTCATTTAAAAAACATACATTCCTATAGGAAATTATATTTAGTGTACAAATGTAATATGTGAACATATGTTACAAATTTATTTAAAAAAAAATACTTAACGTAACACAGCTGAGAGAACTAAGATAATTAATTTAACTTTCTCTGAACTCAGTTAGTTACGGATGGGACATTATTGTTTTTTATTGTTCCACAGTTGCTTCGTTACCAAATAAATTAAACCGTAAATTCCTCAATGGTTATTACTGGGCTGTAGTGTGAAGACAGTGTTACAACAAGATCAATTTTTGTAAGATGATATCTACATTGGGCATCTGCTACACAATTTAAGTCAGGCATTATAGGGGTTAAACGGCCAGTGGACAGACAATTGAATTAATTACATACCCGCTTTGGTCACCACTAAGGAACCCGGCAATAGCTGTAGGCAGTTCAGACTTGATGATAAACAGGTACGAAGACATGGCTGTGGATAATAAGTAGACCAAAATGAAATCATTTTTCTATTTCTTCAGTTTAACGTAATTTCAAACTATTGTTGACCTTTACTCCATAATACTAGGTCAGCAAATTTAAAAACGACTGTATGCTTGATTTATTGAATTGCAGACATTTGTTGATCACTTCAAACCCATTAGTAATGCTTCCAATTTGAGCTGCGAAACGCAGTCCTAATCCAGGTATTTCTTGCTATGGCAACCAGAATATTTTTTCCCCCCAACTCCGTAATCTGATCTCCTCTAGCTTTTCATTAAAATCATGTGAATTATGCACAAGGAAAAAGAAAGAACAAACAAAAGAAAAAGAAAGAAAGAAAGAAAGAAAGAAAGGAGAGAAAGAAAGAAAGAAAGGAATAAAGAAAGGCTAGGTATAAGGCATTCGCAATACATGAGTAAGCCTTCGAACGTAAAAAATGAGGCCTGTTGCCAATGCCGACAAGAAAAACACATTAATGTAAACTGACTTCTACCTACAGCATGGCTAAATTAAAACCAGTTGCTAGGTCAGTAAATGAGGAAATATTCACTTCTTTGTACTTAAAGTCCCAGGGTTTCCGAAGTGGAATTGCACAGCTGTGTCGTGCCCTGGCTCATTGCAGGTGCAGCCTGCAGGCTTCATTTACTGGTCACTGAAATCCCTCAGCCTGTAATTGTTTTCATTAGAAAATTCATCTAATTCACTCCTAAACTTGGTCTTAAAAGTAAAATGATATTTTAGTATTTCATATTTCTAGTACTCTATTCTGTTTATATTCTGAAAATTAGAAAAGCAAAACAGAAATCTGCAACAATGTGCCCTTTTATTTAAAACAACAAAACATATTTTTCTGTCATCACATTAATCAAACTGTAACTATGCTGACCTCTACCTTGTGTTAGTAAGACAAGGCATTCCGTTTGGAGCGCATGCCAAAGTTTTTGCTAGACAGAATAGCTATATTTGTTATTAGTATTATTTAGTGCTTCTCTACTCCATATACTAATCAAACCACAGACTATATGCTTTTTTCTAAGCTTCCCAAATCAATGGTTCAGGATGTAACAGTGGCAATAACAATGCGTCTACCAGCATGCAATTCCTTGGGTAAAATTGGGGTTTTAAAAAAGAAATATATCATATGGGGATGGGTGTGCTCGTAATCTAATCTGTGATTTTACCCAAGGCAGAAACTATTAACTGCAGCCCACAGCAATTATACTACAGCAAACTACAGCATACTACAGCATACTACAGCAATTATACTGCATTACAAACTTATAACTGACTACGATACACACAATACTTCCTGTTATAAAACTGTTACGGTTACAGGAATTACACAAACAACAAAATAATTTGTTTATCAAGTTATTAAAAATATATATATATATATATATATATATATGAAAAGTATCTAATTTTATATATTAATGTTTCCTAATATAAAGATCAGTAAATATATGGATCTTAAACTATTTTAAGTTCATTATTCTTAAATAAAATGGGCAAGTCGATATTAATACTTAAATTTAATTTGAAAGCTGGTTGTATTAAAATTAGTCTGAGGAAATTAAATGCAGTTTATATTTCACCACATTTAAAATCTCCAGTTTGTATTATTTGGCTGTAAATACAGGTTGATGCACCGAAGACACTGCCATGCATTTCTTTACTAACTATAATGCAAACACAAACACAGCAACTCCTACTTACTGTTTTATGGCATGTCAATAATTGCATGAAAGGAGAAATAAAGAAATACATAAAAGTTACAAATACACACATATATGCTAAATCTTAAGGTGATAAATGTGCTCTATGTCTGAGCCCCGTAATGCATTCTCTCTCTATCTATCTGTCTATATATCCTTCATGTTAACCTAATAATGTGTATCTCATTGAAGAACGGAAACTTGCTTCTCAACACCCTTAGGGTCTATACAAGCTCTTATAGGATTAATTGTCCATCCCTAGACAAGCAAATGCACCATGGGAGGAAGTGCTGTGTTTGTTCTTCAAGCCAAGTGTTTCCACTCTTTCAAAAAAAGACGTTTGCAGGGCATCACACAAGCCTACTGTCAACATGGCTGATTTACTCTACAGGCAACACTGTAATTAAAGTTGATGGGCTTATCAATTTTCATCGGAGCAAATAAGTATTTACACAACACTTCCTAATTAAATCCCAGCTGAAAAGACACATTTTAAGGAATAAAAGGGTTGTTATCTCTGCAAAACTTTTATCACCGTAGGGGACCCCATCTTCTCCTTTTCATGTGTTTCAGTGCAGAGAACTAAGTGATCAAAACCCTGATAAAGGACAAAGAACTTCTCCGGGCTGCTTGTTTTTCATCCAGCTCTCAAAAAACAGCAGAACTGAGCGACGCGGCGGGTGCACAGCAAATGTATTTATTGAAACGTTCAACCTCTGTGACCTTTTTCGGGATGCCTTTCTGATATCCGGTTACAGAGGCTTACTGGGATGATATAGTACGTGACAGAATTGCCTGTGAACAGTACCAGCAGCATCAGCCACGTTCTGTTCAGTAATACAAATGTGAGAAACACATTGCATTTTTAAACAGTGGGGTTTTTGCAGAAGTCTTTTGTATGATTAAAATGTTTTCTTCCAACAGATAGATGGTGATCTGATCTCTGTTAAGGAGCAATGTAACCAGCAGTTTTACTTTATCGGCAGTTACATGAACTGTATGTGGCTTTGATCCTTTGGCAATGCAAAGAAGCTACCCTCTCATAGGGGCTGCTTTGTAGAGCTTTAAGTGTTTGGGATTTTAAGAGTTAATTGTGAGGTTGTGAACAGTTGCAAATTTGGCAAAATTTGGCTGACTGACAAGGGGAAGGAGTTTCACAAAAAAAACGAACCAACTGGGAGAAAAAAAAAGGCTGAAAAATTGCTAGAGGTTGTATTGAGCCATTGCAACTCAGGTCATTCTGAATTATATCAGAAAAAGTAATTAGACTAAAACATGTGTTGTTACAAATGCAGCAGTAACATTTTCAGTGGGCAGTGCATAAAACACATTAAGTTTCGTTTAAGGGTGCTTCAGAAAGCAACTTAACACATATAAGTTATCACCTTAGATGAATGTATCCTTAAGTGTCACACTTCAAATTACTATGCAAGGTGTTTTATGCATCCGCCGTCAGTTTGAGTGCATGTTCAATGCATAGGACGCCACAGTTTATAATCAAACATGGCATTTAAAAAAAAAAAGATATTCTCACAAATAGACATCAAAATCAACACAACATTCAATTTAAATGCTCAACAGAATACCTAGAACAATTATTATTTTATTGAGAAATGTACAAAGTAACTCACCTCCAATATTCTGAATCAGTATAGTGCTTGCAACCAAAACCTACAAAAAATAATTTTTTTTACCGCTATCAGTTTTCATGCAATTGTGGGAACGGACCTTGATTCAATAAATACAATTATTACAAACAGACTATTTTCCTTTCTGGATTTTAAGCACAATAAAATGTTGTAGCTTGCTCAGAGATGCAAAATACCACCTTGTCCTCCTAATAAATGCATTGATGGGAAGCCCAGTGGTTTTATTTCATTTTGACATTCAACATTTCATATTCCTGACATATGAAGGATGATGCTGTACTTAGTAAAGCAATAAAGTTCATTAGTGTTCTGTGAACAGCAATCACCTGCTATGAGAGAAGCAGCTGCAGCGTTACCCTCACCAGCTGCCTGAGAGTGTCCACTCCTGCTTCAGCTGTGTTTTCTGGGTTAACTATCTGTGGCTACGTTTCTCTCCAAGGCCATAATTAAACTGGAAGGACAAATGCAAAATAGCTAATTAACGGTGGATAACATTTACCTTGCCTGGTTTCTGGAAGGCACAGAGACCAAGATCTTCATAAGATGTAATGGCTGCAGAAAAAAAAAAAAAGATTATACATAATTAAAGTAAGATTGCTGTTTTAACTGTGCTACTAGTTTATACACAAGGTTTATCCAAACAAACAACTGTCCATCTAGGACTTAAGGTACCTGTAAACCAGAGATTAGTATCCACCCCTTAGGCCTGTGCATCAAATTGAAAAGAAAATGCCACAATCTAAAGCCACGTGATCACCATAAGAGGTCAGAACAAGCTCAATTGGCAGACTTGAAAGATGTTGCACTATTTGATTAACATACACACCTAGCCTGATGTATGGAGATTGGGGTTCACTTCAGGACAGTTTAAGGTGACATTTGCAGATCACTGTGGGTGGGGTGGGGGCTGGCAATGAGCCTGTCTTCCTGTCTATATACTACCTGTCCCATGCAGAGACCGATGAGATTGGCATCCGTTCATTTCCCACAAGCACCCAATCCAAAACCAATATGTAGTTTGTATTTTAACCAAAACATACAGTCCAACATCAACATTATAAAAACAAAAAGAAACCAGTCTACGATATTTATTTTAAACAATCTGCACAGGTTGCTTTTAGTAAAACTACAGCTTTTCTATCCAGGCACACAGACTTATTTTTCAAATAATTACATCCAAAAACACTGTCTGTTAAAAAACATATGAAATACTAGGTTTTGAAAAGCAAACACAGACCATGTGCAAACGGTTCAAGTCTTATTTAAGAAATAATAAGGGTCTCTGAAGAATGTAGTCAAACCCATGATTAGTAATTGAAAGAAGCATTATTTACTTCTATTTTAGAGCAACACATTTTATTTTTTTCTGCCAACTAAATCTTTTTCTTTTCATTTTCATATTATTAGTAATGATTAAGCACCTTAAACTGAGAAGTTATTTTGTCAAACACAGAACATATGACTAATGCTAAACTAATTAATGCATATATATATATATATATATATATATATATATATATATATATATATATATATATATATATATATATACACACACACACACACACACACACACACACACACACACACACACATAAGGCTGCAAAATATATCATATTTTGTGCCAAACATTAAGAAATCATGTTAAAAAAAAGGATTGGAAGGACTCCATTCTACTGCAGTAATATTATTATATTATACAGTACAGTATAACTAACAGGGCTAACAGAAACTCAGAGCAACAGTGAACTTTCATTTAGCATCATGAATAAAGTACAAAAAAAAAATTCTGTCATTACAGTTCACTGTTGCTAGGGGAAAACTGCTAAACTGTCTGCTGCCTAAGAGAATAATAGAATAGAAAACAACCTTCAAGTTAAAAGTCAAAAACTTAAAAGGTCTGACATTGTATTTTTATTACAACATTTTATACAGGAAATGGTTCTTTTAAACACAACCCACATGCCTGTTTTAAATAACCAATATTTAATCGTTATTATCTTTTTTTTTTTTTAAAGCTCTTTGTGGAAGTGGTTCTAAAAATATGTTTATTTTTCATTCAAAATGAATACTTTGTTTAAGTGCTGTAATATACAGTTACAAGGCATTAGCTCAGGTTCCAGCCTTTCCGATAACCTGTCACACTTGATGCTTTGCTGTTTCTATTTTGAGTAAGAAAACAAGAACGATGGAGCTTTATACCCTAGATACACAGATCTGATATCCTCTGCAGTTTATCCAAACCTCTCTCATTTAATTTTCAAGATCCTAATCCTTGTCCTATACAGGGTCATTTAATCATACAAGTACTTGGTGTTATTTTATAATAAAAAAAATTAAAAAACAACTTAAGAACAGTTTGAGAACAAGAGGAGTTTGTTCATTCGATCAAGAATCTAATTATTGTTTTAAATGCTACTACTTCACCTGGAAGGCTATTCCATGCACTTGTAACTCTGTGTAAAGGTTTTTCAGATCTTTAACTGCAGGTTTGTTTTTTTTCCTTTTCCTATTTTATTTATTTTGTGCTCTTGTAATCTACACAGTGGTTTCACTTTATAGTATATGCAATTCATTTGTAGCACTTACCGGTTTGGTCACACATTTTCAGAAGTAGATGTATGGAATATGATGCAAGGCTGGCAACTATTATAAGCAAGATACTGCAAAAAAAGATAACATTCAAATTATCCGTCGTTTTTCAAGTCCAAAGTCAGGCGATTTAATGGGGTTTAATTAAAGCAATAATTTAGCCTGTATAACTTTTCTTTCTGCCCTGTAATAGGGAACACAATACAAAAAACATAAAGCAATTTGCAGACCCGGTTTGGAAAAGACTGCGGATGTGCTCTGACTTTGGTCTTTTTTGTTTTAAATCTAGCTCTGATGTCATTTGACCCTTCAACTTTATTTTCTTTCTATTCAAATTCTGCAAGACTAAGAATGAACATTTAATATGTCCACTCAACCTTTTTTTTTTTTTTTTTAATCAGATTTATGAGATTAAGTAAGTGACATGCCTGGAGCAGTTATTATGAAAACCATACCGGCACATTACTGTTATAGAGCATAGGGTGCTGACCATGGAACCTAAGCCAGATGATGTCATTGTCACAAGAAAATTAATCGAGTCCATGCTGAAAGCTTTCCATGAACAACAGGCACAATTCTCCTGATATTCTTTTGGCATATCATGTATCCTTTTTTGTTAAAAGCAACAGTGTGATTCCATTACAATCTTCGGAATTCTTGAGTGTGTTTTTTATTTATTTTTGGTGGACCATAATATGGCACAGACAGGCTTTCATTTCAATAGTTTTATAAATTTGACATAACATGTTAAACTGGCCTGCCGCAACAGTCACAATGATCTGCTAAATGACACGTGAGTTGGTTGGTTTATGTCTGGAAATGTTATCGAGTGCAGCATTTATTTATTTTTTTGTCAATCTGAACAGGAACTGCCAATTGTGCATAACAGCACAGGGGGTTTGTGAAGTATTACAGCAGCCCGCAAGGAATGGAGTCTGGATCAGCAGACCCATTTCACTTGAGACCCCAGGGCTACTTTGTACCATGACTGAAATACAGTAGCTGGAGTTGTCACAGATGTATGGACACTAAGCATAAATGAAAGTGAAATAATTAAATGCTGATTGCTAAATTGCTGTATCTAATTTCCAGTGGGATTTTTTTTTTTTAATCCATACAACGTTTCACAAAGAATGGGATTTTAAAAATGCTACATTTGTACTTTACTGTTTGTAGTGACTACAGGAGTCTCAGTTTAATCATGAAACAAATACTTGCTGAGTTACTTTGAGACAGCAAGAATTTAAATTAATTTTGCCCACATTTGGGTCAAATATATCAATATTTACAGAGCTGAAGCTTACCAGCATTTACAGTTAGTGCTGCAGCCTACCACACAGGAAGGAGACACTTCTTCACACACAGTGGAATGGGTTACCTAGTCATGTTGTTGAGATCAATCAACAACTAGGAACTGGACGAGTGAAGATAAGCCGAATGGCCTCCTCTTGTTCGGAAATTTTCTTAAGTCCTTATGATGATTTAATTTGGGAAGATTCTGAGCGGTGGAAAATAAGTCTAAATACTATACATGGAAATCTTCTTAAAATGATTACACTGGATCTGCTGTCAGTCAATATAAACTTGGTTAAGGCTAAACTAGTCAGATTTAACAATTATAGCAGTCAGAAGCACCATGCCCAACAAGCGATTACTGGCCTTAGAAGGACTTCAGGCAGCTTCACTCGAATACACAGGATAGAAAAGTCGACAAAAGAAATGTGTACTGTATTTGAAAAACAAACTGAACAAAGCCTTCAGTCAAAACTTTAATTTCCTCTGTCATTACAAAATCATTTCACAGTTTAAACAACTTTGTGACAAATGCATTAAAAAAAAATATCTCTCTCTCACCAAAATCCTATGATCCCAGTGCTGGCCATGGCATACGCTAACCCCAGGATTCCACTTCCCATGATGGCATTCATCAAATTAAACACAGAGGAGCCAAAGGAGGCCCCTGAGGATCCCTGGGTCGGGTTTCTCTGCAAAAAAGTAGGACTTGGTATTATACAGATATTTAAAAACCAGGACTACAAAATAAAAAGCATCAACTAGCTAGAAAAGCTGGGGTTATTTGTTTGGATTTTTCAGGGTAAAATATGAGCTGTATGCAACACTAAAGGGCTATTTAGACCTGATTAAAAGAGATACAATAAACAAACAAAAAATATATATATATATACTGCTTCATAATTTGCAGATCTGTATAATACTTTTTGGTTCACGTCCATTTAATGTGGATGAAAATAGCAGCACAATGAGGATTATGTGAAAATGGCCTCATTTATCCCAGGTGATCCTATACCAAGAACAAAACTAAAATACCTGAGCTTGATCCCGAGTTGTACTTGCATGAAGTTTGCAAGAATCAACTGAAGCCTTTTACGGGTTTATTGTAGGTAAGGCATCTTTTCTCATTTTCTTAATTAAAAAGTGGCAAGCAATCTCCAAGCCTCTCTGTTTAAACCCCCCAGGAGCCAATTTTAACAAGAGGGCAATATCAATTTACATATGGTTTATGCAGTGACGCTTTTCTTAATACCCCTCTAAATATCAACATCGTATATCAGAAGGTACCATCTTCCCTGGGCATGGAAGTACGATTATTTTTAGTTTTGTTTTCATGGAAAACATCCTGGATATAAAGACCATCTGTCTAAAGAGGACACATTCACACTGTACACAGGTTTAACTGTACATTTATGTTTGATTGAAAAAAGTGATCCGATACTTATTTCATAATGAACCCTTCTTGAAACTACTAATCAGTTCAAAGAAAAGTCAAACCTCATAAAGGAAAAAGGATGTACGTTATTAAGCTTAATCTAAAAATACAGCACTGGAATGTAACACCAGAAAGTGACACAACAGTTTGATTAGTTAAGAAGGTAAAGGTCAGAAGTTGTACATTCATAGCAGCACTCACATTGCAGATTTAAACATTGATTTAAAAAAAAATAACAGACAGCAATATGATACCTTATAAGAAGTGCGTGATTTGTGGTTACTTGTAATATCCTTTCCTCAGTTTGGTTTATGACAACATGATGTTACATTTCAAATACTATTTAAGGAGTTCTCAGGCTCCTATCATTGTATCTTTTGGAGTTCTGTGCTCCAGATATGTTCAGGAGGAATTTAACACTTGTTTTTCGTATCATGTTTTAATGCGCATCCTTTTATTGTATTCCAAACCTAAATCCTCTCAAAGAATCAATTTCAGAATAAAGGGCTAAAGTGTTAATAAACCTGAGTATAACTGCATCTTCCAGGAAATAAGATTACCTGGAACAGAGGAGTAATGTTCTTGCTAAAAGCTATATAATTTCCTTCTGAAAAGATGTTACAGCTCTTCTGCTGCTGGCATAACTCCAATTTGCTGAACTGTTCAGCAACCATAAAAACAGGATTTGTAACTGCATTCGCATGCACCATGTGATTTGCTATGCAAAATCGATAATTACCTTAGCACATCCTGCAGCCCTTTTAAAAATCTTCATGAATACCGTTGGAATTATTATTTTCTTTAGCTAGGTACTATTTAGTTTTTTTTATTTCAGTATTTATTTCAACAGATCATTCTTAAACATGGGTTTTATACTCTTCCATGAGCATCTTTCATGATTTTGTTTTTCATTTTATGTACATGAAAAACACACAAAATTGCAACGATAAGTGTACTGTACTGCTCAAGTCCAGGAAAATAATGTCACACAACTGTACAATTCATTACACTAAAATGCATTTGGTGAAGTTTAACTTCAGAAACTGTCTGCGTCATGTTCATGGCATTAATTTAATTTCCTGCAGGAAAGGCATGTCAGAGGTGTCAGCAGAGTGAGAACATACTTCTTGGCAGGCTTTGCCACTGCCTTTGTATGGGCCACATGAAAACTAGACCATGGGTGCACATTAAAACTAATGCAGCCATGAACATGTTTAGTGACAGACAGAATCATGTACATACTGTAGCAGTGTAACCATTTTAAAGACTACATCTCAAAGAGAGTAATCTCTATCATTGATACCGCAAGATCAAAATAATGTTCCCGCTAATTTTAATGTAGAAATATGAAGTCTGGATCTAAAATGGTCCCTAGAGATTTGGCCTGAGGTTCAATATAAAATTTGTGGCAATATGGTTATTTTTTATTAGACCATAATGAAACTTGGTCAAAAGAATATGGCTGTATACACAGCCTCTACCACTAATATAGCCAGTAGTAATAACAATGTAGCAGTGAAAGGATTTTTATTTATGTTTTCATTTTTATTTTTTATCACAATTTCACTGGGAATCCAAGATTACAGCTGTGTAACAAATACCAGTATGAAGACATAATCTCAAATGCACTTTGTGTTTGCAAACCATTCTATCACTAGAGGGGTAAAGGTCATAGGCAGAAATTGTGAAGGGGGTTGGCAAACCCCCACTACCCAGCGCCCAGTGTCCAAAACAAACAAACAAACAAACAAACAAAACAATACGACTTATTTCTGAGCTTGTGTTTAAGTGCAAAGTTCACAGCTTGATTTTATAAATGTCATATTAAACATCTATGTTTCTATCCTTTTTCTGTAAGAGTTTCTTTTAGAAAGGAAGAAAACTGCACTGGACCCATTTTTGAAGCACCCTCCCACTTTACCAGAGTCACAAGTAAAAGTCATATGACAAAGGAGACCAACCCACAGTTAAGGTTAATTTACAATTTAATGCATGCTTAAATGCTTTAGAAAATGCTTGGTTTCACAGACCCCAATTACCACTTAACTTATCTTCCTTACCGTCTAAATTATTCTGAGATTAGAGCTAATCGAGCTAAAGTTAATTACATTGTCATACAAAATCAAAACATACAATACAAAACTCCTGGGCAAAACTAGAATCAAACTCAAAGGTGTGATCGATTGTCATAATACTAATATGGTAATAAGGAATTGGGACTACAAATTACTACATAAATATTTCATATCCATTGTCACAAGATCAGAGGAGTTGATGCTAAAGGCGTTAACTAATTCAACTGTCAATTAATAATTACAAACTTACATTCGCGAGCAGAGGCGCCGATTCGGTAACATCATGTCCCTGAATACTAGTTCTGTCTGGCTGCGCACTGTTTATACCCTCGTAGTCATTCATTGTCCTGTAGTTTACAAATACAAACTACACAATTACACAGAAAACACACATTACAAATACCAGCTCCCTACAGCGTTAAGTCTAAGTAATATGGGAAGCCTAATACAGCTGAACTACTACTATCGACAGTACTTCCACAGATCTCAACTCAACCGGCACTTTTTCCCCCTCAGCTCAGCTGCTTGTAGTGTCCAAAGTTTACGTAGATAGGCTTAGCCAGTCGCATTTAGATGATGTTTCCAAACCCCTCCTACTTTTGTTGGAGATGGACTTCTTTCTTCCAATAATCACTGTTGTTGTCAGTGACGTTTACTGTGAGTCCGGCCATTGGTAAAGTCGTAGCATGCTGCTCGCATGAGTTCTGGAGAGGAAAGGTAATGTTGAGGTGAGTTACAGAAGCAAGATGTATGGGTTGGTTTTTTTCAGCGTATTTACATCTGTTTGTTGTTTCCTTTGTTCAAATGCATGCTGATGAAAACGATCCCAGACCTAACTTATTGGTCCAGTGCAATGTGCATACATGCTAACTAAACTAGTAAACTTAGGTGTATTTTCAACATCCTTTACTCCTCTGTTGTTAAGTACGGTATTATTATTTTTCTTATAACGACAATATACATAGAGGGTTAATGATCAAATATCAGTAATATTTACAACCGTCCAAATCACGTGTTCCACGTGTTTGTTTTTTTGTTTGTTTTTGGAGTGTGTTATTGATAGTAGATCATTAACCCCGCTATGTATATCTTTATAAGAAAAATAATAGTGCTTGGTATGGCTGGGATTGCTTTATCTGGCCTCACAACCAATCCACTTCAGTTTTCGCATGCTGGAGGTATTGATTAATGTTTCACATAACAACATACGGTGCAGTATCAAAATCATAACCCCATAAACGTTTGTTTATGTACACAGTATGCACGTGAAAGTGTAATTTATTGAGTCTGTCTTTGGATCTGTTCATCATGTTAATGTGATCAGCCTTTCATTTTCTTTGGACAATGGCCCTTTGCTGGCTTACACTGAATTAATGTGTGTGGGGCCTCAACAAAACCAAGAGGCATCGGGGATGTGCCCCAATTAAATGTATGACGTATTAAGTGCTTACCAGTGTATTACCAATTCATTGTCTATCTACTCTATTATTTAATAGTTTAACCACATGTGCATTAGAACAAAGATAATATGTTTGCATTTCACACTTCATGAAACCTGCTTGCTATAATGGAGACCAAGAAGGCATGCTGGTAACTTTAATGAGACCATAGAGATTAAATTACCTCTAAGTTTTTTGTTTTGTTTTTGTTTGTTTTTGCCCTACCTTTTAAGGGAACAACTTTCTTTTTTCCATAGGAATATCTGCCGGATCTTTAATTTTGCGAAACCAGAGATCAGATTGAAAACAGCATCATTAACAAAGCTAGACCACAGACAGTTCAAAAGCCTGCATCCCTTCTTGCACTGTGCAAAAGGAGCTCTGTCACACTGTTGGCAATGCCTGAACAGAAGTCAGAGAGAGACATGGATCTGTCCACACCTCCTGCAGGTGTGCGTGGCATGACCCAGCTCGACAGGGATGCTTTCAGGAAAACCATCTCTGTCCCAGCTATCAAAGTGAAGAAAGAAGTCATAAACAAACTAATGAAATCTCTTAAGAATGTAGCTGCAGCGCCAGGCATAAAGCGTGTGGTGGAGGACCCTGACGATGAAAACCACAGGCTTGTGCTCCTGGATCCCTTTACCATTTCAACAGCTAGCTGCTTTGGTGAGTCAGAAAATGCTGCAATGAAACAGCTTGAGGTCAGCACTGAGATTCACTCATATGACTTGGAGCTGGCTTATGAAAACTTCAAGAGCGAGGAGGTCTTGCGTGCTGTTTTACCTGAGGGCCAGGATGTAACGTATGGATTCAGCAGAGTAGGACACATCGCTCACATGAACCTTCGAGAGCACCAGCTGCCATTCAAGAGTCTGATTGGTAAGATAATATACCATTCTGTAATCAACTACTGTGTGCTAATTACTTTACAACTTTCAGGTCAGACATGGTACAATTTCAACAGTACGGATGTTTTTCAGGTATTTGTCAAGATCTTCATTTATTGTAACAGTATAACAGTACACTTATTTTTCTGTTCTACAGGACAGGTTATAATTGACAAGAATTCTAGCATTACATCTGTAGTCAATAAAACCAATATAATTGACACCACTTACCGGAACTTTCAGATGGAAGTTCTTGCTGGAGAAGACAACATGGCTACAAAGGTAATCCTTCCAACAAAAAAGGGTTGAGATGCATGCCCTTCCTTTACCTGCCTGATTCTACACCTCTCTCAACGAGATCCTCACTGGAAGTTCTAAAAAGTATAGCAGGGCTGTAATCAAAATACCCTTTTAAAAAGTACCATTGTAATTAAGTGTGGAAACCCATGATCCTAAGGTCCATAGAGAATTATTATGCTAAATTATACTTGACAACTAAAATGTCATTGATGACAACAAACCATGACATACTAAGTTGCCTTTGTCAAACTGAAAAGTTAATTTAAATCTTAAACACTTTTAAATGTAATATTTCAGTGATTGCAGTATTGAGTTATTACATTATTATATAGTTGAGTGCTTTGGTTTGTTATCCTGACACTAGAATGTAAGTTGATTATTATTCTTTTTTATGGTTTTATACCATGAAAGTCGAAAATATTACATATGTCAAAAAGCATAGGCTGGTTTCATAAAGCAATTTAAACATGAATAAATCTGTTAAATCTAAAAAAGAATTGATTGGTGAAAAGAAGCTAAATGTATAACTTGATGATCTTTTATACTTCCTTAGGTCAGAGAGAATAATGTTACCTATGAGTTTGATTTCTCTAAAGTCTACTGGAATTCTCGGCTGAGCACAGAGCATGAGAGGATAGTTAGTCTCCTGGAGCCAGGGGACACAGTGTTTGATGTCTTTGCCGGGTCGGACCTTTCGCCATTCCAGCGGCCAGGAAAAGCTGTTTAGTGTTCGCCAACGACCTCAACCCTGAGTCTTACAAATGGCTGCAGCACAACTGCAAACTGAACAAAGTAGACAAAAAGATACATGTATTTAACCTGGATGGTAGGGACTTTATTCTAGGAGCAGTGAAAGAACAATTAACTGAACGGCTGCATAAAGCATCGACACAGAAAAAACGCTGTTCACATAGTCATGAACCTGCCAGCTTTAGCCATCGAATTCCTTGATGCTTTTAAAATCTTCTTGAAAACCAGCCATCTGGTGATTCCAGCCTGCCGTTCGTGCACTGCTACGGTTTTCTAAGCATGATAACCCTGCCCAGGACATTCAGGAACGGGCTGAAGGATTTTGGGAACGTCTCTGGAGGGTCACTGCACAGTTCATCTGGTGCGGAATGTGGCTCCAAACAAGGAAATGATGTGCATAAGCTTCCAGGTCCCTGCAGAGGTGCTCTACAGGAATCATTCAAAAGAGCAAGGTCAGTGTTTGATTGGAATGAGCTCTGAAGGGCCCTCTTCTCAGCAGGGATGAGTTTCCTTTGGGGCATTAAGCTAATGAAATGAAAGCAATAAGTTACTGAGGGAAATAATAACCATGTATATATTTTAACTTGGTAGAAGTGGTTAGGCCTATGTGTTGTAGTGTTTTAATGATGCACAATAGTTTCCATTTGAAATATTGTTTTAAGTAGGTCCTTGCATAAACCTGTGACCAATTTTTATAGAGGATATGAGCAAACAGTAAAATGTAAAAGCATAATTGAACTAATTATCAAAATGTCTATTGTTGGCTATAGTACAGTATATTCATTATGCTCCTAATGTATAACACTCTTTTTACTATTTTGTGATGGGTCAATTTTAGCTTTATAAAATGCAAAAGGAAAACACATAATGGTAATATAATTTGAAAAGTCATTTAATTCTGTAAGAGGAGTAGTGTGCAGTAATTGTATAAAATGTGCTGATAGGGGAGAGGTTTCAGATCTTTGTGTTCTCAATGAATTCAAACTTTCTTGCAGATAATCCAGAGGAACCAGCCCCTAAACGTCAGAAGTGTGATGGTCCTGATTCACCCTAGAATCATGATAAAACAGAATGGGGTACAACGTCGAGAATCTTATCCAAAATAATCCACAACAGTGAAATAGCTTTTTAAAAAGAGTACCATTCCAATATTTGTTTTAATTATGGATCCATCTCAGCTTATTTTATTTTGGCTTCCCAAAAGACTTCATATACATTACATAATGATGGACTTAAAGATATGCTTATTCATAGCAGTTAATTAAAAAAAAAAAAAAAAAATTCTTAATTAACCTTGTTATTGTGCCTTTATTTGGGGAAAAAAGAAAACATAAAGGGCAGATTAATTTAATAACATGTATACTTCAGTACAAATATTACCAGATTAATTCAAGTTCTGGTCTGAAAGCTCCAATAATCCCCTCCATTTCAAAGCTGTTTCATTCATCTCTCAACAAGAATGGTTGTTGTAAAATGGTCCAATGCATCTATAGTATTTCTGCTGTGGAAAGCCAGCCCTACTGGAACATGCTTGACCTGTTTCATCTTTAAGTATGGTAATCCTAGGCAATGGAAACCGAGCATGAATCAAGTGAGTTATGAAAGCACTGAAAAGGTACACAGTATACAATATTGTGATTGAATTTTTAATTATTTAAGTGTGATGGATAGGTTTCCCTGCATAGGTGAGTTTAATCCAGGCTCTGTATCTAAAGGCCATACATAAGGAAAAAGGGCAGTTATAAGAGTACTGAAACACACTGTGCTATGTTTGTACAATAGTTTATTTAAAATAAAAATATAAGAAACACAATATATTCTTAGATACCAAGAATATGCTCCCCAATTTTAAAAGTAAAATGCATACTAATCCACCTTTACTTTTATGATTTGATTTTTTGCATATTTATTGATGTTCAAGCAGTCAGTTGAAAGTAGTAATGTGCTGTTGTAATTCACTCCAGCTGCTGTGTTGTAGTCTTTATTGATCTTGTAAAGTAAACTACACAGACTGTAAGAAGAGTCCACTGAACGCATCCTGCATGGCACGGTGACAGGCAAGGTTGGAGGTGTAACCCCCTGCCAGGTCTTGTGGGGACGCTGCACGCACATGGTTCAGGTATCTGAAAAGGAAAAGGGGGGGAAATAAAAAAAACTTGTCATTTTGCAGACCAAACAATTCTATTTTTATACAACTGTAAATATATTTGTAGTATTCTCATTTCCATATTTTCCATTTGATTACAAAACAACACCTAACCCATGTTTTTCTTTACCATTTAGGTTCTTTTAAATGTTAGTAGGGCCATGGTTCTTTTAGAGGTAGGTCTTAGTATGAATTCAATCTGAAATACTGCAGGAGCCACTATTACTTCTACTTTGTTTCTGAACAAATATCCATGGTTTCCTCTTATGGTGTCACTCACCTGCATCACATATGGGCCTTTGTTATCTCTGGTTAAAGCCAAACAGACTTTACCATCAGTTAAAAAATTTAAAAAACTCTTCTTGGCACCAATTGATTTTGGAAATACTGTATGCGATTTATTTGATGTACAATTAGTAATTACTGTACAGTTATAAACTCCACATCCAAAATGTCTAAAAAGACTTTCAAATGGTTTAGAGTATGTCTTTATGTGTATTAAGTGATAGTTAGTTTTAATTTGCTACAGTGACAACAAAAATGATTACATTCATCCCAGCGTTATTTTAGCTTTACACAATTAACCCAGCAAAGTTGTCATACAATGCCTTCCCTTTTATTCATGGCACGCTGTGTTTACATTATCCAGAATCAGAATTTTCCAATCCATTAACTTCTGCTAACACTGCTGCCAGAGTTTACTTCAGGATTCGGCAATTCAGGCCTGAACTTGCACTTTAGATAGAACAGCACTGAAAATTCTTAAACAGCTGCACTGCTGGCAGTAGAAGAAGCCCATTGCAAGCAATACAGAAACAGCGTCAGGATGCTGGCTGAAACACTAGAGCTTGAAACACTAGATACTCTGGAATGTACCTGATCATAGTATTTAACTGTGTTAGGGTTAGGGTTAGGGTCTTTATAGTTTTGCGGTATTACAATGATAAAAAAAAAAAAAAAGTGGAATTTAAAATACAAATCCAGCAAAATGGTACCGAAGATTGGAATCATAAAAGTTGACTAATATGCTAAAGAATAAAATACAATTTTAGTTAGCATTTAATCTTGAGTTAGAATACCAATCAAACAAATATCGTAGAAAAGTTAACTGAAGCAGATGTAATTGTGCTTTTCAGACCTCAAATGCCTCTCCACCTGCTGTAGGTATTTCCCAAATGTTTTAGAGGCTGTGCTGTGAGTCTTCATCCAACTGTACGACATGATATCAGAATCAGATGCATATAAATGCAAAAGCTACATGAAATGCAGACATCTGTTGCCTCTCAAATTCCTTACACTCAGAACAGTTTCTCTGTATATTTTTGGTATCTAGATTATCCATATATTATTATCTTCAAAGTTTATCACTGATAGCAATTTGGATTCCAAAAGAATTGCCAACATGTGTTGTTTTTGGGCCCCTCATGGATGTTTCATTTAGAGCTAACAAATGAATTCCTGGGGTTTTCTGGCAGTGGTCAGCCCACTCTGATATGCACCCTCAGAGTACAGCACACTTTGCCAAGGAGCTCTCTGCAATGTATGCTCTGGGAGTTGCGGAACCCAGATCTTCTGCTGGGCCTGGGATTTCAACATGCTGTGCCTATTACTGTATTAGGTACATTTATTTTAAGCATTAGCAGATGTTCCGAACAGAGACCGCAACATTCTTCAGAAGGGATGTTTCCAAGATCACAACCTTTTCTTTATTTTCCACCTTTTAGTACAATTGCAAAACATTAAACTGTCAGATTAAACTGCAGTTATTCGATTCAAGTATTTAGAAAAACAGTAAAAAAAAAAATTAAAAAAGTTACCATTGGTCCTGTATTTTAACTCGCTCTTTTCAAAACCATTTTTAAGTCTGTCTTTTGAGTTTTTTCCACTTTGGATCAAATACCCCCTCCCTCATTCGTTTCTCTTCCACATCATTGGACTTCTGAAATACTACTGCTTCTCAATCTGATTGGTAATTAGCAACACCTGCTGGGAAGGAGGTCTGAAGTAATTGTGAGTTTCCTCCCCCTCAGTGGCTGCCTATTAAAGTCTGCTCTCAGTTTAGAAGCATGCTGGCTAAATCAGCACAAGATATCTCAATATCTTCTCTCCCCCAAGGGGCAGCCACCCTCCCTGCCTTGAGCATTGCAAATTAGATCACTCGTGAATTACAGTAATGAGAACCAACACATTGAAAAGCATATTGTAGCACTTTATTGCAATGCTATCTTACAATTGCTCTGACTCAGTCGATGGTTCAATTCAGATAACTTCACAAAAATCTGACTTGGGAATTTGACATATTCTGTGCTTAAAATGTCAGAGAACTAAATACATGAAATGCCAGGGAACTATTTTCTGTCTGCATAAAATGCCAGTGAGCGAACTATATACATAAAAATGCTAGGAAGTAGAATTATATTAATCAAATGCCAGGGAAGATAACTATATAACAATTCCTGGAAGTAAACACATTTCTTCAGTCACTGTCATAGACAAGCTGGCTATAATACTAACACTCTGTTAGCTCCTCCTCCTCATCGTCTGTTACATTCTCATTTTCATGGAGTTGGCCAGATGTGGATTTTCCAAATCCAAAATGCAAATAGATTTGACTGTTGCATCAGTTTCTTTGAAATTTTATTTAGGGTAAGTATGAGATATTTTTGAGAACTTACCCCCAAATGTGGATGATACCGTAGCATTATGAACAAAGTGTTCTAGGCAGAAGACAGGAAAGTAAATGGATCTAGTCTGGTATTTCTCACTTTGATGAGTAATTGCTAGTAAATTAGAGCAGCAAACCCTCTGATGCAAGTGTTAGTAATTTAAAACTTTGTCGATATTTACAACATCAACCTTTGACTTTGGGTCAAAGGCCCAGCTATTACTCTTCTGTCAGCAATGATTGGTGAACTTCCGATGAAGCATCTTATCCCACCCATAGCACACAGTATTGGTTACCTCTGTGGTCTCTACCCACAGAAATAATGTAATTAATACTTGTTAAATAAATTATTTATGCATCTTTTCTCTTGTTCCTTAAGCTAATGTTTTAGTATGTAATTGCAGCATGTTGGTGCAGTCTAAGTTCAGCATTTTGTATTCAGAACATCAATACCAGGTACTGTATTGTTTATATTAAATTAGTGTTCTGGGGCTCCAGTAAAGGCACTCCACGTGGAGTGCAGGATGCCCTACAGCCTGGACGTCGTCGGTTCGAGTCCAGGTTATTCCATTGCCGACCGTGGATGTGGACCAGCGACCCCTGTGGTCTGGCGGGCGCCTGCGGGCTTGCCTGTAAGCTGCCCAGAGCTGCGTTGTCATGGTGAGTCTGCAGTGCGTAAAGAAGCGGGCAGCTGATGGCACACGCTTGGAGGACAGCATGTGTTCATCTTCACCCCTCCCGAGTCAGCGCAGGGGTGGTAGCGGTATGCTGAGCCTAAAAATAATTGGACATTCTAAATTGGGAGAAAAATAAATAAATAAATAATTGGCGACTACTAAATTACAAAAAAAAAAAGGGCAGTGTTGTTTTTGTTTTAACACCCTCAATGTAAGGGCTGTTAATGGAAATGGTTACTATTAGTCATATGATTTCAACTAGAAATTCATTTTACATTATGGTTTTCAGTATGTCGTTCTATTTATTAAAATTATGGTCCCTATATGGTCTTGAAATTTTGTGCACTTAAGTCCAGCTGGTCTAATGAAAATTGCTACAATTACCTATTTGTTATCAGTTTGTTTGATTTCATTTCTTGAGAATCCATTACAGCTACAAACATTCTCTCATCATGAAATCCTGATTAGCTTAATTCCAGACAGGCTTGGCTCTTTCTCTCCTGTTTTGGGAAAAATTATAGCAACTTAAGTAAGCACAACAGACCATAAGAGCCATACATTACTTATTCCACATATAAATCTACTACATTATTTAGCAGGCTGGTTTACAATGAAAACACAAGTTCCCAAGTTTTATTGTGCCAGGGTTTGAAGGAAAATTTCATGGCAATAGGAGGTACACGTTTCGGATCACTAATTTTATTAAATGCCAATTGTTTTCTTAGGAAACCCAATACCTACAGCATTAATCTAGCCGATCCACACCATCTATTAAATATGCATGAAGCAAGACGCAAGTAGAGTATCAAATAGCTGGCCAAGAAACTTGGCACCGTCTCACGTCAGTACTGCCTTCCATCAAAACAACATAGCCTACAAAAACAATGCACCCTGCAGCATACCCTTCTGTAACATGACGGGAACATTAAACTATAACAAAATATTTCAATCATTTAAAGAAAATTAATTAACAGGCGGCCACTATCAACATGAAATTAATCAACTGATTTTTGTTTGACTTCTAAATCCTGGCATGACATACGGAATAATCAAGCAGCAGCACCTGGTTACCGAGGGGATACTTACACGTGGCCATCAGTACACGCTCAGCCATGTGCTGGAACTGTATGGCTGAGGGTATACTTACATGGATTGGATTGGATTGGTAATAAATATGCTACGATTGGCTGAAACACCCTTGTACAAAGTGTAATGAGGCATGTCAGTAACAAGCATACTGTATCCCTGCCGCAGATATAAAGTAAGCCCCAGCCATTACTAGTGTCAGCGTTGTTGTAAAAGTGGGACACAGTAACAAATCCACATAACATGTCATCAAAAATTAATATATTCCTTTCATTAGCCTAACTAATGCAACCTGTGCCAAGGAAGGCCCATTCACTTGTTTCATAACAATTAGACGAACCTTCCTTTATCATGTGCAGTGCCAATATTGTAAAGCAAGCAGACCTTTTGTCAATATATGTAACACAGAAAAGCTTATGCTAACAGTGGTGCACATATTTAAGTTTAAATGGGTACATAATCAAGGGCTGCCCTATATAACAACTGATAAATCAACCAACAACTAAAACTTCTTGTAGTTCTGAAAATACTGCTTTTAACAGCTGACGGAAGTTCTAAACGGGGAAAATGCAGAACGTTACAAATTAATGGTCAAAACACAGAATTCTTCCTCCAAGCTTAAAAATATATAAATACACCTCCTGACTTCCTGTATCTACACAGACATGATTACACTTCAGCACCGATCTGAAGAAGGCTTCATATTGATCATTACGTTTTAAAATTAAAAGGGTTTATTTTAAGCCCCGCAAAGAGTGCCCTTCCGCTAATTTAATCCCTCTACAGCTCATGTGGTCATTCCTTCCAAGAAGAGCGAAATTTCTATGTAACCTTAAACCTGCGGGTCTCCAAGGAGCTCCCTTTAAAGTGAGAGGCTCTGCTTTATGAAACAGCAGCAGGCTAACACCCAGGCTGTATGTACTAAAGTTAGATGCACACAAAGCACCACTCGGGTTCACGTCTAATTCCTTGTTTTATCTAGGATTTCCACTAAGCTGCATATCTGCCCTAGTTGGATGAAGACCCATTCGGGTTGTGAATTCTTCACCTCTTATTTAGAGAGTCTTGTTATTTACCTAGCCATCAACAGTATCCAGGTTTAAAAAGGCCATATTATTGCACCTGAAGTTCAGGTGCTGCATTTTAACTGCACCAACAAGCTGTTGGAAGCAGCTACAACACAAGATTCATTTCACTTCATTTTATATAAAAGTATAATATTTTATGCTAAAAGTTGGTTGCTGTTACTTATTAAATGTAATGCTTAAGACAAAATGAGACATAATCTATTGTACATATTCTCCATTATTTAAAATAAACAAAAACACGTTTTTGTTTTATTATTTGAGTAGCGTCTTCAACATTCCAGACGCATATAGTTTATCACTCTCACTGCATGCACCAAGTGCAGAAATGGGAATGAGAACTATCCATTTACAAATAGAAAATATACAACAGGTGAGACATGAACATTCAACAGCATGATTTTCTATGGATTTCATTTTACAATGACATTCTTCTACACGATACCTAGCAGCTATACATAAGCAAGTGGTTTCATCCTCTTCATTTCTGTTTTTTTATAAATGAAAACTGGAAAAGGCACTGTCACTTAGGACTGAACTGCAGATCTCACATACCGAATTCGATACAGCCTACAAGCTGTCAACGTCACTTATTATGGGTATATACTTAGCAGCATCAAAAGTTTTCAACGAGTTGTAAGAGTTCATTCTTGTCCATCTTAAATTCAACAAAGGTAGGATTTCACAGTGCCATTCTGATGAACTCCAACTTGGGTTTAACTTTACTATTTACTTAAAGTAGGCTTCAGAAGATTCCTGTCATGCGCGGCACCGCCACTTGCACCATTTGAAATGTATCTGCCTGAGACAAAACCTCAACATGTGCTATTCCATAAGCACCCCAGCCCTGTGTGAGAGAGGATGCTGTTGTGTTATAGCTAGAACACTCTGAAGACAGTCAAATCTCAATGTCCTGCCTGCTTTGTGCATATTAATGATTTTGTTAAAACCCTGGTCCTTTGCATAAGTTCACGTTTATAAAAGAAAAACAATAATAGTAAGATAATAATAATCTCCTGCAGTAAAATATTTTCTTTTCTAAAAAGTCAAATGTCATGGTGTCAGGTTAAGAGCCCTCATCAAGCCAGTAGCTCTGGATGAAAACCAGGTGTAGCAATTTGCCCTGTGGTTCTACAAACCATGAGCCAAAGCATACAATGTCTGATGGTTAAGGTTGCAGAAACAATCAAGTGGCTGCATGCTGCAGAAAACCATTTTCTTGTAATCAGTCACTATTACTGAAACAGCAGGAAGCCCACCCAACCAATTTAAAAGTTCAAGGTTGTAGGTTTTCAGTTTTAGATTCTAATAATAATAATAAAAGAACCTTTAAATGTGCATAGGAAAATATGACAGGTAGATTAGGATCTAGGATTATTAGTTGCATAATAATAGCATCTAACCATGAATAACCACACTGGCTACCAATGGAAGTATTTGATACTTGATTTAACAACTGAAATCCAGGTGAAGTGGTTTAATCTGTGACTCGAAACACTATTCCGGTACTGCCTGTTTTTAAATACATAATTCAATAAGATGTCCTCTATTTTGACAATGTTTACTACTCACATCACAGAAAAAGGTACAATTTTAGAGATTTATCAGAAAATATTAAAATGCACTGATACTTGGGCACATCTGAAAAGTGAAATCTTGTAAGGAATTTAAAATAAGTTCATTATTTAGTGAATTAAGTGTTTAATTCCAGGAGGTAATTTCTTCATTAGTAAATAGTGTAGTTAATTCTAGGGTAAATCAGCCTGCATTCTTACATCAAGTAAACCAATGTGGGTGAACCTTTTGGTAATAAGAGTACCGATCCCCGTTACATTTTAAAAGTGTAATAAATATGATAACAGATTCAATCATATTTTCTACTGAAAACATTCCACACAAATAGTGATCCTCTGCTAAACCTTAAAAAAAAAAATTTAAAAAAAGCGGGCTGATTTATTGACTGTCAGAAGTCAAGATGTTTAGATAGCTGTCAGTCAAGGGGAAATGGGTTCAAACAAAACCACTGAAAAAGGAGCTACAGTATACAAGGGTAGGTTACGTCAGTGTTTTTTACAGTGTATTTGGTCGGATCCTTTAAACCTGAGACAACAGCAGCAGCGAAAGGGCTCCTCTGTAATCTGCTGCTCAGGAAGTCTTCCTTTAGCACACAAATACTTCAGCATGTGTCATCCTGACGGAACCAATCATTAGGAGGAATTCTTGGATGAGCCGGGCACCTGGCTCGTCATTTGTCATTCTGCCGGGGTCAGTGCTCAGCTGTCATCCTCTCATCAACCCCCTCCACAAAAACACTGAGTGCATTCCTGCTCCTTCTTAAATTTCCAAGCCTGAACTGCTACTTACAGCAAATCAATCACTTAGAACTGAAGCATGTGCTGGTAAGCATATCAGTATATTTGTACCGCTTCATATCGTGGCAAGGATACTGCAGTCTCCCCACAGAAACCAGCTAAGCATTCCCTCTGAATGGTGTGGATTACACTGTAGGAGACTGCAGCTACATTAGACGTCATTGACTAACTGCCTTTGGCTCCATTTAACCCTGGAAAACGATATGCACTCAACTCCTTCTGTCCACCTCCCCCATTTTCTAATGCAGCTGAATAAAATCAGCACAGAATTCTGACCGCTAAGAATTACTGTATTACTGTACAACATGCACAGAATAGACTGCAATTTTTATGAAAAGAAAACCCACTAATGAGAAACAACTTAGGAGGACTTAATCATTTACCTACTATTTGGAAAGTGAAGATAAATATGTATTTAGAATAACAAATGAAATCCTCTTATAACAACACAATTATTGTACAATATTTTGCCACCAAGTGGTGCAAAGCAGGAGGTAAAACGCACATACAATCAAAGGTAAAGAAGTGCTTAAGCAGATATAATTTCAGTCACATTACAGTAGTTGGTGTATCATTGTTTTTTTTTATTTATTAGGCTTTTTAATGTACAAGTTCAACACGGGTGCACACTAAGGACATCAGAGCCTAGATACAGGTCAGAGCTTCTGAATCAATTTATTTCACATTTGAGGCGTTTTTCAACTTGGATGGTGTTTCTGCTTGAATCTGGAGCTGTATCAACGCTCCCCATGATTGTGTTTATTTGTTTGTTTATGTTTAAATAATAATAAATAATATATTATTGCAAGCACGACATTACAGTACTTATACTAGTCATGATTGTTTTTTCAGGTCAACAATTATAATATATTTCTTAATATTAATAGCAGCTTTAACAAAAAACAAAAAAAATACAAAAAAGTCTGCACCTGGACCAGAGTAAGCGTGGGAGGTTTCTTTAGTTAATGTGATGACATAATAACTAGGTTACAGGTCCATATCTTATCTAGGGATAACCAAAACAAGCTCTATTCACCAGCACCCCAGCGCATCAACATGTGGTAGCACTAATTCAAAGAGAAGCTTTTATTCCAGTCTGCTTTGTGGACATAAAAGATCCTACAGCACTTGTTAAAAGCAGCAGGGGAAATACTGACCCCCAGAGCTCTGATGGATTCCCCAATAAACATCACCTCCTCACCCCCAGCATGGGAGTAGTACCTCTTTGGAAATAAGTGTGCCTGCTCAAATGGCTTACAATTGTTTTTAAAAAGAACCCCCACCTCAAGTGGATAATGATTTTGATAATACTCATACCTTTTTTTTTTTTAATCTTGGGGGTGAAAAAAAACCCCACAAACAGAAAAGACACACCACACCTTTATAAAAATCACTGTTTGGCCAACACTAGAGGGCGAGATTCTGTTTACTGTTAACATACAACTCCAGACTCTTCTTTCAGGATCTACAGAGGGAGCATATGGGTCTCTATTTATGAAAGGTGTCCATTTGTCCACCACCACTAATCACACTCGTATTAATGTTGTGAGTTGTTCTACAATGGTTTTGCAACATTGCCTCTTTTATTTTGGTGAGAATTTAAAAATGTTTAAATAAGGTTTTTAAACATTTGCTTTAAAAATCAACACAGTTCAGTCCCCTTAAATTTTGCTGATTATGTCTCACATGCAGCCACAGAGTTGCATAACTATTACTTATTATTATTATTATCATCATCATTTGTTTATTTAGCAGACGCCTTTATCCAAGGCGACTTACAGAGACTAGGGTGTGTGAACTATGCATCAGCTGCAGAGTCACTTACAACTACGTCTCACCCGAAAGACGGAGCACAAGGAGGTTAAGTGACTTGCTCAGGGTCACACAATGAGTCAGTGGCTGAGGTGGGATTTGAACCGGGACCTCCTGGTTACAAGCCCTTTTCTTTAACCACTGGACCACACAGTGCACTTATTTAAGTGGTAAAACAAACAATTGAAGCTTATTTAGTTATTCCTAAGCATAAAATGGCCCATTATGATATTTCTAATCCTTTCATGCAGAGCTGCGGGTAACAGAAGAATAACAGGTCCAATCTGTTTTCCGTAATTGACGGAGATAACAATCACAATCTTGTGTTTAAACAAGCAAGAGCTGGCCAGAGCGGGAGGTTCTCTCAACACAATACCTGATAATTACCTTCAACAAAAGATTAAGATTCAGAGGCAGTTTTCCCAGCATAGAGCCCCCCCTTGGTGCACAAAGCCTGGGTGTTATTGTTAAAACACCTCCACCGGTGGCTGGTAGCACACAAAGTTCTAAGGGGGAGGCAGTCACCATATCCAGCGGTATCCACGTGCCACTCCCAGTCACCAGTTAGGCCACATGTAAAGCATTTACAAGCAGCATTTCTTTTTTTAAACCTTGTTGGGCCAAAAAAATAACTAGTAGGTTTTGTGCTTCTTTTTGTGCGGGCTTCAACACCCCACATTAAAAAAAAAGATATATATATCTTAGGATCGATTCAAAGAAATGCTGAAAGGAAGTCTTATACCGAACACAGACATGCTTGTATTACATCTCCAATTTATAAATTATAAAGTCTTTTAAGATGTAAAGCACTTAAAAACAAAGCCACTAATAATAACAATAATAATAATAATAATAATAATAATAATAATAATAATAATAATAATAATAATAATAATAATAATAATCAGGAGAAATGAAGCATGCACTTAGTCATTACAGCTATAAACGGAGAGCTGGAGGGTCTCAAACCCATGTGATGATTTACTACGGTGTGGTTTTCAATCCTGCACAACTAACATATCTGGGTCACTACTAATGTGTGGTTTGCAATGCAAATATCCCTTTGCCATTATAAGATCTTAGTTCCTGTCTCTTCTCTTTTGTCAATGCACATTTTAAAATCTGAAGTTTTTTTCAAAAGCTTTTCAATTGGATTTCCATTGGAAATTAGGCAGGGCAAGTCTTCCTTTCGATTTCTGCATACAGTTTAAACATATTCTAGGTCAGTCTGCATGAAACAGATATGCAACTTTAGGCAACAAAAGTTTAAAACCTATCAAGCAGAATTGTTATATCAACGATAATGGAAAATATGACACACAAACCAGAAGGGAACCAGAAGCTGGCAAAATAACTTCCATCTTTTCTCCCCACAGAATTTCTTTACATAGCCAGGTACAATTATTAACAACCAGCTCTTATTCTCCTATTAGCATATATTTCTTTTTCTTAAGCTCCTAGGGCTTTCAAGAACTAAAAAACAGGAACAACAGCGCCATGTCTTCATTTTTGTGGTAGATTCCCCAGCGCTAAAGAAACTTGCCTCAGGCTGCATAAACAAACCTTCATTTGTGACCTTTTTGAGCCTTGAATCACAATACTGTTAAATGTATTTGGTCTGGGCTGGATTCAAGGCAAGAGCTCCAGAGTTTAAAACCCCACAGAGTTACAGAGTTTATAGAAAACGCATTCCCGGTTCTGTGAAAAGGAGTCCTACATGAGCTTTCTAACCCAGTGTGCCGAGAAATACTTTTACAACATATAAAAAAAATATATATAATATATATATATATATATATATATATATAGTGCTCAGCCGCTATATTAAGCCTCGTTATAGTGCTGAATCGGTTAAAATACCATAGGGTTGTTGCTTCCATTTGATCCATAATGTCATTACTGTAGCCCTTTTATACTTGTTATAAGGCGGAACACAAACAGCATGGTCTTGTAACTATGGCTCCCCACTATAGCGTTATAAAGGGTGAGCACTGTATGTATATATAGATACACACACACACACACACTATATTAAGTCAAATCTCAGTGAAATCTGCTTTTCTTTATCTCTCTTTAATGCACACTGAAAGCTTTTGGATTCCCTTTTACTTGCAATAGGTCAAAGTGAACCGTTGCCCACATCACAAAACAACGACACAAAGAATCCGTTATACTTTGGAAGGCAGTCTTCCCAGAGTGTCCAAGTACCAGTGGGGACCACATGTCAGTTACCAGTCCTGTTCTGTCTCCTTTCATAACATGTTATTTTTAATTCTCAATTGTATTGTTAGAAAAAAGGCCCAGAAAAGGCCTTGCAGCAAAAAAAACAGAAATGTGGAAAAAATCTGTATTTGGAAGACAACCATGTTTAATACAAAAGCTTTCTAACAGGAATGAGAAATGATTGCTTGACCCATGCAGTAATGGGAATATCATTACCCCCTACCTTCTTAACAGTAAAATGGACTGGAAAATATGTTAAAAGAGTTCCCAGACATACACTTAAAAATCTTTAAAACAGTCGATCTGGAATGTTTGTTAAACTTTGCTTGCAGGAGTCGGAATGGCTGATGATGGCTGTACTTTCAGCACATGAGGGTAATATTAATATTAAAAGCAAGGTTTCATTTAAACACATTTTTGATCAATATAACATACAACTTTTTGCTACAACTTTAAATACATGCCAAAAAAGAGTGTCTTCAAAAATGTAGTGTGTGTTTTTTTGTTTTGTTTTTTAAAGCATGCATCTTGTTAAATGCATGCCAAGAAAATGTGTGCCGGAAATAAGACTTTTAAAAAGAATGTGACGCAGTCCCTTCGACCAAACTCGTGTAAATTCAGGTTTAATATTATTAAAGCAAATTCAGGTTTAAGTTTGATGGAGCATTTTATTTTGAAAATTATTACTTTCAGTTACTTTAATAACCCTTCTAAATGCTTGTAGCTGTGTTTTGTTCCATAAATGTTTTGACAAGAATACCATCAGATTTTTTAGAAGTTTAAAAAAGTTTCAAGTCGTCTCTTCCTAATTTCAACCTTCATTCAGAGCATTCCTGTAAATCAACATAGCAATATATACATTGTTTATGACTTAATCTCATCCACAACCAATTTCTAAAATATCCCATGGTATTCTTAGACAAAGCACAGCTCCACACTTTTAGAAGTTAATATAAAGGTTAAGACACAGCCACAAATGTGTCACGAGGCTATACAATCTATTTATTTTTGTCACTCGCCTGTTTCCAAAAGGCAGGATTTTTTGTAATTAATAAGGTGCTGGGTTTAACTGAAAGTACTCATTTTCAAAATAAAATGCTTCATCAAACTTAAACCTGAATTTGCTATTAGAATATTAAATCTGAATTTACACGAGTTTGGTCGATGGGACTGCGTCACATCCGTTTTAAAAGTCTTATTTCTGGAACACAGTTTTCTTGGCATGCATTTTAAAAGACACACGCCACGCTTTTGAAGACACTCTTTTTGGCAGGCGTGTAAAACGATGCGCGCTTTATACAAACAATGCACACTACTTTTAGAAGGCATTTTTGGCATACTTCTTTTAGCTTTGGTTTTGCACTTCAGGGCCACCTTAATAGATATATTTTTAAATCTAATCTTTAATCATTTAACCTCGGTCCAGAGTTTTGACTTATTTTTTTCAATTTAGAAACTCCAGGTCTGCATTTCAATAAGCTGTTTAAGCCTAAACCTCATATTTGATTTTTTCACCATCTTTTGGTAATTTCCTGGATCTAGTACCTTAGGAATGAAACCTTATATATATATACACACACACACACACTACATATACTGTACACTTCCAGACAAAATCAAAGCACAGCTTCACAGATCAAGGTCCTTCCTGATAGTTGATACAGAGACCTGCCAAACCAAAATACTCAAAATGGTTTAAATTTAAAACTGTTAAAGCATGGCAGAATGATTTTATGGGAATATGGGGACTTATGCCAGCAAATAATCATCATGCCAAAATATATAACAGCACAAAACCTTCAAGAAAATTGAACCCAGGCAGTCCAGATGAGCCTAAAACAGAACAGGAATGTCCTGTATAAACTTCAAATGCACTTCAGGTATAACAGTGAATATCCAATCAACTTTTTAAAGTGATTGAACAACTGTTATTTTAAACCATGCTGGAACGTCTTTGTGGTAAAGGAAAGGTCTGCTATTTAAATCAATTGATTCAGAGCACCTGTTCTTGAATCTAGATTTGCGCAACATGACAAAAAGGCTCAGCAGAAGGTGCTGTCTGTGCAGAGTTATCATAACACAGCCTTCTTAAGTGCCAGATCCCACCTTTCCAAAAACGAATTAGAGATGTTAAACTCTTCACCACTTCAAAAACATCAGCAACTAAAATGAGACGACAAAATGGAGAAAATAAAGATAAAAGCAAACAGCAAAGAATAGTCAGAGAAACTTTTCAGAATTACATGGTTCCTCTAACAAGCAATACACCCGCTGAAACAGAATTCTAAGATGTAAAGATGTAGTTCAACGGATGAATGATGCACTTCTCTGGGAAAGGACCACGTAAATGACGACACAAAAATGACATATCCACGCCTGCTGTATGCTTGTCAATATGTCCAAGAAACCATTTCACTGTCACATCTTAAAGTCCGGAAAAAAGCCTGTTAAAACATTAATCACAGTCCCATTACTTCCTGACATCCTGCCAAAAGTCCCCATTACATCACTGAAAACAAATTCCCTTTACTAAAACCAAATCCTGACAAGTCACAGAAGCATGATGTTTGCAGATTAAAATTGCTCAATGGCCTGTGAGCCATAATTGTTATATTTACATTATACTGCCCCCTACACGCACATTATGTCATCCAATCCTGGCCTATCAGAGCTATATAAATAGACTTACCCTTCTATTGTGTCTGATTCATTAGCATCTCTCCGCCTCCCAGAGCTCTTGTAGCTACCCACTTGGTGCTCTGTTATGGGGGTCTCCTGCCTCCTCCAGCAGGCCAGGTGGTGGACCCTCAAACCAAGCGGGTTTGAGGAAATTATTAATTTCTGTACATCGCATAATCATCAATAAAATATTAAATTGCTCAAATTTCTGTTTGTCTTGATCTACTGCAATGTTGCTCTTACAGGTCAGTGGGATTTCTCACATACATTAAACAGTAAAACATGACAGAGTATTGAGTATACTCTCTTTACCTTTTACTAGGACGGAAGGTTAGTCATCTAACCTTGACTCTACTATTCTAGTATTCAAAACCATACCGTACAGCATCACTCATTATAGTTATATTCCCCTCAGCACCAATCCTTACATCTGCAAAGCAGGATACACTACTGCAATACAATATTCAAACAATATGATGTTAATAAACTTGGTGCCATCTTGTTGTAAACAGCGCTGTCAAGCTAAAGAAAACTATCCATTCCCCAGAATAAAAAATAGAATTGCAGATTATACAAAGCAAATCATTATATGAAAGTAAAATTCTAATAAAACAAACTTGCGGTATTTCTACAGTAGTTTGACAGGCATGAGGCTGAAAACAGTTTAAATTATTTTTTTCTTTTTCCCCTATTTAACATTTATTCACAAGGCAACTTTAGTCTCGAGAAACCAAATGTTACCTTTTCTAAAATAGTGCTGTCAACCTCTCAAAGTGTGCCCTTTTCCTCTCATCATTACTTTCAGAGCCCCTTGGTGTAAAACACCTATTCTGGAAAAAAATCCTATAATTGCATTTCCTATGCTGCCCCTTGGTATTCTCCTGAGTGCGTGCACTAGACTAAACACCCCTGCTCAGCTGCCTTGTGTCCGATTGGTGATGAAAGACGACTGCTTGACAACTGGTTCGAACAAAAACTCACTTTTTCCATGATTGAAAAAAAAAAAAAAAATTCTAAATATTATCCAGATTGGCATTTAGTGCTGAGCAATTCCTGTCAGTTAGATGAAATAATTTCAGTGCCGAGCCAACAAAAACAACTGTGCTTTTTGCTTTCATTGTCAGCACTTGAGGTTTTTGTAAAACTCTATGTACTGCCAATTTCTCTATTATTATTTTTCTTACTCCAAGGAAATGGTTCTGTGGTGAAAATGACTTAGTATTCTAATTAATTCACAGTCTTAAAGTTCCATTATTTTCAATAGGATGTGCCCACTCAGCAAACCTTATGCAATAGATTGTGTTCCTTGGGCCAGACGGCCACATCTATACCGTATGTATGATTATATGTGGCTGTCTGGCTCTCATGGTGCAATATTTATCCTTGTTTTCCCCTCACTGCATTATATTTTTTTCTTTCTGAAGATTGTGATGCATACTCTCTTTATTGAAAGTGGCAGGCTGACAGTGCTGAAGAATAGAGTCCTCTATTTGTCCACAGAGCTAGTACAACTTGGGCAGCTGCAGTGCAAGCTTCCTAACGCTACCCCGCCAACATGCCTCAACCCTGGCCAAACGGAAACCCTCCGGGTTGGGAGGATAAGTTTAGCCACCAACCAGTCCTTGAACTCAATGAAGGAATGCAGACAAAGGGATAATTTGCACAACTGGGACTGTGATGTTGTGAACACCTGTCTAAAAACAGCTGTATCAAAACTGACTTTAAAAAAATACATACATATACAGACACATTTTAAAATATATTGCTTGTAATCCCACTGCTTTTAGATAGGTCTCTGGAACTTGGTTGTAAGACTTTCTACCAAATCTCAGACTATTGTTTAGTGAAAATATAATCAAGTTAAGGTGGTAACAGACAGACGGATAACACAGTGATGAATATATGAATACTCATTGGTATGGTAACATTTTTTCCATAATTTTTGACAGGACCACTCCTTGCTTCAGCGAGTCTCACTGGGCCACCCCTTGGACTTCAAGTGAATTATAACTGTCCCTGTCAATCACCTGCTGTTCTTCAGTCTTCTATAAAGACGGTAAATATATATTCTATATATTACACACCAGGATAATGGTCTACTGTTTCATTATTTTGAGAGACCATGTATGAACCATGGGTATGCACAGTGCTCCCCTTTATAAGGTGCCCATTACACTGTGGAACAGGTCATAAGGCGGTACAGTCATGGATCCTATTTGCCCTATAATGCCATTATACTAACACTAGTATTCTCGTTATTAGGCGGAACACAAACAGCATGGTCTCTTAACTATGGCTCCCGACTTCAAGCGTTATCAAGGGGAGCACTGTATATTAATTTAGATTGCAACTGATTTTTAAAAGTTTCCAAACTGAGCTACGACAGAACAGAATTAGTAAAACATCAACAGTCACTTAAGAATACTCTATCAGGGCTTACAGTCAAGTTTGGACAAAAGAAACAAATAATGCTTTTGCTAAGAATTCCTTATCCACAAGATTGACAGTTAGCAAAAGGTTACCATTATATTATTGTAAGTACCTACTTCAGACCTGTCATATAAAGAGGGCTGTTCGGTGCATAACAGAATCCCACATACTCATTACTGCCAACTCAGTGAAGAAAAAGATTCATGTTTAGTGTCTCTAACATTGTCCAAGGTTATTTATTTGACTTAACAGAATTACTTTTTGTATTTCGTTTAAACAAGCTTAAACCTTTTGTCAGCCCAGAAACCGAATCATGCAAGTAAGCCCCTGTGGAAATTACAGCTACTCTCAGTTGTACAGTATACTGTACAACACATAGCTTTCCAGTTGTTTTGCAGAGACTTCTACAAGATTTGATGGTTTCTTTCTTTATTGTTTCAGCTTTAAGCTCATCTCTGAGGTTATCAATGAAGAAAAGGGATTAATATACAACAACACTGGTAGATATTTTAACATCTTATTTTATCATCTTTCATTGTTGTTCATAGGTGATTCTTGTCTTCAATACCAACACATAAAAGTCAATTCAAACCAACAATCTGTGAAGCAAGTCGTTAGACAATCAAAATTTCCCAATTGATCAGAAAACTCTGTTTTGCATTATTGGTAATTCTGTGTTGCACAGCTTGTTTGGATTGGCACTTGAGAGGAATGCAGAAGATCTGGACTGAACCAACTCCATAAAGGCCATAATTCTGTAGAATTCAGCAATGGCAATGCTGTACGTCTATGCTATCATCCATAACTATCAAACACTCAATATTGTTACATTTTGAAATACTGGTAACAAAAGAAACTTGATAAATCAATGACAAACGTTTTGACTAAAAGTCTTTCTCAATGCCTTCAATGCACTTTTGTCAAAACGTTTGTCATCAAGTTTTTTTGTATTTCTAAACTGTAAGAGTAGCACTGAGAAGAAAATGAATACATTTCCATGGTGAAATATCAGACTTAATGCAAGTCTTGCTGCTCAAAGGTGCAATTAAAAGAGAACTGCCTTGCATGTTCTGGATATTGTTAAGCTTCAGTTTAATGGTCCCATTTCATTTTTGACAAAGAAGCAGCCCATTCAAAGAGGAAACAGCTTCATAAAATACATCAAATCAATAGTGGAAATACTTTCAAAGTGATGAAGCTGGTACATAGTAAGGAAAAACAAAGTTTCCCCTGCTGATTTGATATAAATTCCACCTCAGACAGGTCATTTATTACTCAGGCTGAACTTGGCTTTATTGGGCATAAAAAAATGAGTTTTTCTCCATCCAAAACCTGCTTTAGTCATTTATGTTTGACTGTCAATTCTAATCTGCCTGCATTTAATCCTCTGAACAGTGATGCTAACGTTGCCAAGTGACAACCCATAACAACTCCTCAACACAATCAGGTCCTGCAATTAGTACTTCAAAGGCTCCACAATGCAGGTTGCAATGGCAGACCTTGACGACAGCTTTTATAATGGGCGGAGTGTATATCCATTTCTAAAGAGAAAGGCTTTGAATGTGACTGCTCTGTTTTGTATTTATTTAACCTGAAAGGATCATGGTGATTTAACACTATACAAAATCTTACCTAAATGGTATACTGACAGTAGTTACATACACACATTGAAGTGCAGCC
The DNA here is from genome assembly GCA_030684275.1 of Acipenser oxyrinchus oxyrinchus. Classification (NCBI taxonomy): domain Eukaryota; kingdom Metazoa; phylum Chordata; class Actinopteri; order Acipenseriformes; family Acipenseridae; genus Acipenser; species Acipenser oxyrinchus. The sequence continues at coordinate 499,975 of JAGXEW010000061.1, forward strand.
AATTAAGAGACTAATAACAGACAATGAGTAAATATAAATGTATAGGTAGCCATTGTACCCTGCCATCCTGCCAAAATGAAATATCTCCCACTTAAAAAGATCTGATAAACGTTCATATTCTCATCAGGACTACATGAGTACATTTAATTAAGTATACAAACTAAATGCATGGAAATAGGCAGTTATGGAAATCGGCTTTTTAGACAAGCTTTGCATGAGAATGATCTGTTTACATTGGAGCGTATTCAATTAATGTCTTGTTTTCTTTGGCAGTGCGCTGTACAGGTTAAAACGACTGGCATCCTGCAGGGATTTTCAGTCATGTGAATCGGTGATGAAAAAGTCCACAACCCCATGTTCTTGCCAGTTTAGTTTGTTCTATTTCAATTCAGACGTCATGTGCATCATTCTTTGAAATGCAACAGATACACTGAAATGCTTAATTATCCAGTTTTAATGAGCTTTACCATTTTTCAGAGAGGCTCCCCTACTTTTGGGAGAAGATGTGCAAGGCCCTTTGGTTAAATTGCCCTCTGAAATGGAGAGCGTTCATTTATTACAGTCAGAACCTGTTCAAATCAATGGCAATAGGATGAAAACAATAAAGGACTGCAGCGACTGGAGCTGGAGTCGTGGTTAAAAATACTGACGCTTTAGCACGCAATCCTGGATTAAAATTTTTTTTTTTGTTTACTGTTCTAGTTTTGATACAGTAGTTTTTGCTTGACTTCATGGAATACATATTGTTTGTTACTTGCTTACTGTTTTATTCATACTAGCGCTTTGCGATGCTATGAAAAGCTCTACATAAAAGAAATCAGTGTTGATAGTGATGTATCAAGACTACTTATGCCAGCACTTGCTGCCGATCAGGAATGGGAACTGCAGTACACTGGGTAAAGTCACAGCTGCTCCATAATGTTACCAACAGGTGCCAGCTTTGGCAAGCATGTATCAGGAGTTTCATAACGGGACAGAGCGGGAGAAATTGTCCGTAACACTCAATCTTTTAAGACCTGAAGCTACACTTATTGGTTTTGGAAAGGATCGCTAAACACTGATGTGGCGTGGGTGACCTTGCACTCTTTGTGATGTTCAAAGAATGTCCAAGTCCCTTCGGATGTGCTTACAGGCCTTCCTCACACTGGCTGCCTGCCTATCTGAAAAACAGAGCCCAAGCAAGACGCCGGTACAAATGGCATCTTCAGAAAACAAACAAGTAGTAGACACATTCTTTCGCAGTTTCTCAAGTCTCCATCAGCAAAAAGAAGTAGAGAACTCTATTTAATATGCACGCTTACTTACACAGTACATTTAATAAAATAAACCTTATATTAGATCACGATGAGCTGTTTTGAGGTGTTGTCTTTGGCACATTATTTTTTTAATTTATTTTTTTATTTATTTATTTATTTTAAATCACTGACATTTTGTGGGATACATATTTTCCATTTCTATCAGTAAGAATATTGGTCATCGTTATTTGCACTGTGCAACTATTTGCTCACATTAACTCCTGCAAACCTTAGCTACTTGTCAAACACATAAAATAGAGCATTAACAGCAAAAAACTAAACAAAAATATCTTCAGGAATGTACTCACCCAAACCTTCCTAGATTCTCCAGGTCTGGAAGCGGGGTCCAGTATGTCTCCACATGTATAGGCTTATACACATATAGGACCTCTTCAATCTTGGGCACAGGCTGCAATGAGATCTTCTGTCCCTGTAGAGCAAAGAAAAACAAAGTCCTCACTAGTGTGACACGGCAGAGACTGGCAAACCTGCAAAGCGCAAGTGAGCATCTTAACCACTATGCAAAAGAGCCAGGCTGATCAGCATTTGTGTTTTTTTTTTTTTAATTTTTTTATGGCTTTTAACCTCATCTCATCTCACTGACACGGAACAGAATCGTGAACGGCAGTGTATCACACAACACTACCGGTTACACCAGCAATTAATTTAAACTGAAATTTGCCTCGAACAAATATGGAATGCGACACCCACAAACCTTGAATTAGTCATATTAACGACCAAGGCATGTATGCATGCTACTAAAATCAGGTTGAAAAATCTGTGACTTACGGACAGACTGACATGAGCCTCCATGTAACCCCAGATTCAGAACCTCCTCAAACTTGAACCACAAAATGTCCTTAGCAAGTCTCTTCACAATTGGATAAGTGTTCTATAGAGATATGCAAGGTAGGATGTGGTAAGCTACGCTAACCTAAGATTAATGTTCATCAGGATCTGTGAAATCAAGTCTGAAATACACCTCCACTGGATACTTGTTGCTGGGAATATGCAAACAATAACATGCAATTTACTGCTAGTGACTGTGTGGTGCTCCTCTTACTGTATACCTCCCCAGGGAACTGCTGTCAAAAGTTCTACTAACACATCTAAATGTTTGTCCATTCCATTAACTTCCAAACTAAACTAAGACAACAGCTAATTACATGTATGCATTTTTTGTTATGCATGTGCTTCGTTCTGACTTACAGTTTACTGTAATGCACAGTTTAATCACACAATTGACTTCTAATTTGACAAAATCACATGACAGGCTGATTATTTAACCCTATATTGCATAGCTATATAACAGCAATATGCTGATCATAAGTTTTATAAAATGTACCACTGTTAGCACACAATTTGCCCAGCAAAAGCACACCATACAGTAAGACACAGGAATCCTAATTTACAGCAAAGAAATACAAGTATACTTTGTGTGATCCATTACCAGTCTTCAGCAGTAATGATGTATCAGCTGGGCTGCAAGTCGATAGAGAACAAAGCAGAGATAGGTAAACAAAGGCAGTTTATTCAGGAAAACCACCACTGTGCCAGTGGATTAGCCTGGGTTCATTCCTAGGTTACAGGGGAGAAAGGTGCATGCAGTGAAGGACTATAAAATAATATCTTCATAACCGCATTGCTTTATTCTAAATATAGGTTCAGCTGGGACAACGACCTTTGAAGTAAATGAACCGCAAGATATTATTTGCACATTTGCTTTTATTACTGATTTAAATAGATTCAAAAGAGCACAAAAATTCACAAATATCATCTTTAAAAAAAAATAATACTAATAACAGGGTAATCGCTACCCACAACTAGTTTTGCACATGCCAACCCTACCCTTTTCCTCCGGGATTAATCTACTTCACAGGCATTCACCCTCTATAGGTCAGAGTAATTATTTGTTTGCTGAACATTAAAAGCTGCAGGGCAGGAAATTTACAAAACTAATTTAAAACCCTTGTCAATGGAAATCATTATTATATAACGTTCTGCCCATGTAAACACTCGTAATACACTGCAAACAACAGCAAAATATTGTCTGATAGTCTTTCCCTACCAGTTTCATTTTAAAATTGTCATCAGACACATCACAATCTTTCCAGATTATTTGTTGAGTGTATTTATAAAGTCATTAGTAGCTGGCTGACCATTACTAGGGACCCCGTAATTCCACGAAGGTACTGCTCCAGGAACAATGCTGTGCGTGCAGTCATGAAATTCCCTCCAATCATTATCAGCCCCAGGAATACTTCACTGCACAGTACCCGCTTACTTCATTGATAAAGCCTGCTTCATTTTGCAAATAAATGAGCCATAGCAAGTAACAGCAAGCCTTGCGCTTTTAATTAATGCAATTCAATTAGCACCACTGTTCTGTGAAAGAACAGTCAGCAACTTTAAAATCTTGGTTTTAAAAGAAAAGGGCAAAGGGAAGGTTTTGTTATCATGTATTTTAAATATGGGCAGCATATTTCTAATGTATCATGAGCTCATTCAATATATACTGAACATACATACATACATACTGTACCAATTCATATATATATTAAAAACATCTGAAAAAACAGTTGAGACTTAACATCATCTGCCTTCAAAACCTCTGAATGGAAGAATTTTGTGGCACTAACTGCAGTTTTAAAAGGTTTGTTTTATTGGGTTATGTTTCTCACATATCTGTCTGTTTTGTTTTGTTTATAACAATTATTTTTCTACATTTTCCAATTTTCTCCCAATTTTTGGAATGTCCAATTATTATTCAACCTGGCTCATCGCTGCAACCCCGAACTAACTCGGGAGAGACGAAGACGAGCACTCGCATCCTCCGAAATGAGTGCCGTCAGCCGTCCGCTTTTTTTCACTCTGCAAGCCTGAACTTACAGTGTCGGAGGACCACGCAGTTCTAAATTGCGTACAGGCCGGCCTGCAGGCGCCTGGCCAGCTACAGGGGTTGCCGGTGTGTGGCGAGTCAAGGATTCCCCAGCCGACCTAACCCCTACCCCGGCCTGTAACCACTTGGTCACGGTCGGCCGTGGCATAGCTTGACTCGTGCACTCGAACCAGCGATCTTCAAGCTATTTTTTAATTTTTTTACAAAAGAAAAGGCTCATCAAGTGGCGCATCCAGTAAAGGCACTCCACCTAGAGAATGTGCCACTCAGGAGCCCCCACATATTTCTCTTCCTAAAAACAAAACACACAATATATATATATAGTAGGAGAAGAGCAAAGTGGCATAGAGAAAAGCTCCACCATTTTGTTTCTTGGAGAAAAAGTAATCGTGAACAAAGCACAATCTTCTTCAAGAATCTTTTCAGTTTTTAGCAATGTGAGAAAAATCAAACGGATAAACCTGCATGTGACAGCACCAGACTAAACAAAGAAGCAGAACTGGTTTTAAAATAAACAAAATGAACAAACAGGGACTGGAATAGAGCAGGTTCCCTTGAGTGCTCCGAGCAACAGAGAACTGGAAATAAAAAAAATCAGCTCAAAAGAGACAGCTGCAAACTAATAAAATCTATGTAAATTAAACCACATGCAGTGGGGATTTTCCTATGTGTGTACACATACATACAAGCTGGTTTCTGGAGAACTACCATTAACACTCACAGTCACAGTCTAGAGTAAACAAACAAAAAAACTGTGTCATCACATACCTACAGCAAACACATCCAGGTTTGGGAAAATCCACTTCAAACATGTTTATTTATTTTTTTTTTGGGGGTTAAACTAACTACGCATTACCAGGATTGCTTTGAACAAGGTTCAAAAATGTTTTATAAAATGTGTCTAGGCAGTGCAATGGGGTTAATTTGTATACTTAAATATATGATGTATTTAACTTCTTAAGTAATTCAGCCAAGAAATTGCATTGAATTATGTGCATGAGTGATTGCAGTGCACATATTGTTTCTATACATTTTCTTGCATGCATGTTTGGAAGTTAGTTTTTTCTACACTTGATTGGGGAACAAATCATGCACAATTGATTTTTATTAATTAGACCACTCAAAAACCTTTGCCTTGCAATTATACAAAATGTATTAACTTACAAGGACATTAGCTCATTTCTGAACAGGGAAAAAACAAGGATGTATGTCATTAGCTTGACAGTATTCCTTCAATAAAATGAAATAGCATTTACTTTGGTATATATGTTTGTCTCAATATAAATTCTATTTGAATAACTTAAATTCAATCTGCAAAAGCTTTTCCATAAAAAAAAAATACAATCTCAATATTCGACAACAGATATTTCTTATAAAGAAAATATCTGTTTTACATTTTACTTGAAATAAGCTCTGCAATGAGATGCATTGCACACATATCCAGTATTTACATAGCAAATTGTATTTGCATATATGAAAGTCAAAAGGACCAGTCCAGATTAATTTATAGATGTCTGCCATGTTTCAGTCATAGCTGGCATTTCCACATACTGTAATAGGGGGTCTGTTTCCTTAGTAGCTAACAGTTACATTATGTCAATGAACATGAGATTGTTCTGTGTCATCACCACAAGCCACAAGCCGTCTACTAATGGAATACTAATAAAGACAAGAAACAGCCCTACCCCGTGGTATAAATGGAACCCACAATGCTCAAAGCCAGTCTGTGTTATGACTTTGTGATTCATTGTTTCACTTAATCTACATACATAAATAATTAAATAATAAATAAATAAATAGGTCATTGCATGTAGTTTTCCTTTTCAAGTGCAGAAGTCATTGAGAAAAGACTACCAGTTTAGAAAAAACTTTTAAAATGACTTGTAAAACATGTTAGCCACATAACTTGCCTAAAGATTTTTTTTCCCCTTCCGTGAGTGCAGGAAAGAGATTCAGCTGCTCTGCTTGCAAAGCCCAGAAAGCTGAGCAGCTCTTTTCCACTGTTCAGTGTAAATATTCCACAGTGAGGCCTGTGGAGGTGGCTTCAGCACAAGTGCTCTCACACATGCTGATGTCAATCAGGAACATTTGCCGCTGCACCTTCCAGAGCCCCATTCATCTCTTCACGGAGCGAACTGCACTGCTACAGATGGCTTTCTGCCACTTCATCATACTCATCACTTTTTATTTAAAGAGGCAGCAGACTTCTTGGTCACTCGCCCCACTGGAGCCAAAACATTTCAAAAGTTCAGTTCCTCTCAGTTTCACGGCCTGGGCTGTAACGCGTGATCTATAGAGGTCACCATGCTCATAAGGCTAACATTAGCACCTTTTTTTTTATTTAAACTACAGGGGACCCATGAAATGATCCTGCAAACGTGCTTTGTTTTTCAACATGTACCAAAAAGCTCTAATATAATGTTCGAATGCCAGTGTAATAGCTGTTCATTTCTGTGGCAAGCCTCATGAATGCATTGTGAATCTCCGCCAACGAATCGAATAAAATGAATTTAAAACTACTAAACATTAGGTATTCACATGCCCCTCCGATAAACACTATTTAAAAAAAAGGCTAAAAAGCTGCTAAAAGTCTTGTTTTTTACACTGCTAAAATTCATTCAAATTATTTTATACGAGCTGGGCTGTAAGGGTTAAAGCTGAGAAGCACTGCAATTTTAAATGAACTGTGTAAGAACTGCCATAAACGAATCCATCGATTTGTTTTTCCACATTACAGTAAATCTAGACAAATCATAGCCTGTATCTCAATCCTCCCAAGATTAAAAATATAGATATATGCCTTCTCAAAGGTCACAGAACACTGCATTTCAGCAAAGCAGAAAATTCAGCAAAATATAAATACTTGTGTCAGCAGTGAATCAAAGAAAATGAACCAGAACTACAGATTCTAAGCAAAGTCATCTGACACATTTACTAGGATACTGTTTTAAGCCAACAAAAAATATAAGTTACCCAAGATATAGGACATACATTTACATTAGAAAAATAGCACGGATTTAAGAAATAAATCTAAGACATACATTATTAACGTATTACTACAGTAAGCAGTGTATTTCCTGTCCTAAAATGTTTAGAACGAGTATAAAAATAAAAAATCTTTATACTACACTTATTGCTGACCATACTTCATATCCAGCCTGCCTTTACTTTAATATAATGATTTGCGATCTTCGCATAACCAGTCATTAGTTCCCAAATCTTTGGCTGCCATGGACGCATGTTACTTCAAGCCCTGTGTATATTGTAGTTGTGGTGACCTCTAGCATGACCTCCACAGAGGCAGTCGTGCATTTTACTGCAGTATAAATCCTTAGAGACGAGTTGAACCTGTTCTGTTTGGCAGACAGCCCCCTTTTTCTGAACACACTTCTCAGATTTATAACAGCAATAGGAAAGGAAAGGGCACTGCTGCTCAGAATTGGGTTTTTTGTTTTCTTCTACAGCCCACATAAAACACAGTGGTGCAATGAGAAACATTGCAGTCTATGGCCTTTAACTGTAAGCTGCTAATGGTTAGTTAATACACAGTAAACTATTTATTAAATATTAATACAAAAATGTCAATCACTGAATTGGGTTTACAACTCAGGCTATGAAAACAGTTTTCAAGGGAGATCAGGTTGTATGTTATACTTCTAGTTTAATAGTTTAGAAGTATGTTGCTGTAATCATAGCAAAACATGCACAACATTAGCCAACAACAGTAGTATACTGTATATATAACAATAAAAAGCCAAAGAGATCACAATATCTTTAGCAAAGGGCTGGAAGGATAGTTTTAATTTCAAATGCAAATTCATTTAAATATCCTGTCATAGTAGGATACTAACTTTTAACCTGCTAAATGTACCATTTCACAAACACATACAATGTTTATTAATACTAAAATAAACTAATAAAACATTCTAATACACAGCAAGTAAAATGAAGAGGGGTCCCATTTTATTTTCCCAAATTATTATGGCAGCCTTAAAAAGAATTCTTCAAATAAATGTATGCCAAAAACAAATAATTCTATAATGGCATTCCCCTTGCAAAAAAAAAAAAAAAAAGCCATCTGCATAGTATTAGGATTCAGAGAACTGTTTAGGAACACTCCTTTTAAAAACTACTAAGACTACTTTCTGATTTGTTTAAAAATAAATAAATAAATAAATAAATAAATAAATAAATAAACATTTGGTAAAAGTGTATTTCAATATTGAGATCCTAGCATGTGGATTTGCATACATTTTACCAGTTTAAATACATTTAAATATTCAAACGTGTAATCTCTGTACAACAGCATTCAAGTGCTGAAAAAGAAAGATTCTTGAATATGCATCACTTGGAACGGCCGCTCTGACCATGACTGCAAGATCTTCTTTGCTGAGTCATGTAAGCGATACAGAGAGCGGTCAGGGAAGCATGATGCTCTCATTCCACAGAGATCTTCCTGGTAGAATGTGTTTTTAAACAAACAAAATACATATTGCATTCACCTGGAATTAAGGAGAAAAAATAAACTGAGATTAACCCCTCATGCCCTCATCTTTGACCGGTAACATTGCTGAGTAACAGCCCTTTCTGATGACTCCTGAAAACTTACACGGGAAGCACAACTTCTCTCATAGCTGTACAAAGCAACCCAGTTGGCAGAACATACATATCTGTATACAATGGAAATATATGCCACACATGGGTGGCATTTTTCAGCAGGATTTCTGCTTTCATGCTGTAATAAATTCACCTCTACCTCGAGACAGCTCAAAAAAGAAAAAAAAAATCACATTAACCAGACAGTTTATAGCAAAGAGTAAAGAACAAGTTATAAAAGTTATTTAAAAAAAATCTAGGAAACATTCCAGGAAACTGACATGTATGTGTGTAGAATGAATATACCCTTTTTTTAATTTACTTAACTTGTTACAAAAAATTGTTGGGGGATTCAGGAGCAATTGAACAATAGACAAAATTTATGCTGTTTTCTTAAATCCACAGTAAAAAAAAAAAAAAAGCTATTAAAGAAACAAGAAAGTGAAAAAATAAGCCTGTTCACAAAAGAGCTCTTTGAATGCAACTTTATCACTGTCTAATACAACATGAGATGCACCATCTTGTTGGCAAGTGCTACCCCTAACTGTACAGTCCAAGGTTAAACAGCAGGAAAAAATAACATGTATTACATTTAAATCAACCAGATTTTTTTTTGGTGTTTAAAAAACCTTTTTTCAGACCACTTACCTCCAGACCTCTAGAGAACGTTAACCTTAGTTGTAATAATAATAATAATAATAATAATAATAATAATAATAATAATAATAATAATAAAAACACTTAAGAACATGTGCAGCATGTGTGATACATCAGCTGCTTGTTGAATAGACTTAAGCAAACCCTACAACAAAGTCATTTATGAATGGATGTTTTATTCAAGGTGGTGATGAAAAGCTGGACACAAATGATCAGATTCTTCAAAGGGCAAATGCTAGGCATAGTATGCAGCAACCTACCCAGTAACAATGACACAAGGGGAGTGAAATACTGTATGCTCAGAGAGCATGACTGCAAATTAGACCCATAGTCAAACAGAATGAACAATTCGGGAACATTTAAAAAGTCAAAACAATAATGGAAGTCTACCAATCCTGTTTATCAATTCACCTGTCAGAGCACGGCACGAAACCACTGCAGTAAAAGCTTCTGTTAACTTTGTTGACAATATTGCTGCAAAGTAAGAGTAAGGCTGCTTTATCTAAATGTTAACATTACTTCCTTAGATATTACATTTCAGTCCCCAGCACTTGCTTTCAACCATGGGTCCCTGTATATCAGGTACAAACAAAGTCATACAAAACAGTTTACTACATTTAAATTTGATATGAAGTTAATAAGTTGTTACCTATGAAGATTGTCATTAAGGAATCTCAAAAAATTCTCTATTGTTAAATTATCATTAGCATTGATTTAGTTGCTCGGTTTCTCTGAAACTAGGCATTTGCCCCTAGTGATTGATTTAAAATGAGGACTATTTGTACACACATTTTAAAGCAACTGGTCCTCAGAACTTTACCAATAAGCCCAGTGCTTTAGTGTTACTGCAAAGACCTCCAGGCACTGCTTCCATCGAGTCATCACCTGAAGTTCGAGGCAACATTCCACCAGCCCAGAAAGCAAGCACAGCGTCACTACTTTAAAAATACACATTTAGACAATAAGTCCTCTGCTGAGTAAAAGGTCATTTAAACTGCCTAAAATGGGTAAAAGGTGGACTTTTAATTTGATAAAGCAGCAACTGTATGTTTGTAAAATGATTTGGTTTTATGCAATCATTCTTTAGGGGGTCATAATTGTAACCTAGTGTCTCTACCTACAACAAGGCACTTTCTGAAGCTAAACAGTGTCTTAGGAAACTGTCAAAGGTCTTTAATAAATGAGCTGTTGTTGTGGAACAATAGGCAAGCAGTCTAGCAGGCGACTGATGTCAGCCAAGGTTTATTGGGTGCCAAGACAACAATACAGAATGTACCCGAAAAGAAGTTGAAGATTTTTTTTCCAGGTATGTTACTAAGACAGTATGCATTTTTCGTTTTCACAACTCCTGTTGTTCTAGTGATTATCTGGTGTAGTCAACACTAAAACCAGACTGACAAGCCATACCAGCTTGTCACAGCTAAATTAACTACACAGTAGCCCATCTTTGGAAATTCACAGGTTTTAAAATACTCGTTGTATTACTATAACTGGGCTATTTCAATACAAACAAACTTAACCCTTTACAAACTGATATTGTACAGCCTAAAATGGTTGCATTGAGGTAAAGGGAGGGGGTATTTTGGTATCTGTAAAGGTTTGCAACTGAAAGTTTCAAGAAAGTTAAAAAAAAAAGGAGCATGTGCTACCTGTGACTTTGTATTGAGTAATACCAAACAAATTATTTTGAAGGATTAGACTGCTTGGATTTAAAAATGACAGGGAAATAGGCATGCTATTGTTCTTTTTAGTGTAACTGGAAAATAACGTTAAAAAAATTCTTATGGTGAGTTAAGTCAGTGTTTTATGACATGGTTCTTGTTCTCTTTTATTAGATACACTTTTTAGCTGGTATAATCATTTTTATTTAACACGGCATTGACGGTTGAAAAAATGTTCTGCCCACCAGAAGGTAGCAGAACAAGCCCAGGACACGCACATGAGGAAATAATCAAGTGCAGCTAATGCTACAGGGAAGTGTGGGAGGCAAACACTCAAACTGGTAACGATGGAGATGGACGAGGGAAGACAAGCTGGCCCTGAGCCAGTGACCAAGCGGCAGGGTGCAAGAGATCAATGTCGAGGACAGCTCTCTCTAGACAGCTTCTTCTAGTAGGAGATTCATTCAAGATGCTAATTAGAGCAACTGAGCAAACACCAATCCCAGTCCCTCCTGAAATGCCTCCAGACTGTTATTGAGTTTAGCACCCTGGATTTAACAGGGTGCCTTCATTCAATATTTAAAGAAAAAAACTACTGTCACATGCTTTTCGGCACCAAGACACAGGACTGGAAATCTGACTCGGATACACAAGGTTGAAAGCAGATTGAATACAGAACTATGCAAAATGGGGACTATAAAAATAAGCAGAAATTCATGGAAAAAGCAACCCAATGTTGATGTGCTGGCTGAAGCATTTTTGGCTCGACAAAAAAGTGTTATGTCACAAAATTTAAAATATTTACTTCTACCTGGCAAACAGTATTTTAGAAAGTGAGGGTCTTCAAATAAGTGCTCTTTGGTTACTCTTTATTGTTTAATGTTAAGTCTGGGAGTCGCCAATTTTTTTTTAAAACATCTACAACTTAACTCGAAGAGCACAATATTGGCTACAATATACAGGAGAGACTAAAATTAGGGTTCAAATTACAACATGCAGCAATACAATTGCTATGAAAACGTTGTTTATTCACAGCACCAAGTGCCTCGGATATAAAGGACTGAACATCTAACCATTTTAAAGTCAAACGTCATACTGTTTATTTAACTGTTAATAAATATTTTGGTTTATAACAAGCGTTACCCTGACTGAAAATGCATCTTGCTGAAATACATGCAGTCCATTACAGAATGCTGTCTGGAAGCCTATTGATCATTGACTTAAGAAGATACAGTACAACACTACCTGTGATTATTTCCCACATTGTCTCAAAATATTTACATCAAGCTCCATGTTCATCCAAACCTTCAGACTCTAAAAGACTGGCGGAAAAAGCATGGGCTGTGGTTCTGGTTTCTATTTTTTTACCTGCCTACTAGAAATAGGACTGAACCCACCAGAATGCATGTTACAATGGAAATCACTACCAGGGAAACAAAGTCAAAGCAGAAACCTAACTAAGGGGATAACAGGGCTTATACTTGATTGCCAAGTCACTGAGCCCCTTGAAGCCTTAAATGTGGTGAATTAAATCATAAAGCCCTCTTCTTTGGCACTGTAGAAAAATGATCTTTTATCCATTTGCCAGCTATTTAGAAGAGAAAGCCAAATCACTGTTTTATAAACACCTGCAAACAGGGAACAGCTGTTCTCATTTGTTTGTTTTATCAAATCAATTTTTCATAAAAGCTAACAAACCGAAAACCATTTAACTAAATTAAACCCAAACCATTCTGTCTGTCAGTCCGAGTCAGTGATGCAGCATGTGAAGTTTCTGAACACCTAATCATACTTCTATAGAAAAAGGCAGGGACTGGCAGAGCTAGAAAGAGAAGTGACAAGACTTGATTCCCTTTCTTAATTGCTGTTGATGGTTCATGTATCAAACTATTTGAAAATGTAAACCATTTATAATAAGCAAAAAGCCAAAATATTTATATTGTACTGAGTTGATTTTTCATAAATGCATACTTCCAACTGCCTGTGTGTTCCTGGACTTACAGCACAGCAAACAGTATTACAAAAATATCACAAAAGCAGCATTAACAATAAGAAAGTACAATAAAACCATACAAATATGGCACATATATGTTTTGATTGCTTCTATGAATTCACCATGAAAGAATTTCAGAGACTGGGGGCAGAAAATGAAAAGGCACGCCTGTCTAGACAAGCCTATCTCTTGGTGTGGAAGCTGAGGTGTCTTAGGTAGAGTTGTGGGACAAATTTGGCTTAGCTCTAGTCTCTAAACTGACAGCAAATCTCTCAAATGTGAATTCCAGTAGTAGACTATCATAGTCCGTTGAGAATTACTGAAATTAACTCATGTAGTGAATTATGTTTTATTGCACTGGCTTTCTTTTTTTTCTTTAGCCTAGTCCAAAAGTAATGAAATAGATAGGCTGGATACATCATTTCAGCCGTTCTCTAAAACACTGCTGCCAAAAAGAATCCTGAAACATTAACAGAACATCACATAAGAAAGGCTGTGAACCAGACTAGACAGCACATACAGCTTGCTTGTGCTTTGCTTGTACAACGGTTTCTTGATTTGAGTGTTATAGCTGTTTGTTTTACAACTCTACTGGGTAGGTTGCATTCTGGTAACATTCAAGCAAAAGGTAAGATGAGTAATGTAACACCTTCCTAATATTACAGATTTTTTTCCCCCCTCCAAACAAGTTATCTTCATCTTCGACTAAATACTTGCATTTATAAATTCCAACAAATCAGTATTGTTTCCTATTATTTTATAGCTTCCAGTCTTTCTGGGTCTCCAAACTAAAGCACAGCTTAATATACAGCATCATTCTTCTATCACACAATCAGAGTACCTTGGAAAATGACTTGGTATCGTTCAAAGGGCAAACATGTCAAGAACCATGCAAATGTCAGGAAGAAAAGGAAACAGACTAACTTTTGCCCCCATTGGGTTATCAAAATCTAGACAGAACTGTATGGAAAACTCCCATAGATTTAATAGGAATATACAGGGATATTTGGGAATGTTTGTTAAGCAAAGGCTTGTCATGCTGTAGTCAAAAAGATATAATATTTCTAAAAGCCACTAATCATTTGGAAACAGAAGATATTGATCACCTGGGATGTAAACCAGGGGCTGTATATTCTATAAGGTACAGTAGTATCTGCTGGTTGGTAAACTGAGGTATTAGAAACTGGCTTAAGCTGCCAGGATCAACACTTGCCATGTATAAATCAGTGGAAAAACTCTGTCTCACAGAAGAGCTCCCTCGCTTCACTATATGGAACATGTATCTACTAGACCAGGTTAAATGGTATACATAACAAATCTAGACACAACATTAGCCAGAATCAGTCGATGCCATTAAGCTAAACTAATAAGGAAGTTTGGCACTAGGGATGATTGAATGTACTCTTAAAGAGACTTTCAATCATCCAGAACTACTATAATATGTATGCAAGTGGTTACCTGTGCATGCTACTGCTTTTATAACCAGAATGGGACATTGTTATAGTCAAATCAATATACTTGATTGCTCATGTATCCCATGGCAAACCTTTATTGTAAAAGATGCACATTAAACCACCAGGATCTGGAAGTTAAAAGAAAAATGTGGGGGGAAAGAGAACCATTCAGGTATTTTGGGCTGCCATAAGTCTGAAATTGGCTGAGGGAGAATGGAGGTCTTGTTTTAAAGAAGTCTACCATGAAAGTCCATGATGCATTAAAAGTAGCTTAAATATAATTGTATTCAATTGTCCACCTTTCTTTCGTCCTTGAAGCTGTTTTCGATCATAGTAAAGTGGAAAATGTGACCTTTCAACTCTGCTGGCTCAACCTACTCTGAATATATAGAGAGGGTGAGTAGGAGGAGGGACAACCAAGGTTTGCCAGATGATTTAAATGGAATGAGTCCTATTCAGTCCTAGGAAGTTAGAATTTCCTAGACAAGCCTCACTGGTAAATACAGATATAGAAAATAAAACAATAATAACTCAATATTGGTTCAACAGAACCCAGAACCACTCAAAATAACTGCAGCAAACATCATCAAAAAGACAATGGTGAAGAAAATGTAATTTTGGACCCAAACTATGAACCTCCTCTGACTCCATGGTCTTACCATCATGATTCCAGTAGAGAAGGTGGTGGGCTTGACAGTCTGCCGCTGTTTTTCCAGCTCGGTCTCTAGCTGGGCGCGATCCTTGTGCTGAGCCAACAGCAGGGTGGCAGGCAGCTGGGAGCTTTCCTGTAACACAGAGATCAGTGTTCAACAGGAGGAAGGGCAAGGAGACTCGTCTCTTCAAATTCAAGAGGTCTTGTCCAAAAACTCACTCTGAGCACTTAAAAGATTAATGCTCGTTTTCAGGGATCTGATATCGAGAAATGGGATATAAGCAAGATGTTTTACTTAATACTGGCAGTAAGTGTTTTTAAGTGTCGTGACTATATTCCACTTGTAGTAGGTGGAAGTCAAGCATTTAAATTTTAGTGGAGGATCATTGCCAAAAAGCTGTTAGATACAAAAAAAAAAAAAAAAAAAAAAGAAAAATCGATCATCCCTGCCAGGTCAGCAGAACAACGTGAATAGTTTCAGAGATAACATTAGAGGAGAGGGAATTTCTTAAAGATGTTGTGTCCCCATATGGTTTTCATTTATTTTATTTTATTTTTTAGAATTTTTAAAAATTTCTGTTTTGTTTCTACAGCTATGGCCAAAAGTTTTGCATCTCCTAAAATATTAAGATTGAGACATAATAAACAAAACATAAAAAAAATAAAAAGTATATGAACATCATTTAGATCTTTTATTTAACATCATGCAATCAAAGAAACTACAAAATTATATCATAAAAGTCCACTAGAAGCCATAATAGTAGTACAATATTTCATGCTAGATTTAGAAATGTCACATTTTCCAATGTGTCAGTTTTTCACTAAGTATATGGAAAACTACAAAGCGGTATGTAATTTCAGTATGTTAACATTATTCAGTAGGTTTTATTCAACTTCATGAAGCAAAATGTGTTCATTCTAGAGGATAACAGAGCTTAATAACCTCCTACTGCTACAAGTTGTACAGAGATCTGAAGTGACTATAATATAGTAAACATTATTATCTTAATGCTAAACTGAACATAGTTGTGGAGCACTGTAATTAAATAACAGATAGAGATTTATTCAGTGAGCGTTGAATAATTACCTCTCCAGAGTACAGATATATTGTACACAAGAAGCCTGTAAGGCTGCAACACTTCAAATGACATATTTAAAAGCACAAAAATTGTTATAGTACTTTTTCATAAACGTTAGCATGCAATAAAAAAATTGTATTTGAAGTCCTTTCCTCAGCTAGTCTAATGTGTGCAATCATTTAAAGATCTCTGTACAGAGCAATAAAGCACTCCTAATGAAAACAATAAGATCCCTGTCTCCAGGCTGGGGTAAGGAAGTATGGGATCCTGGTGGAATTTCACCAAAGAATTGAGATCATTGTTATAGCTCTAGAACAAGGACTATGGGATCTTTAACACCCTCACGCCAGACAGGACCTGGGTTTTATATCTAGCTGCCTCTAGCAGCATGCTGGCTGGGGCACTGGTAGAAGGAGAACCTCCAGGTCACGCCTGGGTAGTGTCTGAGCCAGGGAACTTCTGTCTCACAGCCCATCACTGAGAAGGCTGATTATTAAACCAGGGCTTTTTATCTCAATGTTCCCTTTTGATCGATTATTCAGAGCACGTGAATCGATTACTTTATTTATCACATATATTAAAAGTTCCATATGATATGGAATTATAGTAATGCTCTACCCCAAAACATCCAGCAAGTTCAAAATTCCTTCTCAGGAACTGGAATTGGGAATTGATTTTAAAAGGAATTGGAAATGGAACTGAAAAACAGGAATTGACCCCAACCCTGATACTATAGCTAACACCCATATTTGGCATATATATTTTTATTTATTTTTACTGGGGTTTTGGGGTTTTTTACCAAGTTTCACAAAAGCATTCTAACCAGGACAATAATGCAAAAGGACATTATAAAGTTGCAGATAATACAGTACAATGTTTTGGAAGACTACTATGACAACCACAGAATAATATTTTAGATTTTTAGAAATAACAAACAACTGCTATTAAGAATATGAAAAAATAAAATCAGTAGTTACTCTACTTGCTCTTTCCAGCAGAACTGCAAATCAGTCAGTGAAACTATCAATAATAAAAATGCTTTTGATTTTGAACTGCCATTGTGCATAATTAAGTGATACTGGAACCAATTTTTTAAAACCTTTATAATGAAATGTGTTGTTTTGTGATACAGATAATAACTCTGCTGTTCATTATTTATTCAACAGCAGAGGGCTTTCTCCAGTTCAGTGGCTAAGCATCGCAACAACCCCAAGCTTAGAGGCAGATGCACTTTTCCTTAATGGGGCCACATGAAAAACAGGAAAACACAAGGGTAGGGTTCAATCACACACAGCTGTGTTAGACACTGGGCAGTTGGACACAGAGGCATCCTAGGCATGTTAGCTGCCAATCACTCTGCTTAATGGAAGCGTTGTTTTCTGGGACTTCCTAGCTGTGGATTGCAGGGAAATAGATTTTAACAGAGAGAATCCCACCCGTGGATTTGAGGCTACACTGCCAACAGTAATACAAAATAAATAAATAAATAAATCACAGCCACAAACATGCATTCGCTGTGATACACAGACAAAGAATGATATAAAAATAAATACATTTAAAAAATAAAAATAAAAAAATCACTCGGCAAAACAGATACTAATCAATGGCAGACTTTGTAGTCTTTGCGGACTTTGTGAAACTTGGAACAGCCAAACAGTTGTGTTCCGTTACATTTCACCTGGGAGAATCTGGACTTCATTCACCTTCAGCTCAGAACAATGAAACGACTGTTGTGTCCAAATATTCTTTACCAGCAACTGAGCAACTCTTTTAAAAGCACCACGCTAAAACGACAAACCAGAGAAAGCATAATAAGCTGGTTCAACCACAGAATGTTACCTGCAACTAAAAAATAAAAAAAATGCTTTGTACTTTTTAGTTATATAAAAGCACAAGCTTCTTACATAACATAGCCAAAAACTCTTAAAGAAAAAAAACACAGGTATTTTTGTGGAACTCTGTTGTAGTTTGCAACTAGTTGTATTCTGATGACAAAAAAAGATTAAGGAATACTCCCTGTTCCAATGACTATTTAAAACAAAAGATGTCTGTTTTAACTTACATTTAAATAAGATGCTTTCTCAATCCAGACAAAATGCCATAAAACCCACCTCACCATTCTTGAGTGCACATATCCAAGTCTCTACCACATCTCCCATAGGGAATTGGTATAAACAGTCTGTTACTTCAAAGCAATACTGCAATAAAAGGTCAAGTGGGTTTAAAGGAGGAAGTTTCATGCAATCACTGATTCACTCCTTCAGTCTTCTCAAGAGCGTATGCTGCTGTATCAACCGAGCTCCCCAGTCTAGGATTTATAGTGATGCTTTTTCAATGTTATGTAGAAAACATTTTGCACATATGCATTCTGGGCATTTAAGTCTTACCTGCCCTTAGAGTTTACCCTATAGAGCGTACCTATAGAAAAACAAACACTACAGGGGTTTACCATGACAGCTAACATGGCAAAAACACAACACATGTAAAATGTTGGATATGAGATATCAGCAAGTTAAAATGGAACCAAAGAATTATGCAAATCTACTATTTAAAAATAAATAAATAAATGCTGTTATGACTGCCTGTCGCTGAACATGACTCTCTGGGTTAAAGGTGGCAGGTTTTTAAAGGGAATGTTTTTGAATTAAAAGCGGAACTGCTCTTGGTATCTGGAAGACACTCACCAGCTCATCCAGCAGTGCCTGCTTGTTCTTCTTCTTGGCCAGGACCTGCCGCTTCTCCTCCTTGATTTGTAGCAGTCTTCTCTGCTCATTCTCCTGCCTTTCCATGGCCAGCAGCTCCTCCAGCTCCTCCTGCTCCCGAGTCTGACACAAAGAACCCGAAATGAACGAGGTCATTTAGCACACGCTTTTACCCAAAGGGACTTAGAGACTAGTGGGTGAACTATATGCATCAACAACTGCTGCTGCCGAGTCACTTCCAACAGGGCCTCGGTTTTATGTCTCACCGAATGATGTTAACCAGGGTGATAATGCTTTCAAATTAAAAGATTTTCGCTGGGCTGAACATCTTTACGTTCTTTGCTCGCATTTTTATTATCGTTTAATTTTAATTTGGTACATGGCACATGGAGATTTTTCAAGCGAAAGGATGTCTCCACTTTATTCTTCCTGGTAACATATCACTTACCATGGTAAAAGAAATTTTCCAAAAGCTATAGAGTCGTTCTGGAATAAAATATGTAATTAAAGCCAAAAGAACAAGCAAAAAACAAAATCATGCACATCAAAAATATTAGGGTTGGGAATTTCATTGTATTTATTTATTTATTTATTTTTTACATTTCTTAGAATTAATCTGAAGACATATTGTTAACAAAGGGCTGTGGTTTGATATATCATCCTAATGCTATCAATCTATTTAAATTGAAGTTGGTTATTTTAATATATGAATCATAAATGTAGGTTGTCGTGCTGCTTCTGCTTAAACACATTCTTGGTCCTGTACGCAAAAAAATCATGTATGAATACAGAGACTATGGATATGTATGGAAGACACAGTCTCCAACTTCCAGCAACTGTTTCTACTAGAGTTAAATGTCAATGAGGAAAAATGAGGAATGATCTTCCATACATAGTGATACTAAATCTTGAGTAAGATAATATTTTTTTTTTTTAATGAAAACAGCTACTGACCAATTTGATTTTGTTCTTTTGAATGATTTCTTTGTTCTCTCTCTGGTATTGGTCCATCATCTGCTTTGTGTTCTCTAGGTCCATATTATTTGTAAGGTTGTAAACTGCAGAGACACAAACCAATGCAAATGATGAAACAGATTTATCTTAGCCTAGGCATTAAATCAGCGAATCTGGCTTGATGAGAAATTACAACACAAAATGAATAGACTCATGACAGGCAGTGCTGGCAAACTGCAGTTCTGCTTTGATGGGAGCTGGCTTGTATCTTACTCACTATCGCAGGGAAAACAATGCATTGTACTAAGGCTGCTGAAGCATCTGTAAACATATCATATGC
Source organism: Acipenser oxyrinchus oxyrinchus (assembly GCA_030684275.1). Taxonomy (NCBI): domain Eukaryota; kingdom Metazoa; phylum Chordata; class Actinopteri; order Acipenseriformes; family Acipenseridae; genus Acipenser; species Acipenser oxyrinchus. The sequence goes on from JAGXEW010000061.1 coordinate 520,257, forward strand.
ACCTAACTTGGGTTTCCTCTTATCTCTAGAAACCAAGGAAAGTGTTTATTAAACCTTTGTTAATAATACCTTTACACTATACAACAAGACAGTCCTCTGACCTTTTTTTTTGTTCATTTTATTTTCTTCTTATTTTTAAATGGTACCATATCTGATTAACTAACAAGAAGAGCTGGCAAGTAAACAACAGTAAAATGTAAAAGGTCATTGGAGATCAGGCTTTTCTTTCTATAAATATTAATGTAGGACCAAAACAAAAAAAAACTGTATAAATTGCAATACTGAACATATGACAAATAAGTAATAAATAAACAAATAAATACATAAATAACCTACCAATTTCTTCAATCAATTCAAGGTAGTCATTGTATTCTCTGAGACTGGGGAAATCGGAATCATTCTTGTTGTATCTAGAATTGCAGGACAAAGTTAAAATTAGATTACCGTTGTAAAATTGTGCCATATCACTTTTATTCAATCAATATATCTAGAGGACAAAAATGACAGAAAGGAAAATCTGCTCTGTATCTTGCACATTTTCATGATTTATAATTTCAGGGTTGATACAGAATAGGAGTGCTTGTAGAAATAGCCTGAAACCCACAAGAATGCTCACTTGTGAAAGTGTAGCGTTTTGCACTTGAATCTGTATTTTCTTTTTTTACATGATAATCTGATATGAGAGTGATCCTGGTTTAAATTCTGAATGTGAACTAAACTCTAAAACTAGAAAAAATCAAAGACAAGCGTCAGTGTTGGTTTATCATCTGCAAATGCATATATTATTTAAACCTGTGTCAGGACTGCAAAGATTTGCTGCGAGGGCCTTTTTGCATCAGTAAGAAATAACATTGGCTGTGAACTTACTAAGAAGCCAGTAAAACGTCTTTCAAATACAACATTTTCACTGCTGATGTTTATGTTTTCCAAGCAAAATAACTGTAAAGGGGCAGGGGGTGGGGGGTGGACTGACTGCATACAAAACAAACTTTTCTATTACCAAGAACAAAGAGAGTTCAGATTAAGAACACCTATTATGGCCCTTATAGAGGAGTATGAAGCTACTTCTGCACAGATTTCTCGATAGGCAATGCACGCTGCTCACATCTTTAAGACTTTCTTACGGATTTCCACTTCCTTGTCTATTGCAGGGTCTTCGAAAAGCTGAACCCGGAAGTTGCTTTTCCTGAGCGGGGTGTCACACTCCTGGCAGTTTCCAGAGCCGCGGATAAACAGCATTTCCACACAGCTTTCGCATCTGAAACACACAAACACAAGAAGGGTATGAGCAACAGCCAGCAACATCAGAACCATGCCCACAGGCTGCAGTGAACAATGGTAAACGGCTATTCATTCCAGTCTCCTTACTAACCCTGTGGCCCATAACATTCCTGCCATCTGTCTTGCATAGTTTCACAACTGCAGATATGAGAAATTTCCATCAACTTAAATGTTTTTATTGCTGTGCTTTATGTAAATTTAGTAGCAGAAAATTGTATTACTGTCAACTGCATAATTTTTGCTGTCCAGGAGACCACTGTATACAGAATCATTGGAAACCAGCTGGAAATTGTTCTTCTTTAGTCTTTGATACTTACCACCTCCATGTATTAACTACTGGTCACACAACAGACCAGTTGCTGTAACTGGAACCATGTATGCATAGAGGTAAGTACATCATTAATTATGCAACACATTGTGGTTATATATTATTTTATATCCATGAGAATATTTTGTTTTTGATAAAAGTTAGATGACTAGCATAACAATATTTATTGTGAAAATCTAAGGGTGGTGGGGGATGAACGGACGGACTAAAGACTGGTGGATCTAAATCCTGCGACTTAAACTTCTGACCAATTTTGACTATGTACTATAGAACTCTATTTCCCTGACATAGAGGCTGATTGACACTGATAATACTTTACACAATGGGCAATAATCACACGCCTTCCAGCACGTGGAACACACAACTGCAAATAATTTGAAACAAACAATAGAAACAGGGGGTTCCTATACCTTTAGGGCTCTTTGTGTGGACAGGACTTTTAAGCTTCATTTGGTTTTCATGGCAACAAGACACACTTGTGAGAGAAACAATGCTGCATCAATCACCAATAGCTTCTAAAAAATAAGGGTCCTGACAGTTATAATCCAAGCCATCAAATCAAACTATTGTTCATTTGATCCAATATTAAGTTTTCATGATGCCCAATGCTGCAACTCATGTGAGACAATTGTTTCCAATTAATCCCACAAACAAATAAAACATGACTGACTCTTTTCTAGACTGACACCTATTTGTTTTCCTACAAGGCAGGGGATGTGTGGTGGTGGAAAACTAGCTATACATTTAGTAAGTTAGAGCTTCCATTTGTTGCTAAAGCAACAAAACTTCAGAAACAAAAGCATGAACACACAACAGCTTTTCACTAAACACATTCACTCTGTATTGCAATGGTCCTGGATTCCCAGTAATCCATACTTTAATGCTGCCTGTTGGGAATAGAAAGACTGTATTGGGTTTGTGGCTGTGGATGTAGTTAGGGTTACATCTTTCTTGATAACCCACAGATTCATCCATACAATGGCTGCATTCAGAACATATGCCTAACAAAGTGTTAAGGTCTGGTGAAATGGGATGAAGATGCAAAGGGGTGATAGTAAAAGATGTGGGTCAGGGGACTTGCTGGAAGTTTAAAACAGTGGGCAACACTTTTAATCTTAGAGCTCTGGTAGCTGTTGTTCTACTGTACTACTGTAGCTCAGTCCTGGGCTAGGAGTACCCACCCTCTTCAGTGCTGAGCTATGTGAGTGAAAATCCCAGAGAGTTAATCTCCCAATCTTTAAGGCTGGGCTGCAGTGCTAACATATGCTTTTGCTTTATCAAAACATCAGCAGGTTTAAGCAGGATAACATTGAAACTGTGAAAATCTTGCAAAGCAGGCAAAATCTGTATACTTCACATATGCACGGACCTAAGGAATTCAAACAAACTGTTGAAAATATAAGCTTGCAAACTGCTTAGTCAGTAAGAAAGTACCTAGCTTCCATCAACAGAAATCGAAAATCTATTTCCCAATGGGATCCATCCTGCTTTGAAGTCTGATTGCAGTCAAACAGAACTGAGGCCCAGTTCAGAGGTGTGCAGTTGAGATCAGCTATACATTCAACTAGGCCTATATCTTGACAACCAGTTTACAAACTGGATATGCTGAATCCCAGATAAGATTAGCACAGATTCATGGTACCCAATACAGTAGTTCAGGACTGCCAGCCAAGAACCCCACTGTTTCAAGCCCCATCTGTGTAATGAAGCTGTGGGAAAGAGATAGCAGATAGCATTCCGGGAGCTCAGCAGGCATACAAAAACAGTGGCTTAGTGTCAAAATGTTCTCTTCACGACTGAAGCATGCGTGGTACCTTTCTACCATGTGAGAATTGCACTGTCTTGCTACAGTACTTCAGAGACATCTAAAACATACAGACACTGAGGAAATCTACTATGGTTTGTGCTGTCCAATACACTACTTGTTTACGATGGGTTGTACTGGATTTAAATACCAAAGGACATTGCGTGAGCAAGCATAGGTGACAAATAAGTATGTAGCAACAAATATGAAAATAAATGTGCGCTTGGTTTAATTTTAGAGGATGGCCATTCCATTTTTCCCTTCCAGCTGGGCATTCGTTCAAGCAGCTCATGAACTGTCAGCACTGTCCTGCATGCAATATCAATCAACCACCAACACAATAAACAACTACCAGTGAATGATGAGCCCATGTGACTTTGGCTCTGTTCCTGAAACAGCTAAAAAAAAAGAGCTCTTTATTTTCGTAATCTTCCACAGGATCAACATTTCTGCCACTGGTTGCTGCACTTAGACACGTTAATATAGACAGGTACAGCCGTGGACACATTGTGCTTAAAATGACTGTACTTCCTGATCCTCTAAATAATAAATTATGCTTCAGACAAGGGAAATTCCGTCTAGATTTCCAGAGATGGCATCAGGATTACATTTCAAACTATTCTACTGTCGCTACATATTGAAATCTTAATTACCTGACAAAAGGAGTAGGCTGTCTTAAAATACCTACTGTACAGAGTTGGGGGCTGAATGCACAAGTATTTACTTTTATTTCCAAAAATGCCATAACAAAATGAACTGCTATACTCATTGTTTGGCGTGTTAAGCCAACATGCCACAAAGGGCAAAGGAAACTGCCACTAAGGGCAGATCAAAAGCTAAACAGTGGCCTCTGTGCCATTTCTTTTTGTAGTCCTCTTGCTGGGTTTAAAGGCTCTTTTATGATTTGCAGGTTTATGCATTATGATTTGCATGCTCGCCAAAATGAGATTATGTAAAGCAACTACCACAGACTACCTTGAACATATTATTCATATAGCAGCACTGACATTTCAGTGATATTTAAAAAAGAAAAAACGAAAAATGCATTAAGTCAAGATCTGATCACCACAATCATGTATTTGATAGGGTTTAAATTCTTCAAAACTAACTTCAAGAACAAGTGTTCTGAGACACACAGTAAACAGATAAGACACATCTCTACATCAGTAACAGATTGATCTGATGATGAGCGATTAAACAAAACAAATAAGGAGATGTACATAAGAATACCACATGTATTCTTATGTCTAGTTGGGAGGAAATAAAAATCATCCGTAAAGTTTTTCAGTAAACCTTACAGTACAAGAATGCCTAATTATATGTAATTATGATTGAAAATGGAGACAACAAAAATGTAAATATATTTAATTAAACCATCAGTTCTAAACGGAGGCATTTTATAAACAATAATCTATATAATTTAAAACACATACTGCATTTTAAAACTATATTAAAAAAGGTGTTTAAGACCTTAAAAGTCAAAGATTCACACTTGGTATTATTGTACATGTCTTTGTTTTTTAAAACCATAATCAATCCAGTGTTTGTATACAAACAGTACCAAATGACTTACAGTGTATGTCCACAGACATTAACCATTAGTTTCAGAGACGGGTTCCTGTATTTGGTAGTTTTGCATCGCGGACAGCCCTGGTCGTCCATTTTTATTGCCTTAACTGATATTTTTAAAAATAAATTAATTTGCTTTCAAATGACTGTGTTTCGGAGACATCGCCACACTAGCAGCCTCACATCAAATACATTCCGAGTTGGAAGCAGTGTGCGCTCGAAGTAAAGTTCCGGCTTTTTGTTTTGATTTCTGGGCTTCCTTGTGTGTGTGTGTGTGTGTGTGTGTGTGTGTGTGTGTGTGTGTGTGTGTGTGTGTGTGTGTGTGTGTGTGTGTGTGTGTGTGTGTGTGTGTGTGTGTGTGCATTTGGCTTGTGCAAGGATCGAATTACTGTACATGTTCTTATTAAATAGAATGTTGCAGAGCACATTAATTTGCAGCTCAACGAAACAAGAAATGTGTACAGCATAGTGACCTGGCAGCTATCTTAAAACCCCAGTGGAAATTGAAAAGCAGGCGTTTTTGGTTAGCTAATCATTGTATTGCATATCCTTACCGGGTGATTATAAACAATGCAAGCTGCTGCGTATAATTTACACGAAAGAAGAAATGCTGTAGCAGAAGGTGTTACATTGAGAATTCTTGAATGAAATACGGTGCATAGTTTCCGATTTAAAATCCATTATGAATTACTGTTACTGTACTACTTATCATTTTTACAGTCATAGTACTGTATGTATTCTATATAAATCTGTAATTTAATGTGTGATATATATATATATATATATATATATATATATATATATATATATATATATATATATATATATATATATATATATATATATATATATATATATATATATATATATATATCACACACACAATGAATTATGTTAAATTGGTAATTGTTATAACAATACGTTATTATTTAAATTAAAAAGCAGACAGGTTATTGGAACTGCAACAATGTTTTTGGCTTGTGTTATAAAGCTCTAAAGTGTATCTGTAATACTAATAACTGTTGCAATGTATTTTACAAAACTACAAAACATGACTTGCAACATTGTAGCAATGTAAACAGCAAACTCAATATCTATGATTTTTATTATTATTATTATAAAAGTATAGATTTATTTCTAGATTTAAAATGAGGGGGAATTACATAATACTTTCCTGAAACAATCTAGCCACCCTGCAAAACTGGTCATGTACGTTCAAACGGAGCATGTATTAAATTGATAGGTTACATCTGTCTTTATCCCAAACTATGTTTAAAACGTATGGGAAATTACGGGTTCTATCTTGATGGACGACCACACCCAACCCCTTTATACATTATAAATGCTGTCATTTACAATTATTGCATATTTTCAATTTAAGGGCTGGCAAATGTAGCCCGATGCTTTGCGTTGTCTTATTTTTGTGGTGTTGCGGTTAGCTATATCAACTTTCTCAGTGTAAACATTTTAATAGATAGCATAGAAAACAGATGTATATGCTTATTATTTCTGGTGGGAATATGTAAGCGCCAATTAATATGGCATTATGCTGGTAATCCTTCGTGCTGTCTGAAATCACCTTGTACAGGTAAGCATAGTGTTCTGTGCTTGTGATTGACATCTCCTGTAGAGGTTGTCTGCGCTGGATTCTACTGGCTCCTCCCATGTAGTGTTGTGTCGGCGAATCGGATCGCATCCCACAGCCAGAACCCCCTTCCTGCTACAGTTTGCTAACTAGAAGTCACGTTGAGTCAGAGGAGACGGGGAGAGAGCTATCCATTTACAGCAACATCTGATAGTTTGTGTATGGCGAACGGAAACCTGATCGGCTAAAGCCTGCCGAAACTCAGGAGGAGTGACTACCAGGAAGCATACAAAAAATGTCTTCTTCCTCAAGCGAAGTCATATGTGCAAATGAGATAAAGCAAGAGAATGTTAGGACGGGAGACTCGCAGGAGACCACGAAACTGCTAGAATTGGATTCCGCAGCCCTGTCTATGGAGCATGCCATTTCAACAGCTGAGCAGCTCCACAATGAACTTTTGGTTAGTGCTACTTCTGCCCTGTCTTTTTCCCCAGAGCAAGTGGCTTGCGTCTGTGAGGCTTTGCAACAAGGTGGTAACGTGGATCGCTTAGCCAGGTTTCTGTGGTCATTGCCGCAAAGCGACCTACTACGTGGCAACGAAAGCATCCTGAAAGCCCAAGCTTTGGTGGCTTTCCATCAGGGACGATACCAGGAACTTTACAGCATTTTGGAGAACCACAGTTTCACCACCTCCAACCACTCGTCCCTGCAGGACCTGTGGTACAAAGCTCGGTATACAGAAGCCGAGAAGGCTCGGGGGAGACCTCTGGGAGCTGTGGACAAATACAGGCTGCGGAGAAAATACCCGCTTCCCCGGACCATTTGGGACGGGGAGGAGACGGTGTACTGCTTCAAAGAGCGGTCCAGGAACGCGCTGAAGGAGCTTTATAAGCACAACAGATACCCTTCACCGGCCGAAAAAGAAACCTGGCGAAAATCACAGGGCTTTCATTAACTCAGGTCAGCAACTGGTTTAAAAACAGGAGGCAGCGGGACAGAAATCCGTCTGAAACGCAATCCAAAAGGTGAGCGCAAACTTTATTTATTTTTTCCTCTTTTGGTGAGGTGCTGCAATATGGCGCTTTGCTCTACATCTATATTGTTCTGTTTGTATATAATAAAGCACAACATCCATGTACGAAAAGTGCATTCTGTACTGATACGGTGCGCATAAAAAAAAAAAAGTTTTCCTAAGAATCTGGACCGCGAATGAGGCTATATACGATACTGTTTGCATTGCGGCTTCGCTATTTTTTGTTTTGACAGAGTTAATCATTTACCAAACTAATTCAAAAAGGAAACGCATGGCATGCACTCGCTGCTGTGTTTTGAAACTTGATTCTGTCCGCATTCAGATCGAATTTCATTAGAAGTCTAGATGGATAACCAGGTTTTGCTAACGCGCTCCATCCCTTTCTTCGTCTTTTTGCTTTATTCTGTTTTTATTTTATTTTATTTATTTTGTTTTGCTTTAATCTTAGTATATAATTAGTTTAAAAAAACATAGGAAGTATGCATTGTTTATTAATTAATGATCTAGTTACCGTTTATGTCTTGACTTTTCTAGTAAAAGTTATTGCGCTAAACCTACAGGCTGTTTACATTTGTGAATCATATTTGAAAGTAATACACTTATTTTCATGTGTGTTTTGTAATCGTCATTGCGATAGGGCATGCATGTTTTATTTAGGCAACAAAACAACACACGTTATTTTATTTATTCTTATAGATCCTCACCGACCTTAATTAAAACGCGTGAACCCCGTGAAGTGCGATGTTCAAATAAATAACACAGATTGTTGATTGAGAGTACAGTATTGTTTTATCGCTCTTCTGTAACGCTCGTCTCATGAGCACCTGGTGGAGGTGACCTCCCTTTGCAGGCTGAATCCATTTTTCTTTCCAGAGCTGATGTCATAAATTGCTCAAAGGCATTTTGGCTTCGAGGACGCCTTTGTAATCAACTAGAACGTCTCATAAATTCGGGAAGTCAAAATTCCTTTATAGGAAAACCTTGATTAATTGTTTTATGTGTGTTTATGTTTGGCGTCAATGTGCAACAGAATAAAATGAGATACTTGAGTGAGAACAAAGATGAAGACTTCGTATTTCCAGTATATCCTGTAAAAGGCTGTAGACGAAGTCTGCTTTATAAAGCTTCAATAGACTCCTTTGTATGAACTGTTTCGGTTTCAATCAAAGTGCTGGAAGCTCAGCTGTTATTGTGCTTAAAGAACATTTTTGAATAGCCACGGGCTATTCATAAAAAAGTTTATATGCATATATTTCAGAAATAATTTTCTGAGATTTGATACCTTTCTCGTTAAGAACTGATTTTGTTATAAAACATTAATTTTGTGACTGACTGATTGAATTAACATGTAAGTACAGCTATGGCCCACAGTTTTGCATCACCCTATAGAATGAACTAATTTGCTTCAAAGTACCGCTTTATAATTTTCCATATATAACAAAAAAACTGTAACATTTCGAAATCTAACATGAAATACTGCGCTACTATTATGGCTTCCGGTAGGTGCTTGCAATATAATTTTGTAGTTTCTTTGACATGATGTTAAATAACATTTCTGAATTACGTTAATGGAGTTTTTTGTTTTTGTTTTTCTTAATCATAAAATTCTAGGTGATGCAAAACCAGTACTGTATTTCTAAAGTTAAGTGTGTTGTTTTTCATTTGTTGTAGTAGGTGTGTCTGTGGAACACTTTCTATATCGAATGTGTTGTTTTTTTAATTTTTTTTTAATTTTTTTAATTAACAACTTAAATGTAGACGCATGCAGGGCATGGTCATTCACCATCTGAGACTTGACACAGGACTGCTAGTGACATTTATCACAGTATACTGTTATTGCACCAAATGGTTCCAGATTGTTTATAATCCTTTCAAGGCCCCTTCAGTCTATCTGCAGTTAAAACTGCATCATGAGAATGAAGGATTTTCTTTGTTTGTTTGTTTTAATCTAATTTACACCCAGGGATTAGGGCCTTTTGCCCATGCGGATGAAATGTCAATTCCACAAATCAATCAGTAAATGCCTCATTCACATGTGCAGGTTTTTGGAAGGACATGCATGTTTATAGTGTGAGTCTGTAACATGCAAAATCTAGTGAAAAATCAATTTACTGATATGGAAAAACAGTCATCCATTTTCTACAAGCATGTTTTAAAGTTGTATATTTGGGACTCAGTGTCCACGATTATATATATATATATATATATATATATATATATATATATATATATATATATATACACACACACACAACATAAATTAACCAAATCCAAAGGGATCTAAAACTTTTCATAAATTAAACTCATTTCAGTTTTAGTCTGCTACAGATATTTGATTAAATCTTAAATTAAGGTTGGAAGCACACAAACTGATGACAAATTACATTTCTTGTACTATGAAGTGTGTAGGAGGGACCCTTATCTACAGACTGGTGTCATAATGATTTGATGAGACAAAGTGGCTTGGGGGTCAGGGGGTCGGGGGAATGTTTCCAATCAGCTCTGTCAGAAGTGATATATACAGCAATGGCTGTATATATGTAATTAACTAATTTTGCTTCATAAAGTCAAATGAAACCTGCTGAATAATGTAATAATGTTACGTTAACATATTAAATTACATACCACTTTGTAGTTTTCCATATACTTATCGAAAAACTGACAAATTGAAAAATGTGACATTTTGAAATCTAACATGAAATACTGTACTACTATTATGGCTTCTGGTAGACTTTCGTGATATAATTTTGTAGTTTCATTGCTTTACATAATGTTAAATAAAATATTATGTTCATATATATACATTTTTAAATTTTTGTTTTAAAATTGTCTCCCTCCTAAAATTCTAGGTGATGCTAAACATTTGTCCATAGCCACAGTCTCCATGAAGCAGCACAGTCAGTAACTCCAGATCTTTTTGTTTCTACAGCGAGTCTGATGGCAATCACAGTACTGAAGACGAGTCGAGCAAAGGGCATGATGACCTCTCCCCTCGGCCCTTGTCCAACTCATCGGACGGGATCAACCACCACCACCACAGCAACAGCATCTCCCTCACCAGCACTACAGAAGGCATGGTCATTCAGCAGATAGGGGATCCAAAACCTCTTCAGGTTCACCTGGTGCAGTGTTCAATAGGAACCTTGTGACTGCTAACACTCCTTCTGTGTTCCTTAATGGGAGCTCCTACATTCAGACGCCAAGTAACATCCTCTTCAATGGACTAAACGTGGGAGGAACCCAGGCCATTGCCTTCAGCCCGCTGAGGAGCACCAACAACATTACAAGCAATGGAGAGATCATGCTGCACTCGTCTGATGAGAAAGACTTTAAGCTCCTCAATGGACCTGTGACTAACTCTGCCATGTCTTACAATCTCACCACATCAAGTGCCTCCTTCCCAGCAGCCATTAATGCCAGAGATATCAAAATTGGAAGCTTACAGACCCTCGCTTCTCAAGAGGGAGGACCTGTAGTCACTTTTACAACATGCAATGGACCCCTTCAAGTCAAGCAGTACAGCCTTGTTCAAATCCCCACTGCTGAAACCAGTGGGCAGATGGTCAATGGGAACCTTGGGCTTCCACCATTACAAATGCCTCCTGTCTCAACAGCACCTTCCCATGGTATGTTGTTTCCATTAACCTAAAACTTCCACTAGCTTCGTTCAGAGAGCGAGACCCAAATGAGGGGTGTTCAAGTGAAATTCCATTCATTCGGTTTATTTACTTGCATGGGGACTAGTTTTGAGGACACAAAAAAGAAAAAAAACACAAATGTGACTTTTCTATAAAATAAATGTAATCCTGCTTAAATCTAAATGTAACTGGAGTACTGTTTATGTAAGTCGCCCAATATTTGATGGATTACTGTACTGTGCACTAATTATGACAAGACTTTTTTGATAGTTTAGCTTATATGCTTGCCGGTTTCAAAAAATATAGTCCATTCAATTTGTCACATACACCCTGGAAACTGAGGGTCATCCTGTCAAGTCATCCACAAGTATGAAAGGTGACCTGTATCCTTGTAATGTAATACATTCAGAAAAGGGCAGGTAGTCTGCTGCTTGGATACCTTCTGTGTATTTAAGGCAGTCGCTCAGAGTGTCTGCACTGATCTGGCATTGGATGGGATATGTGGAAAGTGCACAGTATGACTCACAAGTTTAATATTCACTCCAGTGACACACACAAACAGTATGGCTATGTGTTTACAGCAGGTGCCTGGGTGTTAAATTAGAGGTTAAAATTATGCACTACATTATATTTTTTTATTTTCTTGGCTTGCTGCAGGAGAAGAGGAGAGTGCATATCATATAAACAATTTAAAAGGAGTTATTGATTTTCTACTTGAAATCCAGGCTCACGCTTCTAATTTTCGCATCACAGTACGGTCTCTGCTAAGTGCATTTGAAGTTTAATACGTTGTGTTCTGATGTGAGCCCTGCAGAGTCTGCTGCACTGCAGTAGTATCTCAAGGTGAGCTTGTTCAAGTCTAACATGCAAATTCCTTTACTGCCACTACGAGCAGAACACAGAAGTCATTGAAGTATTTCGATTGTCAAGGTGAAAGATCTTTAAGCATGTTTTAAATATGATATCAAAATCTATTAGAAATGCCCACTGTTTATTCTGTGATGGCTCATGAAATAGTGTCAAATAGAAAAAGAAACCATGCCAATTTCAGAGATGCACTAGAATGTTCAAGTAATACAGTAGCACACCTAAATAAATTAGTAAATACGGTCCAATGTGTCACCCTTACAGTATACATTAATTGGCGTCGCCCCTCTTGCATACAGTTCACAAAAATAAACTAGATGTGCACTTATGGGATTTGATCTAGGTGCACACTGTAGTTAAAATGCTTTCACCAGATAGAATGCAAAAGGTTGCACAAATGTGATGCAGAATATCATTTTAAATTCCATTGTTATCTTCCTTTTAGGTAACATTTTATTAAGCAATGCTGCCACTGGACAAGGGGAATCCTTCTCCAATGGGCCATCCTCAACAGTGCAGCAGGGTAAACTAGTCCTGTCCCCTGTCCAGCCTCGCACTGTGCTGTACACGGTCCCAAACACGCTGCAGGGGATGACCTCCATCAAGCAGGAGCCTGCAGAGGGGGTTTAGTGTTTTCTCAATTGTTGCAAGTCGATCAAAATAGCCAGCTAAATGTGAATGTATCTTCAGAAAACCTTTCCGGGGCCTGTGCACAGACTGTGATCTCGCCTCTGGGCAACGTAACGTTGAACCAGAATTACTCTCTGGTGTCGCCAGCTGTCCTCGGCTCTTCAGACCCTTTGAACTCTAACAGCTCAGTGAGGCCCTCAGCAGTAGTGTCTAACCAGCCTGTCTCTGTGGCAGCCAGCAACCCACCCAACGGAGTGTCTGTGGGCAGCACTAGCTATGCAACTCTTCAGAGCAGCCCTCTGATCTCCACGGCAGCTCAAGGCACACTGACCGTCTCTGAGTCCCATCTGATGCTGGCCGAAGACCGAGGGAGGACTCCTGCAGATCAGGGCAGCATCTTTCTCAAGACTTTAGAAACCAGCACGTCACAGTGCAGCAGCTGGTCCCCACACTGAAGGGCAACTTCCTTTCAATTTCAGAGAACAAATCGAGCGAGGAGTTCATGATGCTCGACTCCAAGTCAAAGTGTGCAATGAGTGAAATGGTGAGAGTCATCTGTGGAGAGATGGAGACGGAAGAGAAACAGCTTGCAAAACTGCAAAACGTCCAAATGGATGAAGACATCAGTGATATCTAACTTTTACTAAGAGATTATTAATTGCAGACAATATGACTGTTTTAGCCTTATACTTTTACAAAGCTTTTAGACAACTCTGTTTATTCAATTCTGAATTCTTATAATGCTGACGACCTACAAATCAATTTGCAATATGGACAAAGTTTCATGGTTCTACAGAGAAGGTAGCATATATATATGATATCAGATGTACTGTAATCTGTATTATTTCTAAAGGGAAACCTCTCTGTTTTGGAACCAGGGTGTTAAAATAGGCTGTTTTTGTCAGAGGTTATAGACTGTGTATCTCTTTATGAACCACTATTATTTTTATTATTTTTTACTGTAATTTACCATACAGGACGATAAAGGAAACTATACTTGTTGTAATACCTTTTGTCAAGTAAATTGCAGCCTTTCTGAAGGTATTAATGACTCCCGTGGTTTAAAGATTCCAAGTTTGGGTGAATACTTCTCAGAAAATAATTGATTATAAAGTCAGCGTTATTGTATTTAGTCCAATGTATGTATTTGTATTTCATGCATCATTTGATAATTCAACGGATTACTGTACTGCTCATTAATTTAATTCTCTTACTTTTATAGATTGGTTTTAATGAGGCTGAGTAACATAAACAACACTCTTAGCCCGTAAGCAAAAAGGAGACCGACACACGCTTTAACCAAAGGTTAAATTACTTATCTAAAGAGGTATCTGAAAGTTGTGGGGTCTCAAGCCCATCAGGAAGTAAAGTTCTGAAACCACAAAGTTAGGAGTCAGTGCCCTGTACACAGCAAGTGTGTGGGGTGACCAAGCAAAGAATCAGAGACACAATATGTATGTAATTATTACATAAAAAAAAGAACTAGACCGATACAATCTTCATCTGAGCAATACTTTCACAGTACGTTTGTCATGGCTTCCAGTTCAGCTTGCAGGAGACCTGCGGTTCACCCATTATTGACCTACCGTCCTTTGTGTGGATTTTTCTTGATACTTTGTCATGAAGAATGACTTATTACAATTAAAGGTGCCTTTTCTACTATCAGTAAACGTAATCATATCCATCCAAATGAGCTTCTCCACTTGCGCTTGGATTGCTGCATCACTGCAGGGGAATGTAATAAAGCAGACCTTACAGCTGTGATGACACTTTACTTTTACATCTTCCAACACGACTTTATTGACATAGCTGACCATAAGGAGCCCCTTTAAAAGACAGACCTGAAAGCAGCCTGTTTACCATCCCCCTTGCAGTGATTTGTAGCTTGCTATCCTGTGGTCTCCATCCTTTCTGTATATGCAATACACCGACCTGAACTGTAAAAAAATAAAATCAGATTAGAATAAAATAAGGTGCAGGCTTACCTGTAACTACGTGATCTTTGAGAATGCAAGGCATTGAGATAAATATGTGAATCTCTGTTAAGAGACGGATTACCCTAAAATGTTTTGAATATGCAGTGTATAAATGTTTGTTCTTATGTTTTCTAACTGGAAAAGGGGTTCTTTCTTACTTTGCATGGTTATCTGAATTTAGTCCAATACACCAGTGCTCCGATTATGTGCCTTATATCTTTTTTACAGATGAAGTGATACAGTTGTACAATGTGTGGGGTATGGGTAGAGAACAGGAGGTCTATACTGCACTACTTGGTGGTGGTACACTGAGCATACAAGGCAGCATTCGTGTGCTCAATTGTTATACCAAAGATATCTTTCTAATGGTTTGTTATGTACTGTAATAGGATTGTATGCCTGAAATGTTATGTCATTTTTTTGTTTGTATTCTGAAATGATGTGAACTTATTTTTCTAAACACTATACTCAATAAAACTTTATATTTATACATAGTTTGATGTTATTTCTTCTGCTTCTTCATATATGCTATTAGTGTTCATATTTAGGATCTTGGGCAATTCATTTATTTTAAATTGTATTATTTTAACGTTTCCTGAAAATAAACAATGGATGTAGGCACTTCTTTTTCTTTTGCATCTCGATTATGTGTGCATGACATATTAAAACTTATCTGTATAGGCATTAAAATCATTTGACGTATGTAAGCAGTTGCCAGAAATGTTCTTTACAGATTTATTAAGTTTTTTTTCATGTTAGGCCATGGAAAGCATGGTTAGTGATTATTGTTTTGTTGGAATGTCATTGCACCTCACCATGTGACTGTACCTTTCAGAGGCTTCGGTGCGTGAATAACTGCAGGTAATGGGCCTATTGTTACCTTTGTGCAAGTGAACTAATCTCCAGAGGCACAGATTAAACGACTTTCGCAATATCAGATAACACCTTAATATTAAAAAGCAAGTAAACCATACTTCTTGGGCACCAGGAAACAAACAGAACTCCTTTAGAGAAATAAACCGCTCACTTTGATGTTGTTGACAGTTTATTTGCTGATGGTTAGTGAGGGAAAATGCAGCTAGTTTCTCTTTGGCCAAACATTACGTTTTCAT
This sequence comes from Acipenser oxyrinchus oxyrinchus, assembly GCA_030684275.1. Classification (NCBI taxonomy): domain Eukaryota; kingdom Metazoa; phylum Chordata; class Actinopteri; order Acipenseriformes; family Acipenseridae; genus Acipenser; species Acipenser oxyrinchus. The sequence continues at coordinate 536,080 of JAGXEW010000061.1, forward strand.
AATGGTGCCACAGTTAAGTAGAACAAACAGTCCATGTGAAATGCAGGTGGGCTGTTGCACTGAGATCATGTGTGTTTCTAAGGCTCTTTGTTGTTTTTAATTATAGGAGGGTCTTAGGAACCATTTCCCACTTGCCTTCCCTTTGTTCTGTGTTCATAAAGCATGCCAGTATGTACAATGCAGTCCTTCAATATGATCTCTTCTTTCTTTTGTTTTAACAGAAAATATTGCATTTCAGTTTTGCTATCTACACATTTTCAAAATAAACGGGCAAACTGCTTTACACCACTCAGACTTAAGCAGTGCAGCATCTTGTGTGTAAACTAAATAAACCCAGAGACTTATGTGCTTTTCCAAATGATATCCATCTTCCTCTTTTGAGATTGGAAAGTGATTAACCTGATTATAGTTCATCAATATTCGGAACTTTGCGGTATGAGAATGTTTTGTTGCATACATTGAATAGGTGATGACATCACTAAAAGAACTGAGACAAGATACCCGTGTGTTTTATCAAGCAGGATTATTTGGGCTTTCAGGTGACTAAGGTGTCTGTATTGTAGAGGCACAAAGACAAATGCTGTAGGTATTTCATTACTGTTATTTAAAATGTCAATGTTAGGATAGGTTCTTGATATGTCAAGACCTCTTTTTTCAAGGATGTCCCAAGAGGCAGCAGGCAGATATCCACATTGTATTCTTAAACAAACAAAAACAGGATCAGTGTGTCCTTAAAATAAAATGGGATCTCGAATCATATGATCATACACATCAGCAGAGTCCATTACCTTTGGAAAAACAACTTGTCCTCAGACATACGCTAGCTTTCATGTAAGTCAATAACGTCCCGGACCTGAGGGTCTGTGAGCAAGGTAAGACTTCCATACGTAACAAAGAGCATGCTGTACAGATTAAGTGCTGCTAGAGGTCCTTGGCTGTTCTTTATGGTCACTCTGTAGATCCTTACAGCAGATGGCCAGCATGGTGCCTGGGAGCCAAAAACATACTGAGTGGGTTCGCTATCCCAGATGTGCCTGAGTTGGGTTTCATCTTTAGTCTATTTATTCAGCTTACCTCAATGTAAAGCTTGTCAAAACAACTGATGTGCAGTTCTCGCGCTTCTGTGAATCTCAGACCAAATACACCAAAAAAAAAAAGTATTAAATGCTTTTATTGCATTCTTAAATTACACATAACATTTATTTTTTTTTTTTTAAGGAATAGCGATTTAGTATTGCTTTCTCAGCACAGAAACATTATATACTGGGTCAAAATATGATGGGATAGATAATATTAAGATTTTGTTCAAGTACAAGTGATGCTTTTTTTTTAAATAAATAAATACATATCAGTATATATATATATATATATATATATATATATATATATATATATATATATATATATATATATATATATATATATCAGTGTCATAAATAACTTAAGGAATACCTACTCCACCCATACAATTTGGCTAACCAAATAAATACAATGTATTTATTTTCTTCTAAGGCAAAATTGTATGCACTTGGAAAAAATGGAAAAGCCTTTTTAAATGTACCTTTTTAAAGTAGGTAGATGACATTTAGAAAACGAGTCTAATTCAAGGTGAGGGTTCACATTTGTTACGAAATATCCTTTTATTCCATTCAATTTGAAGTCAGTCTTTACACGGAAAGTCCAGACATCGTTTTGTACGCAATTTTAAAAACTGCACAGTAAACCACGAACAGCCTGCCAGTAAAGAGGGAACCCCCAGAACAGAGCTTATTAAAACGGCTAACCTTTAGCCTTTTTAAAATTTCAAAGCTGACATTTAATGTGTTGCAACAGACTGTGTGCCATATGTAATATGACCTCAGCCATACATTGCTACAGCCCTCCTGGCATCACTAATGAGGGGTGAAAGGTTGTGTGCTTTTGAGTGGTTCAAAGACCCACCACTATTTCTGTATACTACATTTTTTTCATGCGCTGTTGTGAATTATTAGAATATGGTTTAATTTAAGTAAATCATGACATGTCTTCAGAAATATGTATTTTCAGACTGTAGGAGGAAGTCAATCCCACATGCAAACCATGGGATTAGTCTAAGTGAAAGTATGGAGTTCCTGTTCCCTCAGTCAGGACCTTTTGTTGCTGAGTAGGCCTACTGCAATGTATTCACCGTTTCCAACATATGTGTTTCACATTGAAAGGTAAAACTACTCTGTGTAGCAGCAAGGCATTGTGCTGTTTAGAAAGTTTTAGAAAATGTACAACCTGTGGTTATCTTCAATGTTAAACAAACATATGCATATTATTAAATATAGGCTACAAGATTCAAAACACTGAACACGGAATTTTCCAGTTGGCTATACTGTATAATTAGTCTTTGGCATGATGGGAAATCTTTTTTTTTTTTAAATTAATTTACTTTTTTTTTTTTGGGGGTTGTGATAGTGTGTATTATGTTTTTTTTTTAAACTGTCACATACTGCTCACCAAAACTATATGTACCAGGTTACACGAAAGTTCAGTTTGAGGCTACAGGTCTCATTACACAAATCGTGTATCATATTTTTCAAAACTACCAAAAAGGTTTAAAGTTTCTTCTGCTGAATGTTAATTGAATTGCTGTTGTTTTAAATGAAACAATGCGCTCAACACATGTTCATTGCTTTATAAAAAAAAATGCTGCACGGCACTTGCTTCACTGTACGGTTAGACCCCTAATACAAAACAAAACATATGCGCTATTATACTTAGTGTGGATTACAAAGTGTGACCAGCAGATTGAACAGATCTTCATGGAGCTGATGTGTGTATGTGTGGGAGAGTTTGTGTGTGAATGGATCTGTGGTTAAATAGCCGGAGCCTCACAAACTGTTGGTCTTTGCAGTAATGGGAGAGATATGACAGCTGGAAGGCCACTTCATGATCTTCACGCACCACACTGGTCAAATGGTATAGGCCTATGCCAGAAATGAACCCTTCTTCGTTACACGAAAGGGATACTCTCATAAGATTCTCTAATGGCTATTGTTGCATTTTACATTGTCTGAAGACATTTAAGCCTGACAGTTTCTTTCCTTGCGCTAAAAGCCACCTGTCTGCTTTTTCTCACATGCTCGTCAGTGTGAATGTCGCTTTTTATTCCCCTGGTTCAATAATGCCTATCGTGAACATTTTTATATATATTGTTCCGTGTGCATCGAGCACACATGCCATTTTAAATGTAATTAATTGCTGACACAATTACAAGGCAATTCGTTGCTGGTGGTGTGATTAATAACTCATGCCCGACCCAAAGCATTATTAACCTGTTCCTACAGAATTGTTTATGATACATCTCTTTCGATCTGTGAACCTATTTCTGTTTTGTCTTTGCAAATGACTATGAGATGCCACCCTATCTATATTGCTATTATGAGGCTCGATGTCTCTTGTGATGAGTAAGATTTTACCACAATACAAATTTCTCAACATTTTACCTAGATTATTATTATCATTAGTAGTAGTAGTAGGTTTTTTCCCATTGTAAATCATCTTTAATGTGTTGTGATACCAAAGCCTCCAGTTACAGCACTCTGTGCCCATGTTTAAAACACAGTGCGGTAGTGATGCTGCTGCTACCAGTTCTTGTATTAGTGTTGAATCTTGTTTTCCAAGATATGTTGCTTATTCATTTAGACTGTCTGCTAGAAAGGTATCATGTTGTTGTGTATAAACTGGCGCCCTCTTTCTGTAAAGAGCATCACATTACTGTAGTCCATCTTGCGCTGCCCTTCATGCACAATCCTAAACGAAACAAAACAGAGGTCGTATTAAACTGTCGACAGTCCTAATTTATACATATATTCCAATTTCAACTCAAACTATCAGGTAAACAAGCCTATGTCAATTCGTAATTAGGAGGCTGATGTAGCTCTAGTATTTATTTAATTGTATTTCTCCAGATTCATCAAAAAAACCCTTTCGAGATGCAGGCGATTCTGTTTGCTTGTATGGCGTAATCTGCTTTCCTTCAATAAGCTTGTGTAGAAAGTCATTATGACGTAATCAGCCAAATATCGGGCAACAACACTACTCTTGCCCTTTCAATAAACACATCATTGGTTTGGTAGATATATAGGCATGTATATAAACTGTAGGCTGCACAAAAAAGACAAAATCCTGCATATATATATATATATATATATATATATATATATATATATATATATATATATATATATATATATATATATATATATATATACCAATCAATAAATGCGCAAACTAAAAGCTTATTTTTTTCTTTAATGGAACAAAATCGAATACAGTCAAAAAGCATGATCTAATTTTAAAAAGACAGGAAATGATATTAAGTAGTTAATAATGTCTCGAATTACGCTAGATTCGGTTATCGAAATCTTCTGCTGTCTTTTATGCCCTCTGGGTTCATCCATTTATTGAAATACCTTGTTTTGTTATTTTACTAAAAGCGGTTTTAAAAAAAAGTAAACACAAGGCGAGAAAGTGCTTAGGCCTAGTATTAACGTTTTAAAAATAGCCATTTTATTAATTAAGCCATTGGTGTACTTTTTTTTACAGAGATATTGATACGAACTCTGTACAATATTACCAGTTGGACTGTAATGTTTTACTGTAAAGTTAATAGGATCTAAGCTACACTTGTTATAGGCCTAAGACTGAATTGTAGCGATATTGGTAATTGATTTGAGAGCAATTACACATTAAATAAGCAATGCATTTATGTCAGCTACCCAGATCCAATTTCAGCTTTAAAATACATTAAACTGAAATCACTACATAATATGATACTATATAGCCTACTGTCAGTGCAATAGCAGTTTTATTAGAGGTAATTAAACACATATGCATAAGCGCTTGTGCAGTGACTACTTTTATTTATTTATTTTATTACAAGCTACGTTTCATAAATTATTAAAGTGTAAAAAAAAAATTAGACTTGGAAAGGGTTGTGGGGTTAATGCCAGACTCATGACCTTTTCTGAGCAATTCAAGAGTCTAGAACTCAGAACTTTGGAAAGGGTTGTGGGGTTAATGCCAGACTCATGACCTTTTCTGAGCAATTCAAGAGTCTAGAACTCAGAACTTTGGAAAGGGTTGTGGGGTTAATGCCAGACTCATGACCTTTTCTGAGCAACTCAAGAGTCTAGAACTCAGAACCTTTATACCCTTGACCTTTCGCTGGGGGTGGGGAGGGGGTCTTTATGAATCTCATCCATTTTTTTTCTTTTCTGGGACCGAGCACTGCAGAATTCCTTTATAAATATCGCGCAGTGGTTTTGAGTTATGAGGCTGTATTCAATCAGTAGCCTCTAGCGCACGGTGCCATGGAAATGTCATTCAAATATCAGTGGCCGGTCGACCTCTGCAGGAAATGTAATTATTGTATTCCAAATCGTTCTGAAATATCGCTGCTAACAAGTTAACCGTTAAACAGATGGCATGCAAAAGTTCATGTAACAAAACTCATAGTAGCCTATATGATAATCAAAACACTCCACACAGCAAACCTACAGTCTAGTAAAACTGAACGTTTTTAAAATCCAGGTAACAATAACAGCATGCAATACAGTAGAATACTTGGTGACTATGTGCTTCCCGTAATAACTGGACACGTTTTTAAAAATGCTCATATAAAACAGCTAACACTAACTCCTGCCGTCCTATATTATCTTGTTACAGTAAATGTTAACGATTGGACACACACATGTTTAAAATAATGATCGGTAATCCAGCGTATGGGTAGGGATATCTTTTTACATTTTGATGAGGTTCTGTTCTGGTGTCTATAAACTGATTCTTTTCCAATTCGTTTTAGTTGTGCAGTAGCAAAGACTCGCCGTTTTAGCCCAAAGGCAAAGTCCACATCTTGAAGTAATCATGAGCAGAGAATGGGCACGTCCCCTTAGCTTCTCAGGTTAAAGGAGGAGGTTCAGGGAAATGTGGTTGAGCCATTACAAGAAACCTGAGATCCATTCATCAGGGACTCCAATTGCCATTGCATTAGGATTGATTAGAGACCAGCAGCAGGCAGGATAATGGCCAATGCAAAGGGACCAGCGGTGGCTAACATGTTTCTTTACAGAGCATCTATAGGAAATGCGCGACCATTATTTGAGGTGTGTATTTTGAGCAATAGGCACATTAGCAAAATTACATCGGCCCGCCTGGTTAACCGACAGCTTTTTCACTTCCCACAAAAGAAAGAAAGAAAGAAAGAAAGAAAGAAAGAAAGAAAGAAAGAAAACGTTAGCGGGTCACATATATAATGTATAGGCCTGTATATTGATTTAATTTGAAATATGATTGCATGCTGTGTTTAGAACAACAGCTAACACGACGATTATTATTATTATTATTATTATTATTATTATTATTATTATTATTATTATTATTATTATTATTATTATTATTGCACACTTTCCAAAACCTTTCTGTACTGGGCATTCTTTTCCCTATGTATTTTCAATTCCATCCCATTAAAGCGCGCCAAAACAAACCATCCCTTGTGATCCTCCAAGTTTAAACAGAACTCACCGGATAATTAACTCCATCCTCCGAGCTGAGGGCTGTTTATTTAATGTCACCCAAGATTACCATCATCCACACTACTTTCGCCACGGGTGGAATGGTGTTTTCAAATTCATAGAAAAGAATATTGTCCTTACAAGCGGCACCGTTTTAAGAGGGGTGTGTGCGGGGGTTTTTCCTCCATAAACCGGACTTGTTACTGAAATGCATTTAATTCAAATTATATGTACTGCAAATATGCGGACACTACATACGTCTATATACCCTGTTCATGCATAAACTTCTGAATGTTAGTAAAACATGAAATATCTAAAAAAAAAAAACGCAATCAATTCACCAAGTATATCTGCATAGGCCTAGGTTGATGTTGCATACGAGTTGTGTCCACTTACACCGCAGAGTCAGTCAACGGTATATTGTCAATCCGTGTGGATTTATGGTGTTGAAGACTTGGGGTTGGTTTTAGGTTCCACGTTTTGTTTTCGCCCCCTAAACATCTGTCTGTCCGCTGCAGAACTCCGACTGCAGGACCGCCCGTGGTTTTGCATGGCCATTATTAAAAGACACATTTAACATCAGTTTAACATTTTACAGCTTGCGCTGAAGCCAAAGAGAGGATTATCTGTTTTGTTTTCGTTTAACAAAAAAAAAGACTTTACAGATCCTTTGAGACCATAATATTTCATAAAAAAAACGATGAATGGTTTTAAAATCATCAGCCATACCGTGTTTGAAATATATATCTTCTTCTATTTTTCCTAAAGACAAATGGAATGCTAATCCTCGACTCTAAAGTCATCAACATATTATCCTTAAAGACAGACAAAACGGGACAGCTTTAACGGAGTCTCCCTTGTTCCCCTTCTCCTGAGACACTGACAAACTTTGTTTTTACAGGTGTCTGGAGATCTCACTAAAACTAATTAAAGCTTCACTTTATTTTAAACTAATGGCCGGGGCAACGAATCATCTACCTTGGAAAAGCACATGCAATTGCTCTAGCAATTTGTTTGAGCCAAGATTTATACTCGGGCATGCAGAAGTACAAAATAGAATTGTAAAGAAGTGCCCCATTTCAGCTGAGTGAATGTAGCTGGTTGCGTGGCCCGTGGTGTCAAATTGCAGATCTCAGTAAAGATCAGGAAATGCGATCTATTTTTTAAAACAGAGGCTGGATGGCAAAGAGCTCACAAAACACAGAACTCATTTACTAATGGGCCGGTTTTATATTTCACTGTACAGAAAGAAAGAAAGAAAAATCTCTGCAAAGGGGGTTCTTTTCCATAGCTGTTAATAAAGGCGTGTCCTGAAAAAAAAAAACAGAACACTAAAATCTACTTCATTTACAAAATGTTTGGAGATTGGTTTATATTTATAAACATTTATTATAGGGGTAAATGAAAAGCGTCCCGTAACAACAACAGTAATAACAGCAGCAGCAGCAGCACCAATGAGGACGACAACGGCTTGGGAATGTGATCTTCTCTATTGCGATACAGATTTGTTTTCACATTCGCGTATTGTTTTAAATAAGCAGTTACGCGTTTCTGCTTCAAAGACGCGACACACCCGTTATAATCACACTGGAGTATATTTCTAACAAAGCTGGGATCCATAGTGTCTGTGAAACATGCTGAACTAACTGAGGTCATTGTTTTCGAACTAAAAACTTTCAGATATGTATAGTTTTATAGGGCACATTATGTCTCTTCAACAAACGATTAGCCAGAACTAAATCCGTTTATACACAGGGCCTACACTGTCAATCCATTGCTGAAAAACGACCCCAGTCCGATATTTCAGTCTGGTAAACAACGCAAGATAAAAACAACACAATTTTTACATATAAGGTAACACAGAATAGGGCAACAACAATTACTTTGACCTGACAGTTTCATTCGTGAAAAATCTGATTGTGTCAAATTTTACAAAAAAAACAAACAAGCAAGCAAACGGATTATGGCTATGATAAATATTTAATATTTAATATTTTGTATCATTAAAAAAAAGTGTAATACAAATTAATGTGCTTTATAAAGAGTCTTTATAGGATAAATATGCCTACATAACTAATAAAGTTATAATTAATATCGTTAAAGAAACGTGAATTAATTGATTATCTCTGTGTATGTATATATAACTACTAAAAATGTTAACTTTATATTTCAAATAAAATAGAAACATATATCCTATGAACCTGCACCAGATCCATATAACTATACTCAATTTCATAATTCATCTGCACGAAGACATAGCAAAAATAAACCATAAGGTTTTGCAGTGTAATTAGCACTACAAACCCATTGGGCTATATGCAATTGAAATACAATTAAACCCCTATTCATTGTAGTTGTCTATTTCAAGTAGTAAAATATTAGCTTATTGTAACTGTGGAACACCACGTGACCCACGTACAACTTATTGTTTGTTTAACAAATTGTCTAATGTTTTGTGGAAGCAAGTTTGCGCATTGAAAGACAATATGAATTCTGATTAATGCAAACCATAATAATAATAATAATAATAATAATAATAATAATAATAATAATAATAATAATAATAATAATAATAGCAAGAAGAAGTAGTTTTACACAGAAACAATGCGCGGGTAATGCAGAGCGATAGCAGCATTGCGCAGGTTCTCGTGGTTTTAAGATATAAAGCACATTTCAGATAGGAGGTTAAAGACTTGATTCCAAACCCCAGACAGCTGTCTTGTCAATAAGGCTCTTTTCCAAGAGGAGACATTCCTTCTGGCAGGACGTTTCAGCTTCTTGAGCATCACAGACACTAAAATAAAACTGCAAGGGAATAAAAGCACACCCGAGTCACAAGGTAGCAGGGCAGGACCGGTCCGCGTTCCAATCTGACTTTTATTGACACTTGTTAGTAAATTATATCATTGAACACATTTATTTGCAAACAAATAAACATGTGCCTTATTTATTTACACCTTCTAACAGTGGTCGATGTGTCGGTAAAACAAACAAATAATCAGAACACAACATACGTTAACTGTGTATAGAATATATATGTTTTTCGTAACATCTGGCTGCGGTTTTTTTGACATGTTTTATGACGTAGATCTACAAGTTAGGCTACATTGAGAACGGTGTTTCAATGCGCGTGTGCGCTTTTGGGGAGTGTTCGAATTTGACATTCTAAAAGTCCAATATAGTAGCCTATATAAAGAAATAGGCATTAAGCTTTTTTGAGGAGTGTTCTTATCTCAATATCTTATAGCAACTGACAATAGATTATCTCTATGTTGAGAGGAGACCAATTGTTCACCAGATTTGACTGTAATCCATGTCTCTACTGAACCTATTTAATGCAAGATTGAAAGCAGAAGCACAAAGGGAGATTTAAGATAGCTTAATTAAGGCTTCAATTGTCTCGTATGCAAGTATAAATGTTACAGCATACAGTATATAAGCAACCGCCCCCGTAAGCTATAGAACAAATATTTCGCCGGGTTGGCGAGTTGGCGAAAGTGAATTAATAAATCAGACAGTCGTTAAAAGATATTTATTTTAAATCGTTATCTGTATAGGCTTATCGATATAGGCTTTGTCATTGCACTTGTTTTATGGTTCAGAAATTAAAACACGTTTCTATCAGGTGTTGCAACAATAGGGCGAAGCCAAAGATAACACAATAACGTTTGTTTTTAAATCATATTTCAGGGATGTGTTACTTTGCCATTTTACAAAAGGAAATGCGTCTCTAAACAGGGAGTAATAATTAATAATGCATTAAAATACAATAAACACCTAAGGTCATTTATCAATTCATTATTTATTCATCATCAGAATTAGCGTAATTAAATATTAGCTCACCAAAAATGACGGGGTCTGGTGGAGTGTACAGTGGAAATGGGTTTTAAAAGGTCTGTAATAATTGATTTGTATAGAGATGGCCAGTTCCCTCAGGTAACACTTGAGAAGGAGTAGTGTTTCGCAGCCTGACGTTTCTCCCAAGAGGAAATGGAGTTGCAAAGTTTGTTCTGCTCTGCTGCAATGGTATAGGAGGGCTGAGGAACCAATGAGCTGCGCGGGCTTCACTCTTTAAGGCTGACATAACTAGAACAGGAACAAATTGTCCCAACAATCAACATCTAAAACTCCAGAGAACACCAGCGGTGGATACTGTCACTATAACCGGATTTCATATACACCCAAAACACTTTCGAAGATAATTATAAACCGCTTTTTATACACATTCCTCTTTTCAGAGGACGTGCTATTTCGACGTGAGAATTACTACCCTCAAAGCGCCATGTCAATGCTGCCTTCATTTGGTTTTACCCAGGAGCAAGTGGCCTGTGTGTGTGAGGTGCTCCAACAAGGGGAAACTTGGAAAGACTGGGACGGTTTCTGTGGTCCCTTCCAGCTTGTGACCACCTGCACAAGAACGAAAGCGTCCTGAAAGCCAAGGCGGTGGTTGCGTTTCACCGTGGCAATTTCAGAGAGCTGTACAAATTATTAGAGAGCCACCAATTTTCCCCACACAACCACCCCAAACTCCAGCAGCTGTGGTTGAAGGCGCACTACGTCGAGGCTGAAAAACTGAGAGGGAGACCGCTGGGCGCAGTCGGGAAATACAGGGTACGAAGAAAATTCCCTTTGCCCCGGACCATTTGGGACGGGGAAGAAACCAACTACTGCTTTAAGGAAAAATCCAGGGGCGTACTGAGGGAATGGTACACCCACAACCCGTATCCGTCTCCCCGGGAGAAGAGAGAATTAGCGGAGGCCACGGGACTCACCACAACGCAAGTCAGTAACTGGTTCAAAACAGAAGACAGAGGGACAGAGCCGCAGAAGCTAAAGAAAGGTGAGCAATTATTATCTTACATGATCAATTTTACTATAAGTCCCTTTATTTCACAAAATGTCGGTTTTATCAGAGCTTCGTGTCGTTTATCCACTATGAAATGTCCACTGTACAGTTTTGTTTAGGTTTGATTTGTTTTAATTAATACACAAAAGGCTGTAAAATGTTTTACGAAAACGTAGGATGAAAACTTTGACAGTTAAGATGATGTGTTTTTGTATGCTACCTGTATGACTTCGTTTCACTTGAGCTGGATGCAGATATGTTTATAGACTAGCCTTAGTAAGAAGCATGGTTAAGTATGTTCATTTCACACGGTTTAGATTTGGACACAATGTTGAAAATATATTTTTATTATCTAAAATGAGAAATCATATTTTTCTATAGCAAGCATTAATAAAGTGCATAAACATGGACTACACATATTGTAAAATGTAATCTCAAAACAATAACATCAAAACAATAACCTGTTTCAGATTTATATTGAATGAGTTAAATATATCTGTAGCCTATACACATAAATATTGTTATTATAGTATACGAACAAATCTGAATAATTAATAGTTATCATTATTCTTAGTTTACATTATATTTTTCAATCGCAGGCTATTTCGAATATATATATATATATATATATATATATATATATATATATATATATATATATATATATATATATATATATATATATATATATATATATATATAACAAGCCCGAAAGTTAACTTTTATGTTTATAATAAATATAATTACACTGTTCCTATGGTTGTTAATAATTATTTTAACCTACAGTGTGTCATTTGTTTCATGAGCCAATGATTCTGTAATGTACAGTTATAAGCTATATGATCTATTTAAATGATGGTATACAAGGGTTGATAGATATAGATAATATACATCTACATTAAATAATGCAACATGATCATGATGCAAAACAAATGTAATTATAAACCAAAAAAATAAACAAGGAATAATAGCTTGGCCAAGATCAGGGTCATTCATGACGCATTCGGTAGAATAATGTTACCATGTTTACCTTAACAAAATAATATAAGAGGCTGGTTTTAAGAGCATTTGATTAGTGTAATTACCCCCCCAGTTTAAATGTTTTGTTTTCTGTTTCATAACATGTTTAGGCTAATGATTTGTTTTGTTTTTCTACATGCAAAACAAAAGTAGACCCTAAAAGAGTAGACGCATTTGTATTACTTCTGGAAAAAGTTTCATTCTAATTTATGTATTTATTATTTTTAATATATATATTTTGCTTCACCAGGGAGAACAGTGAAAACAACAACTCTGGCAACAACAAACAGAACCAGCTATCCCCACTGGATGGGGGCAAATCTCTAATGTCAAGCTCCGAAGACGAGTTTTCACCCCCGCAAAGCCCTGATCAGAACTCAGTCTTACTGTTGCAGGGAAGCATGAACCACTCTGTGGGCTCCAGTTATCCCTTGGCCGGTCTAAGCGCTTCTCAGTCTGTTCACAGCATTCAAGGACATCCGCACCAGCTCCAAGACTCTCTTCTCGGACCCCTAACTTCTAGCCTTGTGGATCTTGGCTCTTAAACGATTTTTTTTTTTTTTTTTTTTTTTTATGAGAGACTAAGATACGACACTTTCATTGTATATATATATAAATATAAATAAATATATAAAAGACAGATTTCTGATGTGGACATTCACACGATGGTACTTAAAAAAAAAAAAAAACAATCAGAAGAAAACGTTGCAGTGACTTTTGTCAAGTCATTAAACAAATCAAATCATTACCACTGCAGCTGTATCTAATGCTCTTCGTCACATCCTGGCGTGTTGATCTGCTCAGTTTAGTGGGTACAGAAATATAGCCAGTTCTAAAATAGGACAGCACTATCATCGTATTGATGTTACTATAACTTAACTTGCAGTTTTAAAAACTCATCACATTTAAACATTCTTGGCTCTGAACTTTTCTTTTCTTAATTTATGAAGATATGTGTTTCTTTCCAGAGAGTTGAATACAAAGGAAAATCTTGATGAGGACACTTGGAGAAATGCTATAACTTGAACTCCTTGAAGTTTACATTTTCATATTCAGTATAGTGTTTACGTTTCCAAGTAGTTTAAATAAAAATAACATTATATCGACTGCAGTTGTTTCACGTGTGTTATTTACATACAAGTTACCCAGTTGTGTTTTTATGTATCTGAATATAATAATACTAATAAAAAAAATACAGATGGAGAAGTTCTATATACAAATTACATTTTAAATACAGACAAAAGGAACTCTAAATTCTTGGTGGCGCAATAGCAGATGCATAGCATGGGAAATAATATAACATCAGTTATTTTCGATAAGACCTGTCGTGCAAATTATACATATTTTAGAATGAAAAATATCTATAAGAAAATATAATATCAATTTCTGATGATATTAATTTAAAATTATAATGTGGCCTAATTTAGCAATTGCTCTTGTTTTTAAGTTTTATCGACTTTTGAGCTATAAGCTTTTGTGAACATTTAAAAGGAGCATCCATATTTAGGTCTAAGCTTTTTAGTGAGGTAAAGAATATACATGTAGGCTATTTATAAAGTTATACAAACACAGCATGGCAGTTGTTTGATCTTACAGTGTGATGAAAGTAAACGGTTATATAATTGATGCATACGTTGTGAATTATAAGTAACTAAAAGTAATGTAATATGATTTATATATATATATATATATATATATATATATATATATATATATATATATATATATATATATATATATATATATATATATATATATAAACTTGACTGAGGTATAGCCTATACAGCTACTAGCAGTACAAAGGGAGAGGGTGTTTTTCTGCTTTTCAAAGATGAGTGAATTAAATATAAATATCTTAGTGGTGACTTTACTGATTTAAAATTAAAAAAAAAACATTTTCATAAACAGTTGGGATATTTACTCGTCTTGTTGCATGGATAAAAACAACGCAAAAAGTACATTGCAGTGAAACCACGTGTAGATAAAAATTCTCGTTTGACGTTTTTAGCAGGCCTGAAAATGCCATTTTCTTTCCTGCTCATACCCCACTTGAGCCCCGAAGATCCCAATCCCCTTTGTTGGCGTTGTGGATCATTAAGTTTGTGTTATAGTGTTTATTTTGTGCTCTTATAATGTTTGTTCTTCGGGTTCTGGGCCATGGAGAAATGCCACCCTCTGCAGGAGGGTTTCTCGCATGGGAACATTCATAAATTCTTCTTCACAGCGAACACAAACATTGGGTTCTTCATTGCCTTTTAATGTACTCGGCCGAAACACCGCAGACTCCATTTCGCCTTCGAGTTTTTACACTCTTAACTTTAGTAGAATCTATCATCGGCTGTGTGTGGTATCGACCTCCAAACACGGACCACGAATACGCTGATGTTAAGCAGAATACAAATTTCAGACAAGACATGAATGCTAACACAGAATGTAAAGATAATTGTCAGCCATATCATTTTACATAGCATCTGTCTTTCACTAAAATATTTAGATAGGAATACATCAAATTACAAAAAGAGAATTTGTTAAATCTATTTCACTCTTTTCGATCTTGTAACAATAAAATAATTATTGATTCTATAAAATATAGGACACAAGTTTGCCTTGGAAAAAAAATAGCATTTAAACAGAAAATATTGACTTTAAACTTTTTCACATTAATACGATCAAAGGCGCATTTCTTAATACTACTACTACTACTACTACTACTACTAATAATAATAATAATAATAATAATAATAATAATAATAATAATAATAATAATAATAATAATAATGTGGTCCAAAGCTCGAACCATACATATTATGACAGGGCTAATGTTCATAACTTTTTTCTTCTACTTGGAATGGTGGGTAAAGCTGGCGCGTAAAAGGCAAAGTTACGAAAAGAGGCCTATAATCATAACTTTATTATTTTCTCATGTTTATTCTGCTTATAAGGCTAATACAGACGCAGCGAGTCTTTCCCAGAGTAACTCCCCTTCTCCCATCAGGGTAATTGTTTTGAACAGAGTGCGCCGAGGGTTTCCTGCGTTTAATCGGAACCAGTTGCTGCCTGCGTTAGACTGCTGATTGCAGGGCTCTGCACGGCCAACTGCCACCTTTTAAAGCAACCAGATATCCTTTTAATTGTACTATATATATATATATATATATATATAGATAGATAGATAGATAGATAGATAGATAGATAGATAGATAGATAGATAGATAGATAGATAATGTACTCACACACTTGTGTGCGATTGCATATCATTGATGTCTGTGTGTAGGGTCTGGTGTGCATTATTTAAACCATTAAGATTAGTTTTTCATTACACCGTGGAATAAGAAAGCAGATGTTTTAAAGTATTTTCAATGATGGATCTAATTTTGAAGAACGTTATAACACCAATTACATCATACAAACACATCGGTTGACATATATATATATATATATATATATATATATATATATATATATATATATATATATATATATATATATATATATATATATATATATATATAACAAATAAAAAACGACATGGAAAAATACAGCTTATTTTGAGCATGGTTTGCAACATAGTTTTGCTTCATTGTTTTGTTTCCTATAAGGAAGTTGCATAAGCAATTTTCATTTTCAAAATGTAGATTATACACAGATCATTTACACACCCCTCGCGTTCACTATATTATAACTCACTAGCCTAACATTTGTTTTATTTCATTTCAAATCATTTCAAAATGAACACAGCTAGGTGTTACGTTATAGTGAACACACACTAAGTTCGCAGCATATTTTGTAAAATTAAAACTGAAAACAAAGCTACTCTAAGTAGCAAGATCATGTTTCCCTTAATATAAATATATTCACTGTACCATCTGTGTTGTCCTTAATCAAACTCGTTTTGAGATATATATATATATATATATATATATATATATATATATATATATATATATATATATATATATATATATATATATATATATATATATATATATATATGTCTCACTGGCTAATATTGAATGATTTTTACTTATGTCTTAAAGTAATAGGCACCGGCAAACACAACACATTTAAACAAAAGGATGCAGCAGACCTCTAATTATGTAAAAACCTGTACAGTACACTTACATGCAGACTATGAAGACATATTGAATACCAGCGGCAATTTGGGCAGTGGATGGAAAATAAATGTTTTGTCACTGCGGATATTGCTTTAGGTAAGTTTTTTTTTTTGTACAATAAAACACAACTTTAACGAGTACCAAGCAAACAACATCTGAAAATATTCCTTTTTATTACACAAAACGTATAAAACTTATCAAAACTAGTAAAAGTACTTACATGTTTTATGTATTTTTAATTATTTTTTTTGCCTGGAAAAACAACAGTTTTATATAACAGTGTTAAACAAACGGGACAACGTTAAACACGTCAACACTGTTCGTTGTAATTAGGCATGTTTAGAAATGGATTGAAGCAGTTTAGTCACCCAGTCTGTCGTTTATATTTAAGAAAAGAAAACGATCATTTTAGATTTAGCTCAACCTTATTGCGTATTATGCGAAGAAAATCTACAGGTTCTAAAATAAACGATTTTAAAAGCTGTAGCCTACACTGTATGCGAATTCTCGGTCAAGCAAAAGCACAGTAGCAAGATATTTCAAATTATAACGAACCGCTTCATCAACCATGTCTGTCAATTCAAAATGATTTTTGAACGTACAGTAAATCACAGGTTACTTAACGCTACATGTTATGTTTTTTTTTAAATTAATTTGCAAATGTAGCTTTCAGAATGGGTATGTATTCCCCTCCTGTACCTACAATTCTGCTGCAGTGGTCGTTCTATAAGCTGCTCAACACTGACGCGCCCCACTACACAGTCCTCAAATTACATCTCCCCACAGCGGCAGAAAGATGATCCGGGGACAATGGTGGCACTCAGAAGATTTTTTTCTTGTTTTCATTATTTCATTATCTACTTGTACTGTAACTTTGAGTTTGCTTTTGCGAATTCTTCTAGATGACCTCTGTAGTGACCTTTATTGAACCACAAGTACTGACGACTTAGTTCATACTGACTTATATAATAACCCTATACAGTATTGCGCAAAGACTTCACTGGGATTCACAATAGCTTACTAACGGGTTGATTTGATCAACCCACAGCATTTTACAGAACTTGAGGGATCACAGAGGATTGTATTAATCGCCTAGCAGTTGCTAAACCGGGATTTCCACTGGAAATAATTAGTTGATACAACTGAGGAGGATTCCCTAGGCTGGTCCTCTAAAAAATCCACCTCTTGTCTATCCCGGCTGGGTATAGGCTGATCATATCAACAAGCATGTTGGTATTCCACAAAGCTAAGATTGCTATTTATTCACAAAGGAATGCTCCCTGGTCTTTTCACCTTACTTTAAGATAAAGGCATTCATTTCTCCTTCAGATGCAATCAGCAAAGTACAATATTGCAGCATTGCACTCTGAATGTGTAGGCTCCTATAATATCATTATATTAAAAAAAATCGATTAGTCATTTCATAAAACTGATTATTTTTTCAGAAAGAAAGTTTTACATTAAAACAGCAATCTATAGTTAAATCATTCTTGGCTTAACAAAAATAATAATAAAAGCATGGTTAACAATATAATGATATACCTTACAATAGATTAAACATACTGCTATCTTAATGTAACGTTTTTGACAAGCCCAGTAAATTACATACTTAGAATATTTTAACATTGTTCGTTTTCTTCAGTGAGTTCATTTAAATATTGCAAAGAATTCGACAAACACAAGCATTAAACGCATTTTCAGAAATATCTCTTTGCTATGGAAAGAAACATGCATTTATTTAATACTGGTAAATTGTTGAAAGGTAGGTTTGGTTACTGAAATCCTGTCTGTTTGTTTATTTGAAAGTAGGAGCTCCCTTCAGGAAAAATGGCACAAAAATGATATTTCATACTGTTTCCTTTTCACTGGAACCTGTTTGATGTCTCAATGTGCCAGAGACATGATACACATTATCTGACATAATTACTGGAATTTATAACCATGGGCTGACTTGGAAACAAAAGCATCTTTCAAAACTCGGATTAAAAAAAAAGGTAGTGAAGAGATTCCCTTACCAGTGATGCATTATTCTGACAAAACCTTGACCCGAAACCCCCCAAAGGTAAAAGGAGGATTATAACTATTTTCAAGTTTCATAATATCAAAAGTGTTAAGGCTATTGTCATTGCCCTCTTGAAGCAATGAAGACAACTTTCAAAAGAAGCCATGGGGATTTATATACCTTCAGACGTCTCTACATGGCATACAGTATCATCTAGTGCAATGTTAAGAGAATGGGTTTATTAAATCCAGACCGGGAAGGATATCAATTTGATAATAGTAGGTCTATTCGTCCGCAAGTGGAAAGAACACTGGGACCTAATCTGATTGGGGTCTATTTGAATGATCTAAACAGTGACTTGTCTTAATACCACCACCCTAAACCCCATTCCACGGTATTGCATTGTCTACATTCATGTTATTAAGTGGGTCAATGAGTCACGTCTGGGAGGAACCTCCAGCAGGATCCATACAGCATGAAAGAGCATCACAGTCTAGATCATTAAAATAAAGCCCCATTGAGTCAATGTTGGTCAGGTAGCCTCTTACCGCACAGAACCCCAAGAAGGGTTTGGTGTAGCTGGAACAGTGTGATTTCGCTGAAATAGCTATTTCCACCACTATTGTGCAAATTCAACTTTCCCAGTAAGAGCTGTCAATAATGATTAAAGTTAGGGCTTAGGCTAGGATTAGACAAATGAAATGAAATAATATTCGAGGTGTGTTTAGAGCAGTGGTGTAAATAGTAAGGGGCCGTACTGCTGTGTGGACTAGTGGTGTAAATAGACCTGGCTGTGGTTTGCATAGCAAGCCATGTACAAAACACAATTGTATATATTGCTTTTAAATAGAACCTGTTAGGAGGCTGTGTGGTCCAGTGGTTAAAGAACTGGACTAATAACCAGAAGGTCCCGGTTCAAATCCCATCTCAGCCACTGACTCATTTTGAGACCCTGAGCAAGTCACTTAACCTCCTTGTGCTCTGTCTTTCGGGTGAGGCGTAATTGTAAGTGACTCTGCAGCTGATGCATAGTTCACACACCCTAGTCTCTGTAAGTCGCCTTAGATAAAGGCGACTGCTAAATAAACAAATAATAATAAATGAGAGGCCTACTGGTAATTTGCAGATCTTCTTATCTATAGACTGTTTTTGTGTTATGCAGTATACTTTAGAGAGGACTATTAAATAGCTACAAGGCTTGCAAAATACATCACTTTGTCTACCTTTTGTTTACCTCAGTATATTAAGCCCATTTTAATTGCCATGCCTTTTCCTTACTAAACAGACATGTTAATACCACAGCACCTGTAAATAAAATATTTATTTTCAGCCAGTGTTGTAAGTAATGCAATTCATTTTATATTCAATCTCTTTGTTTAGCCTCTCTACCTCAGATAATTATTAATACAAACAAGCAAGGCTGGCTTTATGTGGTACGTTATAAAAAAAAAACAAGTGTTCTTTTAATAAACAAATAGAATTCTGTACTCTATTCATTGGCCTAGAGTACCATTTAAATTGGCATTTATTTTGGCAACATGACAAACTACTTGATACACAACGAGGACCATTCGTTTTGCATATGAAAACGGTTGTTATGTTTCGAACACAAGAGGTGCATTTTTTATATTGCTTTACAACATGGTCATAGTTTGAATTATTGGACGGTTCTTCTGTGCGAACGTTCGGGACATTTGGGGGAATCGTCACTTGTCCTTGTCACAAAACTATCAAATCTTCATTGACAAAACAAAGCTCAGCCAGGCCTGCCCTGGAGTTTTAAGGGAGTGTGAAACCCTCCCTTCAGATTTGACACTTCAGATTCTTGTGAATAACAGAGAAAAAAATATCAATTCAGCAAAACTTACATGTCATTTGCAGGATTAGCACAGTGTAGAATGAGACCTGAAATCAACCAGCAATGAGAAGTGTTTAACTAGTTCTGTTCTTTTTTAACTAATATGCAGGTTATCCATCATCAGCACAGATTGTAATCCTGTCATTCTCAATTAATACTACATACTATACAGTCTTAAATATAGACACATTTAACATTAACATAATACAGTGGGATGTATTTTAAAAGCTTTTACTCCTGTGTCTCAATTGTTCTGTCAAAGTCTGTCAAACTTGTAAAACTAGGTATTTCATGTAACATCATATTAGTATGGTTCTAGGTTGTTATGACAACGGCGACAGCATTAGCATTTGTCGACTTGACATTATTTATAGTAGTTTTACTTCAACGCCAAATAATCAGTGTATCTGTGTTTTCTAAAGTAGCGTTCCACTAAATTTTACTAAGACCAGGGCCTATGTAAAAGAATAGCATTTAGTCATACCAGCTTGAACTCAAGACAATACCTGTTGCCAAAACCAAGCCTTACCTGATGATAGGCCTGTATAATAAATAAAGATGGATTAAATTATTGAGGTGACTCTGCAATGCTGTTCACACCCACTCTGCTTGCAGGATCAAGTTGCACGACTTCGTCACAGTAAGTTACTTGAAACTGCTATTGAAACAGCAGGGGCCAGTTTCACAAAGCATTTAGCATGTTGCAAGCTAGCAAAAAGATCTTAGCTGTTTCAACTGGGTTCACAAAACAGAAGGCCCTATTCACAAAGCTTTGAAAGGAAGCATGGTATGGGTAGGAAATAGCAGAGTTATCTTAACTAATTTATTCTTCCATTAAAAAATATACATTTGTAATAGAGTTTATGTGGTACCTGTATACCTATAGTTTAGATATCGAGTTATATTGAGGATGCAGGGCTGCTTATTTATTTATTCATTTATTTTTAACTGCTTTTTGACTGAAACTGAAAATCAGCTTTTTAAATGTATAGCTCAGCTATGGCCAAACGTTATTTCAATTAGAATGTTGGTAACCATGGTTTTGTTGAATGTTAAATATGATAAAGGGGTTTCGCTAAATGAGACGTTTTTCAATGGCATAAAAAGTCAGGATAGAAAAGATAGAAAAAACGATAAATTCTTTCTAAAATAAACGTCGATATTAATTGATGATTTGGCAAAAAATAAAAATCGAATAGTAGCAAGACTAATCATTAATCAATATTGCTTTTTCTTTTAACTAGTTGTTTTCTAAAGAATAAACTGTATTTAGCATCCTGCTACCTTGGTTTGCGAGGCTGGCCCTAGTTCCCCAGAACGTTTATGAAGTCTCTTACTGTGTTGCTGCTTTGGATGGAGAATGCTGTTATTCTTGATTAATGTTTTGATTGACTGATTGATCTTAGTGAGTTTCTGAATGCCAGTTAGAATGTCACCCAATAGGGTTGTGGGTTGATTGTAGCAACAGCTCTAAAGAAACAGACCTAATATATTGCTCACCAGAGTTTGAGCCTTGCTCTTGTGTCGCTTCACACACAGACTGCCCTCCCTCATTCCTGAGCTTGACCCCCACTTCAGAAGCTAGAAGACAGAATGACATGCTGACCAGTACCACCGCCAGACTAGTGAATGCCATCAGTATCCAAAACTAGACCTACCTGACCCAGTGGCAAAGAGGGAAGGCGGAAGGAAAGAACCCTGAAGGGGAGGAAACCTCTGTCAATTAATCACACCATGAATCCTTGCCAATCGTAATACATTGCAGATCTTCCATTCTGAACCTGTGGAATTATCCATTAATACACATTACACCTGTACTTTATTGCTCAGTCTAAACATTACTAAATAAATAACTAATCTGGCCTGTGAATAATATCTAACATTTAGGTTTTGTTTATCATGGAAAAGGTTTACAGTGTGCTACATTAAAACTGGGGTGTGTTTTTTCAGGTGTTTACTCTTTAATGAACTCAATTCCACATTGATTTTGCAATACTGACAAACAAAGAAGTTGAGAGTATCTTGAATTACATGACCTCATTTCCTGGTTCTCTTTTAGTAAAAAAAAAAATGAACAGGTGTTTTCTCCTTTCAAAAGTAGGAATTTATAAGAAACGCTTTGAAAATGAGGTTTTGACCTTGAAGTTTTTCAGAATAACACTGATGAAGACGCAAGCTGAAACATTTGTCTTCTTTGGAGTTCCTTATAGTTTTAATTCTGAATTTAGGGTTGAGTGTTTCTAGTTGTTTTGCACTGGAGTAAACGTTTTGAAAAGCTGATCCTTTTCTCAGCCCTTTTTTAGATTACACTATAAACAGGTCACTAAATACACCGCAATCCACATATGGTCTTGCGTATATTTCTGGCACAGGAAAATAAATCTGTCATTTGAATTTGAAACATAAAGGGTGTTTTGTGGATGGAAACCACCAACAGTGGCTCAAGACAGTCAGCATTCCTAGCTTAAATTCTTCCAATTTCTACAACAGCTTCTTTGGGTGAGCCACAATAACAGAACTGTGGGGTTTTGTGGATATTAGATTTGTTTTCTTTCTAGGAATGTGAATTCTTCTAATTGAGGCTGGAGGGATTATTTCTTATTATTGTTATATGTTTTCTTCTATTTCACTTCATCTCAAAGGAAGGAGTACACCACAGAATAATCTTATACAAATAGAGGATGCTTATGAACCACTGGCAGAGCTTCACGTCTAGAGAGCAGCCAGCTAGAGAGCCAATGAAGGGTTTATTTTATTTATCGGGATCAAACTTGGGAGTCAGCCCTAAAATCTGTAAATTGCTATTTTTTTGGCAGTTTACTTTGTACGTGTGTGACATTTTCCAGTAATTTATGGATGGAAAACATCATATTAAGTAATGTTTAAATAATGAAAGTCCATCATTAAGAAACAGTATGCTGTAGTCTCACAGACATAATGTAATCCATTTTTACACCCAAAATGCCATAAACAAATTGTGAAAGTGTCACAGACCTCTAAACATGTTAGGCTGGCAACATTTGGATTAAATTAGATCCTTCAATGAAGCTCCAGTATAGTGTAGCTGGTCAAAGTATCTTGTAAATACCAAAATATCCATAGTATTTATTTGTTTTGTTATGTTATGCTATGTAAAGAATGTATTTCAATGTTTTGATGAATTCTATTAAATTTGATATCCATGAATCTTTTTTATACTGGTCCTGGTTTCTTTCAAACTTTCTTTCATGTGTAAGTTTTGTGAATATGCCTTTACCGGCAAATATTTTTAATAAACTATTAGCTTTGTTAAATTGGTCTCTGCAGTAACATAGTAACACTAGCTTAATACAAATGTAAAACTACTGCAATTAAAAACAGCATTTAAAATCAATTTTTAAAAAAAAGAACAGAAGCAACAAAAGGTATGCTTTTACACCTAAAATGTACATGTGATAACAAGGTAACAGTAAAATGACCAGAGTTAGGGTTATTTGCACAATCTTGGAAGAAAAGCAATGCGTTTGACTATATCCAATACAAAAATACAACATAACACAATCCAACTTTTAGAGCACCTTTAATGTAAAATCAGAGTGCTTTACACAACCAAGGGAGTGCAAAAATCAAGAGAAAGTCTGGGTAGACTTTAAAAAGCTATTTGAACTTGTGGACTCGGTCCGTATCACGTATGTCTTTGGGAATCAAGTTCCATAGCCTTGGGCCATTACAGGGAAATGCTGGACCACCGTGGGTATTGAGCAGGAGCAGGCTGGACCACTGCTGGGAGCGATGTGGGGTGTTGATTGACAGCACTTCCTGTAGATAAGAAACCCCAAGGCCATTGACAGCTTTGTAGGTGAATAACAGAATTTGAAAACCAATCCTATACCTGACTGGTGACCAGTGGAGCACAGCTAAAACAAAGGGAATGTGTTGAGTGGATGTGGGTCGAGTCAGCCCAGGAAACAGAGTTAAGCCCTACAGAGGTAGCCCTGTAAGCAGACGGCATTGCAACACTAACCAAACCTCACTGAGACAAAGGGCAGGATCTCAGCTTCACAAAGAGATAAGACCATGATTCTGATGTGAAATACAGGTAAGCATAGGACTCTCTCAATAGTCCGACCCATAGCTCACTTACAATTAACAGTATTTTCATTTTTATTTTCATAACCTGCAAATCAATCTGATGTATATATTGTTTTCATTGTTACCTACTTTATTATTTCAGTGTTGTGAGGTTTGCAATAAAGACTACTCTGTAAAAGAACAGGTTCTTACTTTAAGACCTACTTATTTTATCATATCATTTTGCACCTTAGCAATACACCAATACATTTCTGACTTTTTACACAGATCAAGTTAATAACGGTAATGGCTGGCTAATAAAATACTATATGATCACTGAGGGCACGTAAAGGGAGAAAAGTAATGTACTTGTAAAGTGACCTGACAGTCCGTTTTCTAAGTTCTAGCTCGTGAAATAAATCCCGGCAGCGAAGAAGGAGTTAACATTGTTTCTTTTTTTATGACAGACTTTGCACTGGGTCTGAGTCAGCCAAAATAAGAGGAAATGGAGAAGAGCAGTATAATTAATCCTACCTCTTCTTCCCATGAGCGATCACCTGTTTCAGGGGTCATGAATAGCAGGTAGCTCTCAGTCTCCATCGCTGAGAGGCCCGTTTGTTTTGGTGACAGCTGAATGACAGGGCTTGAAACCCGAGCCTCCGGTTTTGCCTGATGTGTGGATAAAACCCTGGATGTTCCCTCAAACATTTCAGGAAATGAAAGTTGTAACGCGATCCTTGTGCGCCAACATCTCCCCAAGCAAACACAAAGGCTCACAGGAATCCACACAGATTATTTTCAGCCTGGAGATGATAGAGGGAAAATAGAGATCAGATTGAGAAGCTGGACGCTGGCAGCCCTTCCTCGGCAGTTATTGCAAATGCCTGTCCAAAAAAAAAAAAAAAACAGACCCATAGAATTACCTTTTCACAAAAATCACGTCATTTTTGTCTGTTCTTTGCTTTCCTTTTGTAGGGATTAAAATGGAGATCACTGAAGCTCGTTTTCAGAGTATCACTCTACATTTGGTGACACTGGCTTTTGTTCGGCTGTAATGAAGTGTGGCTATTCAAACCCAATTGAGGAAAATCCTTTCAACTCGATAAAAGATATACAAATTCATGTTTACTAAGCGTCACCTGTTTAACCACTTCACTGCTGAAGTCACAATTATCCACTTCAGGCCCAGTTCATTTTTTTGTTTGTTTGTTTGTTTTTGCTGGTGTGGGAAACAGTTACGAAAAATTATGAATTTGTTCAATAAACCAGCCGCCCCTTCTTACAAACTTTCACTCCTTAAGTTTCAATCCTTGACCCAATTATGATTGTAT
The DNA here is from genome assembly GCA_030684275.1 of Acipenser oxyrinchus oxyrinchus. Classification (NCBI taxonomy): domain Eukaryota; kingdom Metazoa; phylum Chordata; class Actinopteri; order Acipenseriformes; family Acipenseridae; genus Acipenser; species Acipenser oxyrinchus. The sequence continues at coordinate 561,844 of JAGXEW010000061.1, forward strand.
TCATTCTGAATGGCCCCTAGTTGGAATATGAAGATTTACTCAATTTCATCTTGCCTCCAGGTCTGGGTGGACGAGAGAGTTGAAAGGTCACAACAGCACATGATTTCTCAAGACCAAAAAAAAAAAAACTCCCATAAAATAAAAACATAGCAAATCCTAGTCTTCATGAACTGATAATGATATTCTTTAAATCACATGCGAAAACACCTGTTTCTCCTCATTAGAATGCGGTGTGTTATTCATGCAGCACAGAGACAGTTAAAGGGGTAATCAATTAGACTTTATAACAGTATGCAAGCTCTGCATTCTAACAGCACTCACACTAATTAGCACAGTCTCACAGGGATCCTGCAACCTGACTGGAATCCGGTGCAGTATGCAGACTAAGCTTGGAATAAGAACTAAAGGGACACCAATGATGACAGCATACAGCAGCCATGTTCACAGCTCCCTATGCACTGTACAGGGTTACATTTATTTCTTGAACTGTTTCAACTTTTGAAAAAATCAACACCTACTTTTCAAGAAATGACAAGACTTTGTGCTGATATAACAATTCACATAAACTCCATTGCAGCCGTGATTTGTGTTGTGTGCAACTCCATTAGGACTGTGTTCATTTGGCTGTTCCAACACGTACGGGAGAATTCTTTTTTGCATATTAACTCCCGAAGATGTGGAATTGTTTCCATCCGCGTGTGAAGATGGAATATGATAATCTTTCTCTCTCTGGTTTTAAAGGTCGTATTCAGGAATTGCTTAGAACCTCCTGCCAATGCTTCTCCCTCAGTCCACATTAACAAATAGAGGCACGTCTTATTTATACTATTCTTAGATCTGTGTGTGATGCTGATTAAGTTTGAGCCACACATGTTTTCATTGTGTTGTTTGTACTTTGTAATTTGTTTTTATACATTGCAATTGTCTTTTTATTGTTTTCGAGGTAAATGAGGCCTTGGTTGGCCTTGTTCGGAAATAAATATAATATAAATAAGAAAAAAAAAAATAATAATAATAACTTGTATATCTCACTGGGTTTATCCTGATGAGTGAAGTTTTAAATTAAAAAATAAAGAGATTGATGTAAAAGCCAGCAGGGCTAATGAAAAACGGGTTTGAAAGCGATATTAACTTCTCCAAATGGTTTAATCCACTGACAACAAAAGGACGAGGCAATACAATCCCCACCTGCTCCACGCAGGAAACCCCTTTCATATAGCGTGCATGATTAATTATGACATTCATTATCTTTCTGATGCTCAAAATGTCCCTGTCATTTGATCTGTTTGCTTTGTAAGCATTCATCTTCTAGCAGGCCGTCCAAGCTGTCTTTTTTCTTTTTAATGTTGCTGCTTCTATATGTGAGGGAGCAGATATACTATCTATACAGAGTCACTGTACAGACAGGTGTTCAGCAAGCTTCCCTTAACCTACTGCTCCTATTGTGAACGCTAAAGTGTCTGCAAACATCCCATGATTAACAGAGCATTCTCCCCGGTTACTGTTGCCGTCAGTCTCCTGTGTTCAGTTCAATGTTTATTTTTAAACACTATCACGGTTGTTTTGATATTTTTATCCACATTGGTCGGCACCCACTACTATTGCACTTTATTCTAAATATAATATTCCCTGTCAAACAGGAACACGGTTAAAAGGGTGCGAGCGAAGGGTTGAAAATCCATTCTCATCCATTCAATTTAGATTTTAATTTGGAATGCAGATATTGCTATCAGACAGAAGCACTTGAAAGATATGCTAAGTAGAACAAATAGAGAAGAACAGAAAGGTTCTTCAGCACACAAAAGAGGATCCCATATACACGAGTATAAGGCATACGAGTTAAGGGTTATTAACTTCAGAGGGAAATGGACTGTAAAGTACTGTATAGGTCAGCACATATCAAAACAATCATGACAGTGTTTTAAAAAAAATGTACAAGATTGCACAGCAAGCAGGGGCAGCAGCTGTAGTGAGCGTGTTATACAGTCAACATGCAGCATCCTTTAGTGCTATCACGACTTCCCTTTTCAGTGTATTACCTGCTGTAAACCTTTTGTTACAAACTCAAACATGGAAACAGTATATTTCCTAACATTGTGTAGAAAAACAATACAAACAATTGTCCCGTTCCTGTGTCTGCAATAAAATTATTAACAAAAAATTAACAAAAAGAACACATTAGTTAGATAACTTTTGTTATCATTTTACAGCAGAATGACATTTGAATGCAGTGTATTACCTAATTGTTTATTACATTCCATTGGTTTTATTGTATACATTAAATGTCTTTACCTTGTTATGCTTTTATAATTTCTTGGAACATTCTTTACAAAAATATTTTGCTTCACTTCAGGGCTGTACAGGAGATTTAACTTTCTCCACAATATGTGAGGAACTTTTAAGCCCTCTTTTAGGGCTGACTGCACAATTACAATATTAGGTTACTGGGTGGCAACAGGCACTGAAAATCCCATTAGGAGGAAAGGCAAACAATAACATCTTAAAAGGGGAAGGGGTGTTCGGCACACTATTTGTCTTTTCTCCTTGCTCGTCCTTCCTTAACTACAACCTCATGGGCCTGGATCCCTTTAATGCAGTCAAACTGCTCCTGCGCTTTGCTATGTTCAGCTCAGAAGACTGCAGCTATGTGCGAGTTGTGGGTGTTTGTAAGCTGCACTGAAACAAATGGATGCAGTAAAGTTCAGCTTTGCACTGTGCCATGTTTCCCCACAGCCTGGGGTGTCATAAAGAAAATGACCACTGGAGATGAAGAGCGTGTGGTCAAAGCCAGGCCACTATGGTCTCCAAGTCTCTGAAATGAATTGATTCTGTATGTCTTTAAATATTTTCTATGATCTATCCACAGTACTGGAATCCAGTTGCCACAGCGACTCTCTATTTTCACCCACATAAGATCCATTTTAGTAAAAGTGAGGAATTTCCTCATTGGTTACAGGTGTAACTCTACTGGTAAAGGTGAAGAATACATACTAATATATAAGAATATATACATCTGTGACTGTTGTGAACAGCAATTTAGAATAGTGATTGGTTATATGTAGTTGTGTTTTTGTTTTGTGCTATGAGACCAAATGTGGTAGCACTAATTATGGCCTCTTTCTATGTGTTTTTTGGTATTCAAAGCTACAGAGTAAATAACTTTTTTTTTAAACTAGATCTCATTTTAGAATCTATCTTGCATTCAAGCACATCCAGCACCAGAAGGAGGGGAATGACACAGTTCAAAATGATGCTCCGTTGCAAAGCAGATACAGCTTGATATAAAGGAAAGTTCTTCCCCAAATTGAGCTTTTCAATTAAGGTCCAAACATTGTACATGTTATAAAAACACAATACTTCGAACACACATGCAGTGCTGCCGTGCCCTTGAATAATCTCTGGCCACAGGTTAATAACAAGCCATTCAAATGTTTTCTTCTGTAAGATTCCATTTCAATTTAAGTGAAATTGTTGCCCATATTTGAAAGCGTATACAAACGTGTTATAAAAACAAAGTAATTATTCCTTTCAGGCCATATAAAAAAAAATTTAAAAAATAAATGTCTCTGCTGCTCGGCCCAGTGGTGAAGGCTGAAACAGTTCAGGTTTTCCACAGTTTATTCTTTCAAGCACCCACTTGCCTCCAGAAAGTCATCAAGTTTCACTTGTGCTGTAAGACACCCCCAGCTGCAGAGCACTTAATACTCACAGGAATGAAAAAACTGTGTAGGGATCTTTTAGCAGGGCGAGAGAGCGCCCGTCCACTGTGTAAGTGCATTGGCCCTCTGAAGGGAAGAAGAGTCAGGGCAGGATTTTATTTTACCAGGAAGAAGAGTCAAGGCAGGATTTTATTTTACCAGGGAAAATGAATTAGTGCCGAATTTAGAAATGCTGATTTTGTATCCTCTGTAAGCACAAGAATAAAATGTATATTAGCTTGTTCTATTTCTTATCAGGCTAAAGTTAATCAATAGCATGTAGAATCAACATACACAGACATTTTATTGAAATCGTTTAAAACAGCATTAGAAAAACAACAGATCATCAAAATTGCAACTGTTTTACAATTGGAAATGGTAATGTAGCAAATAGGATGCTGAGAACGAAATGCAGGGTCTAAACAATGGAGGATATGAATACAGCCACTGGTTAAATAATTAATAAAGGGCTCAGAGTTACAGAAACCAAACATCCAACAGTGCATGCTCATATCTTTAGGGTTGTTTTCTGTCTGTAAAAAGAAAATGAAAAAACTTCGGGAAGATTCATATTTGAATGATTTAAATATTTAGATCTGGACCTGTGTCTATTGATTTTATGTATGTATGTATGTATGCATGTTATGTAATCATGTTATTGAAGTGGATTAGACTATTTTTTTAATTTAGGTTACTAAAAATTGCACTAAAAGAAATTCAACCTAATATTGCTGTAATAAAGAATTGCAGATGGAGGGCATACATAAAACAGAATAAGGCCTGTACTGTCTTATAGACAAAACAGTTAGTGAGTCATTTTGGAGTGGTAGTAAATTCTGTGGTCACTTATTTCAAGAATTCTCTTCCCCTTTACTGCTGGTATTGATGCTATTAAATTACATTTTTAAAAATCTAAAAATAACAACAAGCCTGAAGGAAGGCCTTTCTCCTGCATTTCAGCAGGTTTACAATTATGTGGAAGCAGTCTCAAGGTGCTTAACATACATGTGGTGACAGCTGCAGGAATTCGAACCCTGACATATTTATAGGCCTGCAACCCTCTACAGCAGCAGCTCTGTCCCGTTCCCACAGCACAGGCCTTACAGCTGGTAAAAGTTCAGCAGCTATTAGTAATGCATCATTATCTCACTGGTTAGGGGCTGACCAGCCACTTGTGCTGCCCAGAACCAACTCGAGACATATATTATTGTATGATAATATATGCTGACCCATATGGTATTTTATTTGTAATACAATGCACTTTTATTTAATGGTATGTTCTTATGATGGGAGGTATTCGAAATATCAACAGCCCTCCTTAATTACCATTAAATGACACCCACTGGAACCCCACTTAGTTTGTTTTAAACCCTTATCAAAATAAAACAAAGACATGATCAAGGTTTTTTTCATGCAATAATGGCACTACCATCATAGTGTGCTACCTCTATTTCCATTGTAAATGTAGCCAGTGACTGAAAGCTTATAGTATTTTGTGGAATTGCAAGTATAGAGTTTAGGGTTTTCTTTCGATCCTTGATCCTAATGCTATTGCTTTTATCTGTGGGATGCAACTCAGTACAGTGACTAACCCCAACCCCAAACCCCAAACCCAACCCCAACCCCAAACCCAAACCCCAACCCAACCCCAACCCCAAACCCAACCCCAACCCCAACCCCAACCCCAACCCCACAGGATTTCATCTACATGGATTTATTGATTTCACTGGAGTCAATATCTTCCTAAAACTATCTCATTTACAAGTTGAAATTGACACCAGTTAATGTCTTATTTGTGCCCAATTGCTTTTTCTATTTAATGTTGTTTTATTAAATGATGTTGTGGCTGTAGCTGTTTATAAGCAGGCATTAGCTAATAAAGAGCAGAACACATTTTGATGGGTTTGTAACTGCAAAACAATGGCTTAAAAGGTAAACATGAAAGATAAACATGCTTTATGATGATAAACTGAAACTGCATATATATTTATTCATTGTCTAAAAATCACATCATAACACATGGGAAGTAAGTTAAATGCTTCTTGGTAGGAAGCTATTGAGTAATATTGACTTCCTACCAAAAGGGTTATTACTCTTACAAGAAATCTTGCTGTTTATTATCATTTATACAGTAAGACCATGAAGCAGTGTATAACTACAGAGAGAGAGAGAGAGAGAGAGAGAGAGAGAGAGAGAGAGAGAGAGAGAGAGAGACATTTAAAGAATAACTTAGTTATGTGGTGGAGAGAGAGATTGGTTCCAAACACTGTAGAAGCAACAGCATCAATGTAAATGTCATACCAGAGAGCATGATGTAAAGATGCAGCTACAGGAGTCACGTGCATCATGTTCCTTCATTTAACTGGCGGATTTTTTGTGCAAAAGGATATATATATATATATATATATATATATATATATATATATATATATATATATATATATATATATATATATATATATATCTTTTTTTTCTCCAGGGTGTTCCTGCAGTGCTGTTGCAAACTGAAGTAAAGCGCTAGTCGCGTGGGAGGAGAACTTGAGCATGAAATCCTACCCAAGCACAGGGAGTGACATTGACAGACGAGCCCAGGAAGAGACGACCTTGACCCAGAGGCACTGTAGACAGTGGGGCTGTGGGGCGGTGGGGTTTTGGAGACATGGGACTACAGATAATAGGTTAATGGAATTAGAAAAGGCAAATTCACATATTTAACAGTGCACTGTGTCTGTGTGGGGAACGGCATGCTTAATGCGTTTGGATTTAATGTAAACCTCTTTATTGAGTCTAGACTTTGGGTATGGTCCAGCATTTGAACCTTCCTGAAGCAAATAAAAAGGTAATTAAAACCAGCTGTTTAAAAAAAAATTGCACCAGCAACCTCAATTAGGCAAGAGTGATATTCACTTTGAATCAATAGAGATGGTTAGGAATAAAGAAACCAAATAAAACTGTACAAATAGATGGGGAAGCAGACTCTATCGGGATTTTGTATGGATAACTGGCACCATCTTGTGGACACATCATGCTATAACATCTATTTAAATAAACTACTACACTGTTTAATGATTCTGAAGCCAAACGTTTTGCTGGCCCCTCCCCCCATTCAAGGTGTTTATAACCAGAGTTTTTAAAAGTCTTCCTTAGCAGAGCCACTCTGCCGCCACCACCTTATTGTTTTGCTGTTGATATGTTGTTTTCTCGACCTTGTAATTGTGACTGAAGTGAAGACAGTCCATCACGCTATTTGTTGCCTGCATTTCAGGTAATATAACTAGGGACCTACCTAATTCGCGATTTCGCGGATTTCGCGGAAATCGTGAAATTGAGGGGTCACCGCGAAATTCACCTCTTAGGGGCCAATGCATACAAACAAGTACAGAGAGGAAAGAAAAAAAAGAAACCGCGTTTAAATGAACTACTGCACAACGCAAGTGACGCAAACTACGTATCTTCCTTCTGTAGATAGCCCATTCTTATTCCTTCGCCGTCCTGTGTGCATTGCACTTAAGCAAAAACAAACAAAAATGTCCACAAGTAACATTTACAAAAGAATTTCTCCAGAGCTGTTAACGTTCTTGTTTACTATTCAAATGACAGAGTTTTAATCAGCCTATCAATGCGTCTTTACTGCTTTTATGTGACCTGTACTGTGCAGGAGGGGCGGGACAAAGTTGGTGCTGCATTGTTGTTTTGATTTAGGTTGCTAAAATCTAGTTTTCAGCATTGGAGGTAAAATAGTAGAAATAGACGACAAAGAAAGCAAACTATATTTCGGCTGATGATCGTTTCAAGATATTTCCCAAATAAACTACATGCAGACTGAGGTAATTGTTTTCCATATCTTAATGTGTATTTGGAGAAAATACGATCGATCGCTATTTAGCTTCAGAATCACACATTAAACAAAAGGCTACCACAGAGGCTGCTGAACAGAACGTAAAATAAACATCTTTCAGAAACCAAACTGGAAAGTCAGCCCAGACAAAAAGTATTCCTGTCTGCAAGTTAAATCAGTACTAAAACGATCCAACACAGCCACCTCGCTTCAACCTGCCGCTTACAGTTGGAATTTTAGACCCGAATAGCCACGTTTTCTTTGTTTTGACTCGGTACTAATAAAATAAATTATTGGATGGGACAAATAACATGACAACGAACGTGCTGCATGCATTGACTTCATTAAAGTATGCCAGATGCCCTTGTGTAACCGAGTTTTTGGGCTGTTTCTAATCGATTTCCACATCTGTATAACTTGGCAAAGCTTTGCTTTAACTTCCAACCAATTCAGTGACGTGCAGTCTCAATGTATGGGCAAGTCAACTGCAGGGGGATGCTGCATACTCGCCTTTAACAAATGCCAGCACTCTGTTTTAGTAAGGAAGCAAGTACCACTATTTTTAGGCTTTATAGTGTTCTGAAATACTGTCTACTTAGGTTTATTTAATGTTTAAACATGTCCGCGAAATTTCCGCGAAATCCAAATTTTATTCCGCAACATACCCGTGAAAAATACGTAAATTTACCGCGATTTAAGTAGACCCCTAAATATAACTCAACCTGTGCGTCAGTTCTGTACTGCACAAAGGAATGTACTGCATGCTATGAAAGTGTCGAGACATTGGTTGTTGTGACAGACTCCCTCTGGTGGCTGATGATAGTAACTACACTGGTTACAGTATCAGACACACCTGCACTCTGAGAGAAACGACCTGTTAAAGTGTTCAATTACCTTTCTATCTGGGAATTTGGAAACGAATGTGTAGACAATGTTCCCAAAATAAAACATTTCGAAATAAAACTGGTGCATTTCTTACTGAAAACTACAATTCAGAATTAACTCTAGACTAGTCACGTGGAATAGTCACGACCAATTGATGTATAGATACAATACTGTATAAATCCAGTTCAATTCTGATCCTAACACTGAACAAACATAAGCCCAGTTGTTTTCTAAAGGCAATGGGGGTGATATATTCATATAATTTACTGCATGTCAGTAATTAGTCCCTGACCACATTCCGACGCCTCCTCAAGACTCACCTCTTCAGAAAGCACCTGTAGAACTCCTCTGTTTTTCCCCTGGGACACGTATCATCCTTCCTTAAATGCACTTTACTTGCTCTTATCTACCCCCTATTTTACTTTTTAATCCTGTACTTCAGAATACTGTAATCTGCCAAGTTTTTAATCTGTAGTATTTTGTATTTAATTATATCCTGATGTAACTATCACTGACACTGTTATCCGCTGTATTATTGAATTGTATTTTGTCACACTTGTACTTGCTTGAACCAAAGTCATTGTATTCATCATTGTATTTATCTTGCTCTTAATTGTATTATTACTTGCACTGTGATTCTTGAAATGTATTTGTTTACGACTGTAAATCGCCCTGGATAAGGGCGTCTGCAAAGAAATAAATAATAATAATAATAATAATAATAATAATAATAATAATAATAATAATTAAAGCAGACATATGTAAGCTTATGTTTTATTTAAGACATACATATTTGGTATTGATTTAGTGGAGCACTGACTGTCTAAAATACAAAGAAGATACTTTTGAAAATGAAATCCTGGAGGCTGATTCTGTAATAAGTGGTGGAATAAATGGTGGTACTGAAACAGCATATTCGCAATGCAGCATTCTGACAAGCTGCAAAGACAGTGCGACTTTCCAGTGTGCGGATTCTCCAACGCAGCATCAAATCAAGCAATGCCTGAAACTGAGGGCGTCACAAAATGGGAGGCGAGATCATTTCCTTTTGGGAGGGAACTGAAGTTACGATTACCACGAATCAGACCTAATTTAGTGAAATAAAAGAAGGGTTTGGAACCACACAAACACTACAACAAAGCAACAGAAACAACAACAGGGACGAGAACATGTATTTTCACATTTTGATTTGATGCTGCCTAGGAGAAACCACAAACTGGAAAGCCACCCAGTTTCCGCAGTTTCTCAGAACTCACATCCGCCTTAGGTTTAGATGTAAACTACCCCTCGCCTAAAACTAGGAGCAAAGGGTTAAATAAAACCCAATAAATCAGGGCTTCCCAAACCTGGTCCTCAGGACCCCAGTGTCTTCTGCTTTTTATTCCAACTGAGCTCTCTGTCACTGAACTAAACCCTTCACTGAACTAAACCCTTCACTGAACTAAACCCTTCACTGAACTAATACTTTGCTTAATTAGGCTTTTTAATTGTTCTCAGCTCCTAAAACGTTGCAGATTTCAAGTTCCTTATAAAATGTTATCAAATCTCCAACTATTTGTGAGCTGAAAACAATAAAAAAATGTCTACATTAAGCAAATTATTAGTTCAATTCAGGGTTTCGTTAAGTAATTGAGAGCTCAGAGGACACTGGGGTCATTTTTTTGGGAAGCCCTGCAATACAATGATGAAAGAAAATACATTTGCTTAAAGGCCACCCCCAAAAAAACACCTTTTGACGTATATAATAAATAACTACAGTGTAACCTGCTGCTGTGACTTTAACTTCTATCTTGACTCACTTCATACATAACATTACTTTTACACCATGGTGCCTAATCTTTATATTGGATTACATGGAGACCCAGTGGCCATAGGTACTTTCAGCACACTCAATGGTGTTTCACTTTATAAAAGAAACTCCATCAATCTATTGACATAAGCCCCACCTATTATCACAAACAGAAGAAATTTAACCAGCTAGGCTTTTATCTGTCATAGAAAGTACAAATCTTTCCTAATTACCCAGAGTAGCTGGTTCGCTTTGCTATCAATTGAGACTAACGATTCATTCAGGAGTAATTGCCTAAATCGGTAGAATCTGCCCACTAAAATATGATTCATTTTCCTATTCTCTCACACACATTTTAAAACAATGTTAACTTTTTTATGTAATAAAGGTTTGGCTCATATAATTGGCCATACAATTCAGATTTGTATTATCTTCTTAAAATTAAGAAAAATATAAAGATGTTGGATAAAAAATTTAAAAAACAATTGGGAAGACACGCATGCATAGTGATTGAAATGCTGAGAAAAATTAATACTGAGAAAAATGAACTTCCAGTATCCAGTTATTTAATGGCTTTATAGCGTTGATTGCAGAAAAAAAATCTAACAAAAAAATCATTGAAGCAGCCAGGAAAGAAATGTCTAGACATACACAGGGCAGCATACTAAGAAGCAGTGATTAATATAATGCAGGGCTATGAACTGCAGTGTCTTTACAACACAAACTTCCTGGGTTATTTCTTTTTACTGAACACCATAACTTAGATTACTTCTTGAACATACAGTTTAATAAGTTATCAATGCATTTCAATGCATTTCTACTTTTATGTTTATTTATTGGTCAATGCATTTATCATTAACTTCAGAAACATGCAATTCTAGATTATAATCGAATGTCAAACTATAATTTAATGTAAAAAAAAAAAAGATTATAAGGTAGACAAACCATTTCACATTTCAACCAGTGCGTTTATCACAATAATGGTTATTAAGGCTCTAGCTGAAATGTCTGTTGAACTTCAGAAACATGCAACTTGATTGAAAACTGTCTCTCATTCTAACTAGTCGTGGGGAAAAAACATCCATTTAATTAGGCAAGTAATAAGTGTCAGTAACTTGTCCCTGCCCTGAACTCTCATTGTCCACTAGGGGAGGCAAGGCCAAGGGAACTGAAGCCATGAATGCAAGTATGTGACAAGTCCCATTGTTTACCAGCTTTCAAAAGGTTACCCATAAAGGTAATGGGCTGTGATTGCAATGGGGATAGCAGTGAGTGTAGTTAAGTCTCACTAGGTACCATTTGTGCTGCTAGCATGGTGTAGATACTTGACAGAGCTTCAGATCTATGCCAACTGTTTAAGTCAACTACTTACAAGATTGGGATAACTGTTCTGCATCGCACTTTGGTCCACGTTTTGCCGAATGTCCTGGAGAGCAGCGTTCAATCCCTGTAGATTGCAAGCACTCCATCTGCATGTCCCCACACATGCACAGGATTCATGCACAGGCTGTATGGAAGCCAGACAAAAAAGAGCTGAAGGATGGGGGCTGGTCTATGCAGCTATTTAAGTATGATTCAGTGTTGATGCCAAAACAACTATTAGAATCTTAGATACAAATTTAGATTTAAAAGAGAGTCAAAACGCACATTGAGAGTATTAGTATCACTTAACCTCCTTGTGCTCCGTCTTCGGGTGAGACGTAATTGTAAGTGACTCTGCAGCTGATGCATAGTTCACACACCCTAGTCTCTGTAAGTCGCCTTGGATAAAGGCGTCTGCTAAATAAACAAATAATAATAATAATAATAATAATAATAATAATAATAATAATAATAATAATAATAATAAAATAGTGATGGTGGCTTTTTGCTTCATTTAGAAGCATTTCAAAGGATGTAGGCATCACTCTGTTAAAACTGTATTCCACTCTTCAGTCATTGCTTGCAGATCGCAATAGAGAACCAGTCTCACAGACACAGATGTTCAATGCTGACGGCACTTAGAAAGGACCGCTATGCACCAAGACAAACCTATAGTTATGCGGACAATATTATGGTTTATAAATTGTAATTACAATATCTAACCACTAGGTGGCATGTGTGCATTGATTAAATTCAACTGAACAAAACTCCAAATGCAACGTTCTTCCACCAGGAGGCTAAATGGGTTGATTATACAGTATATACACAGAGATGATGACACAAACACACACCTGCAATGAACTTGAGTATCAGTACCAGCAAATTATTCAGTGTGGATGAACCAAGCAGGGCACATGGGACGTCTTTTCATAGGTTTTCTTATGTCAGTTACAGGTCTAGTAGCTAATAAGAATGCATGATCTTAAGAGTAGAATTCTAGTATAAGATGAATACAGTGTCAGCTTTATGCTGGTAATGTTTTTACTGTGTTGTGGTGGAAGGCATCCCTTCAATAATTCGATTTGTATTTTTTACTGATTGCAGACAACCCAGAATGAATTAACAATTAATGAAACAATAACTGAGCGACCATTTCCATTTGAAAGCAGCCCGTGTAACATAAACAGAGCCCAGGCAGCACACAAAGGCAGTGATGACCCTGAGCCGATTCGGCAAACACCTTCTTAATGTTGCCATCTCCCGTCCACAGCCATCGCTTCTGATTCTGTGAAGTTGGAGCAATGCATCTATATCGGCTAACTTCCCCCATTAATACAACTCAGTCTAGTTTGTCCCAGCTATTGAATTGGAACCGGTGGGGGTCTTGTTTTTAACAGGTGGATTTATTATGTGTCATACTTGTGGTATTCTTGTCCATGCTTTGTGGATAACCAGTTCAGGTACACACGTCACAATAGCGTGTTAGAAAATCACATCCCAATGATCAAGTAAGGCAATACTCTTCAAACTGTCATGAGGCATGTCACCTTAACATAATACAGGTGGCACAAACGTATCAGCAGTATACACTTCCTCAGTGCAACTTAAGAAGCATCTATTACCTGAATCAGTTAGTCACAATTGTAGCAGCATAATGTTCATGTTTACTTGGCAACTATAATTGAAACCATCCGTGCACGTGCTTGACAAGTCCAAATGCAAATACCAAGTTCTTGATGATAGCTATTGCTCGAAAGAGTATGATACCTTGAAACGTGAATGATAGAAGCAATAGCGCATAATAGTATACCGTATGTAGCAGTTCCTTAGTTGAAAGACAATGGGGGATGTTATGACAGAACACAATAGAAGGCCTTACTTTTTCGGTGTTTCTGCAGCTTATATATGTCAAGGTAAAAGTCTGAATACAGTATTGGCAAATCTTAAGATTTACTGGTAAATGTCGACATTTACCAAGCAAAATTGCAAATGTCCAAAATAAACATGATAACGCTTTACGACATATACCGGTAAATCTGTGGCGTTTTGTGTCATAACCAAAGTGTGATTTTCTGTTGAAAAACGAAATGACTTATTTTGCATTTAACAGAATGTTATTTTTCATCAAACTGCTACGTATTTGGAGTACAATATCCTTCAACACCATTGTGAATTTTTTATACATAAGTGGATCACAATATTGTTCAGTACCATGTTGAACTAGTTTAACTTGCTCAATTGTGCATTACTGTAAGCTCATTAATGATTATTTTGTTAATGGAAAATGTGTATGCAGAAATATGTGTATGCAGAGACCTTGCTAATCTTGTTAATGTCTTAGCCTTACTTACCCATAAAGTGGCACTGCTTGAATGTGATAACCAGAAATACCAGTAAAACAGAAGAAACACAACAGCAGTACATCAGCCGTTTGTATGCAGCTCTGTGCCATTCCCTGGTTGGTTGAAGCAGCTCTGTGCCATTCCCTGGTTGGTTGAAGCAGCTCTGTGCCATTCCCTGGTTGGATGAAGCAGCTTTGTGCCATTCCCCTGGTTGGTCGAAGCAGCTCTGTGCCATTCCCTGGTTGGCTGAAGCAGCTCTGTGCCATTCCCCTGGTTGGTTGAAGCAGCTCTGTGCCATTCCCTGGTTGGCTGAAGCAGCTCTGTGCCATTCCCCTGGTTGGTTGAAGCAGCTCTGTGCCATTCCCTGGTTGGTTGAAGCAGCTCTGTGCCATTCCCCTGGTTGGTTGAAGCAGCTCTGTGCCATTCCCTGGTATCCTGAAAACCAGTACGATGACGGTATGATGACGTAAAAATTCTATGAAAAGAACGTTCCATTCCTGGTGCCAAAAGGCGATGTAAACATAGGCTATGTAGTATAATTGCACATAAGCTCATTTTATAATATACCCTGAAGACTATCGGCACTGTTGAAATATGATGTGCTATTGAGCTGCAATGACTTTTGCCGCCGGGTCAGATATTAATGTATATTATCATTTACTAATTCTAATTCCACATTGGAAGGATGCCACTGCACCCTCTGGATCCAATGGACTCTTTACACATGTGTGGATTTCCCGACAGCATTGTCAGTGTTACACGCATTGCTGAGAGTTTACCATGCTAGCAATCACTATACAGGGTAACCCTATCAACTGTACGCTTTGTGTTAGGAAACTGGGAAAGACTTGCCCTATAACATGTTTAATTTACTCTCAGGGTCATTAGTGTAATTATTTAATAAAGCATTGCAATACCAGCCATATATTATAAAATTACAAAAATTATAATTGAAGGCAGGTGTTAAAGCAAATGAAATGGATTACAGCTGTTTGATGTATTTACATTTTACAACACATCAACTCAACCAAATGAAATACAGTGATAGCCTGGGGAAAAATAGGTTCTTCATTTAGGGCCCTATTCTCAATTGGTTTAGCGATTCTTCTAGCTCGTAAATAACGCGTAAACCAAGTGAGAATAGGGCCCTTAACAACCAAGGGGTGACTAAAGTGGTGGTGAGGCCAAAACTGGAACGACAAACCATGGACGACGTTGTACTCTTTCTCATAAAAAAGTCAACCTTAATCAAACCTGAACACCTTCGTTTCATATGCGGCTGTAATATTCCATCATACTCATAACTCATGTATTAATTGTTAACCGTTCACGTTATATTCCCAAAGAAGTGTACTTAAAAAAAATAATAATGCTTTTATTTGGATAAAATAAAGTTTTATATTTATGTGTATTGTCCATTGTTTAATAGGCCATCAAAAGTTAGAAAAAGTTTCATTTCATCCCGTAATTAATCACAAAACATTATGAATGTGGTCCCAAATCCATTGAAATAAAAAGGGCGTTCAGTGTTGATGTCGAGTTGCTATGTGTAACTACAGTATTCTGTTATAATTAATTGTAGCTGTTGTTGTTGGTATACCAACATATATATATTACAGTGTTTTAGAATTTAAAAACATGTTGAAAAAAAAATGTTACAAGGAAAAGCTTAAACATATGTGTTTGTTGAGGCTATTTTCCAAGAGAAAGTTTAGGTAGCCTCGTGTGTATTTTAGTAAATGGCCACATTTGTTGTTTTGGTTTGTTTGTTTGTTGAAACAGCGCCCTATACAGAACATCTCCCTATACAGAAACATGAGCTCTAATGTGAATAAACAAAGCAATATACACCCCATTCGGTCTCTGTATGTGTAATCGCACCTTGTTAAGTTTTTATATGCTTTACTTTGGCAGGTCAGCTTCTTCACATAAACCATTCTAAGATGTGTACGTTTTGTAATGGTTAAATCCACGAGTCTCTAAACGGGAAAAGGAAATAACAAAACAGACTCAATTAAAAAGTGTAACATGGAGTGGGGAAAAGAGCATTTTCTGAAAGCGTTCTTGAAAAAGAGCAAGCAGTCTATGCTATATGATCATTTTGGATGACCCTTAAATAAAACCCTTTATCTGCAATTCTGATAGTATAATTCTTTATTAAAAATCTGGGTTACAGGTTGAATAATAACAACATGAATCTGAAAGTTAAGTAGGAAGTTTCAGCCCAGGCGCACCAGTATATTAAAAACACTAATAAAAGGCCTTTAAGACCTCTACTCAGCATTCCATTGCGTAAGAGCGGGCGATGAGTGGCTTGTTAACAAAATGCACAAAACCTTGCTTTCACAGAGCAAATAATGGGGAAGAAAACGTTTCGTTAGCTGCAGCCTACTAACCAAGGCTTCCAAAATGTCTGACCATAGGCTAACGGTCACTTTTACGAGTTGCACTTGCATTGCAGATGGCTTTCATGCGATGTTCATTTTTGTTTTTGTTAATCCTTGAGATTAAATTTCGCAAAATATTCTTGTAAAAACAACTGGACAATAACTACATAGATACTAATTGATAGCTTGCTTTCTGTAATTGCCGTGCTGGTATATGCGGGTTTCAAAGTAATACCTGCTGTTCTTTTAGAAAAAAGTTATTTTGATTAGTGAACATTATAACTTCAGCGTCATGCCTGTTATAATAATCCACATCCCATTTAGCGGCGCCCTAATATTCAGGGTTCAATAGATTTTATGCTGCATAAAATAAACCACAACTGGAAACGCGCATAATTTTCGCAGTTTCCCAGGAACGCACGTGTCGCGTACATTATGGATTTCATTGGTTCCTGTGTAGGCTATTGTCATTTATCTAACATGCCTTGGGCAAGTATTCTAATAAGGTAGGTTTTGCCAACATTAGACTGGTAAATGCATTCCTAAATGTACTCATTTGATATTATTAGGGTTGTTGGTATGGTATGGCCTAAGGAAAAGGCGAGTATTTAAATGCTTATCAACATGATTATCCAACTATTTTCAAAAATCACACGTCATCATTTGTATTTACTCAACTTTTAAGATCAGGAAAGCCATTTTAAACAAGCCATTTCCCAAGGCAAGGTGTGCATCAATTTAAACGCTTGTTGGCTTGCGTGAGCAATTTATGCAGGGAGGGCGGCCTGGAAAGGCATCTATTTTCGACTTGCACAGTTGCACGAGGTGCACACAATGAGAGCGTGTGCCACACCACCATATTTTTTTCACAAGATTTTCATTTTCTTAAATAAATGATTCTAGAATCTATAAACATTCTTCCAGTTACTAAAATGGACACGCCCCTTCCTTGCCTCAATATTTCTTGTGAATAGGAGGATAATAGACACCCCCTTCATTTAAGAATAGGCACATATCCTCATATTCATTAGGAAACACATCGCAGCAAATTGACCAAGCAAATCATATACGCTTCTGGTTATTGCTCTATAAAATACCCACTTCCTACACACACAAAAAATATAATTCGAGAACACTGAGTGGTTTTCTGAGTCTAGCCCTGCGTGTTCATTTTATCGCAAGATTATGTAGTGAGATATACAGATATGCTTTCGGAGAAGACAGCTATGGAGACCAAATTGTTTCATATCAGTCAATTACAATGCCAATTTATGAATCCCAATCTTATGTGGCCTTCAATCTTCATCAGATACCCAACAATAACTGAGATTGTCCACATTCCGAGGCTAAACAATCAGTGGTTCAGTATAGTAAATGTGCCATGAAAACCTAACGTGACGTCTTCGTGTTGGAAATGGGTACCCGGTGATAAAGGGAACCTTTGTTTGGGGTAGACGGGGTTATTTACAGAATCAGACCGTTCTGCTAGTTGCTGTGCATAAACTATAGCAAAGGAGGGGGTGGCTCACAGACATGCACGGCGACTGAACAATAGATGGGTACCTTCTCAAGAGAGTCCACTGATTGATTAGGCGGAGCTCGGTGCTCTTGCTTGCACAGTATTTTTTAGTGCCAATCTTATTCAGCACTGAAAAAGTGGTAAACAACACAGAGTGAAGAGACCACTTCAGCTCTGAAGACGACGAACAGCCCCAAGTGCAAAGGTCACTCAGGTTCAAAGACAGGGGCATGCTTTTTACTTTAAAATGTATAAATACATGAAAACATTCACATTAGAATGTAAACTTATATGATACACAACATATCGATGTCAGAGTTGAAGAGGTTAGTCTACCAATGTATTACTACAAATGGCAACTGACAGCTCTTGTCTTAAATATTTACCATGAGCGATCTATATCTTCAGTCTCCTAGCCTATATATAGTATTAAGCACAAGTTATGCAACATATCTTAAACACATCATTGTGTTTATTTTAATTGTTTAAGAAATGGCATGTTTTTTTTTTTAAAGGCATTTGGTTATATTGTGTGATTTTCAAATAATTAAATCTGGTACAATGTAAAAAAACAACAACATATTTTTACAGTAAATTTACCTTAATATTGATTTAATATATTAGTAGATCAATTCCAGTATATATTTTCCGTATTATTATTATTTTTAAAGTATTTTACATTAATATTCAATAACTTTTACCGCAATTAAATAAATAAATAAATAACCTGAAAAGACCAGGTCAATATTAAGGTTAATTTACCGAAAAAAT
The DNA here is from genome assembly GCA_030684275.1 of Acipenser oxyrinchus oxyrinchus. NCBI lineage: Eukaryota > Metazoa > Chordata > Actinopteri > Acipenseriformes > Acipenseridae > Acipenser > Acipenser oxyrinchus. The sequence goes on from JAGXEW010000061.1 coordinate 580,435, forward strand.
ACGGTATTTATTTTAGTGTACCGTGTATCTAAACGCTTAATTGTATTACATTTCACCTGTCTATGATACCATGTTTAATCTATAGTTTTAAACATACAAAAAAAGCATTACAAAAGCTTATAGATTATTTTACTATATAGTTTAGTACCATGTGCTCAATGTTACGCCATTTTTATGAAACCAAAAACTAGAAAGAAACAAGAAAATAATGAGTGTTAATTTAACACTGTGGTAAAAGCCTTTTGTTTAATTACAGTGTATACACATGGCCCCTTAACATTTTCATTCCTGAACACGCATCTCAGCAAGGTTTGCAAAACATCACCGTGTCAGTACTCAAATAATACATAACACATAGTGTTACCGGTTTGTAAATAAACTGAACGCATATTAAAGCGATAAAATGCTTTGTAGAATGTTTGGCATTTAGTAATCTCGTTTGAAATGAAAATAAAAATAAAAAGTCACTTCATACATGCTACAGTCTGAATTATATCTGAATTAAAGCTGTATTTGTTTTTGCTATGTTTGTTTTTATTATTATTATTATTATGTGCTCCCTTTATTTTCATTTGAAAACCGAAATTTAAAACTAAAATGTTTTCATACACATGTCGCTGTGTGCAATCAACTGCGGTGCGCCTTCTGTCTGCCGTGCAGCTGCCCTCGATTTAGTTCTATTTTCAACCTCAACAGTTTGATTTTCTTGCCTCTTGCAGATTAAATCTGTTGACAGCTAACTACTTCATAAAAACTCCTTATTAGCCAATCCCGCGCACAAAACATTTGGAGCCTCCTTTGTTCTGTCGGGTACTCAAGACCCCATCATTAGCGCTTATTACGCTGACCAGTTTGACATCGTTATTGACTGCTTGAAAGACTTTTTATTTATCCCTGTCCAGTGCTACCCCGGCTCTCAATGCAAACGGAAATATTCAAACTTCTTTTTTCTACTTGAATGAATAATAAGCGGGTTCCCTTCCCTCCCTCTGCCCTCTTTCTTTTCACTTTGAGACAATATTTTCCCCTTTTTGTCCCCAGCAATAAGAAAAGAAAAACATTAGGATTTTTTTTTTTTTGCAACAGTAATTCATTATGAATTATAGTCATGCATGCACACAAGTTGCACGTGGTTAAATGGATTACTTTTATGTCATTCTAAACCAATAAACACTCGGATGTTGTGCGATGGTTAAAGAGACGACAGTGAGTTCTAACATCTGTCACGGTACTCGTTGTGTAACCTGGGGCACGGGACCTCAATACCTCCCTCCGTTGTAAAACTAAACTTGTTTGTGCTATTTTGCTTTGCTATGGTTAACGGTGCATTCGCCACAGCAAAGCAATATAATTACTTTAGGCTACCTTATGTCCCAAATGTATTTTAATTTAGACTTTCATTCAAACATATTTGACAGTTAAAATACAATGACGCCCATCTCAGGCAACAGACATGTTCTAAAAAAAATAATACACAGGTGCATCAAACATGTAATCTTAATACAAAGGTACCCCAACAGCGAGCGTATTGGTCTATTTATTCTGTTGAAAACAAGCTCTGTGTGGCTTTTCCTCATATGTTTATTCAATTTCACATAACCACGTCTTGGATGGCATAAGAAAGTAACCCTGCAAATCAAGGGTGATTGATAAAAACAGGGCCGTGATGGTAAACATCTATATATCTGTGACCAGAAGCTTAGCATCACGTAGAATTTTAGGATAGAGACATCATTTCAAAAACGATATGAACACAATTTAGATCATTTATTTAACGCCATGTAAATCAAAGAAACTGCAAAATTATATCGCAAAAGTCTACCGAAAGCCATAAATTTCATGTTAGATTTTGAAATGTCACATTTTTCAACGGTTGTCGGGTTTTCGTTAAGTATATGGAAAACTACAAAGCAGTACGTTAAATTAAATATGTTAACATAACTTTATTCAGCAGCAAGTTTCATTCGACTTTATGAAGCAAAATTAGTTAATTCTACAGGATGATGCAAAACATTTGGCCGTAGCTTTGCATCTACAGATAGAGCTTTATCCGGCTTTCTAAAACCTTATTTATGTCTCCGTAATTACTGCTGTTTCAAATCAATCAGATTAATCAGGAAGAGTCCCCACAACCAAATGAAATGAGGCGGAGCAGCCAAAAGAGCACAGCTCAACGGTTTAAAGATCAACGTCAAATTGTATAATAGGAAATCCTTTTGCTAAGAAAAGACTCAGTCCGTTTAAGACTGATATTTGTTTTTTTTTTCTACGTAGAGAAAGCAGTTGTTCAGAGGTTTTGCTGTTTTAAAATATCCGGGGAGTCTAATATTGATCCTTTGCATAGCCAGAGCTCTAGTTTTACAATGAAGCGGTTCCTTCAAGATGAAGTGTAAATACTTCTAAAGCACACAAAGGAGTGTTGCCAATGTGTTATCCGGATTTCCTATCTCTTTTTCAACAGATTTCAACAAGCACCACCCATATCTTAAATTGTCGTATATGTTACTAGCTCTGTTTATTCATTTTATAAAGGAGTACATTTACAATATAATGAGATTTAAACAAACAAAATATATTACTTATACACCAAACCTCTGTTTCGAGTGTTTGGTGTTCCATATTCCATAAGTCGAATGATCTATGCGTTGGTACCATTGACATAGTCACTTAGGCTAGATTTGTCTGCTTATATATATATATATATATATATATATATATATATATATATATATATATATATATATATATATATATATATATATATATATATATATATATATATGAAATAATACACTACATAAATAACCTTATTTTAAGATACAGCCACATTTCACTTCATGGTTTACTATATAGTTCTTGCAGGTAAAGTGTAATTATTTACCATTCATAGAAATTAGCTATACAATCGTGACACATCATAAATAAAGTTCCTAACAGTGGTCCACACAATTCAGTTGATAAATATCCCCGACAATTTGTTGGATTAAACGTCCTCACTCTTAAAACAGAGCAGTCCCATAAGGACAAGACGATTTGTATTTAAAAAAACAAACAAAAAAAACATTTATGTCAATGGCTGGCACGTTTCAGTTAAAAGTAAAACAAATTGTGTTCTGAATCAGAGATTTGTTAAAACCTATGTTGTCCTTAGTCGAACACACTAAAGCAATACAACCATTCTTCTCATTGGCCCAACAACAACAACAAAATGCAGGTCAATGTCGTTTTGTACTGGCCTTTTCATAAGTCTACACAGGGGTTTAACAAAACTGGGATATTAAAACCTCATTAAAACATCAGACTTCAAGATTGTTTTTAACTGTTTTTTTCTTTACTTACTTCCCAATGCTGCCTAAAATAACCAATAAACAGGAATTCATAATATATAATAATAAAACGCGAAGGTACAATGCAACAGCGCACGCTGGTAAACCAGAAGACACCCAACGCATTTTAAACTATAAAACAAAAAGCATATCAATTTTGAATCTGTTTGATCACCAAATATTTATTCATTTCTTTTTTTAAAACAGCATATGGTCCACTACTCAGCGCACATGCTCTACAATTCACACACACAAAAACATCAAGCAAAATAATACCAAATTCTAACATAGCCAATCCTTTAAATAATTAATAAACATTATTGATACAGCTTTAAAAGTAAAGTAAAAATACAACAGCGTCTTTTCTTTTCAACATGAAATACCCACAGAAGAGAAAAGGGCAGGCGGTCAAAATGTTGTACTTGGCATACTTGCTTTGATGCATCGTTTTCAGTAGATCCTTTTAATAAAGGATTTATAGTTTGTGTTTTCTTCTTTTTAAGTCCAAAAGTCTTCCACTGGAAAAAATAACATAAAAAAGAAAACGTAGAACACTTTTTTTAAGACAGTGCATTCCTATGAATCCCTAGCATTTGGCAGCCACTGCTAAAGGCTGGGTCTGAGATGTCGCTGTGGGTTTATGTTTATGCAGGCACTGTTTATAGTTTTTCTGGATTTCCTTTTGCTTTATTTTTTGCAGGTTGCCCATGCTGATGTATCAGATGTCACATTCACTGTCGCTAGATGTGATGGAGATGGCAGGATCGGCTGCCTTGCTGGAAAGGCTGGCTTCGGGACTGCAGGCGGCCCCAAGCCGGTCCACTGTGCTCTCCTCCTCGGTCAAGGAGCGAACTGACCCCTGGGACAAGACTTGCTGCTGCAGCCTTGCCAAGAGAGAAAGACAGCTTGATAAGAACAGGACTGTCGGTGCCCACACAAGGTTACAATTTTATTACAATGGCTACGAATCGACTGGTTCCAAAGAAAAATATTTTGATTTTGTTCTATTTTGTTCTATTTTGTTCTATTATGCGATAACTACGCAAACAATTAATGTCAAGCCTAAACCGCACGTCTTGTTTACTTAATTGAGTGTCATGTTCATGGCAACAAAACGCCTAGGCAGAATATCGACACCCATAACACACTAAGCCCCCTAATGAATACTCTACCTAGTCTCAATAATACACAACTGCCGAGTTTCAATTCAACTGCATTCAATATAGCATGTAAAATGGCAGTGCCCATTTCCATTATTCTCAATGTCAGCGTTCCAGATCTCTTGGCCGTGTTGCAAATAATAATGTTTATATTGCAGGAGCATGCATTGCTGAGGTACCAACAGTGCACATTACATAATATGAATATTCTCTGCTGAAGCAATTGTACAGCTAACAGTTGCTTATTTTTGCAACACTATAACATAACCCTTTAGCACAATCAACTGGGCTCTTTTGAATAGGCTATATATATATATATATATATATATATATATATATATATATATATATATATATATATATATATATATATATATATATATATATATTTGTGAACTGTTTTAATGTGCAAAGAGTCTATTTGGTAGACATTGAGTTCAACTGTCCAACCCTTTGTTCAAAACCAAACATGCGATGGTAAATTGCAGTTCACACATTTTCTGCAGATCAAAGCTTAGAAGAAAAATAGGAAAATACTGATGCTAACGCGAAAAAAAATAATTCAATGGCAATTTGATCATTTGGTTGCTGAACATTAATTATTGTTTAATCATAATGTTATATATATATATATATATATATATATATATATATATATATATATATATATATATATATATATATATATATATATATATATATAGTTTCATATTAACACATTTTACCAATGGCAGCACAGCTTACGAGGCTATTTAGTGTAAAAGTAAAATCACCCTACACAGTGTTTGAGGAAGAACAGTATAGGCATGTTCAGGAAGGATATGCTCGCTCCTTGGAGTAAAAGGCGGCGTTTTCAATTTACAGCAAATTAACAACGTTTTTAGCAATCGTAAAATGTTTATACAAATACAATTTGCCTTGACATAGTTTCTATAAGCATGCACAACCAAATGCAGAACGCATGGGTGAAAACAAATTATAGAAATGCCCTCTTCGTTTTCTGCAGTGCCGTCTTTACAGGCAAAATTCAAAACGGTCAGGTCGAGAGACACACACCTGTTTTTAGCTGCCGCTGCTCTGTCCCTTTGTCGGCGGTTTTTGAACCAGTTTCCCACTTGTGTTGAGTAAGTCCGGTCGCTTGGGCAAGCTCTCTTTTTGCTGGGATTAGGGTACGGGTCTTGGAGGTACCATTCTCTTAGCAAGTGCCTGGTTCTCTCCTTGAAGCAATGTGTCTTTTGTTCTCCGTCCCAAATTGTTCTGGGAAGAGGGAACTTCTTTCTCACCCGGTACTTGTCCACTGGTCCTAAGGGGCGACCTCTCAGCTTCTCCGCTTCTTGGTAGTGTGCTTCTAGCCAGAGGGCCTGCAGTTTGGCGTGCGATTCCTTGTTGAACTTGTGGTTTTCCAAGATGTGGTAGAGGTCTCTGAAATTCCCGGTGTGGAAGGCCACGATGCCTCGCGCTCTAAGGACGGACTCGTTCTTGTTCAGTACCTCGCAGGCTGCAGGTGCCACTGGCAAGGACCACAGAAAGCGACCCAGGCGTTCAATGTCTCCGCTCTCCTCTAAGGTCTCACATACCCCAGCTACCTGCTGGGGCTAAAATTCAGGATGGGCAGCTGAAACATGGAGCCTTTTTTTTCTTTCGGACTCAGACCAAAAAAAAAAAAAAAAGAAGCAGCAATCCTAAGTCAACAGATCAACCGTTAAAAATCAAACACAAAGAATGCCCTGTGGCTGGCGAGCAGCCTCTGTGGAGGTGGCTTGAAGTACGAGGGTATACAACTAGATCCGAGATGTTTTTGTAGAAAAAAAGGCATTCAGCTCTGTGCTGATTTTCTATTGGACTTGGCAGATTGGTTGCGTGGTTGCCATGGATGCCTGTCAATCACTGTCAAGTTTGCCAATCACGCGGAAAGGTTCGTATAGAGGTTTCAGCACCTCCCAGCTCGACAGCGCCTTTTAAAAATGTAAACATTTTGACCTTTGCTTTCCTTACAACAGCCTTCCGTGTCTTTTCGTGTTTCTGCAGTATTATCAAAACGCGAATCCTTTTACAGCCCCTCCTTTTTAACAGCTAAAACAACCATGATTCAAAATACATTTTTAATGGAACGCACTATTGTTTTTTTCATTTGGAGCTTTAACATTGCCACACACAATAGAATCGTATTAAAACCCGTCTTTTTCTTATTTTGTTAGATTACAGGAGAGCCCTGCTGCAGTAATTATAGCTCCGTGTTCGAGAAGCACTGAGCCCATGGATAGTAAGGCTTGCTGTTTTCTGTTCTGATAAAAACAAAACATTTTAAAATAGCCTACTGGTTTTACCCAAATCCAAACAGATTCGTCTCAAATATTTTTCAAAAATATAGGCTTATAGAATTTTTTTTTTTTAAACTAAGAGGAAAAATATTAATTGACTTTCTAAGCAATGTAGGGGATGTCAGTATAGGGAGTGTGGGAAGTATTTGGGAGTTCAACATGAAAACAAACGAGGCACACCTAATTGGCTAAATATATATAAATTAAATGAAATTAATTACAAGCCCGCGTTTTTAATTATTATTATTTATTTTTTTAACAATACAGTTCAATATTTATTAACTGACTTTAAAAGTCAAACAGTCCCATTCTACAAGGCGTATACTGGAAATGTATACACGTAGTACTGGTGTACTCAAATGTGTTCTTTCAAAATGTCCATGATCATTAATAAAAATACAAAATGCACTACACCAATAGCCATGTGTGTGTGTGTGTGTGTGTGTGTGTGTGTGTGTGTGTGTGTGTGTGTGTGTGTGTGTGTGTGTGTGTGTGTGTGTGTGTGTGTGTGTGTTGTTTGTGTTGTTTGTGTTGTTTGTATCTTAACGTCCTGTCAATATTTGTAACATTTTTCAGTTTTTCAGTAAATAAATAAATAAATAAATAAATAATACTCTTAGAAGGAGGAGGAAATTGCCCTGTGCCGGCTATTTGGATTTAGTATCAGATTCAGCTTGTCTTGTGCTCAGGCTGATTTGGTAAATAAGAAGGCAGATAGATAGCGCAGATGGTTTGAAGTGTCGGGTCAGATTATTGCATGGCTGGATACAGTGGAAAGGTTCATTCTGACGGAAAGCCCTGATATTATTTTCACGTATCTGCACAGTTGTTGAAGAAACCCCTTCAGGTCATTTTACATGATTTATACTACTCATGAGCTGGGTTATGGAAATGCCTTCTGTAAAAAAAAGCTGTTCATTTTAATACAGTCCACTGGGGCGTTAAGAAATGTAGATTATGTGCATTAACTTCATAGCCTTTGAATATATTCATAAATACTGTACAAGCTTAATTTATTATTATTATTATTATTATTATTATTATTATTATTATTATTATTATTATTATTATAATAATAATAATAATAATAATAATAATAATAATAATAATAATAATAATAATAATAATAATTTATGTTTACCACCATCACAAAGCGCTTTACAGAGGTAGGCTGTGAACTGTGCATTTTATGCAGAGTCACTTACAATAGGACATTGATTTAACATCTCATCCGCAGGATGGAGCACAAGGAGATTAAGTGACTTGCTCAGGGTCACACAGTGAGTCAGTCAGGGGCAGAGGTGGGAATTTGCTTTTCAGTGTATTTATCTAAATATAGATTAATATAAAAATTGACTTCGTTTCCAATAAGACAATTACGCTAAACGTTTAGATATGGTATTAAGCTTAAATGCTTACAGACCTAAACACAGCACCTCGATTATACGTTTAGCTAAAAGACAGTAAAACAGTACAACATGTATTTAATTTTTAAACACGAGTATGACTAACAGAGACGTGCCAAAATCATAGGTTTTGTTTATGTAGCCTATGTTTTTAAAAATACAATTTTTACAATGCTCTGTTTTATACATGTATTATTTCCATGTGATTATGAATACAGGTTTTAAATGAAAAAGTACCATAAACTGCAAAAACTATTTACAAATCGTGTTATTAATCATCGTTTACAAATGCAAGAAATTGAATATTTTGTAGGGCAGTGTATGAGAAATATTTCAGATGCACATATTTAAGAAAACCTCCCAAAAGCTTAAACAACCCAGCGTTATATCTCTCCTCCAATTTTGCGGTGCTTATATTTCAGGAGTTGCTTGATGTGTTGCTGCTCAGGAGAAACCGCAAACTGGAAACCTGCGCGATGTTCGGAGTGGCAATCTAACTTATAGGCTTGTACAATTATATACGTACATACAAATTGGGTCGCTCGCTTTGTTAAGGTTAATGTGTGGAGTGCATTACACAAAATGCACGGCACCTGGTAATGGTTTAAGACAATCATTACCTCTCAGGAATAAAAAGCACTCTAGAAATACCAACTTTCATATAAGCCCCGGGAGTAAGCACTGAAACAGGCGTTGCTTCTTGTATAATTTAGGCATCTGTAATTCGTTAAGGAACCCAAGTACACAACAGTGTTCAATAAAACAGTTATAGACCTAACACATTGAAAAAAAACACAAAACAACAAAAGAACAATGATTATTTACGTGGCTTGTTTTACAGTGTACTGTAGATCACCATCAAGGAGCAGCATATAATACTACACTCACAAAAGCAAAGGGTTTGGGTTTATTATTTATATCCATGGAGCCCTGCTATGTTTTTTTCCAGGTTAAATATTGAGACTGAATTTATAAAACGAGAAAATCACAAATTCTTTGTGGTTATGTTTAACAATGTAGAATGGTATTGTAACGGTCCTACCACGCCCTATATCGTTTATTTAAAAACAAACCGTCAAATAGGTGAGGAAACCTGGTGTGTGAAGTTTATCACTTTTACTGTTTATAATACTGCGATGTTCAGATACTAAAATACACGGTATTTATATTTCATGAATATTTTGTATTTTATTAACATATGAGAGGAAATACTGGAATAGTGTTATAATAGTGAATATAACGTATAATAAAGCGATTACACACACATATATATATATATATATATATATATATATATATATATATATATATATATATATATATATATATATATATATATATAGACACACATTTTCTTTTGTTTTTGCGATGCAGATACAAATCGGTGTTTTTAACAGTAAATTCAATTGAGAATTCAAGGACTGTATATGTTTTTCAATATGCTATTAGCTGCATAAGCGTAAGAACTAACATCAATATATTTTGGAACAGATAATAAATAAACGTTTGTAATGTACGTGTTTTAGACTCCTTTATACCCACAAACAAATTCAAGTGCAACCAAAAACAACAACTGTGTTTACATTGTAAATACTCAAACCGTGTTCATAATCACTTGGATTGGTGATTCATTCTTAAACACTTGACAGCGGTGCAGACTTGGTAATGTACCAGTGTACACAGTGTTGAGTATTATTAATGTTACCCAAATGGATAGCGTTATCGTATTTAGGAGAAGTTCATTTCTGGATTTCCAGTGTGTTCTTACATTTTCAAACAGACTAAAAGCGCCCTATCTTTAGTTGCAACATTAAGAAGATTCCCGTGTGTAGATTGAGTGTTTCTCACTACTGAATAATGCACTGTTAAAAACAGGGTTCCTGAGAGTCCCGTGGAGCCGCATTCTTTTCTGTTTAGAAAAAACATCCTTACAGCTTGTACATTCGTTTGATAGAAGTGGTTCCATATGGAATATCACATTATGGAATGCTTCCATTATCACGTTTGAGATACTCTATCATACTTTTCAATGATCGGAAACTACACGTTGAACACAATTAACAAGTAACACAAGGTTAGATTGCTAATTGAATGTGATACATAGCCTAATGTATTTAACATAGATATGTTTTACATAACATGCTTACATAGTTTTCAATAATCGTCCTTCAGATGAGACGTCAAACCGAAGTCCCAACAGACATTAAAGCGGTGCTAACACCACATTAACAATGTAATCCAATAGCAGCAGATTATAACACATATTAATGTTTGTATACACAGCTAGTCTATAACTGTGTTTGTTCGCCTATATTGTCTAAAATGATTTAAAATGTCACTGCACTCTATGGAGTTAATATATTGGTTATTGTCCGAGTCATAACACTTAATTGCCCACATCACAAAACCAACATTGCTCTCGATTGTGACTGGCATCTTCGTTGGCAACAGTCCAGAAGATAACTTTGTTGTCACTTTAATGGGTGGACAATTCCGGTCTTGGAGAGCCCTTCCACAACACGTTTAATAAGACAGGTAAATACTCAGGGGCCCGGACTGAGCTTTAATTGGTTCAGTGAAACAGTTTAGAATATTGGAACAAAGGACTGAAACAGAAGGGCCACCTATATGACCACCCCTGGGGTTCAGATAAATCCACCCCAACCGGAACGGATTCGTTACGTTTCTGTAAGTTAAGAGGCACCCTTAGTGAAGCGTACACGTTTGCAAATCAACAATAAAATGAAAGTTATAGGAAAGAATGTCTTTTAGTAGAACAGCGGAAATAGCGGTATTAGCGTTAGGCCTATAAGTCAGAGAACACGCTGATGGATAAAATCGTGCGTTTGAAAATGAGAATTCTGATGCCATTTCACTGGGCTATTGTTTGCAGACAATAGGAAAACAAAAATAAATAATAATAATAATAATTGGAGTTACGCATCATTGACATGACCAGCTGTCTGGGTTTTATTTTTTATTTTTTTTTCTGAAATATTTTCAAGACGACAAGCTGCTCTCAAAAGAATTCGTATTAACAAGCCGAGCATGTCTCCTCCATTTATTGAATACAGAGATGGAGACACTATAGTAAACTATTTCTCAAGGAAACTATAGTATTGAATTATTTGAAGCGTTGCACACATCACAGCATGTATTTTAATGAAAGGGCGAGGAATCTTTTGAATTATTGTGCGTGTGGCATGTTACTTGCTTTGCCTAGTGTCTTGGAATGACACAAACAAAAGTAAAAGAAAATAATGATCTTGAATTGATTTTGTAACGGTATTATATATTCTTTAAACCACTGTGTATAATTATGTAATCTTTGTTTAGCAGCTCAAAGTGAACCGCAGATGGAAAAAAAAAAACACCATCTATCGCGTCCACTCTGAGAGGTGAAGCCGGCGTCCGGCGATTGTGCCTGGAGAGAGCTGTGTGCTGCTGGTGATCTTTGCTGTTTGCTGTTTTCGTGTCAGTGAAGCACAGCGTGTTTGCATTTTTTTAGAATTATACATGCTCCGGTAAACATAAATAGTAACCACAATACTCATATTTTGCCGGTTTTTTTTTTTTTTTTTATTGGGCACGGCTACATTTTAGTAAAAGCAACAGCGGCTGGTTGAATATGTTTTCGGTGTTTGAAATTGATAGGCCTACATTTCCGACTTGCAAAAGAAAAGGAAGTAAACACAAGAGTCTAAAGCGACAGAAAGTTATACAGAGTCCCTTTGGTTAATTTAATTATGCTGGCTTTAATAAAAAAAATGTTTATCATTGTTGTTAGTTATTATAGTTTTATCTTGAGGATATTGTTTTTGATACTGTAAACATTTTAAATGGCACACATAATTATGCTGAGGTGGGAAGTAAATGGTAACGTGATAAACATTTACAGTGCAGACTATTTTGTATTATTTATAATGACTTTGCCGAATAGAAAGCGAATACGTGTTTCCAAAGAGATTCATAAATACTGTCTTAATTCTGTGCATCCAAAGACATGTAATTAAGCTTTAAGAATGAAGCCTACTGTTTGGTATTCTGTCTTAAACCAGCAGTTTGTCAGTCCCAGACTGTTGTGAAAAATGATATATTATTTAAATGGAGAAAAAGAAATGTATTAAGCAGATTGTTCTGCCTTTTATTGCAACTGTGGTACCACTCAATGGGCGAAAATTGCAAATGGTACTTTAGCTGAAACCTCAGGACAAAAAAGGTTGAAAACGTCTACCTTAATATTTCTATTTTTGAACTCATTTGTTCTACAGTTCTTCATTGGACTAAAAGGGGTTCCAGATAAAGACACTATAAAGAACCCTGTTGCCTATTCAGGTTAAACTTCGACAAAATAACCCAGCATTGATAAACTGCAACATCAGTCCACATTTGGCCAATTAAACATCAATATATAAGATTCCATTTATTTCATAATCGGTTCCACTTTACTAATCACAGCTTCATGTTAACACTAATCAGAAAATCTTCTTTCTGAGAAATGGCAAGTGCAGTGTGCTACAATATGTCAACAGATGACAACACCGCATTGCTTTGTCCACTTTCAAGAGATGAGTCTATAGCCTGTAACCCTTTTATCAACATGGTTCCTTCTTTCCATTCAGTTACGAGTAACCTTAAAATGGGCATGAGTGTAGGAGCTGGGATTATGTCTCTGCTGTGTTGCTTTCATTCAGCAACAGTACATCTAAGTTTTTTGTTTGTTTTGCCAGCTGCGCTTTTAGAGGAAATTGGGCCAACAGTAGACAGCCCATTTAAAAAAAAAAAATGCACCGCTAAATACAGCATTGTATCTGCAAGCGCGGTGTCCCAGATTCACCACTGTGTCGTTTGAGGATTGGTTGCAAGAACATTGCCAATAAAGAAAACAATAATCTCGACCTGCATATTTAAAAACTGTCCATTTTAATCACAAAATAACCTAATTAGCGCAAATTAAATACACGTTTCCTAAAACATTTCAAGAAAGAAGTGTGTGATTTTTATTAAAGGCAAGAGGTGTTACGCGCTTGTTATTAATAAATACAATGTTGGATCCCCAGTGGCTCACCTGGTAGACGCGCAGCCGCGTGGTGCGCAGCGTGAGTCATACAGCGCAGGTTCGTGTCCTGACTGTGCGAAGAAAAGCAGGTCTTCGCTGGGGACTCCCAAGGAGAGCGTCACATTGGCTCTGCCGCTCCCGTCGGTTAGGGAGGTAAAACGACAGCTACAGCGAACCCTGCCGCGCTGGCCTTTGCTCTCCAGTGGTCGATAGCTAGCGGACATCTGCTCTCGAGTTCCTGGGTGAAAAAGGAAGCGGTCTTGGTGATGGGATCGAGGACGCCCACTGAACCTACTGGTCTCCTGAGTCATGTGGGTAATCGGGGAAACATTATAATTGGACATACTAAATTTAAAAATAAGTACAATTTTAACTTCCCATTTGTATTTCTTATTTTTAAAAAGGACAACATACTACCTTATGAATGCATCCAGGTGTATTTAATATGCTCAGCATTCCAACGCGATTCTTTTCATGCCAATGGTAGGCCTACTTTCAAGATTCACCGTGCATAAGATCAAATATTACAATGTATATTTGCACATAGTATTTAAAGCACATATTAAAGTTATGTGCAAAACAAATCTGTGCTGGACAAAACCCACACGAAAACAGTACTAGGGGAACATAAGCAAACGGCTTACATATACAGTAATTTCCATGAATTATATGGTTCCACATGTTATCAATGTAGTCTATCCTTTATAGTTACTCTGATGGAAGGGCAGTAATAACATATGGAACGTCAATCATTGGATATTGAAGGCTTTCATTTTGTTGGGATCCCCAAATTGTACAGGCTCAGAGCCAAATGTACTAATGGTTTTAAACACAACAATTTGTAGATGAAAGGAGCAGGTGCTCTATACAACTTCTTATTAAATCCTTAAACAGTGTAGAAACCCTGACTGCAAGGGGTGGGATGCAGATCCCAAAGTGCCATCAGCAGCTAAGTTTCAGCACAGATACCAGGTTCATAGATAGCAGCGTTGTGCTTTTGCAACGGGCAGTGATTGCTGCCTCAAGCCTTACATATCTTTCCAGAACGATGGAATCAAATATGAAACCTACGCACTTAGCATTCACCAGTAGGGTACATGCTACACATTACCACTTTATAACATGGGAATGTTTTACTCTTACATGGTAATACTGTTGGAACAAGTGTATAATTCAATGGAAATGGCCCGATCCAGGGCTTTTCCATGTACATCAGTTACTAAAAATGTTGGTCATAACATAAGCAAGAGCAGGAATCACTGGTGTTCCCCTAGTTATTGCAATGTCATTGCATGTCTATTATTATATCAAAACGTTTTGGTCCCAAAATCCTTCTTCCAGTAGTTTTCAATCTGTGGATTATGGTAACAGAGAATACTTCTTAGTTGCAGGATCGTTGGTTTGTTCTCCATCATCCACTAACCCCATGTTAAAACCCAGCCACACTACAAGGAGGGTGTCTGGATTCATGGTGAAATTAAAATTATACACTGTAGAAACATCGGTCATTGTTGGTGCATTCTTAGTACAAAACATAAATGATAACTGTTCCTGTAGGCATGCCATGTGTTACAGTGAAATGTGAAACATTTATTCATTACATATGTGTATGGTAGTAACTGCTATTGAACAGTTTGGAATTTTTTTCATATTTCTTTTGGCATGCTAGGAGCTTGCCCAATTCTGAACTCAAAAAAAAAGAGCCGCATTTCTGCAGTAGTATGTGTTGGGCCACACATGCTCGGACAATAATTGGCATTAGAATACCACTCTCATGCTAGTAACAGACGGAATATGCTAGGATCAAACAAGAGGTATCAATGCCTGTTTAACATGGCAGATAATCCAACAAGGATGCAAGGATAAGACAGGAGTTCATGCATGTACTTGTAATCCTTGAGTCCTTGAACTGAGTTACTCACTTGGTGTGTGGTCCATGCATTCAGTTATTTGAATCTTTCACTTTTTTACAGGAATTCACCACAAGGATGGGACTCGCTGTCTCCTTAAATACAACAATTGTCTCAACATTGATTCCAAGAATGGTTCAGTGGTTTGAATATAATTAAATGGGATTTTACCTTTATTGGACATGAGTACCTGAAGTGGGTACCCACAACCAAGACCTATAGGTTATACGAGCATGGAGCAGAGGTTTTGTGGCGGCTTTTTCTGGACCACCTGCCAGCATATAAAAACAGTTCAAATTCAGGACATAAAGGTTTTAACCCCACCCCACCCCCTTTGTATTGCTTCCATCGCTGTATGCCTCCCGACATGCGACTGTGTTTTCAGACCCTTATGCAGTAATCAAGAGAAAAACATGAGATGCGTTTGGCAGCTAGTGATCAGCAGATTCAGGGAGGGATGGCTTCTCTTTGAAGGAGTGTTCACTGCTGACCTTACTCTTTGTGAGGTAGCTGAGTCACAGTGGAAGAGCCAGTTATTCCTGCACTGCAAGGCAG
This sequence comes from Acipenser oxyrinchus oxyrinchus, assembly GCA_030684275.1. Classification (NCBI taxonomy): domain Eukaryota; kingdom Metazoa; phylum Chordata; class Actinopteri; order Acipenseriformes; family Acipenseridae; genus Acipenser; species Acipenser oxyrinchus. Next base: position 596,172 of record JAGXEW010000061.1, read on the forward strand.
CTGTTGTCTGTGACACTACAACAAAATCATTCAGCATTTGTTGAAAGTTTCCTGTTATTTCAATGCCATCTTCCCGTTATTCTCAATTACTAAACCTCATTCTCATCTTTACAGAAGTCCTTGCTAAAATACTTTTAAAAAATGCTTTATTCTTCAATATTGTTCACTATTCAGTAACTATTATCAATTAAACTAACTTTAAACCTGTTATGATAATGGATAGGAAGGCTAATAAATATTAAACTAATCTCTGCATAGTTTGTAAGTACTGTATACAGGTCTTTATTTAGTGAGTATGTGCAGTTTCCAAGTTCAGAAAGATATTAAACTGGACCTCTCCATCAATGCTAAAGTATAACATAATCATATATTGTAACATGTGTACATGACTATAACTTCCAAAGGAAAAAATGAAGAAGCAATTGTTTTGTTCATTTAATATACTGTGCAAACTGTGGCTACAGATACACCATGTAGAGAATGGTAGCTATATATATATATATATATATATATATATATATATATATATGCTTGTATTTTATTTCCATTTACAATAAGTTCATTTCCAACTCATCCCAGCCTAAAACTGCATCGCATTCACCAATATTATCACAAGAAATCTCCACAATGAGTAAATGCTAATGTTGCCATCACAAAACATCTGCTGTGCCTCAGCTACTTGACATGCTTGCAATAGGAATGAATAGTGCTTGACACAGATTTACAAGATTTAATGGGCAATTGGGCTTCGTGGGCTTTATTAAATATTTGCTGTCCCTCTTTCGTATTCTTAGATGCTATCAAGCTTCAGCTGTGTGTAAAAAATGTATAAAAAATGCTATATTTAAAAAAAAAAGTCTGCAATATTGTTTATTCCTTCACACTAAAATAAGGTAATCTAATATAAAATCCCTTGAAAGTCACAAAAAGAAAAAAACACAGCCAGCAGATATAATGGGTTAATTGTGTTAAGAGTTCAAGGAAGGGTCTAGAATCTGTTGGAAAATTTGAAATGTATTTTTCCATTGTGCAACTACCAATATGCTTAATTGTACAATGCCTTACGTTATGTTGGGTTACATCATTGTAAGTCCTGTGTGTCTATGACTCTACGAATCAGATCTCAGTGTCTGCAGTCACAGCTCTTCTTGTTTGTTCTCAGACCATTTTCTGGGCTGGTCCACTTAGTCAGAATCATATCACATAAGATATCTTATAGGGGTTGAATGGTGCAAGAACAAGAGGTCAAGCTTCCTGGCTGACTTGTGTGAGAATGTAACAGTTACACAAACCAGCAAAGACAAAATACAGCAATAGCAGATTCATTTAAGTGATAAATCCCCACATTTTTCTTTACAGGTATTATTAAGCTATTTTGTTTATATTGACATTGTTTTTGAACCCATCCAAACCCATCCCTAAAAGTACTAATATTGCATCATTGTTTTGAAAGCAATTCAATAGGTCATATCAGTTACATCGTATTCATTTTGGGGTGTTTATTCAGAGGTGATAGCATGATCGTATTCCAATTGCACTGGCTTATTTTGAAAGTGAGATCTATAGAATTGAGCACTCCAGGTACTGTAAAGGACATATCAAAGCATGCTTGGGTTTTAATGGCTAGTGCAAAAGTGTATCCTGGTCCCCTCATGCTCAGAAATGCACATTATTTCCATCTGAATAGCTCTCTGTTTGTATTTTGCATTTTGATGGCACCAGAGGTGACATGAGTCAAACGCGATCACGGTCTTGTTTCTTGTTGGAGAGCTGTGTCCTAATGATCTCTGACTCACACCCAGGTTGTTTGTAGTTCTGCTATTCTGCTTTGAGAGACATCACTCTGTCCTGATGTCAATGGCTTGCTTAGGAATTGCCTCTTGGCATGCTTGAGTCTATGTCTGGTAACTTGTTTATTTGCCACCAATATGTTGTACTTTAAAGATGATGCTCATTTTTGGTTCATGTTTGGCAGTGTTTGTTTGTTTTCTATTTATCTATCTATCTATCTATCTATCTATCTATCTATCTATCTATCTATCTATCTATCTATCTATCTATCTATACAGCTATGGCCAAAAGTTTTTCATTACCTAGAATTTTAAATTGAGACATCATCACGTACATAATTTAGATATTTTATTTAACATCATGTAATCAAAGAGACTACAAAATGATATTGCAAAAGTCTACCGGAAGCCATAACAGTAGTACAGTATTTCATGTTAGATTTTGAAATGACACATTTTTCAATTTTTGCCAGTTTATCGTTAAGTATATGGAAAACTACAAAGCGGCACGTAATTCAATAAGTTAACATAACATTATTCAGCAGGTTTCATTCAGTTAGTTCTTTCTATTGGGTGAAAGAAAACATTTTGGCCAGAGCTGTATGTGTTTGCGATGCAGAAACAAATCAGCGATTTAACAGAACATTTTATCAAGAATTTAAGGACTGTTTATGTTTTTCAATATGCGATTGATTGCATATGTGTAAGAATTAACCCAAATACAATTAGTTTTAGGCATGCACAGACCATAAACAGGAAATAATATGCACATTTATTATTATTATTATTATTATTATTATTATTATTATTATTATTATTATTATTATTATTATTGTTTGTTTATTTAGCTGATGCCTTTATCCAAGGCAACTTACAGAGACTAGGTTGTGTGAACTGTGCATCAGCTGCAGAGTCACGTACAACAACGTCTCACCCGAAAGATAGAGCACAAGGAGGTTAAGAGACTTGCTCAGGGTCACACAGTGAGTCAGCGGCTGAGCCGGATTTGAACCAGGGACCTCCCAGGGACATTCATGTTTATTTCCAGGAATATTGCATTTATTATTAGTTTACTTAGAGCACTGCAGCAGTTAAAAGAGTGCACGTTTGCAAGATTCTCCTCATTCAGAACACTTATATATCTCTAATAATATAAGTACTTTATGTGTAAAAGAAGTTTACTGAGGGTTTCCAACTGGGTTGTGGACTTGATCAGACCTATCCGACTGGTAACACAGACCCAGATTAGCACTAGTCTTGAACTACCTAATTCATTAATTTACCTACCTAGTTAATTTAGGTAAGGTAGTCCAAGATTAGTGCTAATTAGGGTCTGGTAAACCAGTCAATGGTTTTGCTTGCATTTGACATGACCTGAATACCCCATTTTCCATGCTGTTTCCCTTAAGTCTGCCAACAGCACATATGCGCCACCAGCAATCTCCTGAAACCACAGTAACAGTTGAGTCCTGAGCATCTGTGCTTTTATCGTAAAAACCCATTCACTTCATATAACTGACCAAAACAGAAAATATGCTTTAAACACATCGTCTTACTGTTGACATGTTTTAAGGACCAATTCTGTAGGAATATTTTGACAACCTGCCAAATCAAGCCACAGCTATTTCTCCTAATAACTTCACAGTGCATCCGACTAGTGTTTTGTTTTTCTTTTGGTGGGGATTACATCACAGAACTGTTCACTAATACTAATAAATACACAGTCTGACTGACCAATCAAGTGTACAAGCCCTGCTAATAGCGATGCCTCAGTGCACCCACATGAATTAGCAATGAAGCTACATCTGTAGTAGAAAATAAATTGCATAGAAAAACAGGCAGTGTGGGGCTGGCCAGGAGATTGCTGTCCCCTGCTCCCATTGTAGAGGCTGTGCTGCACAAGGACCCTGTGATGTGTTCAGATAGAATGGGAGTTTATCTGGATCACTATGGCATGTGGGGAGGTTTATTCTTGCAAGTAAACATAACAAAACAGTCTATTCCCATTCGCCATGCAAGTGAGTTATATTCACTGCTAATGATATGCTTTCAGTGCAATAACACACAGTGCCAGTGGTGGCCAATGTTGGAATTGTTGTTGGTATTTGCCCCTGCATATAGATGCATACGCTTATATCTGAGATGGTACAGCAGAGCTTTCCTATTCAGTATTATGCTTTATCTTTTCAATAACTCTTAACTTACTAAACTCATTTTCCCTATTGGGAATAAGGTGCTGTTCATTTTATATCTGCTTTCTCCATTTGGATCAAATGTTTCAAAGAGCTGCTCTTCTCTTTCATCATGTAAATAAACGAAAGCACCTGCAGTTCTGCATATGGATTCATTCCGAACGTGATGCATTAACGATGCTTGCATACATGCGACCAGAGTGAATAAAGCTGAATGTCTGATCGAAGGTCAAGTTGACATTATATGGGTATAAAAAAGAAAGGCCTGTAACAGAAGAATCTGTCAAAATGATTTTATTGAGGGCTTTAGCTAAATGCCACCCTGCCATTTTAAATTAAAATGAGTGGATGCATGTAGGTAAGAAATGAGATTATGAGTTGACTTTATGTTCCCTGTCTTTGCTTACTTAAATGGCTGGTTACAGTGATGCTTTTGACAAGACGATGCTGATGGCTGAGTGAATTCATCTAGCATTTCAGAAACAGTTACAGAGCTTGTTGATGAAGCTAGATGAATACTGACAGTTACCGTTCATTGTTTTCTATTGTTTTCCAGTGGTAATGATAAGCTCTTTTAAGCAGATATATACTCTCATACATGTAATATTCCCCTATTCCCTAATAGAAAAAGGCTCCTTCATTGTCGAGTAAACAAAGTAATTATTCTCTTACTATTTGTAGATGATGCCTAATGCTAAGATTAATGGCATACTCAACTGTTGTGTCTGTTGTGGCTAATAGGAATTAGCAAGCTCAGACTGTATTTTCACAACTTAAGGTAGTTTTTTAATATGTTGATTAAATCTATGCAAAAGGGAGACAGCAGGCTAAGTTCTGAACACTCACCGAACTGGCTTAGTCCTTCTTATTTAAAACGCATTCCCTAGATTAAGGTCATGTTAATGAGGAAACAGCTTGTACTGATTAATGGAGAAGTTAATAGACGTAAGTCAATAAAAATTGGTTAACAAGCATGACATCTGTTTTCAAGACTATACCAGTTAGGCATGCTAATCTGATCCTCTTAACATATTTATACTAGAAAACATGCCGGTATTTCAGCCTTAGGTCAATAGTTTATTCATTAATTGCCTTTGCATTAACTACCACTTCTTCTGGACTAGATTAAAGATCATGTATTATTCCCCTAATTAAGTATATCCTCACCAGATATTCTTTTAGAAGAACAAACAACAATTACTAGTGTCTGAGAATTATTAGGTGAATAAGTATAGTTTCTGTTTCTTACAGTATATAATAAATAAACAATATAATACTTTCACATTGTCATTGATAGTACAGTTGTAGTGAAGAAAATGATATATATATATATATATATATATATATATATATATATATATATATATATATATATATATATATATATATATATATATATATGTTGTACATTAAACAAATCAAACAACCATGTCCATCAAATATGCATTGTCTCCTATTGTTTTAAACACATATTGAGCTGAAAGTTTTACTTTCGCTTTACTTTAAAAGTGAAAAGAGTTTTGGCAAACACACAGACATTCCTGAAACTTGTTTTAATTAGTAATAGTTTGTGTTCACATGAAAACAACAGAATGTAAAACAATTAAATAGACAACGTGACTGTACCTGAGTGATTGGCATTGCCCCCAAAGCAATGTGACAATGGAATATTTATTATTCCTATGACATTCCAAAGGAATTCTTTATATTCTAACCATTGTATCAAAGTCAATGAACTTGAAAACATAAATTACTAAGATTACACTATTATGATGAAATTCTATTAGAAGTCTGCAGTCATTAATTTGCCTTTAAATAACAATGCGCATAAATCTATTTTAACCTTGAAATTCCAGGGAACTGGAACTGTGTCAATATTTGTATTTTATTTCATGCATACATGAAAAGTTAGTCAAAGGAACATTTGAATTTTTTCATTCATTCATTTATTAATTTACAGGTTTCAAGAATCACGAGAAATTGTTTTATTTTTTATTTTTATATAAGAACTCCAACTCTGATAAGACATGTAGGCAGAATAATTGCGTCTCAGTGCTGAGCTTCTTATAAACTTTATTGATCCCAAAGCCCTTCAACTAATGGACCGTGGCCAACCCTGGTCCTGGAGAGGCACAATCCAGCAGGTTTCATAGGTAACCCTTAAATCATCAGTTTCTGAAGAATGTAAGTTGTTGATCTAGAGCTAATCCAATCAGCTAACAGACATGCCCATATGTTTATTGACCACCTTTGCCAAGAGCCAATCAATAATCACTCTGATGAAGGACCAGCTAATACTTGAGCAAAACTTAAAATGAACTCCGAAGTCAATCCGGGTTTTCCTACCAACAAAGCTTTGTGTTCAACAGACATAACACTGTGTCAAGAAAGAAAACATATTTAATCTAAGGTGGTACCGTAGTACAAAATTGTATTCATATGCAATATAAGTTAACTAAAGCAATTCAACTTTGTGTTTATATAGTACAGTTACTGTACCTACTAGATATCCTTATTCTGTATGGTCAATGTTACTTGAGCTTCCACATGCATATTTTGATAAGGCAAATAAAATTGTGGTGTGCAGGTATAAATATATTTAACTCTTAAAATAAAGGGCTTGCCATTAGATATTGCTTCTCCAGAATAAGGCTGCCATATTAATTTGTCATTGTATTTCACAAAACCAAACTGCATAGATATAATGAATTTCTCTATTGTACATGCACACATAAATCACATGCAAAGAAATGCTTTACACCTGAAATTGGAATAGATATTCAAAATGTAACACAGCTTTCCTATTGTCATTGCATTAGAGCTTAGATCAAGAGGTTTACATATGTTTAAATCGAAAAGAAAGTCATTGTTTAGATTATGTCATGTTTTCCTTTAGTACTGTATCAAAAAGAAAACGGTCCAAGAATTGCTGCCAAATGGAAATTGCTGCATTTTACGAGACATTGCTGAATGAATGAATGAAAGTGTAAAAAGGTAACGTTTGGTCAGATTAGGATCAAATGTTCCTTTCTAGGAAGATGGTAATGTGTGCAGATGAAGGTGTGGTGAAAAACAGGTTTACACACATGGTGGTTCTTTTGTTCTAGGGGAAAAGCTAATGCGGCTTACTGTAAGAGGATACTTCGTGATAATATGATCAGTACTGTTAAGATCTTTGACAGACACAGAGGGAATATTGCCTGTAAGCTCATAAGTGCCTTATTATCACTTAATGATGTCAGTTAAACTAAGATATCAACCTGCTTAGTGAAATATATTATCTTCCAGATTCACCATAAGGGTAATAGAGCCTGTCTCAATTTTGATGCTTCTAATCCCTCTGCGGTCAAGCTTATCTGAGCTCCAATCAGCAACGAAAGCTAAACTTCAGGATCTTATGTGGCATACCTAGGATAATCCAACTGATTTAAATCACTGTATTTGTTTTTTTAACTAACATAACTAATAATGAAAAGACCAAAAAAAAGCATTCCTAAAAACGTAACTTAAAATGAAATGTTGTTTTAATATCATTCAACCACCGGTAATCCAATGCATTGACTATTTTCCCTGCTTCCAGTGTTGCCTCAAAATTTTTAAACCCACGAAGGGGAAAACAATAACAAGCTGTTCACACTCTTCCCATATTAAAAATAGTATGACACCCCAGTTGCCTAATGGTATTGCCATGTCAAAGTTAATTTAACCAGTCAGCTGCTCCCTGTCTTAACAGATGTCATCAACGTACAGTGAAAAAAAATTTCAAAAATCAACTCAGCAAACCTTAATATTCTTACAGCAGGAGAAATCTCTAAGGAGGGTCATTAAAAGGCCGTGGCTTTGGCTTGTACTGCACCACCCACAAGGTTTCTCTTACATTTCACAATACAGTAATAATGAAAGCCTTGGCTGAGACTGCAGGCTCTCAGTGCAAGCCCATAGAGGCGCTTGTTTCGGTGGCTCTAGTGCACAGGGGAGTGGAGGGAAGCAGCCTGCATTCACGCTTCACTTCCTCTCGATTCTCTCTGATTGGTCACCAGGTACAGGCCCCCTGCTGAGTCGACTGGGGCTGTACAATCACTGACTGCCAGGGAGCAAGGGCTCAACCTCGAAGTCAATTCTATTGCTCTGCTGTAGCCAGTGCTCCACTCCTGCAGTTCTAATAGAATGTGCCACTTGTGTGACCCGCTGCAGTCCATCAATTAATCACCATCAGTCTCTCAATGAAGGAGCTGGGATTTAAGCAGGTGTTTTTCTTCTGAGCTTCTCTGGGATAATTAGGAAATGGGGAGTAATTGTGCAGCAATGTATTTTATTCTTTCCAATACAAGTCATGTTTTTTTCTGTAGTATCAGTTATTATCATTTTATAAAATGATTTTTATACTGTAACTGATGTATAAAGTGGCAATGCAATGTATTTTCTTTTGCACTATACTGAGACCTACATGCCACTATCAGCAGGTAATATAGATAGATAGATAGATAGATAGATAGATAGATAGATAGATAGATAGATAGATAGATAGATAGATAGATAGATAGATAGATAGATAGATAATTATTTTCATATCATGCAACCATTGCATTTGAACCTGTTGCAGCATACACTCCTAAAATAGGGTCTCTGTGGCCATTTCCATAGTACCTTTGGGCTTTCTTATATTTTGTTCTTCTATAAAAAAAACATTCTTACACTCTCAGCACAGTGTGTTCTATTCATTGGGTTCCAAATGGAACAATTTGGGTTCCATAATTAGATGCTTCAGATTTGGAACTCCTAATTAGGTTCCAAATACAGTATAACGCATTTGAACCCCTTTGAAACCCCTACATATGGTTCTAATGGCTCTATATTGAGCACCCATACATCAAGTCAGTCAAGTTGTTTCTTACAGTTTTTGGTGGTTTTAAGTTAACTTTAATATAACTCTAAATTTAATTTGCAGGGTAAAAAGTGATTTTAAATCAGTCACAAAATAAAATAGTGTTTTCAGTTTTCATAAGGTAGTATTTTGACCCTTTTAAAAATGAGAAATAAAAATATGAAGTAAAATTGTATTTCTTAATAACAAACATGTAACACCATCTGCCTTTAATTCAAAAAGGGTAAATTATTAAATTATGAATTCTTGAAATGTTCAATTATTCTTTGTTCTTTTTGGAAGGTCTGAGGAAAGGTTTTTCATTCGTTTTTGTGCTTAAACAACCCAATTTGTTAAATGATGCTAGACAGGAGGCATTTAAAGCAAAGATGATGCAAGCATACTTGAAAAAAATGCCTTGAATGAGAAATAAAAGAAGTGTTTTGAAAGCTGGGCTGCAAAGGATTTGTATTTGCAAAGCTACTGTGCATCAAACAGCCAAACACACTGCTTTGTATTCACTGGTAATGTCATAAAAATTAAAAGAATATATCTACTTCTTAGTTCAAATTCCCCCTATAGGTACATGCAAGAGATTAAACTGTCCTCACATTTATGAGAGTATTGTTTGTAATTAGTTTCTTTCAAGAGCGTATTTCTTGATTTGAACAATTTTCCTGCACTTAGTCAGCTTCCTTTTTAAATATCCAACCAGAGTGCAGTCTGTATTTAATAAGATTGAGAGATCTTGTCCACATGTTATAAAGTACAAACTGCAATTCATAAAGGCTTATTTATACAGGTGATTTCTAACTAGACATTACATTTTCATTAATGCTGGTTAAATAAAAAGATATGAAGGCCATCAATAATGAGCACATTTACAAACAATAATATATCTAAAATCAATGACAAGGACAACAAATTAGTGGAGTATTTAAATTCCAAACAAGGGGGGAAAAAAACAAGGGTTATTTAATTCAAATCTAATTCCATCGACTGCACACAGTTTGTCAACAGACAGATGGTACTTACTTAGACAGAAGTAATCAACTTAAAAACAAGGCTTCTTTCCAATGCAACACTGATACAGTGTACCATATAACTCTGGAGTGCATACAATACTGTATTTATTAAGGCTATACAATACATTATTTAAACTGAGAATTCTTATCACAAGAAGTGTATTTAAATGCATTGCTTGTGTAGGGCAGTTAAGATACACATTCTTTTATGCTGTGAATGTCTTCTGCACTAGAGAGCTATGGTAAATCATATCAAAATGACCATAGTTCATTTGCATAAGAGTTACTAAACAAGGTACTTTTGAATTTGTATGTAACTTAAGGTGCATAATGTACACACAACTTAACTGTGTGTCCACCACCCTTACCCAATGGATGGAGTTATCGGGCTCTGCATATCAATAATGAGTTTAAGAGCGCCCTGCTATATTTGTTTCTTGAAATGATTCTGAGCTCAATAGAGCATTCTTTTATTGAGAATTTACTTGCTAAAACATCATTTTGATTAGCTCTCTTCTGCTGGAATGTTGGGCCAGAATTACCAGTTTATATTTCAGTTCAAAATCTCTACCACTTTTGACTGGTTTCACCCAGTGCCCAATTAGCGCCAGTCTTCCATAAAGCTGATAAGTTTAGAAATAAACAACTCAGTCAGGAGGATGCTGACTTAAAGGCTTCTTCGTTCATCTACGTGGGTTTGTAGCATGAATAACTATATATATATATATATATATATATATATATATATATATATATATATATATATATAACATCATTTTGAATAGGTTGTTCAAGTGTGAAACATTGTATTAATTTCCTAATTAAAATGCAATTCAAATTGACACGAAGCGTCAATGAAAGTTGTTTGTGTTAACCTGGGTTAGATCAAACCCAGGTACCAGATCAGAGTTAATGTGGTGTACAGCTTAAAACATCTATAGTCATTATAAAATGTAAAACTAATATAAAAAATAATGATGATCTAGATATGGGGTATGTGAAAATCACAACTGCATGGCTCTAGCAGAGGTTTTTTTTTGGTAGTGCACTAATAGGAAAGACTGAGTGGTAGAAGGATGAAAAAAGAGAAAAACTAACCTAGGGCACAGAGAAACTGGCATGCAGTCACCTAGCAACAAGTTTCCTATCTCCCGCTGCGCTCTTTAATTCAGCAAATGTGTTCAGGATGTAGGGCTGTTCTCCTGACAAAGCGCATTGTGCAGCAGGCCGAAGGACACAAAACTCCACTGTACACACCACTCTGCTGCCTATTGACCGCTGCTCCTTTCTCCCGGCTTACAAAAGAGGCCCGATCAATGCACTGAAAAGGGGACGTCTCAACAGAGAAAACATTTGCTTGTAATTGTGATTGACTGCATAATGAAAATGATGTTCTTTTTAATTTCTGCTTGTTAAAGGCCACACTTTTGTCACCTGGTAATCATAAAGCATTCCTGCTGGGAGAAGGGGAAAATATTGAAAATACTCAAACCCTCTGCTTCTTTTCACAGGAAAGAGAAATAATATGCACACACAGGATGGCAAGAGTTGACAGTTATAGGGGCATGGGGTGAGAAATGTGGAGAGAGGGACTGCTAAAGAGAGGGCACTACAGGTCGCCTGGAATCAGGAGCAGCAGCAAGTGACCCCCAAAAACTGGTTCATTTGACAAGATCCTAGGCACCCAGTTACATTCTTGACTATTTCATTGAATAAACATCATTATCATGTTCTGGAGAGTATTGTTACATTGTTAAATGGTGTGGGCCTTGCTGTAAATAATAACAATGCATTTCTGTAACTTTACAGAACAGTTTCAATTTTTGGTTGGTTTATTTCCTGTCTAATAGTTTGAGGCTTTTGAAGGCAGATACCTTCTGTTTGTAATTTTATCTCTGCAATGTTATGAGACCGCAGGCATTACTTATGCAACATCATCTCTCACTTGTTTTTAAGCACTGTGCTGTTTGTAAGCATGTTTGTAAATGTTGTTTAATGCTTGTGGGTGTTATAAGTGTTTATTCAAATTTTGCCTATAAAATGCAAAGTGCATTTGAAGGCATGGTCCGCACATACACAGGTATTTCATTTTCTGACCTTGACTTCTTTGTATTAAATCTAGAACCTATTATCGCTATAAACGTCCATGAAGTGGTTTACTGTCAGCAATCAGCAGATTTGTTAAAAAGGTTAATAGTTCATATGCTGAAGTTAGATGGAAACAGAATTGATCATCCTTGTGTGTGATCACGCCTGAGCTCCTGTACAATAGGCTTTGTGTTGACAGCCTTAGTAAGTTGTAATGAGTTTCCAGCACATTGTTAAGGCCTTGTTTTGTTTGCTTTAAGCAGGCAACGAGTGAAATTGCTGTCTGTAGGTGTTTTCGAAATCTCTTTCACAAGCAGGGCTCCTAGCCGACACCAATTAAAGAGATTATGTCTTCAGCTGAAAAGAAAGCTATAGCCTTCTATGTTAATGCAGTGATTACTTACGACAAGGTCATAGAACCCATGACCTCACTGAAATTAACTTCACTGTTCAAATACCAATTAGAATAATATTGTTTTGTTGCTTACCATATTCAACTGTGACAGACCTTTGTTAACCTGTGCATTGTATATCTTCGTATTATTATTTTTTTATTACAATTTTTGTTCAGTTTGTCTTGATAATTGTAACTGTGAGGCTATGTAACAGAGTCGTGTTTGTTGGAATGCATACACTCCAGCTATCAGCGTTCTGCTGTGTTTTGTGCTACAGTTAAATCATCCCCATTAGAATGCATTATAAGGTTGTTCAGCTTTCTATAAAATGCGCAGGCCTACCTTTAGAAAACTTCTAAAATACACTTGAATAAAAACAGATTATTTACATATTATATAACTAATAACATTACAGATATATAAGATTTCCCTTTTTGTTGTTATTTACAGTGTTACCAACAACTGTACAAGGTTGCTGTTACCACTGTCGGCATATTAAAATCATTTTAGCTGTGATTTTCTTTCTTGCCAGAAAGGTTTACACTGTATCGATGGATAAAAAAAACATAAGCAATGTATGTTTTCTCTTAGAACGTATCAGTATTTTAGGAAAATAATCATTTTCAATATTTTACTTAATAAACAAGTCTGAAACACCCCATAATCATGTGTATATATATATATATATATATATATATATATATATATATATATATATATATATATATATATATATATAGATAGATAGATAGATAGATAGATAGATAGATATGCTGTTTAAATTGTAGTATGGATTGCATTATTATTATTACTACAATAATAATATTATATTTGATATGTCATCTCGTAACACCTAGTTTTACCTTATATTTAAAAAAAAAAAAAAGAATCCCTAGTGACGAGCACCAGTCCTGTTTAATAGATTATTAAAACTGATTATTACAGGCTATAATAATCGGATTCAAGAGTCATTTTTATCCGATTATTACGCAAAAATGCTTATTTTTATTTTTTTCTTGTGCTTATTTCTAATTTCATATCAAACGTGTGTAATTTCAGCTTGATTTATTTAGAATAAACTAAACCATTATTTGTTCATTTAGGTTTTGATTTTTGATTTGATATATAAAATAAAAAAACAGGCACATTTTAAAAGTAATTCAAACAGTTACGATAAATAAAATGTTCCCACAGATACCAGTGAAATGTCAGCAGATTGTTATTTTTGAAATTCAAAATATATATATTTTTTTATTGCACAATCATTCCCACTTAAAGTTTTATATAAAATATTGAGTCTGCGTCTAACTCAGCAACTCTTTGTTTGTCCAATTCAGCATTCATTGTGTGGTTGAGCTGAAAGCCGTAAATCAAGCACTATTGAGTACAGAACTGTATATTTTTCTTGATTAAGGTACCTGCTATTGTTAAAATGAGGGTGGGCAAGTGGACCACCCACGTACTACGTCTCCACAAGTCTATTTTCAACATTGAAAACACTTCCCCACGCCAAGTGCCAGAAAGGCTAAGAGAGTTTCACATGATTGGAAGAACTTTCCTGCAATTTGTCGAGCACGAAAAAATATGCTGTCATTAGTTACAAATCTTTCCATCAATACATTTGATATCTTTCGATATGATATATTTTATATTTGGAAAACAAACAGCAGGCCTACTACTAGTAATAACAGCAGGCCTAATAACAATAGCAATAATAATATTAAATAAGAAAAGGGAGACATTCAACACCAAAATGTATATATTGAAAGTAGGCCTACAGCTTATTTACAAGTAATCTTCTGTTTACAAAACCATTTGAACATAGCATATAGGGCACTATACGTGCTCAAATAAAGCAGTGAATTATATGTAAAGTACAGCAACATTGGTAGCTAAAATCATGCAAAATGCTGGATGTGGGTGCAGTGTTGTTTTCATGGTCTGTCCCTTATAACAGCTTTTTAACTCCTACAGTATGTCAGCGGTCGGACAGACCATCCTATACACTTTTGAATAGCTCGGTCAATGTAATAAAAAAATTTAAAAAATTAAAAAATTGTATATTTGCTGAGAAAATCAGCAAATCGTATTCACAGCTACAATATGAAATCCCTGTCCATTCGAAAAGATGTTCTAATCCTCAGGGTGATACCCCTGTATCCAAATGCAGTCCGGATGTCTTCTCCCTAAAATACCATTTCCCAGATCGCAGCTGCTGGTAACAGATTCACATTACAGAACCGGTGTCGTGTTGTTTTCTGGGACGTCTTTGTTCATTTTATTATTTTTTCACCAGTATTTTGTACAAACGCCAAAGTGAATGGAGTATGAATATTGGGCTAAACATATATTTTTTAGCATGCACTATACCAAAATATGACGCCTTCAAATGCTTGATGTTTGTAATGTAGGCCTACATGTGTAAGTTTGCTATCAACTGTTGTACGAAAACACAACGTCAAGGTAGACTTTTTATTTGACTGTATATGACCCCTATACAGGTTTCAATTATCTTCCATATTGGTAAACATAAGAACTGTTTTGAATATAATGGCAGACTATTTTTTATTATTAGTTCTAATTGTGAGGGGTTTATTTACTCAATGGTCTCCTTCGCTTGTAATTTGATGTCAAAATAGTAGCTACAACAGCCTTATTTCTGGAGTAAATTACAAAACCAAAGAGCATTAATGCACATTAAAGATAACAAGTTCCAATTACAGGGATGCAGACGAATACGCCTTATAACTTCTTCCACTTATTGGAGGCTTTTAAAAGACTAGAACCAGACGAAATTGGAGACCTGCATGAAACTCGTGATGAATGTTTTTCATAAGACTAGACAATATGGAAAACATATAAGTACAATTATATCATTAAAACACGTGGTAACATTTAATAAAAAAATAAAAAAAGAAATACTAATGGAGCAGTTACATAGCTAAAACACTAAAGCTAAAAGTAATATTTATTATAGTATATAATAATATAATATTGAAATTCATATTGTAACTCGAAAGCTCTATATGTGTTTAATATTCAGTGCCTGGACAAAATTAATAAATACATAAAACAGAAACTCCTGTGTAAATGGCTCTCGATGTATGAAATCTAAATCTCTATATTGCAGGGCAGATGTGACCATTTAAACACCTTGCACTCTCTTCTTGCGAATTCACAATTTAAAGTCATTATTTAGAACTCTCTTTTTTACAATACAACAGTTGAACCATTTCTGACACTGAGATTGAAAAATCCAAAACATGTTTGTAAGTTTATTAGCCTTCTCATTTCCATGTTACCTTCATGGAAGTATTAAAGCAGCTAGTGTGGAGTAGTGGTTAGGGCTCTGGACTCTTGACCGGAGGGTTGTGGGTTCAATCCCAGGTGGGGACACTGCTGCTGTACCCATGAGCAAGGTACTTTACCTAGATTGCTCCAGTAAAACCCAACTGTATACATGAGTAATTGTATGTAAAAATGATGTGTAAAAAATTAAAATAATGTAATTGTATGTAAAAATAATGTGATATCTTGTAACAATTGTAAGTTGCCCTGGATAAGGGCTTCTGCTAAGAAAATAATAGTAATAGCTTCGCTAGATAGAATATATGTAAGAAATACAATTTTTAAAAATCAAGCCTTTCTATAATAAGACCTTGCACATAGCTATTAAATGTCACCTAGCTTGCGACCGAAGAATATTGTAATCCCTGTTTTTATTAGCATAAAAGATTCTGAAGGTCGCCTATGCTTCGTTCATAAGACACCTATTGTATATTTTTCAACTGAGATTCAAAGTATTGAAGTAAAGGTTACATTCTAGGCTGTGCCGTTCTAAGATCACTTTTGAAAAGTCTCTCTATTATTAATAATTCATAATGATACCTGTATGTGGTGGAGCCCAAGGGAAATTATTATTACAAGTCTAAATAAAATGTAAAAGAACCCTGTGCATTTCTTTTCAGCACTGCTGAATACAAAAGGGCACGGTCTGTAGGATACTGATTCATTATTTTGTTCTGCTGCATGTAGAACAGAATGTTTAGCCTTTTGTGCTCAGTTTTAAACAATACACAGCTTTAGCTCCTCCACGCGGCAACTATGGATGATGTTATGCAGGTAAATGTCATGTGACTTCTTGCTAAGATTATACTAGAGGCAAAGTATTAACCCTAACCCCTGTTCAGCATGTACACTCCATCCCTATATATATATATATAGGGATGGGGTGTACGTGCTGAACAATAATTTAGAGGCTTTAGGACCCTGGGGGTAGAGAATGTGCAGTCCATCTTGGTGGAGGAATCTGAACTTCACCATCTTGGTAAAGGTGTTTAATGACCCAGTCAGAGTAATGAGGATAAGCTTTGCCTGATCAGGGTGTCTTTAAAAACCTACGGGTGTTTAGTTAGGACCTGAAAAAGGGTTAGGTTTTTGATTTGTTTATTTCTGTCTGAACTGTTTTTTTGGTTTGTAAATAACAAAGACACGCTACAGCGTTTTCAGTTTACCTGCTGTCTCCCGTGTCCTATTTAAAGAAGACAGTGTTTGTGAGGGCTGCCACCTTAATACGTACAATAAAAGGGGCACTTTGTCACGCACACTATATATACATATACATACATATATATATGGATAGATAGATAGACAGAGATAGATAGAGAGATAAGTTTGAAAGGAGGTATAACAGCAGTGTATAAAAAGGCTGTTCTCTATATGTGAAATTCTGAAGAGTATGGGATACACATCCACAGTGAACCAATCCAGTCCAAGCAGAGGGCAATTGCAGAACTCTACTGGACTGGATTTCAGTTCATCTTTAACCATAAAAGCATTAACAAGGCTTCACAATTGTGTAGCCTAATTATCAGGAGTGCAATCATTTGATTGTATAAAAGGTTGTTTATCAGCATTAACAACAACTCTCCAGACAACTAAAAAGTAACTGGATGTCATCTCTGCCTGCAATGTTTCAATTCTTCTCATTCAATCACATCATTGTGTTGCTGTGAACAAGTGAGAAAAGCAGGTGGTCCCTGCGATAAACGAACCCCAGGCTGCAGGGAAAACACACACACACACACACACAGAGATCTTGTTTCTCTAAAGGTCATATTTTCATATATCATGATATTTTCATTGAGAATAAGTCACGTTGGGTTTGACCTTGATAACAGTGCCTCAGAGGTTTAGTGACAACCATTCTGTATCAATGAGCAGCTGAAATTGGAAGCACCCTGGCCTGCAATACCAGTGTGTTTGATAGCAGACAGATAGGCTGTGCCTTACAAGAGCCTCAGTAAAAATGATTGAATGTATCTGGAGCTCTAAGTGAATTGGATCACAGCCCAATGACATCAGATCCCCAGGCCCCAGGATGGAGCAGGCTAACTGCTGCCCGGCGCGACAGACACACTTAACAGAGCATGACATGGGCTAAATAATCCAGGCAGACAGGGCAAGTTTTTGTTGCGATTTGTCTTCACTTTTTTTTTTTTTTAAATTATTATTAAAATATACAGTACTGTGCAAAAGTTTTAGGCAGGTGTGAAAAAATGCTGTAAAGTAAGAATGCTTTCAAAATAGACATGTTAATAGATTATATTTATCAATTAACTAAATGCAAAGTGAGTGAACAGAAGAAAAATCTAAATCAAATCAATATTTGGTGTGACCACCCTTTGCCTTCAAAACAGCATCAAGCATCAATTCTTCTAGGTACACTTGCACACAGTTTATGAAGGAACTTCGGCAGGTAGGTTGGCCCAAACATCTTGGAGAACTAACCACAGTTCTTCTGTGGATTTAGGCAGCCTCAGTTGCTTCTCTCTCTTCATGTAATCCCAGACAGACTCGATGATATTGAGATCAGGGCTCTGTGGGGGCCATACCATCACTTCCAGGACTCCTTGTTCTTCTTTACGCTGAAGATAGTTCTTAATGACTTTCGCTGTATGTTTGGGGTCGTTGTCATGCTGCAGAATAAATTTGGGGCCAATCAGATGCCTCCCTGATGGTATTGCATGATGGATAAGTATCTGCCTGTACTTCTCAGCATTGAGGAGACCATTAATTCTGACCAAATCCCCAACTCCATTTGCAGAAATGCAGCCCCAAACTTGCAAGGAACCTCCACCATGCTTCACTGTTGCCTGCAGACACTCATTCGTGTACCGCTCTCCAGCCCTTCGGTGAACAAACTGCCTTCTGCTACAGCCAAATATTTCAAATTTTGACTCATCAGTCCAGAGCACCTGCTGCCATTTTCTGCACCCCAGTTCCTGTGTTTCGTTGCATAGTTGAGTCGCTTGGCCTTGTTTCCACGTCGGTGGTATGGCTTTTGGCCATAAGTCTTCCATGAAGGCCACTTCTGACCAGACTTCTCCGGACAGTAGATGGGTGTACCAGGGTCCCACTGTTTTCTGCCAGTTCTGAGCTGATGGCACTGCTGGGCATCTTCCGATTGCGAAGGGAAGTAAGCATGATGTGTCTTTCATCTGCTGCAGTAAGTTTCCTTGGCCGACCACTGCGTCACGGTCCTCAACGTTGCCCGTTTCTTTGTGCTTCTTCAAAGAGCTTGGACAGCACATCTGAAACCCCTGTCTGCCTTGAAATTTCTGCCTGGGAGAGACCTTGCTGATGCAGTATAACTACCTTGTGTCTTGTTGCTGTGCTCAGTCTTGCCATGGTGTATGACTTTTGACAGTAAACTGTCTTCAGCAACCTCACCTTGTTAGCTGAGTTTGGCTGTTCCTCACGCAGTTTTATTCCTCCTACACAGCTGTTTCTGTTTCAGTTAATGATTGTGTTTCAACCTACATATTGAATTGATGATCATTAGCACCTGTTTGGTATAATTGTTTAATCATACACCTGACTATCTGCCTACAAAATCCCTGACTGTGCAAGTGTACCTAGAAGAATTGATGCTGTTTTGAAGGCAAGGGTTGTCACACAAATATGGATTTGATTTAGATTTTTCTTCTGTTCACTCACTTTGCATTTAGTTAATTGATAAATATAATCTATTAACATGTCTTTTTGAAAGCATTCTTACTTTACAGCATTTTTCACACCTGCCTAAAACTTTGCACAGTACTGTATATAGTCAGTCATTTTACTCATAGATTGTATTACTTTTATTGAGCTAAAGATCAGAAGGAATAATACAGAGGGCAGCACAATGGATCTTCCCACTGTTTGGATCACTTAAATAAAACCATTATTTTGGTTATTAAATCACATTTTTTTTCTACCAGTACATGGTCTCATGCTGGAACTGTGCAACCCACCAGAATAGTCCAATTTTACATGTTTACAGAAACTGCTAGAAAAGTGCTTTTAAATACTAAAATTTAGTAAGGCATAGTGCTTTTGACCACTTATTTATCATATAATGGTAAATATTAATTAGACTAATTATCAAGCTAGTGACATTGTGATCAGTAATCAGTTGAAAAGAGGCACAGATTTATGTGACTAAAAACTGCACAACTGACAGTAAAGATGATATAACCCACATGGAAATAAAAGATATAGTCAAACTATTTCTTTTTTGTTAAATAAGGATTTTTATGTATTAGCAGTAAAACGAAGCCACCAGAAAGGTCCTCTGGCAGTCATTTCCACCAAAACTGTGCTTAAGATCTGTGCCCTAATTGTTAGGGCCACAAATGACAATGCCCTTTACAAGCTTGCTTTGTTAAGTTGTTGTTTTCCTCATTGCTCTCAGAAAGCCCATGTCCTATCCATCAGAGCTAATAGAACACTGCCCATGCTCCGGGAATATAGAGTATGTCAATTACAGCACATTAACTCTCCGAACAACTGTGCAATATAATTAAAACTGTAGACTCATAATTTCAGAATGCATTAAGCTGAAATGATTTTGTCTGCATCAGACAGTTGCCATTCACTTTAAAACCAAGACCCCACTAAGAATAGAACTCTAATTGGTGTACAAAAGCCAATGTACTGTTTCAGTTCTGTGAAACAGCAGCACTCCCAGATTTTCCATGTTTATTTGTTATTGTAAACATTTTTCTTTTTCAATGTTCTTTTCAAATAACACAGCAGCAACAAAGGCATGTTTTCAAAACAGCTTTACATTTTCATATTTGGTGTTTCATCACCTGTTGATATAAAATGAGTGTTGAAATGATACTGTCTTGGTTGCACAAAACAGTTAACTGTCGAAGCTGAGCTTATAAGAACCAGCAACATTCCCTCCCTTTCTGTACAATAGCTTGGCCATGTCATCATGCTTTCCACCCTCCTCCTATTGCAGACCTGTAATTATTTACACCAGGTGTATTGCTTTCACACTTTTCCTCTGACTTTTACCTTGGACAAAAACAACAAGAGTAATCTGTCAGCCGTCACTTCAGTTTCTTTGTAAATGGATTGCCCTGGGTGTAATGTTACATCGATGGGCAGCACATGACAATGAAAGGGAAATAGAATTTAGCCAGTTAACAAAAGGCATTAGCAAGCCCAGCTCCATGCCCCCAGGTGAATGAACGGAATTGATTACAGAGTCCCCAGTGACAGGAGGGCTGTGGTGTATTGGAAATGTGAATGCGTCGTTAGTTGTGGTAAACAAATGACTACTGCGGTGGTCATTGAATATCTATGAATGGTGTCCAGCAAAAAAAAGGACTGTGGGATGCATTTTAGCAGTTAATAATGAGAGTCTTGTCATTTCAAAAGGTCTATTCTTAGAAGGCAATGTAGGTAGCAATTAGTTTCCAATGCAAAACCCGTCAGCACCCTCTAGTGTGGACCTCTGCTTTTTATTTGCAGCTTGGGAAAGATTAGCTTGGAAGCTTGAACCCGAACGTATTAGTTGTCAAGGATTTTAACCGCATCACGAAATCTCACCTAACAGTTAGAATCAAGGGCAAGAAGGCAAGTCAGACTCGCATGGTGGTCCTTTGAGCAGGTCATATGATCAAATCCCATTTGGGACACCATCATAAACAAGCCACTGTTCATTATTTTAGTTTTATGCCAATCTCATACCAATCCCATTTACTCTGTATTCTTGGAAGTTGTATTACAATGGGTATCCAACATCTTTAAAGGCAGACCTGAAACTAAAGCATGTAACGCTGTAAAAAAAAAAAAAATACAAAGAATTGGCAATCGAAATGTAATATTTTATATCCACAGGACTGTATGCGTATTTTAGATTACAATCATGACAAGACGGATATCAACATGGTTCTTCTCCACAAAACGAGGGAATGATGAACATGATTTCTCTAGAGATGTGTGAAACAGTTCAAAGAGCATGCACACTATTATTCCAGGCTAGCGACTGGAGGCATTCAAACACTACTTTAAAAGGCACTGGAAGAACCTTAAGGAAGCACGGGTCTGTGAAATCTCTGGTATGTAAACACCTTAGGCACCAGTTATACATTATTTGTAGTTGTTGTCATTTTGGAAAACAGGGCTTGCCATGACTGCATGGTTACTGTATACAACAGCAGTGTCTGCAAGACATTACTGCTGAAGCTGGGCAGACACTGGTGAATGGACTGAAAATCGAGTACAACACCGTCTCACTGCCTTAACAGAGGCATGGAACTGGAGTTAAAGTAGACCTGATTACAAAGCTCTCAAATAAAACCTCACAGCATCACTATGTAATATATAGAATGGAAATGATGTCCAGTAACAGCACAGTGGCCTCAGTATTTGCCTTTTCACACCAGTTCAGAATGTTTCCTTTTTGTACATTATAAAACCAGTAAGAAACATAGAATCAGGGAAGTGCTTCATATATTTCATAATAAATGTAGGGGTTGCCATTTGAATACTCAGTTAATCAAACATGCGAGGAAACAGCCTATTTACCCCTAATCGTGTGCTGTATATGTCACACGTCGTCTAATTTTCAGTCCAACTGTATAATGTGTTTTGAGTAAGATACTTTTAAAAAAAAAAAAAAAAGTCAAATCTGTTAATATCTTGGGAGTAAAAGCAAGGAATTAAACATTCGGTGGCTGAACATGTTGCTTATCTCATTGCTTTACGTGGATCCAAGTTCATTTTGCACCTGTCAATAATATCTTTATTTTCTTCTGTATTTCTGTATTTTTTCATTTTAACTTTTGCCTGCAGTCTAGCACTTGAAGGCAATATGTTGTACTTAATGTCTTGATGTGATTTTTGACTTCAACATTAAACCGAATGGTCCTGGACCATTCCAGATGCAAGCAATAACATCAAACCTCAGTATTCAGAAAACATTCCCTATTAGGCTTTTTAAAATACCTGGGCATGTTTCTAAAAAATAAGAAAATAGTTCAATTAAAACTCCTAAATAGGTATAAGGTTATACACGATTTAATAAAAAGCATGACACTCAGTGGTCAGTGACTAGAAAATAATTTTTGTATTGGAAATAGTGAGATTATATCAGATTTTTTTTTTTAAATTAAGAAATATTCAAATACATTCTATGTCTCTTTCCAGTATGTAATAACTAAATATAATTTTGCATTACCATTTCTTGTTGAATTTCTTTTTTATAAATTGTAAGCGGTAAACTTGGGTACAGTATATGGCTTTGTTACAGCAGGTCACATGCAGTGTCTTTGAAAGTCCAGGGCTATAACTCTGCTATGCAATGTTTAATCAAAGCCTTCAGCCGGAGACCTTAGCAAGGAGATATCCAGTACTATGGGAAATAATTCCCTTTTAACAAAGTCCATCACAAGTAGAAATCAGATTCTCTTCGACAATTAACTGTGATTTCCTACTGTGCAGTCCAGCATGAAAACTTCTACATGTTTTCTTAAGACTTGTTGCAGTATGTTACGCAAGAGTCAACAGCTCAAGGAGGCAATGTGGTCCAGTGGTTAAAGTCCAGGGCTTGTAACCAGAATTCACTGGTTCAAATCCCACCTCTACCACTGACTGACTCACTGTGTGACCCTGAGCAAGTCACTTAACCTCCTTGTGCCTGCGGACGAGATGTTAAATCAATGTCCTTTTGTAAGTGACTCTGCATATAATGCAGTTCACAGCCTACCTCTGTAAAGCGCTTTGTGATGGTGGTCCACTATGAAAGGTGGACAGCAGTTGCAATTTCTAAGGGATGAAGTGGCAAGCACATGGTTTTTATTATCTATTACACAGGCACGAACAAATTCCTGTTTTGAAGAAGACACGGTCATGTCTGGTTTTTTTGCTAGTCATAAAATGCATCTTTACAGTTTCAAAGTGGAAAACAATTACTCAGATAAAGACATACAATTAAGGTAATAACCCATTTATTTAATGGCACATTTTGCAAACTAAAAATGTATTTTCACTCTTCTCAATCTGCAAAAAATTAAAAAAGGAGAACAACATTTTACAAGCAAGGAATGCAATTTGTTCAACTGACTCAAAACAAATACTACAGTCTCCAAGTTAGGAACATTTGTTTTTCTCACAAATATTATTTCTTTTGGAATAAGTACACATATTACAAAATATACAATTATTGAACTTCTTTGTAAACACTCAGTCAATCACGAGACCTCTAAATAGCAGTAAAATCACTGTGGACATTAATTTACTTTAGCATTACACAATCTACATACATGAAAATATTTCTGCTTTATTATATACATTTTTGTTGCTGTTAAACATGATGATGGGACATATTAAATAGCATGTTTATCTATGAGGCTTATGAATATTTTTTAAAGCCACTTTTAAAACCTCTGGTTGTTCTATATTTATAAAGCATGTTTAACTTTCTATACGTCTTCGACAAGGCTAACCAAAATATAACAGAATTTGTTAAAACAGTGCAGGGCATACCAGTTGAAATTGCCTTGAGAGCCCAATTAGTCAGATGTGTAACAATGTAGCAATGTCTGAAGTTAAACACCTGATAAACATGCTTTATGAATACGACCCGATCATTTTTATTCCATAAAATTCCTAACATCTGCTGAAGAGTAAGCAATCAAACATGCTTTCCAGTCATCAATTTGTCGATTTACTAAGACGCCGGGTAAAAATTATATTTGATGAATGAAATATATATATAACATATTTCCACAAAATATATTACTATAAATGGTTAAAATGAGGCTTTTGTGTGAACATCAGTTACTTCAAATGTAAGATAGTACACTTGCGTGTGCTGGGATAGTTAATTTAGTAAGGCAAAATGGTGATCTTATCTGTGAGTTCAAGGTACACCCTCTTATCCTTTTTAAAACTTTGTTCAAATTGTTACTTTCATACAGAGTAGCATTAAGATACCCTCCACCATTCTATTCCAAAAAATATATTGACAACAAAATGCCATTACATCAAGTTGCAGTCATTGTTATGTGTTCACGATCGCATCCAAACCCCTGGGGATTACTTTAACTTCCACAACTGTGTTGAATCACTTCTACTGAAATACACTTCTTTCCCTTATTCTGTAAAAGACAGAAGTCCAATTTGGAAGCCTGTTCAAAGTTTGCCCCCAAATACATGTAATATAAAACTGATGCACCAAGAAACTACTTAGTTGCAGTGGGAAGAAACAGTTCAACCATGATTTTGAGGCACAAAACTCAGACAAACTTCAAAATCAGGACTGGAGACTTACAACTGCAGGAGATCGTTATTTATTGGATTGAAAAGGAGGCCGAAAACCCATCATTTCTGCCAATCAGTGCAAACAACTTTATAGTTCACACAAAAAAAATTGTGATTTTCTGTTCCCAATGACATACAAGTTTTCATATTTATTTGAAATTTGACTGCACAAAACAACCCCATGCTAATACTGGAGCACGCTCAGGAGGTATCATAGTGGTTTCAGCAGAATGTGCTCATGTTAAAAAAAAAAAAAACTAAAATGGCAGTCTTTGCAACTTATGAAAAATATGCAGTATTTGAGGAAAAAACAAACAAACATAGGGACCATCTGGCCAAGTAGATGTAAAGCCCACCGATGCATGAGGAAGCGAAGCAGAGATTACACGTAATTAAGAGACGAAATAAATCTTAGGTAAATCTGTAAATAAAAGATGAAT
This sequence comes from Acipenser oxyrinchus oxyrinchus, assembly GCA_030684275.1. Taxonomy (NCBI): domain Eukaryota; kingdom Metazoa; phylum Chordata; class Actinopteri; order Acipenseriformes; family Acipenseridae; genus Acipenser; species Acipenser oxyrinchus. The sequence goes on from JAGXEW010000061.1 coordinate 621,566, forward strand.
ATAACAAATGAAAAAATAAATACAAAATACATTTTAAAGAAATGGCTCACGGCCCAATAGATTGTGTTGAGATTGCAGGGTTTCAACCCCCATCCCATCCCGTTTTAATATTATGAAATACTAAAGCATGAATTACCCCTTCTTTCTGAAAACATTAGGCATTTATAGTTGCAACCAAAACAAATGCATACTTTTTTTGATCCTAAAAGATAACCATTTATTGTAATTATGGAGGACAAAATAAGTGAACTCAGTACAATCTGAATGCAAACACTGCCAATAACTGTGACTCAAACTACAAAGATGCATTTATTTAAAAAAAAAAAATTAAATAAAAAAAAGGATCCCTTTTAAAGGGGTGATGAAAAAGCCATATATTCTGGTAAATTGTTTTAATATATCCAATTTTCCTCCCTATCACTTGGTTGACATGTTAAACAATTAAGGCTACATTAGCTGCACGGTACTTACACACAAGGGAGGTCATTATTATACATGTGAAAATATTAAAGCCAATCCAATATTTTAGTTCAAACCCCCATCTGGTTTTTTCTGATTAATAAAGAACAAAATACTACTTGGTTGCAGGTCACTTTTTAAATGTCATGTTTTTAGGGGTTTTGGCATCTATTTATATGTGCCATCAAATTACCTTTTAAAATGCCTAATGGAGGTAATGAACTATAATTGTACAGTTGTGAGTTACAGCATTAGATTGTCAGTTTCAAAAAAAAGTTTTTACGCTGAAAAGGTTACAACGAATAAGAAAACAAATCTCCAGGAGCAAAGTAGTTTACAAGCAACAAATATTTATCCTGTGTATTAAGCTCCACCTCTAGAAAGCTGCTACAAAGACCTTGATCATAGAATACTTCCAATGTTTAATATTCCCTTAAGAAAAATCTTTCAAGGTCAACAATTTACATCACAGTTTTGCAACAATGTATTTCAGCAACATTAAAGAGAAAAGAGGGGAAAATAAGCTGCAGATGTTTTCTTCAGTAAATGTAAAATATAGCTTTAAATCAGTGGACATTGTTGGTTTAAAAAAAAAAAATGCTCAGCAAAAGCATTCACATGTAATAGCAGCAACCTTGGTCAATCAAGTTCCCTGCGATAAGAAAGGTAACAGCTGGAAGTTACTGTAACTTTATACAATTCCACATTCTAAGTGAAACAATAATGATAATGTTCTATCCCGGCATGTGATCATGGAGAATAAAGCACTGGACTAAAAATGCAGGTTCCACAGGTAGGACATTCTGCTTCAGCACTTCGGTACATGATTCTATGAAATGAGCTTTACTGGGGTTTAAGAATATTCCGGGCTCATTTCACCCACTATAGAACATTCAGCTTAATTTGAGACATATGGCACCCAAAACCAAACTGCAGAAACATCGGTGCCAAATAAAACACCCTTTACATGTACATCAATCTTTCACAACTTGGAAATTGTTCCCTACTGTCACTTGAACCCCTGTGTGTCATAAAGCTGTTTAGTTCCATTGAATTAAATAAAACAAAGAATTAGTGTCATTGTGACAACGCTTCATAAATCACAGTGAAGGGGAATGTCTCAGGATCCTTGTTATCACATTCCAGTCCCAACTAATATTTTAAATTGCTTGTGAGGCATTCTGAGTTTCTAGTGTTGATTTAGTTTCTAGGTGAGGGAATACCCCATATTCTACTGGAATGGACCTAACACTGGGGAACAAGGGAGAACCAGGTTCATGTGCCTGATAAGCCAGTCATGGGGTAAAAAGCAACATATGAAATTAACCATCCTTTTAATTTAACTGCAGGGTGGGGACAGTCACTGAAAAATTATTTTGGAAAACACTTTTTAAAAACATTAAAAGATAAAAGATGTAAATGAGTCATAATGTTTGTTTCCCGTTTGATTTACAAAGGTCTGCCATGCTCTTACGTTTAAATTTACCCGTTTCTGTAAAAAAAAAAAAGTTACACATCACCAGTTAGACTACTAATAATATTCACTGAACAAATATTTGTTGCACCCCAGAAAACCAGAAAAAAGCAGACAGTGCTTATACCTTTTACTTAAACCAACTCAAGCTCCATTAAATACAGGTATTTTTGTAAAAATAAATTGCACATTACAAAAAATAAAATCATACAACACAATGCTGAAGTCCAATTATTACAGTAAAGAATTCTATTGAATTAAAAAAAAGTGTTTGTGGAAAAACAAATCTTCAGTTCCTGGGCGATTGCTGCTGTAGATGTTTTTGTATCTCTTCCTCCCATCACATATTCCCTTCTTAAAATAAAAGCTCTGAGGATTGACGGTAAAGAAAGACTGATGAATGGTGCTCTTGGTTCACGGGTGTCTGTAAACTCTGATAAGCAGGCAGTTTTACCACGCATCGTCGGCTGCTGCACAGTCCTTTACAAAGAAAGGAGGAAGAACCCTTTAAAGTCTGGAGTGTCCACGTGTGCAGCAATTTCTGGATATCCCAGACTGAAAAGGGTTAAGAAAGCTTGATAACTACATGAGGGTGTGAAAACTGTAAGCTCATGGACAATGCAGCTACTAATTAACAACATTTGAAGGGATGGCAGTTGGTTTGTAGCTAAAGACTAACAGATGTCCCGTTTAACAATTATTAAAGTCGAGAGATGATGATGTATGACACTGTGCCTATTGAAACAAAAAAAACAACTTTATTATCAAAATCTCTTTAGTGTGAAAATCAGAACACTTTTACTATTTGGTTATATATTTAAGTACATCTTTGCTTAATAAAAACAATCCACCAATGTTCTTTTCCAAAAAGCTGTTCATTGCCCTGCATGGAAACCTTTGGTCTTATACAGCATGCCTTGCCTGATTTATATCTGTGGATTGGTAACATTTTAATGTTTGGCTACTAGTGATTTAAAAGACATTACATACAAAGTTGCCTTTATAAAATGAACCAGTGTTCAGTTTTTGCAAAATTGACACTTTTCTTTAAGCAACCAGCACTTAGCTACCCACACTTTAGATCATTTAAAAATGCAATTGGAACTTTGTCTGATTTAATGCAGATGGGTAACATTACATTATGTGACAAGGCATGATCACACCAAGAAAATGTTTATGTTCAAAACAATATAAACAAAACCAAAACACCTAGAAGCACAGCATTACATGAAACTAACATGTTTCTGATTTGTTTTCCTTTTAAACTGCAAATATTTGTTAAAGTTACCTATAACCTTAAGGTTGAAAATAATGATAAACTTGCTTAGTTAAGAACATAATACAAAAAAGACTCTTTCTGATCACCCTATGACTACAGAATCTGCTTTTAATTGTTACAAAAAGCAGAACAATACTCCTTCCCCATCAAATAAAAGAAAAATCATTAAATAAATACCACAGTACTTTGTCAATGATAAGCTAAATAAATTTAAATACTAGTATATACTTACAGTATCATCACTCCTGTAGGGATTCAGTCTGTTATAAACTGCTTCAATGACACTCCGTCTAAACAAAAAATACAAATCAGTAAGGATTAATTACTACAACATTAATGTGTATAGCTACCTTCTCTCTAAGCAGATGCTTAATGAGAACACATTATTTCAGGTATCTCTTCTCTCTCCCCATCCATCAAAAATGGTTTCCTTAAAATGTACATTTTATTAGTTTAACAAGACAACATACATAATTTGCTGTTTTTTTTGTAAAGTTTTATCAACCAGACATTACTTTTATTATGTTTGCTAAGATTTTTTCTTCTTTTCTGCAGTCTGTCTCCTCCCCAATATTGGTATCAAACCCATCAGGACTGGAATCAAAACGTGGATTGTAGTTTGTTTTGATGATCATGTAAAACTACCTCTTAAATAAATAATACTGTTGCCAACTTTTGAGGAAAGCTGCTAATGCATGCCAAAATCCATGCAGAATCACAAACCTTATAATAAGATAGATTCAGAATATTAACTAACATGCCTTTCATTTGTCTGTGATTTAGTTATGGCTGAATCCAATAGGTATGATTGCTTAGTAAAACACCCTTGCATGCAAGACAGGAATAGCGAGCCCCATTTTACTTAATATGTTAGAAAGCATAGTAATAATGACAATCATTACTTGTGACTGGCCAGCTCAAGTCATTTGTGTCAAAAGAAGGTTTAGTAAATCACCCATAGTGCACTCACTTGCTTGCCAGTTCCCCTGGCGGGAGGTTTGGGATGCTCTCCGTTGCTAATGTACGCATCACATGGACTAAGTCTGGCACACCTTCGTCACCCTGCTTCTTAATGATCTCTGGGAATCAGAAGGACTTCTTGGTAAGTGGGTTGTCTGAATATATATATATTTTTATATAAATGTCAACAAGAGAATCTTCATACATTCCATCTGTATATTAGCACAGCTTAGTGCACTTTGATTAAACTCCCATAACAGCAGCAAAAATATATAAGATTTGAGGTCAATACGACAAAGTTATTTTACACCACAACCTAACCTAAATATGCAAATCTTTAGCTAAAAATATTTTTAAAAATATATCTGTTCAATCAATTTACATATAAGAAATGCTGTGCGCCTAGTTTATTTTGCCATTCAAGATTGTGTCCTGTTTTACAGTGTTGAATTGAATTTGAACCTTTATTATAGGTTTTTATTTTAGGACTCCCTTATCTTAAACAATTTGAAATTAAAGGTTAATATTGAACGTTGCACCTTTTTGTTTCAATAACTTGAAAACATAATAGATTGCAGAGTCTAAAACTACCTATTCTTTAAATAAAAAGTCAAAGATCTCGGACTCAGTGGTAAATATCTTTATTAGAATCATCGGTAACATCTAAAATAACAACATCACAGTTATTCTCTAAATTCTTCTAATGCTAAAGTTCTATTATACAAAAATAAATAACTCTACTTAAAACTAATCCCATATATAAATACTAGACTGCTGAACACAACGTAAACTCTTTAGAAAGTGAAGCTATAAAACAATTACCATTTCAAAGACAATCTATCATATCTATCACAGACATACTGAATCTGTAGGTACAGATACGGGAATGATAGCCCCTTCACTGGCTTAAGTTCTTGTGGGAAAATTTTGCTTTCATTTTTTTCATTGAAAATTGATATTGTTTAGCTTTATTATTAATTTTCTTAATACACATAAAGTTGTTTACACAGTTTAAGATTATTATAGCTCTGTATTTGAACATGTAAAGTTTAGGATTTGGCATGACAACAGATAAAATGGAGACTTAAAACATATGCAATAAAATAGCCTTGAATGCCTACATACTGCTTACACTTTACTATATACATTCAAAAGGTAGTATGAGATACTATATTTTTGTGACATTACTGTCGAATTACATGTAAACGATTTTTTTAATTTATGGGAATAAAAGTAGCAGTTAAAAGCACTCCAACTAAAATTAATTTTCAAATAAATTTAAGGTCCTTGCTTTTGCCAGTGAAGAGGTTAATTTAAAAAAATTAAATCATGTTTAGCACTGAAACAGTATAAAATCAGCAGGTAACTTTATGAACAGGAGTACCAGAACATGTTGTACCTCTTTCTACATATTTTAGACTCTCAGAACAGAAGCAAGTTAAGCACTTTTGGTAGAAAACTATTCAAGTTCTTGCAGGAACTCAATCAGCTTCCCATGAAAAGTGACCACTTGTATATGAACTTGAACAGCTGCCTAGTGCGAGTGAATCTATGAAGTACAGTATTAACATGTCTGAGGATCTGACCTTTTGAAGGGGTGTCTTTTGATAGGGTTGTCAAAAAATGCATTAAATGACTAAATGACTAACTGCAAACAAATATGGTCCTGCCCACTAACATTTGGTCCAATTTTTTATTAACTTAACCTTTTCTTTCATTCAAAACAAAATGCAGTATTACATTGTCAGTTTATAAATCAGCTATACGACTTACTGCAAGTGCTATAAAATTACCTGCTGTAACACATAATTGTATGGATTTATACTATTATAATTTTCCATCGATGCTAAAATTCTCTCTTAATTTAGAATGGTCATATATGCTAGAATTGTTTGTTATTTTAATAAGTAGAGCATATTATATACTATCTATTTCAAGTTCTTATATTAAAACTGAAAAGAGCTATCTTTGGACTATGCGATAATTAACTTATAGTTCCTTGCATAAAATCAAAGTTACTGGCAAATTTTCATACACTTCACATTCATAATGCTGAAATAGCAAGGACAAGCAAAGGCATCTCTTAATACCAACACAGGCAATGGCACATCACTGAAGCAAACCTAAACAAAACTGCAAGTTCATATGACTGACATTGACCTCTCTAAAAACACAAAAATATATTACTTAAATACTACTTTGTCTTTGGAATAATAACTGGAATTGTAATGTCTAATTATTTTCAGTTTTAAATTATTTCCTATAATAAGAATAAACGCCTCACTTGTACCCTAAAACAATAAATTTTTCACTGTACATTTAAATAACTACAATGCTTCAATTAAGTGCAAGAGATTTAGAAGTTGTTTTTTTTTTTTAAAACACATGCTAACATGGGTTGATATGAACACAAAGCACAGTGCTGATGGATTTACAGAGTAATGATAAGTTTACAGTGCTTTACCCCAATACATTGTATATGTACATTAATGTACATACAAAACTCAGAATTCTATGGCACTGCACTTTTGACCTCTTTACTGTCAGTGTTCCCTTGGTATAGCAGCTTTTTAAACAGTAATATACTAATGTCAGTTTTGTTTAATGTTTGTTAAACAAAATTGCCGGTATTAACCCTCCAGGAAAAATGTAACTGAACTACTATTTATCCTGTGTGAACATGTAGGAGTAATACATTTTAGAAATATATATATTTTCAAGTGAGCAGGTTTTACAGAAGCATTTCAGCAGGACCGAAATGGCGTGCATTGGTAAAATAATATTTTTCTTCAGTTTTTTTTTTTTAACATAGCTTTACGAAATGTTGAACCACATTGGTCTTTACACAATGCTTATATTATAAATTATTACTTTTTGAAAAATAATAAACACCTACCATTTTCAGAAATAACCAATTAACTATAAACTACCTCATGATATAATCTGATTGGCAATTGTAGCTGCCTAACGTAAGCTTAATATACTTGGCTGTATGTTTTAATTTAACTATTTATTAGCCTTTTAGATGCTCCACCTTCTACTCTGCTCTCCAAGTACTTATCCAGCTCCGCTTCTCTCTTCACTGCTTCTGGTGATACCTTGGGTGCACCTGGGAAACAGATCAGTACAACACTCATGTTGTCCCGGCTTCCCTGTTGGAAAAAAGAAACAAAAACAAAAACACACATGGTATAATCATCAATAAATCATTTATAACTAACTATTGCAAAGTAGTTATTTTAAGTGCAATTTATTACAATCTGTATTAAACAATAAAAAACAAAACTGGAAAATCTTGATTGTAGTGAATTAGTTAAGGGTCCTAGCACAGAACAGTACATGACAATTTACTGGTTTTGTTCTGTCAATTTAATTAATTGGATTGCTCTAAACAATTACATAATACTCAGAGACAGGTAAACAGGCCACACTCAGTAAGCATAATCAATGCCAGGTCTGTATTACTGTGTGGTGGTCACTCACACACACACACACACACACACTAGTGACCTGTGGAGAGTGAACAAATAGGACCCCCTATCCCAGAAGACTAATTTGCATACCATCACCTGACACCAGTTTATGCAGAGGCATTGTTTCAATGCAGGATTTGGAGAATTATAACGGTTCACATACACATCTCTGAATTCATTGTTTGGAGCACTGTTATACAATGCTACACATCAACTGTTGATTCCTGGTACCTGTTTAGGTCAGATGGTCTTATTGCAGTTAGACCATTGGTGTGAGTTTGAACTACAGCAAAGGAAATGGTAAATAACCTGGAAGCATGAAATGCTGCTGGTGACCAAAATAAAAAAATATTTAAAATTTGTATATACAAGTATAAACATGATTAAAGTGTTAAACCTACCTTGTATAGGCAGGTGTCAACAATCTCATTGCAAACTTTCTCAAGGTCATCGGTGACTTCAAGCCTTGATCTAACAAAGTCACAGAGCTCTTCATTAGCCATGACATCCCAGATGCCATCACAAGCAAGGATTATAAACTGATCTTCAAGTTCGGACCTTTCAATTTCATAGACCTCTGGCTCTGGTGAGACAAGCTGTTCTGTTGGACCCTTTCCATGTACACATTTGTAATCAAAGTCCCCAGGGCCCTAGATACAGCCAATGACCCGTTGACACGCTGAATCATTACTGAGCCGCCTGCATTCTGGATGCGCTCTTTCTCAAGTGGGTTGCTGGGTTTATGATCTTGTGTAAAAAAATGGACTTTCCCACTTCTACTCAGCAAACCTCTCGAGTCACCGCAGTTAATGAAGTAGATGTGTTTAGGGGATATCATTACACCCACAGCTGTTGAGCCACTTCTGTCCACTCCGTGCTTCTTCTCCGAGATGGCTCGCATGTGTTCATCTATCTGCAGGAAGCCTGTTCAATTCCAGTCTTTACATTTTCCACAGCAGGCTCTTGGTCAGCACCCTTGAAATCTGGGTTGCTTGTGATGTGTTCTAGTAAATGCTCACAGCAGTATTTGGCAACTTGTGATCCTGCATGCCCATCATATACTGCAAAAAATGACCACTGGTCGAGTCCGTTGGGCAGACCGATTACAGCTGTGTGTGCATCCTCCATCTCCACTCTCCAGCCTTGCATGCTGCTGAGCCCATAGTGTAGACTATTTCCTGCTCCATGAGCATTATGTTTCTCCATCTTTGGTTTGTCCAAAAATGCTCCCATTTTTTTCTTTTTTGTGCTGCAAAAATAAAGACAAGAACTTAGATTGCTATTATTATTCACCAGTTTGCCCTACAACCACAACTTTTGTTTAACAGTACGTTAAACAAATTTATAAATGTAATTCCTGTGGGAAAATGCTAGTTTAACCTGTATAGTTGCTTCTTAGAGGTTAGTGATCAACAAACACTGCTTTGATGCATGTTGAGAATACAATATAAAATCAAAACAAAAATACAGATATCTATTTCAAAGACTCCATGTTAAAAAAGATCAGATGTATTTCGATTTTAATTTCTATTCAAAAGTCAAAACAAATAAATACTAGTAATAATACTAGGAAGACTAAGTAAATAAGCCCAACCGTCACTGAATAATAAACTATATACCTAACAAACCTACATTTCAAATGTTAGGGAATACACTAGTTAAGACATGCTAAAAATATAACTATTATGCATATTTTGTTTTCATATAATTTAAAACATTTTTGACCACTGGATTACAAATAAGTATGAAAAAGCTACATTTTGATAGCGACATCTTAACGTTCCCTAACTTGATAATGATAATGTTATTTACTTATATAGTACAATGATATTTATCTCATAACCATATAAAGGTTAATATAAAAGATAGATGGATTTTATTCAGTTACAAATAAGTTAAGAAAATATTTAGAATATTCAATTTTATAAAATCCTAACATAACCATTTTTGACAGCATATACACATATCCGATTGGTTTTGTTTTTAACTTTTTTTTAACAAATAAAAGCATTACAAATATTTGAAAAGAATGGATTGGGACTTTTTGTAATATATTAGAAGTTGCTGTTGATTCATTACAACAAATACACACACACACACACACACACTATATACTATATATATATATATATATATATATATATATATATATATATATATATATATATATATATATATATATATATATATATATATATATATATATATACACACACACACACACACAATGCTACGAACTTCTAAACAACAAATGTAATCTAACTATATCGTTGAAAGAGTATGACCGATAATACTTTGGGGTTTTGCACGAACACACTTTCATAGCAAGAAATACAGTGTCAAGTTCCTGACATTAACTACTTAAAAACACTGAATTTGTAATTACTGTTAAAAGTTATCTAAATGCCTGTTATGTGATCGCTAAAACCATACATTTAATGATAGTATTGCTCTTATAGAAGCTAGAGCGGGAACCATTTCTTTAAATGCACCTGGGCTTCCTTAGGAAATAAATACGATTGTTTCGGTAAACAGAGAGCCCAAATTCAAACTTGTGTTGTTGTTAAGCTGTCACGGGCCCGTTTCCGACAACGAGGCTGGACTTGTACCACTTGCCAATCTGCGTTTTGCTTTTTTTTCCTATTCCACAGAACTGTTAAAAACACACACACCGTTTGCTAAGAGGAACTTGTTTCTGTGGATTTATCTAACCGTCCCACCATGCTTCAATTATATCTGTACCTTTTCCCAATCGCAAATAAACACCGATCCCGCAGTAGGCCCCAGACCTGTGGTCCCCGAGGCCTGTGCGCCCTCTGTTATTTTTATTCCACGGCCTAACCCTGCACCTCCCCTCTCCCTCTCCCGTACTCGTCTCAGCTCAAAGCTAGCGAGCGCTTCCCAACTTACCCGATTCCAATCCCAGTAGTTTTGAAAAATAAAAAAGCAGCAACAGGAAGGGCTATCGGGAGACCGACACACCGAGAGAGACAGAGAGAGCTATGGTAAGGGGAAACCGCCTTTCACTGCATTCAGATTGAAAAGAGAGCAGCTCTCTGTTCTGGGGAAACCAGGGATGCATTACTTAAAACTAAAAGAATACAAAACAATTTTTTTAAAAAACATTAGTATTTTCTTGCCAGGGTTGTGTTTTTTTGTCAAGAAAACCCTAAAGTGAAAGCGCTTGCCAAATTGCCCTTAGACAGCCTGAAGCCAACCACCGAATAACGACAACTGAGAGACCCGGATGTACATAGCAGGTTGCGTGCTGAAGAGAAATGACATCATCATAACCGTGCAGAGAGAAAACTCTGTTGTTTTTCCTGGGGTTGTGCTTGGAGCGATGAATCACATTTAAACTGTGATGCCCCAAGTGTTAGGCAATGTAGTATATATACATATATAAAAAATTAAAAAACATGCGGTTCAAATTCAATCTTTTTATTTATTTATTTATTTTTAATTCATCTGATTTTAAGTTTGAATACATTTAGGTTAACCAAAAGACAGTCGTTGTGTTTTGCTAGTTTAAGTGTGAATAATAATCTGCGATACCTGTTTCTGCAAAGGGACTGAGATCTTATTATTACAGTGATTATTACCGTCATGATTTCTATCATTTTAAAACCTTTTAAGGCCCGTTTAAGGCTTTTGTCCTGTCATCAGTAAAACAATGTTACTACATTTAAGAGCGTGTTCTCCCTTTTAAACCTCATTTTATTAAATGAAAATGATCCCGTTTAAAGATGCACTACTGTAGGAGGTTATATAACAGCATGAAAGACAGAAACAAACCATGGACTTTTACAGAGCTAACAATTTCAATGTAGGCGTATAGGGTTCTTTACCAGCCCAATGAATTCAATTATAAATCACCTAAGTAACTATTAAATCCAGACACAAAAAGGAATTTTCTGTCAACGTGGTTAATTAATTTATTACTCTGACTTATCTTGCTGAGGGTGCACAGAAGAGCTCACTAGGCAAAGTCCTTTTAAAACTTATTTTGCTGAGGATGCAAAGAAGAGATCACTATAGGCAAAGTCCTTTTTATCACTGTACACCATTTCTAAGAGTACACATTTTTATCACATACCCAATTCTGTTGCCTGTGATTGGGAACTAAGAAAAAGGCAAAGCTGTAGTTGAAAGTTACAGTATATTTAAGCAGAAAGACCTGGCACAGAAGGCAAATAACATGTGATTCGACTGCTGTAACCCGCAATGTGTGTCTGCCTGAAATAGTTCAATATGTTGAGCTTTGGGATCTAAAGACATAGCGACAAAAATCTAAACATTAGCGTCACTTACTCACTGTTGGGATAGAAAGTAAGAGACCAGAACACGTGTAAACGGGTATCAATGACCTAGTAAAGTATAAAACGTGTTTGATGTAACTACAGTTTAATTCCGTATCACTGATTATCTTTTTTCTAGGCGTATGGTACTCTTAATTGAAGCATACATTCGCTTCCTGACACACCAACATGGACAGAACAGATAAGCCGATTTCTGTTGCTGAAGCGGAACGCTTCCATATACTTCCGGGATGTTGCACTGTTGTGCAGAGTATCTTTCAGATTAGACGCACAAGAATATCAGGTAAGTCAAACTTGGAGTCGTGCTTTTTTAGGTAATACAAAAGTAGCGGTGGTCTTGTCATGTCATGTTTTGATTTTGTTGTTATCGACGCTGAACTTACCAGCCCATCCTAACTGTTTTACTGGGAGTTTCTGAAGAAAACGTATGCCGTTCAACTCATATTTTTGTTAACACATTTGCGCAAGGTTTGAAGGCCAGCAGATTGCATTATTATTATTATTACACAATAGTATGATGTGGGGGGAATGGTGGTATGACATTTAAATAACTTAATATCTGTATTATGTTGCATCTGTTTTACAGAATTCATAGCTTGATTAGATGGAGTTGGATCTCTTCTCCGTGCTGTGGTATATTATTTTGATTTACGTCGTCGTTCAGCTGGTGCGGTTCACCAGGGCTGATGCAGACTTCACATTGCTTTGGGCAGAGTCTTTCGGTAGCAAGCCCGGTGAGTGAACGTTTAAGTCTGTGGCCGTTGGCATGTATGCCCTAACCAGACACGGTTTTATTTGAATGAACTGAAATGCTGGACTGAAATGCTGGTGCTTTTGAAAATGTTCAAGTTGTTTATTCCTCTTACTGTATATATGATAATGTGTAAAAATACAACCCGTGCAGGTAGCATAGAAACATGGACCCTGTCAATGGCAAAGGCACCAATAACATTCATTCGTGTAATAAGCTTGCAAATGGCTGAATTGTTGTGATTTAACACAATGCCAATTTCAAATAAGATAACATCAGAAAGGGCAAGTTCATGTTTGAGGGACACAGTTCTCCAATGTAAAAGCAAATAAGTGTTTAAATTAAGCTCACAAGGAAAATGAGTTTGATGGTCCCCAGTTCACAATTCTACCCAGGACCAAATGGCTGGGAGTATTCAGGAGTGGATTGAGAGGGACAGGCAGAGCTATTGGAGGAAGTTGCCTTGGTCTTGTACCCTTATATATATATATATATATATATATATATATATATATATATATATATATATATATATATATATATATATATATATATATATATATATATATATATATATATATATATATATAGATAGATAGATAGATATACTGTCAAAGTTTTCTCCATAGTCGCCACTCAAAGGACATAAGATTGTATCAATCTGTCTACTTATAGAACCCTTTGCCATCTTTCTGTTCACATTTCCTTTTGTTATTCTCCCAACCAAGCAATTAAAAAAAAAAACTGTTTCTTTTTTATTTAAACATTTTATAGAGCGCAACAGACCACAAGTGGTTTCAGAGCACTGTACAAGACAATTACAGCATGATACGACTGCTATCAACTGATTTCTCCTTTTCACTATGTTTAATGAACAGCAGACAAGCTGTGTGGCAAAGTCGTGTGGATTACCGGGGCATCCAGCGGAATAGGGGAGGAGCTGGCTTATCAGCTGGCAAAAACCGGAGCTTCGCTCATCCTGTCTGCAAGAAGAGAGAACGAGCTTCACAGAGTAAAGCAGAACTGCATTGGTACGAATGTCATATTGAATTGTCTACTGATGTTGATACGATTCCTGTTGCATTGCACTTGTCTTCATCCTGGTTTCCAGAACCTAAACTCACAAGCAAATCCGTGTAACTGTAAAACCTGTAGAGTCTTCACCGCTGTTGTCAATGTGTAGTAAGTTTAAGACACGCAAAGTCGGCCGTTCCACTCCTGGTCTTTGTTCCAACCCTGTTCTAAATTGCTTAATTGAACCAATTAAACCTCCACCCCAGAACCTTGAGTAGTTAGTTATTGTTTTACATGTTAAACCTGGAGTGGAATGGCCCTCCAGGGCTGTGGGTGTACAACCCTGACCTAGATGCATGTTTTAATGGTCTTTAGTGGAGAAAATGTTGCTGGGAACCATGCTGATTTCAAACTTTAAAAAAAAAATATATATAAGTTTCAAGGATGTAATAAATAACAAGCAATATATGAATCGGAAACCGAACTACATGAATAATATGTGGGTAAGAAAATGATTGTATTTTGTACACCGTATTTGTTGTGAACAAATCTTTTCTTTGGATTAATGTTTAAATTTGAACACAAAACAGTCTGGGCTGAAATGCTTTGGCAACATGTTTGGGAAGAAAATCAAGGGATGTGTTCATTGCCGACGCTTGCAAAGTTACAACACTTAGTGACAGAGTGCATGGCTTTACTGCCCATTCATTTAATTTAATCCTTTTTTTCCCCGAAGCATGAGATAATAAATACAGCTTGCTGTTATAATTGGAAGGCCAAGTGTGAATGTTCCATCTCCTGCGATGAATTTAAGACACTGTTCTCCTTTTATTTAAAGAGCAGAGCAGGTTACAGGAAAAGGATATTCTTGTTCTTCCGCTTGACTTGACCGCAAGGGGCTCCCATGAAGCAATAACAAAAACGGCCATTGAGCACTTTGGCAAAGTAAGAGCGTTGATGATTATGAAATGGTTCTTCTTCTTTTTTTTTTTTTTTTTCCTTAAGAGTTCCTTCTTGTATTTCAAAGTCCACACAGCTATTTCATAAGGTTAACCATTTACACACTTGATTGATTAAGCTTAAAACGTGACAGAGGGCTGTTAGATTGGAGCATTTTCCATTGCTCCAGTATAGATACGACTCAAATGTCACCGTTTGAATGGACTTCCGAGAGGTGCCTTGAGTATGATTTTGAAATCAGGTGACTGAAAGTGGCACCCACATTTGAGGTCACGAAGAGTGTTTTTCCGTGGTGTGTCGTGGAATACAGAAGGCGACACGTGCACTCTGATTGGCCGAAAGATCCTGACGCCTATAATATGAGCTGAAATCACAACTGAGCGAAACTAGACATAAACTAGAGACTCAGGTGTTTTAAACTCGGTTCACTGTTTTATTGTGTTAAAGACATAATCAGTTCATCCTTATCAGGATGCTTTTTTGAATTCTTAAAAGTAGAATAAACAGGATGTACCAAATGTAACAATTCTCTCACCTTCATATCATTTCACCCTTTGAATATCAAGGACCACTTAATAATTTAATATGAAAGCCAGGCATTAATTGCTGCAGTGCGAGCCAGTAAATAAAAATAAAAATTAGCAATATAGCTATGACCTTAACACTGGGGATAATTATTACAAGTCTTGTGTCTGTACTGATCTTGTGTCTGTGCATCACGGCTCTAATCAAAAGGTGTGGCATGTGCCGATCTTTGGCCTGGGGTCTCCATTTCGATACAACTGAAAAGAAGCATGCTGGTAAAGAGAGCAGATGCTGAGTAACACACAGCTGCAGTCCTGGTGCAGGTCGTGAGTTTAGCTCATCCAGCTGTATTTAAAGCTGACATCCCTGCCGATTCTCCCTGTATCAGTTCCTCATGGACACACTGCTCTGGGCCACAGTGTCATACCATTAGAGAAAATTAGATTATTATCCCACTTTAGCGAGACATTCAGTGCTCTAGAGCAGAGAGCAGTGCTGGGAGGTACCGATCGCTGTGCTGTGAAGCAATTCCGCTGTTGAGTTTTTAAAAATATGGCCTGTGATTACATTAATTGAACAACTCTGCAATCTGTACTACTGTATCACATAGCATTGCATTGTATTTGAAAACTGGTTTTGCCATTGTGCATTGCATGCAGGAATTTACAGTATGTTTCTTCATAAATAGGTGCTTGAGCGGGCCCAAGGTTGATCAATTACTTCAGAGGCAGTCATTTCTAGAAGTGCTTTGTCTATTGGCACAAAGTGATGGTTAATGAGGTATTAATTTGCTTTGCAAATTTAAATTCTACACTTAATTGCTTGACAAGCTTTTCTGCACCTACTGGACTGTGTATATGAGTATCCATCATACTGTATGAGTGTGTAACGCAGTCTTGTCAATAACCTTTTTTGAGTGCCAGCAGTGCTGCCCAAAATGATTATGGCGGTTCAGCCAGCTTCAAGACAAACAGAATCCATACTTTTTTATTTTTCTACAGACTGTTTCTTTTCTTGCCGTTTTGTTTCCAGATCGATATCTTGTTGAATAATGGTGGCCGTTCCCAGCGATCCCTGTGCTTGGAAACTGGCCTCGATGTTTACCAGGCTTTAATGGAACTCAACTACCTGGGGACAGTCTCACTGGTAAAGTGTGTGCTGCCTCATCTGGTGGAGAGGAAGAGAGGGCAGATTGTGACCATCAGCAGCGTGGCCGGGTTGGCTGGAGTCCCTCTTGCTTCGGGGTATTCCGCTAGTAAACATGCCCTGCAGGTGAGGTAGCTCTGTGAGCTGGCTCTCTGGGCCACCTTTTCATGCTCATGTAGAACAATGTCACTTGCTGTTACATTCATGCATCTTATTGGGTCTTTTAAAGGGTCCTTTTGATTCCTTTTGCAGGGATTTTTCAACTCTCTCAGGCCTGAGCTGGCGGATTTTCCAGAAATCACAATCAGCAGTGTTTGTCCAGGTCCTGTCCAGTCACAGATTGTAAAAATGCTTTCACAGGAGGCTTGGGAAAGGTACAGTGCTTGGATTGTGTGGCGCTTTTGTGCGTTACTATTCTTCTACTTGTTTACCCAGCCCTCTTTATTGAGCCTCTGAATACCACTGTTTATGTCAGTAGCTGACCTCACCTGCTATCGACAAACATAATAGTATGACATGGTCAGGTGAAGATCCAAAACAAAAAAATAGCAGCTAGCTGGTGCTATGGACTAATTCACTAGCCTGTTGTTGCCTTTCATGTATAAAGGACTTGGTTGGAATCTATTAAATTAGCCTCCGGTGGGCCTAGTCAATTGTCAGTGTTTGCTTGAGCCCAGGACTGAATGGCTGAAGGTGTTTAGGTCAGGATTAAGGTGGACTCTGACACAGCGCACACAGTAGATGATAGCCAGTGAGATTAGGGTATATTTTATTGACCTAAACAATGGCTCCTCAGCAGCCTGTGAAATTAAGACATAACCCCCATTTTAACATGTTAAATGGTTGCTGTTACTGTGTGTTGATGTTTTGCACGGTACAGTAAAGGGCAGTCACAATTGTTTTGGTTTCCCAGGTTACCTTTAGATAAACAGAAAGGTGCTTTCAGGAATACTGTTACCTGGTTTCAAAGTTTACAGTTTAGTTCCCTGTTTATTAAACTTTCTTCTCTCCCCGTTATTTGAACTCCACTGTACCTTCACATCCCTTGGTTCATCCACAGCAGCACTGTGCTTGCTCCGAGGGGCTGTAGAGGACCTGTCTTCAGAACTACCTGTCCAGCACCTTTCAGGAGCACTGAAATAAGAAATCCTAGAACTTATCTCACCCTTTTTGAAGCAGGTGCAGAGGGATAGATAAAATACTTTTAAACAGCATGCAGAATACACAATAAACGTTAACAGTTCTTTCCTGCAACTTAGGAGGTCGTTGTTTTGGGGGGGAGGTTGTTTTTAAAGATTTTACATAATCCTGTATAATGCTCTCAAAAATCCAGCTTTGGCTCATACAGAAAAGGAATGAAGGTTGATCTAAATTCCAATTCTGGCTAGTTTTATATCATTATATTGCACTCTCTATATGCTCCTCTACTGCTGCATAATACATATAACATATTATAAACCTACCTGACATAAAAATGAAAATAAAAACGTTCTTCCTGTATTGGGGGCTTGTTTAGGCTGTGAATTCTGACGCAGATCAGTCTCACAAGATGTCTACGTCACGCCAAGGCCAGCCTCATTCTGGTTGGGATGGCTAACAATGTGAAGGAGATGTGGATATCGGAACAACCTTTCCTGCTATTCAGCTACATGTGGCAGTATACACCGACTTGGGCCTGGTGGATCACAGATCTATTGGGGAAAAGAAGAGTGAAAAACTTAAAAGCTGGAATGGTTTGTGTACAACTGAATTCTAGATTTTCACCCTGCAAAAGGTTTTAATACAAGAATGTGAAAAGCGAGTATTTGGAGGGGAGGGAAAGTATATTTTGCTCTCCCTTAACTGGAACCCAATTCTTCAGGGTATTTTGTCCCTCGTGCTGGATATAATCGGATCAAGAATGTATTCCATGAATCCAGTCTGTGGAGAAAAACATGGTATAAAAATGCATTGCGTGTCTTAACAGCTCTAGTGTCAGCAGAAATGGCCCTGGTATTTAGGACTATTACATGTACTTTATTTATACCAAAGATTACACCCATGTTATGCAACTGTATTTCTTAAAAATTTGGGCTCGGTTTTCTTTTGGCTCAGTTTGCTGTGTCTGCTCACAGTGATTCATTCAAGACTTTGACAGAGATACATTGTTAAAAACGTTCTGTCTATTTTTACTTCTGGTGTTACGAATGAAGACCTTGTGATTGGGTGTACAAAGTTGTGGATGTTATTAACCATTAGAGAGTCACTTTCATTGTGATTTCATATCCTCTTATCTTGTACCAATCATCACAAAGGCTAAAAAGCAGGTCTTTTAAAGCCTGGATTTGAAAAAGTCCAACTCACTTGTCACAAAGTAGAGGACTCATACGGTGTACAAGACAAGTATGTCCCTTGCTAGTATACATACTTTTTAAAAAAAAAACAGTGCACCCTCGCTATAAGGCTCTCGGATATAACGCTCCGACAGCATGTCCCCCAATTCCCTATACTGGTGATTCATGCAATATTTCTACAGTAAATACAGTACTGGTGGTGTTCAAACTGTAAACTTCTCAGTCTAACTTCTGTTTCTGTCGCTCCCCTTTGATACAATATCTGAACTGAAGAAAAGCTGTCCTGGCACTTAGTTTAAAAACTGCTAATTAAAATGATCCACGAGTGGGAATGTTACCTTTTTTTTACAGCGTTGATTACACAGTGCTTTATGCATGGTTAATTCACGGAAAGTTACATTTCTGCTTCACTATGTGTGCATTATAGAGAGGGATTTATTTTATATTGTATTTTAGTCAGATGTGTGTTATGTGTCCCACGACGCCCCCCACCCCGTTTATAACGCTCTTCGGTTATAACATTCATATTGTGTGTCCCCGCGACACGCGTTATAGCGAGGAGCACTATATATATATATAAAAGAATAAGGTTCACTACATTCTGTATTCATTCTTTTGAATTAATATATTTCTTTTTTTTTTTTGTTTACAGGACGCTGACTTCGCCTATTTCACAAAGGCAAAGACTTCCTGAAGCTGCTTTGTATAGATTTTTCTCTTACGAAATTCAGCCAAACTAAACTGTTGTGCTTCGTGATCATGAAAAGTTTAAATAAAGTGTTGAGTAACTTTCAAGGTTCTTTCCATGTTCATTTGGACAGACCATTGTATTATTTAATGGAAGGGCAATTCAGTGTTTTAGTTTTAATGGAATGGGTATGTTGCTACACCCCCACCCCAAGGGCGTTCAGTTCAGTGCAGATCTCGCTATGAAAGCAATCAAAGTGCAATACATAATGTCAGTCGTAATGCAACATTATTTAGTCTCTCAACCAGTGTTGGGAGGTTTTAAGTAACCTTATGTTTTTAAGAGCCTCTAACTACAATATCATGCCATCACATACATTTCACTATATCTATTTCACTATTTAATGGCCTTATTGCTGAGGATCAATTAAGTTTAACTAATTTGAGATGCCGAAATAAACAAAATAACAACGGCATACTGAATAAAGAAATATTGTCAAAGCAGTGTAGTACTGAATTGTTGTATAATGCAGCCTGCACTTGGTTTAAACAGGATGTTTTCATTGCAGTGTTTTTAGGAATATCCTTACATACTTTGTTAATTCATTCAACTTGCTTAGCTATTGATACCAACGGTAAAAGGAGGTATAGCAAGGGTCACACTATAGTAATACATTAGTGGGCACATTAGTGCCTGTACATTTCACGAAGAACACATTTACAAATTATGAAATACTTAACTTGGGTTTCGTGACATACAGTACCATTTTATAAAGCAAAACAAAATGAAAAACAAAAGTTTTGTTAAAAGAAAAGAGGGGTTGCCTAAGGAAATAACTAGGAATCCTGTAAAGGTAGCAACACATATAATTCTACAAACGATTAAACTATCTATGGTTTGTATATGCAAATGTATTTTTGTAAAGGTTAGTTTTGAAATCATTTTGTAGAGAACTTCTCTTCCTGGAAAGTCACACACTTTGGTGCTCAGCATGGAGATCTTGCTTACAAAATGAAAGTCAGGCCTAAATAAAATACAAAAAGGTTTTTGTTTTTTTCATTTGATACTGAGAACATTTCATTCTTTATGGGATAAAGCACACCACGGTCATAAATACTTCATTTCTTTGCCTTGTTCTTCCTAAAAATACCACTTGCCTGTCTGCAGAAGGGAATTCTATTGCCATGTAATAATTAATTAGTTAAGATGTTCAGTTGATGTGGATGTCTCGGGAACTTTTGGACAGACCATGAAAACAACAAAGCCCTGTTTTTACTTAATGGCAAGTCAATGTGATGTGTTCCATGGGGGGGATACGGCTAAACAACCAAAAGTATTTCATCTACTTCGAATGCATTTTTTCAACACTGATTTAACACTTGGTTATTGAAGCCACGTCAAATATTATTTTTGCTGAAACACATTCAGATTGGTCATTTAACCTTTAACTGAAAAACATACATTTCATTTTATATATTACACATTGTAATTACATGGAGTTACTGTTGATTTCTTGACTGGTTTCTTTTACAGATCCACTCTGACAAATGTACAGTTTTCAGTTAAATCAAGATGACGCCACAGAAATGTTTTGATAGTACAAAAAGCTTTTAAATAAGTGAGGGCTATGAAGCTCAACATATACATGTTACAGCAACTACCATTAACTGTATATATATATATATATATATATATATATATATATATATATATATATATATATATATATATATATGTTTTAAAACATGTACCATTTGATCAACAAATAGTACAGCAATTAAATGTATAAGTAAAATGTACATTTGGATAGTATTTAAGCTTTGATAACCCTGTAGTAAAAGACAGACCTAAATCACAAAGGCCTGTAAGCAGATGCAGGTACTTTAGGCCACATTCACAAAGTACTGACCCCAGTGCTAACTTTGCATATATATTTTTTTTATTTTGTAAAGAAAAACAAACTGCTAATTTTATAGCAGGTGCTCCTCAACTTACCTCCAGTTATTGTAACATCGGTGTCTATTATTTTTATTTTTATTTTTTTAACTTAGCACCGAGTTGTGAATGTTTTACCCAATTTAAAATAATTTCAACTTGTGACAGAAAATAGTTACAGTACAAATGTCCTGTATATATATATATATATATATATATATATATATATATATATATATATATATATATATATATACAGTATATGAATTGGAAAACTCTGGAATTACAGGCTGTTAAACATAACTTGACCCACTTATGAAGGTGCACAGTAAGCCTGAGCTCCACCTTTAAGAGGTGGTAGTTATTTAAACTTTTTAACAGATACAAGCAAATTACATATTTCATATGTTGTTAGCAACAGTTGGAACAAGTTTAGCAAGAGAGGTTGTTTGTAGTCAGTTGAGCCCCACCTTTTATGGTTCAAGTTATGTTAATCAAGCCATGTTTCAATCCTATATATTTATATCTTGTGAAAATTCTAAAGCCAGTATTTCATGTAAGAATATATTTAAAAACACAGAAAACTAAACGATTTCAGTTCTTAAAATCTAATACAGTACTTGTATTCCTGTTAAACAAGAAACATGAGTTTACCAGGCTGTTTAAAAACAAAACAAAAAAAAAAAAACTTTGTCTAATTAGAGTGTTTTAGCACAACAATATCACACTGTCAGTCCCAGTGTCACATCTCACATACATGTCATTTTACTTAAAGATAAAATACTGGAGATTCTTGTCTCATACTGGTTAATTTAGTTTGTCCCTTTTCTAAAATGATCACATCTGGGGCTGTATCTCCAAACTGACCAATCCGTATCTGAGAGTGATATAAAGTTAGAGAGACTGGCTGGCATGTTCAATCACAAATTTCGCTATACTGTTCAGAAACAGCTGAAAGAACAAAGCCTTATTTTTGTCACTTCCTCCGTCACAAGTCAGAACAAAGGCACGTGAAGAGGTGTTGAGGAATAAATGGGATATCCCAGTGGAGGGTCCGCTGCCTGCACCGTGAGGTTTCGGAGTAACACGGGATGCGCTTGGATACTGTAGCGTTCCTCGTCGTCATTGGTGGCGTAAAGGAGCTCCCAAGACAGATTAGCCCACTGTCCCCGGATTCCTTCGAATTTAACTTTCCCACATGGACTAACCATTCCTGTAGAGTAAGCACACGTCCCTTATAGGTGCCCTGTGAAGGAAAATAAAGAAGGTCATGACACAAACCAGAAGGTTTTCTGATAGATCACAGTATCATGGATGAATAATGTATTGGAAACTGATAGGGGTAAATTGTTCATTTATTCATTACATTATGAACAAAAGACCATAATACTGACATTACAAACCTACTGTACGCTCCCCTTTATCACAAAACCTAAACAGGTAAGAGAATAACAAGATAACAATGGCAGGACAAAATTAAAATCAACACTCCAGTTACTTAAACACTGTTGCTGTTTTGACAACTGGGTAACAACATAAAATTAAGTGTTTACAAAGCTTAAAAGAACCTGTCATGACACTAGGACAGGTTTAAAATAGCTTGCCGCCCATTTCTTAATGTATTTGCTTTCGCTTGCACTCTATTTATTCTTCTGTCTTAACTCTTATTTTCTAATGAGAATAAAGAGACTGCAATTTATTACCATGGTGGGATCGTGGCCCAGTGAGAAAAGATACGGCTTTTTCTGCAGCACAGCCTGTTGCCACCTGGCATCAGACACCCTCCCAATGTACCAGTCCCTTTCATACTCCTCTAGATAGTTAGCCAGCTCGCTGAAATCCTCCACCAGACCCAGACTAGCTTTGTCAAACATCAATTTGAAGGTGTATCTATAAAAAGAAGAGCAAAAGAAAATGAATATAAATACCAAGCAAATATAAATAAATCATAGTTCAAACCTTTTATAACGCTGTGGTCAGGAGACATGGTTAAGAAACCATGCTGTTTGTGGTCCATTGTTATTCATTTTCCAGAAATCATGAGAAACACGTGGGTCACATCTACTGGCCATCTTGGTATCGCTGAAGAGACAATCATTCCCTCTTCTAGTATAGGCAATAGATTTTAATAAGAAACATGTTCCACAGGCTTTCTAATGCAGAATGACTCGGTGGATGTCATTGCTTTTATCCCAAAAAGTGGGTACAATCACCTTTGCAGATAACACTTTTGTGATAAAAGGAAAAACAAATCTCTCATCCAGTCACTCTACATGGTTGGATAGAGGCAAACACGCTTACGCTCCTACTGCGGTACAGATCTGTTAATCTGTTATTTTTCCATCTCACCTGAAGGCTTTTAACACAAGCTGAAATAGCTCTGGTTTTCCTGTCAGCCAATCCAACCCCACTGTCCATGGAACATCGCCACAGTATACTTTGTAGACATAACTGGGGCTTAAGACAGTAGATTCAGCTCCTAGTGTCACCCCATAGCAATTCATCACCACATGGGCGTAGAGGTCCATCAAGGCTCCATCATTCAGGACTCCTTCCAGGATATCAGAGGGCCTTTCTTCCGTACTGGCAATGTCCAGCTGGCTCAGGACGGACTTGTACCAGCCTTCAGGGAAAAGCTTTCTTAACTGCTGCATCCGGGGCCTGGGAGCGACTTGATCTCCACTCCTGCGGTACATTTAGCTGCTTAGAATGAGAAGAACTGAAGATAACCATTGGCACAGCCTCAGCCTCGCTCAGTCTTTCTAATTCCCTCCCTTGTCTATTGCTGGGAGTCCGAATCCAAGTGCCTGCCGTGTTTGGTCTGTTGACTTCACGCTGAAAGACTTCAGAAAGGGCTCTGCATTTCAACAGAGCCTGGAAGAGTTATGGACGCCTGTTTTGGGGCTGGATTATTTAAACCTATTTTTTACTGGTTGGCTCAGGGCCAAACAAATCGTCATCATCTGACCAATCATCAAAGGTCTCTGAATTTAAACTTGGAGTTTTCCTTATGAAGTTTTTTATTGTGGCGACGTTGACCTCCACAAACTGTTCTGCTACAACCTGGGCTGGTCTTGCCCTCTCATGTCCTCTGGTAGAGTTCCTTCAAGTGTTTGGCTTTTTTAGAGCAATGCTGCAGGAGCACCCAAAACAAAATTTTAACAAAATCATCCTTCATTTGTTTCAAGTTGTCGTGGGAGTCAATGATGCCAGTCAAGACATTCCTAGCGTCTGAATAGAGGCACAGGCAGAGCAGCGCAGGGGTTAAGATGTTGCTGAAATGGTGGTTCACGGTCGATTTCTCCAGCCCATCCTCCTGCTCAAAGGCCATTTCAAACAGCTTGTCCACTTTCCGAGCTTCAGCGGTGTGACAGGAGGTCTCTTGTAGCTCTAACCCCTGGAAAACACAGAGAGAAACAGGTAACGGAGGAGACATGTTCAGGCTGGCATAGCACCCGAGGAGTTACCATAAAATGCAAGCACAGCCTAAATGGCTGATACATTTTATGATCCTACAATAGGTAAAGTGTAGATATCACAGGAATGGCATGAACAGTACCTTAATATTAAGAGAACAGTAGCTAAAACCTCTCTCCAGAACCATGACCCACATGACTCGGTCCTGAAACCGGCAAAGGAAGTGAGTCCCAGGAGACGGGACACCTGAAGAGATCAAGAAAGCAGACATGTAATAGGAATGGCAGAAAAATAAAGGCAGCTTCACCCAAACTTAAACCTCCATGGTGCAACAAAGAGGCTGTGTACTCAAAATGAACAGCACTTTAACAGCAATGTGTAATAGCAAAAGCTGTTTTACAGAGACTGTCAAAAGGTGTCACTACAAGTTACTGCCTTGAGACATTCAAAGACATTGATGATGGTTATGAAAACGCTACATAAAACACACAGACATTAGCTAACACACAAACATTTCTGAAGGCTGCATTGAAGAGAGTTCGGTTTGAGAAGGAGAAAAGGATTGTTTGATGCACTGCACAAATAGTAAAATTATATATATAAGTTCAGGCCCTAGAGATATATATATATAGGGACAGAACTTGAGTTCAGTTTGAGAAGGAGAAAAGGATTGTTTGATGCACTGCACAAATAGTAAAATTATATATATAAGTTCAGGCCCTAGAGATATATATATATAGGGACAGAACTTTTCAGTTTTTATTTTCCAAATCTCTACTTCCCTTTAAATGTTAATTAGTCGTTGTTAAGCTGTCTCTGCATCCTAATAAAAAGAGAAAAATACTAAATTAAATTAAAGAATGGTTATGAGCAATTAGTGTAATTTGTCACTTCTGTTTGAAATACAAATTAAGCGAAACCGAATCAGTCTCAGGCTCACAATATGAAGGTAAAAACAAGTGACACCGTTTTATAATTAACAGCTTTTTCTAATTATAATCAGGAAACATAAATTGGCTCAAAATAAGTTTAAACGGATGTCCTGTGATCAAAAATAAAACCCTATATACATACAATGCTGACATATTTTGAAAGCAATAACTAATTGAAATATTGACAGTGGGATGTAATGTTCACATCCACAGTATAAAAATCCTTCATTAGAAAAAGACAGACAGAGAGAGCCAGAGAAAACAGCATGGTCCATCTATCATCGCTGCATCTGTAACGTTGTCTTCAGTAACTGCATGAATCATTTGATAGAAAAAAAAAAAATGATGGTGACAGAAATAACTAAAGCTTTGTAAACTGTGTATGCTGTAATTCTTTATAGCTAGACTATAATGTTTTTATTGCCCAAGGACAATGTCAGATGTCATTGGAGTATCTCACAGAAACTACAATGCTAGATGATGTAAAGTGACATTTTATGCATTTTGTTGGTATTCAGAGCTCAATGACGCTAGAATGTCACAAAAAAGTTGCATTAAATAACAAGATTTTTCATATTTTTACTGTTGATTATGTAATGAAAAACTCTTAATCTAGCTCACCAAATTTTAACTGAATGAATTACAAGCACATAGGTTAGCCAATATTACTTGTAGTCTTGTGATGTTTTAAAATTATTATTATGATTATTTTTTAAAACATCCAAATGATCCCCAATGAGTTGTTATACAGGGATTAAGTAACCCTTTTTCTACACAGTGATAGGATTTCCTCTGCTAGACTGTTTCAGTGCTACATCTGTGCTACAAGGCCTCAGACATCCTTTTGTCTTGTCTGGTTGACTTTGCTAGATTAGACAGGGTAACAAAACAGTAATTCTTCCCACTATAGCGTGATGGGGTGAGCTGAACCCCAAGCAGCATAGATCACACAGTGCATACAATCAGGTACTGGGAGATCAAAACAAAACAAAACCGTTTTAAAGAGTAATTACTGTGCCTTTTTGTTTCTGTACCTTTACCTTTTATGACATTTGCAATCATTCCTAGTGGTAGTTTATAGAAGTAAAAGCCCAGCCCATCTATTCCAGCTCTTACTTCTATAAAGACACTTCGCTGATCCAGCCGGGTGACAGAACTAAACAGAAGAGAAGCCCTGAACTCAGGTAAAAGAAACTTAATACAGAAACTATCAAAAAGCTAAAAATAACACAATATTCGACATATTGCAATACAAACCACCTATAATGACTGTAAACATCATAAACATGGCAAGTGGACAGTGAAAAAATGGGATTCAGTGTCATTTGAAAAAAGGTATTTTATAGAAAAAAAAACAAAACATTTGCAAGAACAATTTTGGTAGAGGGTGACAGTTCGTTTTACAGAATAAATAAATAATAGTGCAAATATGGACAATAATCCACTGAAGTTATTAACAAATTCACATACTGCACAAGGACATCTATTATTAAAAAAAAAAAAAAAAATAACGTAAAATATCCAAGCGAATACCCATGTGCTGACCCAACAAGCTTAATGGTCCAGCAGGATAACAGCAAGTATCATTATGTCAGGAGTTCATTTTGCAGTCATGCTTCTCTGGCTAAGGACTGAAGATCAGTCTTCACTGCAGTAATTTTCACCTGGGGCAAACCCAGAAGAATATCTCTGCCTGAATAGAGCAAGTAGTAACAAGCAGTTCCCAAGCAGTAATATCGAACGAAACATACAACAGCAGCACGTCAGATACTTTACCTGTTAAAGCATTATCTAACGAAGGCTGGGCCACACATTGAATTATGAAAGCTGATTACTAATTTTAGGGTTCATTTAACCAATCCAAAACAGCTTGGATGACTGATCTTAAGTCTCTGCTTCTGCCAAGATACAAAAATTGCTTGTAAATCACTTGTACAGTATCCTTACCCAAACTTCCAGTGGCAAACGCAGTTTGGAAAGCCTCAGTCAGGCTCCACAACATCTGCTGGTAATACACCGAATCAGGGCACATGCAGGCGGCTGCCCCACGGTGCCCGCCAGCTCCTGACAGGTCTGGGGAAACCCACCAAGAAGACCGGCAGGGTGAAAAGAGGAAGCAGTGGAGCGGAAAGCACGGCCGACAGGGCAATGACAGCCAGCAGCATGGGGAAGAGCACTGCATTGATCGTGATCAGTGTGGTGGTGGACTTCCGCCGCTGTTTCTTCTCTGTCCAGGATGATATGAGGATAGTCAAGGCAAACTTGAGCTTGGAAAAAACTGAATAAGGCGATCCCAAATAATGCCAACCTGTAAAAAAAAAAATGTAATGCTGACGCAGCTCACTTACATATTTTTTTTTTTGGTGAGGTTAGTACTTAAGGCACTAAATGTGCCAGAATGAGAATCTAAAATTGAAATTGAAGTGTCAATGAAATTAACCTAGTCACAAAACCACTGCCTAATTCTTCACAATTGACAACGGCATGGAGACTAAACTTCCTCAGCTCCTAAGAGGTCGCCTCTCCAGGACAGGTTTAAGGCATGCTTGATGGTGCAGTGTGGGGAAGCTCACGTTGCCACTGCTTGAGCTATCTATGCTCTGTGGATGACTCTCCAGTGGTGTCGATCCAGTACTTTTCTTGGGCACAAATATGTATCGTGAATTATATTTAAACTTTTTTTTTTTTTTTTTTACCAATAGTAGTTGGATTCCAGTTCCCAAGCTGTTCCACCACACTAGATTACTCTTTAAAGTCAGCCAGACGACAATAGCAATCACCACCATCTCCAACAAAGCATGCTCTGTGTTCTGCCACAACTGTGAAAAAAAAAAAAGTTACAGTACCTTTTGAAACCATCACATCACAAATGAGACAAGTCATATGGAAAATGTAGAAATGTAGCAGCAGAACTGCAAATAAAAAGCTTACTGCAAACAAACTACACACTAACAAACAACCGACACTGACTCTCAATGTAATTGTAATGATCTATTTGGCCAGATACATATATGGTCAAATAGTATACAGAATTGTTTTTTTTTTTAATAAATGAGACAACTTACTGTTCTGAAAGCTCTAGTAAATCCAATGCAAAGAGTAACTGTGTGAAGACTCTGTAGCGAGATATCCATTGCAAGAAATCCAATCATGGCAAAAGGGGACACTGAAAGGATAAGAACAATCTAAGTTTTCTTTTTAAAAAGATCAGTAAAGAGTTTAAGAAAAAACATTCAAGGCTTATGTAAATGTAATCTCAACAGCAAGCAGCTTCAAATGACATAAACACTTTTTTTATTAATGCTTACCTTTAAGATTTTTACATTTGTTCTAGGTCCAAGTGTCGTTACTCAAATAATGACTTCTGTTTATATTTTGCTAAATCCTGAGTGAGGTCCTTTTATCTGTTTCCAGTTTTATTTATGCACTGTATACTACACAATAGTAAGGTGCATGTGCTAATGTATGGGGGGTGGAGTTATTTGCACGATACGTGCATGTGCATGTATGCAGGATTATTGTAGAAAAAACTAGCTTAGAAAGAAAAAGTGAAATAAAAGCTACTTGCTCTTTAATTAAATTCTTCAAGACATCCCCATATTTTTTAAAGCAAAAAAGATATGTTTTTAAGGTTTTAACCTAAATAAAATACCACAACCCCACAAATTTAAATCTCCTGTATTTTAATTTAAAATCTCATGATCTTACCTAGATTGATTAGAAGTCTTCTCACAATCCCAGCCTTCATAAGACCACTTTGCTTTTGTTTAAAAACTTTCAAATTTCTTATCTGTTGAGGGTAGAAAGGGTTTCAAAGACTCCATAGAAGATGTATGCACCTTGAATTTCTCAGTAAAATCCATGAAACTACGAGGAGTGATATGAGGATATAGCTGATGATGGCTTGTGGGCTGGTTGCAGACGTTTCTGAAATTGTTCCAAAGTGATGCAGGAGACCAGCTTCTGCAAGAGCTGCCAGAAGGACAGTCAGGTAAATGAAGAACTCCTTCCAACCCAGCCTCCAGCCCAGACTGCGGGCACGCCTCTGAGGTCAGCCTGGGCGCCGGGCTTCTGCAGCAGGACCGAACATGAGCTCCACCTGGCTGAAGTCAAGGCTCAGAATGAAGCCCATTCCAGTTGTGAAAAGAACGACCCCAAGAGTGCTGGGAATGAAGTAGGTCCCTATAGCCACTCCGACAGAAACAAGAAACATCACCACCAACCTGAAAACAAAAGAAAATCATAACTTACTCTACTAGATGTTTACTTTTCATCATTTTTTTTTTTTAAATTGAATTTTATAAGCGCTTTTGTGCCGATCTGAATTGTCCAATTGAAAAAGTCACCTTTCCACTGCTACTCACTTACTGATCTGGTGAGCTAACCCCAGATGATTTTCCTCCCCAAATTCAAAGCCCAATATGGGCCCTCATCCATATATTTCATACTTCATTAATCAAATCACACAAAAGAATCAGTATGTCAATTTAAAGATAGCAAACAATTGGCATACTGTTTGTAAGATACCTAATGGTAATGCAATATACTTTGTATGACCTGCACAACAGCATAATATAATGCAACATATCATCTTTCAGTACCTGATGTTTGTGGACATTGCTGAACCTCCAAGTCCAAATACTAAGGTCTGTTCCATGCCCCACAGGAACACTGCATCAACTGGAGAGAGGATGCCAAGGGCCCAGAGAAGTGGAAGAAACAAAAAGATGATGTGCAAAGCCTGGTTTGCTTGTTGTAGGTCTGGGATTGTGGCATTAAATCTAAAACAAAACAGAAATGTATAAATCTGAACGTGCAGAAGTAAACATCAAGGAGTATTGTTATTTAAATATACTACTGGTAACACATTTCTATTTTTCATCTTTATATGCGATTGTGATATTGTTTATACAATTGTAAATCAGACCTATTTAACATATTTTACTGAATATTTTTAAATATTAACAACAAAATTGCATTAATTGTAATCCTCCAAATAATGCACTTATTCCAATTCTTGATTATCTGTCTTAGTAAAGGTTAAAGCTCAAATTGCTATATTTAGCCCAATTGGCAATAGTGTTTTCTGAACCACTATTGCCAATGGTCACTTCTCTAGCAAAAGTTGCAAACATCCAGGAATTTTATGGGCATGGTAAAACAGGAGAAAAGCAGATTGGCAAAGTAAATAATAACGGCCATTTCAACTGTAGCAGCCTATGCAATCTTTGTAGATAATAAAGGATGTGTTTCAAGCACAAGCCTGTAAACACACATAAAGAAAACCCTTTGAACAAGCTGCTAGTTCACCTTTGTAACCCTGCTTTGACTGTACCTGTGTGTAGATCCACTGCAATGAAAGCAAATATACACAAAGGTCTAGTGAGTGGGGTTATCTCATAAGTGTCTTGTGCTTGGAATGTAGCAGTCTCTGTAGCTGTATTGATAATTAATGAATATTCACCAATGCACAGGGTAACCCATCCAAACACAAAGATCATGACAGCAGCCCCTGTGTTGTTGTACAAAGAACTCAATCTATTGAGTAATAAATACCATGTCCCCAACCCACACAGTGCCCCAGCAAGAACTGTGTGAAATATTGTGTTGACGATAAACTTCTTTCCGGGAATAATAAATTTGATTGTCTCAGAGCCAGCGCAGCTGGCAAATTCAAATTCCTCTTCATCTGTGAGGATATTTTGAGTCTGGAGTCTTTCTACGGTAACAGTCCTTCGTCTGGCACACAAGTTCATGATCTGGACGACTGAAGCAGCTATCACCATTAGTCCTCCAGAAAGCACAGCTGCGTAATAATCCTCCAAGAGAAGCAGCTGGTACAAAAGCGTCCCCACCCGCCAAAACCCATGGTGTCAGAAACAAGATGATCTGATTCACGAGATGTAAGGTGGAGCACAGTATCCTAGTTTGAACTGAGGTCCTCCCAGCACAGTCTGTGGAAAACGTTTCCAAAAGAATTCCTGCTTGTATTCATTGAGCAATGGGACATCTGGACCCATTCTGAATATAGCCTTGTGCTTTTCCAGTTCATCCTCACCACCTGATACAGTGTAGCATTATCTGGAAATATAATTCAAAAACATAACATGAAAAAACAGGATATGAAGTCAACTGGGGTAAACGTGTGTGTTTGATATCCAACTTCAAAGTGAGATGTATTCAATTTAATGACTGTAATATTTAAAAAAAACACACATTCAAAACAACCCAACCAAAATTTAAAATGTTTATTTACCTGTACGGCTTGATTCGCTTCAAATACGTCATTTTTAAAACGTTACACTGCCAAATACATTTGCAACACTTCCCTCAGAGTATTGTATTAAGCTGTTAAACAAACTACATTACAATATCAAACAAGCTATGAGGTGCACAAAGTTTCTTAAGTCATAATTAATTCACGTAAAAATGATTACGAATGTTTAACAAAATGTTATCGTAGTTATTGATTTAATCAAAGCACAATGTTATTTAATACCAACTCAAAAAGATAGTTACCTTTCCTAACTTACATATTACAATGGAAACTACCATCATTAAAAGCTGATTGTATGCGTTGTTAATATATCCCGAATCTATTCCGTTTAACATTCAACAGTTTTATTGAAAGTCAGGTTTACCCGTTGAATTCTAACAGCATTCAACAGCTACGCTACGCTGGGCTACGCTTCGGGTATTGTTGTAAATACTAGGATACACTAGTGCAGTCACTTACAAATGCATATTCTTTTACTCCACAACGTAATTCACATAATTTACTCCCGAAATATGTTGAATGTCACTACAGATGTAACATATCAGAATGGTTTGCTCAAAATTAAGCTGTGCTCCTCACCCTTTGACGCCCCTCCGTTTCTATGGACGAATGTAAACAATAACTAGCAACACTTAAACACAGAAACACGTACAACATGTACAAACACCCAGCTGCCAGGCAATGCATACTAACAAACCTTGGGAAAACAATCGATGGGGAGTAAATGTTGCTTCCATAATACATCATGCATTCTTTTGAAAATACACATGCAAAGATTCATATTTACTAAGTAATTTAGTGGGGTTTTTTGTTTACAATTTCTACTAGCAAATGTAGCTTATGTGAAACCGGGGTCTGTTTGTCGCTAGGCAACGCAAAATGTTGTTAAAGGCGAAGCGATGAAAAAAACAATAAACCGCCTATAACGGTATTTTTCCCCAAATATTGCTTAATGAAAACCACATGTGTTCACATATTACAGTATTACTCTGTTACTACACCGCCCCTCATTGGCATTTTCTTTGAAGGAATACTTACACGTGCTTTCAGCTTGCTCTCTAGCAGTAATATGGGTACTAAGTTCGAAATATCTGAGGGTTTAGTGTATTTTTTATTTTTCTGCTCTAACCGCAAACACCTGAATTATTGTTAGCTCCTTTGGAGCTGGTGACAGACGCCGCGCGTTGTTACCTGCCAACAGATGGATATATTCACACACTTACGCACAAACGTGACCTTTCACTCAGGAACGTAATGCTTAGTGAACATTTGTGGCCTGACGAGCACCCTCGTCACGTGATTTGGGCTATTCACCTAACATCTCCAAACCATCAGTATCTCCTACTTCTGCTTCGGCTCCAAAGGGACATTTTATGCTATATAGTACAGCAAATTTGTTTTTCTTTAATACAATGTTGTGTTTACCCAATTAACAAAACCGTTTCGCGAAGGACTGTTGAAAAAAGAATGGCATTTTCATATTTTCAAACAAGCTTGCACATCATCACCTGTTTAGTGAGGATTTGTTAGTTTTCTCCTCATTTTTCAAAAGCACTGTTTCATCTAAGAGAATGCTTATAAAAACTGTCCTTAACAAAAAAACAAAAAAAAAGCCTTCAAAAAGTCCTTTAAGTCTTTGTGGATAGGGCCCCTTGTGGGGCAAAGGGAAGAATTTCGCTTTTCTTTTTTAGATATTATTACTCACAACAAGTTAGTTGGAATTCATGAGTGCTAAACACAATGCACACAGTCTGCTGGCAGCAGAAAGTGGAGTGTGCTGTATATACAAGGTGTGTTCTAGTCAAACATGGCCTTGAGGGAAAGCTGGACACTAGGGTAGAGTGCACATAAAACTAGTGTAATTTCTCAATGTCCCGTCAGCATAGAAGTGACAGAAGCCTGAAGCATGGCTGTGTGCCCTGCAGCCAGGTCATTACATAGGCACTCACACCCTCATCTGCCCTGAACTTTTTACCATCAAGCTCTGCACCAATGGGAAACAGAGAGCACGCTGGGAAACAACAATCCATGTGTTTTACTTGAACAGACCTCATACAATAGAATAGATTTTAATTTTGAGAGCCCAAACAGCTTTAGGTTGTGAGCAGAAAAGTGTTTCTTAATCACCTTTGCCTCATTCAGCACGCCATTAAGACTGCCTGGAGTGACAAACCTGGACGGACGAACTCTTCAGCTAATGTAACTGGAGAGCTTGAAGGAGATTTTAGCATGCCGATTTTCTTTCAAACTCATCAGCGGAGCATGCATAATTAATCATTAGCCTGGAGTAGAGTTTAAGCAATATGTTTTGATTGAGGACAAGGCAAGGCTTCCAAACGGCTTTAGCTACAGGAGCCTTGTTTAAATGATGCAGGATTGCGAATGTGAGTGCAATTACTCTGTAACTTGTCAGTAAAGGAGCCACTTGCACTGATTGCTGTGTGCGGTTTTCCAATTTACAAATTCAGCTTCAAGGGCAAGGGGCCCAGGCTGCCTATCTTTAATCAAGAAAGACAGACGGCCCATTTATATGTCACCAGAATGGCAAATGCCCCTTTTGTCTAAAAACTTCTGCAAATGTTACTGACATTAAGAGGTGCCTAGTGCTTTCCATTGAGGGGATCTCAACACTGCACATTGGGCCTAGGTCTTTACATAGAAAATGCAATTTGCTCCATTGATGTGAAACTAAAATAAACTACATTTTTTACAAATAAGTTACAAACAGCTCAGAAGTTTCATTTGGAGGAGTGCAAGTTGTGCCAGTGTTGCTTGTTGCAGTTTCCTCTCACAGGAATTGGGGAGAGTTGCATTGTGGTGGAAACATCTGGATGAATGGGCCTGTAAAATAATGAGCTGAATTCTCAAAGCTGTTCACTCCAAATCATCATTAGCGCATTTTTTTGTCTAACATCATTTGCATTTCTAAAATGAATAATAAACACATTTTAGACTAATTACAAGCCCCTAAATTAAAAGTCTGAGTTTTTTTTTTCTGGGTTGGTAACTTTATTGGGTGTGTTTTGTTTCTACTATCTGAAAAAATAATGCGATTTGGAGTAAATGGTTTTGAGAATCCAGTCTAATGTTTTTTTTTTTTATAAAACATACAGTAAATCTAAAACTCTGTGAATAGGACTAATCAGGTCAACAAACATTTAGTCTGATTCCTTCAATGCCATCTGCACATAGCAGCATGTAAACCATTCTATCACAACAGAGAACAGAGCTAGCTGATCTAAGGCAGTCTTAAATAGTTATGTCACCATGAAATAATTATGAGCATTCCGAAACTGAGAAAAATAGTATGGTTTAATTCATAGTTTCCCAGAAATCATTTATGCCTGTCTTTATCTGTGAGAAGGCAGGGTTGTCATTATAATTAAAACTGTCACAACAAAGACAAAACAATGACTTAATACTAACATGATATCTCCTGAACTAAGAGCAAATGTGGAGCAATATTTATTTGAGTTTGACTTCATCAACATTTTGGAACTCAAAGTACAAATAAAGTGAGCTTGTTATTTCTGTGCCTCTTGTATGTGCACAGACCAGTGAGCCATGTTTCCCATGTTAGTATTCTGCATTTGTCTTACCATACTGCTCTGTGTTTTATTGTAATATAAACATTTATAATGGGTAAAACTAACAGCTTTTGTAAAAGAATATCTGAATGTACATATACAGATGGCAAAAGCCACATTTACACTTGTGGGGTTGAGTAGAGTATGCTATATAACATTTACATATGAAAATTTGTGAATCATGCTTAAATATTTATTAAGAAAGTTGCTGCACAGCACACTTAACTGCAGCCTTACAACAACCAAGAATTGATTTTTTTTTTATTTTATAGCCAGCCACATATGCAAAATCATTATTCATTGATTGCACTCTGCTTCCTTGTCATAATTGCAAGAAAAATCAAATCACCAAGGTGAACATATTTGACGAGAAAAAATATCCATGTTTGCTCATTTCTAATATTCAGAACACAGCAGCTTAAACTCTGATGTGCAATGTGACTTTAACATCTGGGCATATTAATTATAGACTCAATATCCTCGAAAGGTTACCGACTGAATGCAAACTCTGCTTCCTGTAAAGAATATTACCATTCCTGCACACTGACTGTCACTGCTACCAGGGCGATGTACTGTTTGATTGCAATGTTTGTTAGGCTGCCAAGCCCTTGCCAGCCATTACTCTGATTGAGAAAGCCAGCAGAGGTTAAGCCCCATACTATAATAATCCCTTGGTCTGCATGTGATTGCTCTTTTACTGGTTAGTCATTGACTTTTCCATAGCATGAACAGATTACCCATGATCACTTCTGAGGTCCACATCACCTGACATGGAGACTTTCTTTGAGAATTAGCCATGTTTGGAATTTAACACCAACGCACCTCTTCATAATGAACCCTGGCCATCTCCATTTTTTCAGTACCCTGGAAAGATCATGCTAATACAGAGAGGCATCCTGGTGCTGATCAGGATTTGAAGTTACCTGCAGTAACGCAGCACCTGCAGCTGGTCTTGCCCTTGTAACTGCTCCCCGAGGAGCACAAATTGGCACAGTCAAAGGGGGTCTGGGGCAGATGGAAAAAGGCCTTGGTTCAACATCTAATTGTACCACAGTGGTAAACCCTTTTCAGGTATTACTCTGACTGTGAGACCTAGCAATGAGCATTCTCCCAGGGTTTGCATGTTCTTCGTCTTTATAATTAGTCATAGATGCAGCAGTTAGCGCTTATTACTCAAGGTGGCTGCTGCTGAGAAGTAACAATAAGAACACAACCCTCTAACATCCCTCGTCAGGTGCGAGCTGGCTGGTAAACAGGATCAGTAGGGGTGCGTTCTTGAGTTACATGGCCTTGTGGTTCCATGGAGACAGAGTCCACATAAAGTTTCAAAGGTCAAGCAGATGATATGTAGAAGATCGCTGGGTTGCTTTTCTTTAAAAGTAGATTGGGTTCGTGCACAGTTATGATTTATTATAAATGCGTCTGAGATACTCTGGCCTGTGATGGTTTGTGATGCTGAGAAGTGGGGCACCAGTTTTTAAATATCTTGGTAAATAATGATCCCTTCTTAAAAAAAAATAGATGAAAGATTTTACATATTAACATTTATAGGAAAAGTAAATCATAAATAAGATTGCTTTTCTTAAATATTTTAACAGTGAGTCTGACCAGCAGAAAACGTGTTTCTGGCTGCAAGACGAGTCTATTTAATATAACCCTTATTTAATATAATCCTAAACACAAAGCCAGGGTGAGTCTTTTATCTCTCATCATAAATACAATCCTGTTCATTCTTCTTTACATGATACCACAATTAAATGTATAGTAATCCATAAGAGCATGATTCTATCAAACACATACACTAATATTAATTTATAGCATGTTTTCTTCTTAGTCATTTTCACTACCAGTTTTAATTTTTATTCCTTGAGTTTATGTGCACAAAGATACAAAGGATTACCAATATTTTTTTTTATTGTTTTTTAAAAACTACATTTTAACTCCATGATATTATCATTTTTTTTTAATATTGAATGCAAATCCCTTTGGTTTATTATTTTAATATTTTCTTGATGAAAGTGATTTCTTCTGGCTCGTCGACCTCCAGATGTTACTTTTTCTTGAAATTAAAGACTGGGATAGTTGGGTTATTAAGAAAAGCTCAATATTAAAGTAAGGAAGATAAAGATCTAGATCAAAGAAGATTACCCTTGGTTTTCATTTCCCCCTTGTTTATTTTGGGGACCAATCTATGGTTGTGTAGGAGTGGTGGAGACAAGAATTACCAGACTCAAGCCCTATATATCTGGTAATCCCAGCATAGCTCAAATCAAGTTGGGTCTGTGTCGACATGCTAAATCCCCAAAGAATTAAGATAAAGATTTAAAATTTGAATAAATTCCCAGATAAAAAAATCCCTCCGTTAAAGATCAGGAGAAAGACGTTCTTGTCTTTTATAGTACAATCAGATGCTCTTGTAGGATTAGGATGCTTTTCAGCCCTTAATCCTCGTCTTGTTGATTTTATAAAGTGCATTGAGGAAGGATGCTCAGTACATGTCAGATTGAGGACTAGAGGACTAAATGGATCTACGGTTATATCGTGTGTCTTTTTGTTTCATTCCTATTGTTCACTTCGCTGTTGAACCCAGTGGCTCCTCTGGGATAGGAACATACTAAATACTGCGAACGAGAAGATTTGGCCCATTAAAGCTCATTCACGCATCAAAATGTTTTGTTTTTTTTAATCAGTGTTTTTGCTGTTAAGATGGTTTACAGTAAGGCATGGCTTTTGTCCCGAATTATTGGTGAACAATAAAATCTGAATATTCCTACTATGTGAATTATAAAGCTTGTGTATTGTTTAAGGTGTGAGGTTAAAATAACATTATTTTGCATCCAAGAAATTGTTACATGGCCTCTTTTTTATCCTTGTGGCAATTTGATTGTATTTAACATTTTAACAACAAGAAAAAAATGTCTTTTCCATTTTATTTCTAATTGAAATGGTTTACAGGTTGGGTTGTTACATTTCAGATTGGTTTTAAAAGCTCTACTGTGTGTAAATATAAATGCCATTTCACTGATTATACCAAGTAAATGTTATAAGGTGTTGGGATTTCTGACTCCATCTCAGATTACTCTCCCTGAATGGCCAAATTTAATGGCAAAACTAATTTGACTTCTCACCATGTCTTTAACAGAAAATGCATTTCTCAGACTGATTGAGCACTTTAACAAATAGGGGGTCCAGTGCAAATAACCCCAGTGTTTGCAAATACCTGCTCTCTTCAAGCAGTATGATGGGAAAAGAATTATTGTGGTTTGAAAGCTGGTGATGTCTTTGTGTGCAACATGGCTTTGAGTACCTGGAAATCACAAACTGCAACAATAGCGCAATGACAATTTTGAACAGGAAACATAACAAGATTTCTACCTTTTCAGGTTCCCCTTTATATCCCGATACTGTCTGCTTGTTGTCTTAAATTGGTGCTAACCTCATGCAAAGCTTTAAATTCAAGTAAGCAGTGCTCTCTGCATGGATCCTTACACAAAAAAATAATAATACAACAAAATGTGGCAATCACAGTAAAGTCATTCCTAGTGTATAATCAAATCAGAAACACATTTATTTTAAGCCCCTATACAGACAATCATGTTTCACTTGAATGTAAATTGCAGTTTCTGTCAACGTTTTTTTTTTTTTTTTTTACATCAATAACACCAAATCTCTTCCTGATAAACAACATACGTAAATATGGCATTTAAAAGAACTGTACAATAACAATAGCACTGCTCCTTTTCAAATCTGCTTTCACATGATCAGGAAACCTATGTGGTCCAATAACAAGGAGCCTTTATACTCTAGTATCTGTACAGACCATTGGACGTTTTCAGTATGCAAGGCAGATCAGTATAAAGCTTGTTGTTTTTGTTCTCATTGTTATGGAATGGCAGATTCATGTCAGAATACAAAGGGATTTAGGAATAGCAATTACTATGAAAATCATAATGGCTGTATGTATTAGGGTCTTTGTTTTAAGACTGAGTCAAATATAATTGCAAGATAAACAAGGCTACTTCTTTTTTTTTTAATCTGTTGAACATTTTAAAGCAAACCCATGACTCGTTTAGTACAATTTCCATTCATATGCATGTCACAAATCTCTAGTTATTTCCTATGAACACTAAGTAGGTTGTATGGGGGAAAACATCCAGACCTTTTATTATTAACAGGGCTTTCATATAAAGGTTTTACTTGCAATAGCTCATCTCTTTAACTTTAGCAGGTTTGCAATAATGACTGAAGATGGCAAAGGGGCTCAGTGGCAAGTATCCCACAGATAAAACAAGTGAAAACAGGACTGATGATAAAATGCAGGCGGCTAATGGGAATTCTGTCAGAAGCCAGGCTCCATAGCAGGAAGATAGAAACATAACCTGTCACTTTCCATCCCATTAAACTAGCTATGAGCCGTGTGCTAGACACACAGGGATCAGCTCTGAGCCTCTGCCAAGCTGTGTGTTTGCACTCTCTCATGTGGAGCTATGAATAATTCATGGTCTTTATGCATTTTAGAAAAGCACAGGTACTTACAAATGATCAAGAATGGGGGGGAAAACAACTTTTGTCCATTTAAACTGAATAAAGATGGTTAGTGAATGAAATAGCCTGTAATTATTGAGATACTTAAAATGGCACATTTCAATGTACATTGTAGGAGGTTTGAGACTTTACAGCACAGTATCTCGGGTTACATGCCTTAAGAGTCTCATCAAGGGATTTCAAAACCATCACTGATCATTTTTGCATTTCTCTTGTTTAGTGGTTCTCATCAATAGCACATTTGCAGTAATGCTTTAAAATGAAACACATTTAATTCAGCTGGCTGAAAAAATGTTAACAGGTTTATAGTAGAACAAATATTGGCCCCCATCTACAAAGAGATATGAAATCATTCCTTTCTTCAAAACGCTCAATCGGAATTTGAAGGTAAAACTATAGGAAACGAAGTCAAGCAGAAACATGTTTTGATAAGTGCCTCCTTCAGTGTGATTCGTCGTTTCTTTTAGGATAAGTTCCAGTCTTGAAGAGGAATTTGTTCCGACTCTACAAGCAGACCAGAGGCTTGCTGAATCTGAGGCAGTGAAGCAAGGACATCTTGTGGTTGTCTCTTTTCACTACATCTTTAAACCCGTTTTTAAAGTGCATTGAACTCAATTCAATGTGACTTCACTGTATATGCATTGAAATACAGTGCAGTCCGGGTTATCGGCAGGATCTTTTCACACTTGTGACATTTCAAGCGCCAGGAACCTGCCTTATGTGTGGTTAGAAAATACCAGCAAATTAACAGTAAATTCACCCTCAGGCTTAGAAGTGTGCAGAGTGTCTTACAGCTTCATTACAAAGAAAAGAAAAGACGTATTTCTAAAATACAAACATTTATTTCAACAAAGAAACATAACTTGTTACATGGATGGGTCTTTTGGGCTTGATAGGTCTGTTAAAATATTTACAACATATAAATAAAGATCTTGCAAGTTACCCACCGTGGGAACATTGGACTGCTTTTCCATTTGGGATGAATGCCACCTCATTCCCTCTTACCAATCACAAATGGAAAGTTTGGAACAACAGTGATGCGATGCAAAGAAACACAGCAGGAGTGTATTTCAAGACATAAGAAATAAAAACTGCACTTGCAATTGATTCAACATGTTTAGACACATCTGAGTGATAGCAGATTGCCATCCTTCAAAGAGAGAGGTGTGGTAAATCCGGATGATCCATTTGTTGGGTATCCATTTGACCCACTGACACACAGCATACAGGCCAAGCACCTGCGGCTGCTTTTAAAGGGGTTTATTTCCGCTTTATTCTGCTATTGCCAGCAAACACACAAGACAGCAACTTCAGACAGCCTGTCACTCAAACCACTTGTATGGCTGACCACAACTAATTTATCCCACACATGCCTAGATTACATGACCATGGAAGGCTTTACTCAACAATCATGATCCGCCTGTTTTCATGCAGTCACACTTCAATTTCAAGATCCATTTTTATACCATCAAGAAGTGTGCTGATTTGTTTGAGAACATATATGAAAATCAAGCAGAAATGATATTTGGTGTGAAGAAAGCGTTGACCTTTAAAAGTGATCATGTCTGATGACAAAGCCAGTGAGCAAAGAACCCATTTTGCTTTGACTAATTCAAACCTCTTAATATTAACACAAACTAGAAAAGAGCGCTGCTGGTGGCATATTCTTTTGTTGCTGCAGCAGTAAATTGCTTGAAATGCAGGAAATCATTTATTACATTATTTTTTTTCCTCCAGCGTGCTACCATAATCATACCTATACAAATGTTTTTCTTTTAAATGTACAAGTTCGGTCTTCTCTTCCAGGGTTTACATCTTGTTTTTCTTGGTGTACTTACATCACATTAAAGCCGCTTCAACAATACAGCATCTTCCATGTCATATTAACTACATTCGTGGAGGTCTGGGAGCGCTATTACTGTGGAACCTAAAACAAGGGTTAGAAAAATATGTAGGTCATTCAACTCAGTTTTGTTTATACAAAAAGTAAAAATACTTAAGCAAGGGTATTGCTTTGAAAACTAAACCTTATAAATAAAGAAAACTAGAATTGAAATACAGAATCTTTTTTATTGCATAGTATAAATTGTTTCTATCTATGGAGCATATGAAAGATAAACCAACCTAATAAAAATGTGGAACTACTAAGTTAGTATTTTGGTGCATTGTACATTAAACACACTGTAAAGCAAGTTTGATAGATATTGTACTGAGAGTATTATACAGTATTTGATTCCACTTTTCTAAAACAACTTTGCCCTTAACATAATACAAGCTACTGACGTAATAATGAAAAACAACACATCAATACATTTTTAAAAGCTCAATGAATGTGGCTTTAATGTTAAATCCCTTTATCATTGCTTTATACATTTTGCTAATGTGTATTCAATAGTTGGTGCTCTCTTGAAATACAGATTATATGTTCATTTATAATATCGGTCTG
The DNA here is from genome assembly GCA_030684275.1 of Acipenser oxyrinchus oxyrinchus. Taxonomy (NCBI): domain Eukaryota; kingdom Metazoa; phylum Chordata; class Actinopteri; order Acipenseriformes; family Acipenseridae; genus Acipenser; species Acipenser oxyrinchus. The sequence goes on from JAGXEW010000061.1 coordinate 664,086, forward strand.
AGCTGCCCCAACCTTGCCCCCAGCAGATTTTCATCTGTCCCTCTGGTTTGAAGGAACAGCTTTGGACTAGGCATTTTCAACAAGTGTGTTGGGGTCAGCTATTTTCTAATGGGTCAGTGAATTGGTGAGAAAGACTACTGTAGTTCTAACGGGAAATGTAGGCTATAAACTAGAAAACATATTGTTTTATATATGCACGTGATATAAATAGGAGTGCACAAGTGGGGAATATATCTGCACTTCAGTAACATAATACTGGTGACTTTATACAGATTTATACACTTATTTTTTTATCATTGATCTAGTCCACCCAATAGCATCATTCTAAGGTAAGTAAGCCCCAACATACACCATCAAACAAAGTCCTTCCTTTTTGACTGTACTAGGTCTAGACCACTAGTTTTAAGCCGTAGGTTAATAGAAATTGTAAAAGCCGTTTTCTGAAGGCTAAACACATTTCATACCTTCCTTCTTGTTCCTGGCCGTTAGGATAAGCATTCTGCTGCATTAAAGCTGTGGGTGGAAAATGTGTTCCACCTCTTAGTTGCTTGAAGGCAATTTCTGCATGCAGGCTCCGAGAATTGGTTGAAATAACCCCGCTGGTGTGCTTCTGCTTTTTATCTGCAAAACAACAACGTGTGAGTCAACAATGTGTCTATTTAAAACAAAAGAGGAAGGAAACATGACTTTAGGAATCATTATTTACTTACTGATCATACATTATATATATATATATATATATATATATATATATATATATATATATATATATATATATATATATATTCTTTTTTTTTTCTTTTCCAGAATTAAAATAAATCACAATAGAATGGTGCTCTGAGGCTTCTTACGTTTGGTCGTTTTGCTGCGGTGGGTCCTCTAAGTCATGGGGCAGGAGGAGGTCAGAGCTCAGAAACTGCTGAAGTCCCCGTAAGATGTACATTGGTCACACGGAATGGGGCTGCTTTGCCAAGGCGGGCATGAGACCAGGTGTGCTTATGTCTAATGCGGGGTTGGTAATTGGGGAACACTAAGAAATTGAATAATAACAATAATAAAAACATTTTTATATCCCTTTAGGGACACATACCACAAACATAAAACAGTGATACAATCACTCTGTCCACCCCAAAGCACTGACTTTTGATATTATCAGGCTAAGATTCCTAGTATTTATAACCTGTATTTACTCATATCTCTACCAATCAGCTTTCAAAATCTTGTGGGTGTTTGCTGTTATCCTCCTGTAAACAGGTGGTATCTTAAGGGTAACCCTCTTTTTGCCACATTTTGTTTGTTTGCTGGAAAAGATTAAAAACATTTCAAATCAAATAGGATTGGATTCTATTAGTAAATATTACTGGTGATAAAGATAGCAGCAAAACATAAGCTTCTTCGATTGTAATGCAGGTATTGAATATACAGTATACATTATTTATCTTTAACATGAGAGCTAGACAGACGGAACAGAAAGGGGTTTAACGAGCATAGCTTTTCCAGACTCTGTTATCTGCCATACTTCTGCATCTACTTAGAGAGATGAGAGACTGATTCTGTCCAAGCTAATAGGGGACAAAGCCACTGATGCGTCGTCGGGAGTAGAGATTTCATCTCATCAGTGAGATGAAGCAAGGCTTAACATCCTGTAATTCACTATGTCACTAGATATACAAACATATATATATATATATATATATATATATATATATATATATATATATATATATATATATATATATATATCCAATTCATAATGGCATGCATATATATATATATATATATATATATATATATATATATATATATATATATATATATATATATTAAAGAGCTCTCTTATATTAGTAGCTGGAATGCACTTTTTCTTTGAACTTGACATTGTTTGCCCTCATATCAAGATTTATATAAACAAACCCTTGGGGGATTTAAGGCTTATTGCAACAGGAAAATAGAGCGACCCCTTCAAAAATAATACTGTAATAATGAAGCCGAGCAATTTAACTGATCAACATTGAGCATCTGCAGTAAAGTAAAGTAAAGTAAAGTGTACTGGTAGAGTGTTAACCATTTCATGCAGGAAATATTGAAAATAGATGAAAAAACGTTATGACACATAATAATATTTAATTTGCATTGCAATTTTGATCATTTTTTCCCCATTAGTTTCTATGGGGAAAACTTTGGGACAGTTCACCACTGCCACCTACCAATAATTTTTAGTACTACATCAGACCGGTATGACGAATTGTGATCATGGCAAACAAGTAAGAATGGAACAGAGTTTCAGTTTAGATATTGACTAGACGAGGCATTTTGCTTCACTAAATTATAGCAACATAAAACAAAAATCAAGCCTCCCTGTGGCACTATCTTATGTGAATGTATATAAAACTACATAGGTGTGTGCTTGTCACATGACTGTCATATAATAGCCATGCTAGGTGGGAAATCAGATGCTTTTTGCAGGATATATTGATGTTTTTCTTGCATGACTGTGGCTAACCTATGGGGCATGCTTAAATAATGACATGCACTATGCACACGACTCCTGAGTTGCTCACAGTACCTGTAGCTCCATGTACTGCAGTTCAACTCGAAGTTTTCTCCTCCACGGTCACTGCAATCCCATCCAGGACCTGAAGGCCAGGAAGTCAAGCACCACTGCTGGGCGGTGCATCATTTTGCGTGCAATCTAACAGGGAGACAAGACAAGATGTCTACTTGTAAGATAACCTTGGATAAACCCAGGATCACTCTAGGCACCAAACATAGACAAACTGGCACGGTCTCACAGGGGCCCATTATAAATCACTGGGCTTAGCTGTTCCAATGTCAAGGCAACACTTTCCAACACAGCTGAAATGTCTCTTCTCAGAGAATTCTGTCTTGTGAACCACAGCATGGATTACACTAAGTGCGACCAGCAGGCAGTGTTCTGTACCTCTCACTGGCATAGAGGTCTCTACAGCAATATAGATCCGAGCCCCAATGGGCTTATGAGCTGACAGCTGGGGTGATTCTCCCAAAGGGCATTTTGTTCTTACCAAGTAGGATTTACATACCCTGAGGGAGAGACATGCAGCTGTCCCACTGTACTGTTTTCATATCTAACATTCCACATTTTACATTTGTCATATTTCTAGAATGATTTGATGCCAGATGGGTTCTGAACCCAGTCCAATGGTTTCTACCATAACCAGTATACCATTTGGTCTGTGGATTTGTTTTAGATCACTTTAATCTGGAGCAGATCAGCAGCCAGTGTAAGTATTAACAGACAAGCGATCACGCACTCCTTTCATTTAGTATTCTCACTAAGACCTGACCCAGTAAACTCCCTGTTTATCATAACCAGCTCTTTGGTGGTCATTTTGGAGATCATTTTGTACTTTCTCAGTTTGTCCAAGTGTGTGTTGTTCTAGAATTTCAGTGAATTACTTCACTCAAATTTGGCATTTTAAAAGACGATTCTTGATAATGTTTTAAAACGGTTTGCAGTGCCAAGTTTAAACAGTTTATATTTGGCACTCTATCCCAAATGGTTAACATAAAATAATAAATCATAATAAATACACCGATTCATATTGTGAGTCATATAAATGAATGAACCACAGAAACAAAATGCTAAGTTCATACGTGTCTAATTAACAGACGCTCTTAAATGCATACTTACAGGATTTCCAACAACAGAAAGCTCTATCAGTGTTGGAAGAGTATCCAGTTTCTCCAGTTCTGATATGTCCTGAAATAGTAAAGTAACTAAATTCAGTTGCTTTGAAAGAAACCTATCAGCATGAATAATGAAGCAGAATCGGAACATATGAGCAGAATCTGTGTGCATTTCAGTTTGAGGTTCAAAGACATGTGTTTGACAGTTGATAATGGTCAATAACAATGAAGTTTAATTATCTGAAATATTATAACACTTACTTTGGCACTGAACTATTGCAAGAAGACAGGATGAGTTTTAGAACCCCTTTCAGAATTGGTTCAATGCATTTTTATACCACATTCTAAGTCTGTTCTTCACACAGACAGGTCAATAACATCTTCCTTGCTTAATATCTGAATAAAAATTGTGATAGTTTGCGGTCATTGAGGTGTGACATATTTTGCTTTTTAGCCCACTACTCAGACTGCTTACCGTACTTTCTAAATATCTGGGTATCACTGAATAGATAAGCATCTTCTTTTAAAATAGCTTAAAAAGAATTGTTTGTTTTTGTTTGTTTTTTAAATTCCTGATGCAAAATGACTTGGTGGATTCTGTATTTTAACTCAACAAACATTTCCAAGGCTGGTACGATATTCAATGAGATACCTCTTTTTAGCCCTTTATGGGATATCTTGTTTATTAAAATCTTTATTTAGTCAGCAAGAGTACTGAGTGGGATAAAACTTGCAAAAAATGTCCCACCCCTAAACACTTTTTCCAAGATGCTGAATACACATTTTTAAATTGATCAAACTATACTGTGTTTTTTTATTATAGTGTAAAAATGTATATGCATGCTGTCTGCTTGCACTGATCTAATGTTAATTAATAAAAGTTTCAAAATATATATTTTTATGTTTTTACTCAAATTTTAGCATGAGAACAGATTCTTAGAAAAAGGACATAAATGGCATGGTTTGATTACATCTTTGTTATATTTCTACAGGCATCAATTAAGAAATGAAGCATGTGAGAACTGAACTATGAACAAATGAGACCAAATTACATTCACGTACCTCCAGGCATGCTTCTGATTCAGGTTAAGAAGGGCGAGTGAAAACAGCCTCAAACTCCCTTATTCCCAGAAATTCAGTGATGCTTTACATATCATGCATCCAGCCGTCATTTTGTACTTAACTCTAAATGTTCCTATAAGATTTGTACCCAAAAGAAACTTCCACTTAAAATAATGTGCATCTATGGTGATAAAGAGAAGCCTCCGATTTAAGGTTGGATTGTGTGAGTGACATTGTTCTGGTCTTCATTTTGGATCTCTATTTATAACACAGTTAAGACGTGTGGCTTTTACGGATTCAAAGCTGTTTCTGGTGCCATGAGGCGCTATACTGTACCTGTATTTTATTAATTCCCAGAAAGAGTCTGTGAAGCTCCATCAAAGGCTGCAAGTTGTTCAGTTCTCGAATCCTATTCTGTGCGAGATGGAGCTCCACTAAAGAGACCTGGCCTATAAAGGAGGTCTCTTATTGTTTTGATCCGGTTTTGATCTAGCACCAGCTCCCGGAGATACTGCAGCCCCTCCAGCCCTTCAATCTGACTGATTTCATTACCTGGAACAAACAGCATGTACAGCCCTTTGTACACAATGCATACCATCTACTCACAGAGTTACACAGTGTGAAGAGACACTGTAGGCTTTAAGAAACAGTCACAGCCAGCTACATAACAAACAAAGACTGCAGAACATAAGGCACCACACTGACGGCACTCATTATATATTTACAGTTCTTACAGCTGTCTGTTATTTCAGTACAATTTAGCAGTTCACTCACTGCACTGTCTTACTGATCACAGATGACATGCATATAATAAATTATTAAATCTGTGAACTCAAAATCAATAGATTTCTTTTTTTTCTGCTGCGATAAATGTTGCAAAAATACCAATGAGTTCTTCCAGATAATTGCTGACAGATGTTTTTATTTTCTTCTTTTAAATGAAGTTCTTCAGCACATGCTATCCTTTTTTTTCTATACTTTAATATGGACAGAAATATAAAACTTAAAAACAATGCATTTCACAAGACAAAGGGTACGGAATATGGGTGGTCTGATTTAAACCGACTAACTGCAACCTGAAAGCAATTAGTTAACTTTTAAATAAAAAAGGCGTACCTTGTAGAAAGAGTGCTTTTAAATGTGGGAGCCTGCTGAGCTGTAGATTAGCAAGACTTGAAATCCCATTGTACCCTAAATGCAGCACCTCCAAACTTTCCATTACTGGGACCAAGCTTTCAATGGACACTGGATCTCTGAAGAATTTAAAACAATACATTCTGTTCACTGAAAACAATTACATTAGGCTTTTCTAAATGTTTCTTCTATAGACTGATTGCAGCAAAGGCAGACTGGGGGCAACAGAAACAGGCGGTTTTGCAGACTGATGTGCCTATGACAAAATGGATGGAGGTTAAGAGGTAAAGAATATCAGGTACATTCTAAACCTAATTCAGGATTTGTTGATATTCACACAATACCTCCAGTTCAGCACATTAGTTCTGATGCAACACTGCCACCTTCTGAAATAGTAAAGTATTGCATTTTCTTTGAACTAGCCATGTGCAATGATGGATGGTGCAGGTGAGTGGATACCTGGTGCCTTTTGAAAGTCCTTGTTGCCCGTAGCCACTGGAGTTCACTTTCTGGTACAGCATTTGCCTGTTACTTACATGGGCTTGTGTTTTTAGTCTGGGCAGAATGGAATCAATATGGTTATGATTGAGACACAGAACCTAAAAACAAAACCAATAAAACAAAATCATAAATATGTTTACAATATAATACAACCACTGTGTCTCCTCTGGGTCATGTGATTATGCGATTCTCCAATAAATCCAGCAAGCATAACCTTCTACAGGCAAAGCAAGGGATGCTGGAATGTTCTATTATTATAGTAGGATTTGGAGTCAGTTGAAGGTAAGTTCTGGAAAATGAATTATTTGTACATTTTAAAGTCATGGCAGTTTTCACTTGTTTTGTCTCTAGCAGCAATTAAAAGACAGGTGACAGGCAGGAAAATGGCAGGGAAACTTACCTTTAAATTAGGAAGAAAAATGAGGCCACTGAAAGAGGTCAGGTTGTTGTGTTCCAAGTTAATGCTTCAGTAAACGCCTGAACAGATCTGCTGGAGAAAGGTCCACAGTCCTAGGAACCAGAGAGTGGAAAGACTTCTAAAGCAAATAAAACATATAGAGCATTCTGTTTAAAAACCTCTCCACTAATATTTTTGTGTTAATACCATTTGTTTTACCTAATTGAAGATGCTGGTAAGTCCAGCTGAAGGATGTCAGTGTAATTTGAATGCCCCAGCTTCTCTGCGACCATATCAGGTGTCAGTCTGCCTCCAAACGCATCCTTTGCATTCTCAGATTCAGACAGTTCCTTAAAACAACATCAACAATGCCAGTGTTTTAGCTTTTTTCTTTCTCGGTAGGCAAACAATATGAACGGATTAGGGATAGAACTGTGCTCTATGAATATGATCCTGCATTTATAAATGAGATCTCTGAGCAGCTGTCAGATTTGTCGGTTTCTGTGAAACACACTTACCACGGCAACTCCATCCAGGGCTTTGAGCGCAGGCAGGTGGAATATGACAAACAGCCTGTAGTTTTCTTGATTTCCTATTAAAGGGTTCCCATATAAATCCAGGATAATAAGGTTAGTTAGGCCCTATAAAGAAACATATAGTGAATACATTGCCTGCAGATTTAATAGAAAAAGAAGAACAGGGTGTGTAAAATATTCTGAAATGGGTTTTAAATGCAGTATTGTATTGTTCATGTGCAGTACCTGTATGTAGTTTGTATGTGTGTAGTAGCTAGACCGTAGTAGAAATATTTTTCTACCCTATAAATTCGTATCTGCTTTCTCTGCTTGCTCCAGCTATGTTTCAAATACAGTACCATACTTCTGGCTGACAGTACATCAGTAAACCGTTATATTCTGGTGTTGTACACCGGCTTTATAGAAACAAATATTATTACATATATGAATGTATTTTTACCTTTAAATGGTAGATGTCCCAGTTTGTAGCTATGCTGTTGTTTCCGATGTACAATTCGATCAATGAAGATGCCTTTTGCACCCCTTCTAATGATTGGATATTATTGTTTTCCACAGAAAGGTAGTGAAGGTGAGTCAGTTTCTCTAGGACTTCTCCATTAAGACAGACCAACTGGTTTTTATTGAGACTGAAACGGGTTAATTTGGTCATCTTTGAAATTCCTTTGAAAAGACACAAAAACTTTACTTTTAATACATTAAAATTGCCCAGTGTCTAATTTTTGTGTTTATTTCAAAGAGCACATGCTGTTATTGAAACTAGGGTCACATATTTAAAAACTAGTAAAAATAAAAGTTAAAGTTTTCACTGCAAACACTAGGGCAGATTACTGTAAAGCCATAAATATTTGCGACCAAAATATTTGACGAATCATAACCATAAAACCTATTTTGCTCCAGAAATGTTGGCGACCTGTTAAATATTATTAATATTATTTATTTCTTAGCAGACGCCCTTATCCAGGGCGACTTACAATTGTTACAAGATATCACATTATTTTTACATACAATTACATTATTTTTTACACATTATTTTTACATACAATTACCCATTTATACAGTCGGGTTTTTACTGGAGCAATCTAGGTAAAGTACCTTGCTCAAGGGTACAGCAGCAGTGTCCCCACCTGGGATTGAACCCACGACCCTCCAGTCAAGAGTCCAGAGCCCTAACCACAACTCCAAACTGCTGCCCTCTAGTCCACACTGCTGCCCTGTTGCAGGATACGAAGTATGTATTGTTAGTGGAATTTGTTTTGTGCTAACAATGTTTGAGTTTTTGTTTTTCATATGTGAAAACGCATAATAAAAGGCTCGCAGATATCTATGGCTTTACAGTATTTTTCAAAGAGAACAAAACAGAACATTCCCCCCAATCTCTGTCATGTATGATCCAACCTTCCAGCCGTGAAATGCGGTTTCCATCCAAAGACAATTCTTCAAGCTGCTGGCAGTTCTCAAGGCCTTCAATCTTGCTGATATCATTGTCATTAAAAGATGCCCAACGCAAGTTCTGCAGTTTGTCCAGGTTGACAAGTCGTACCAGTTTCTGTCCGTCAAGGTTAAGGGCAGTGATCTAAACGTGTAATAGCAGGAAAATTCAGTGAAACCTCTAAAAACTGAAGCGTAAGCACAGTTTCTCGAGGTAGCAGGCTGCTCTAAAGCAGCCATGCAGCGTGTAGCTATTGGTGCTCACCTTCGTGTACCAGCCTGGTTCGAACTCAGCAGATGTGCCCAGTTTGTTTTGCTGAGCTGGCTCAGTATTTGGGCCGATGAGAGTAAACTGAGGCTGCGTGGTCGGGCTCGATCGGTCCGAGAGTGAACCAACAGGGAACCCTGGGAAAAAGCACATTCAAAACTTACGGGTCAGTGCATATGACTAAAGTATGTTAGAACAAACATAGGGGAGAGAGGAATGAGGCAAATTACGTGATCTTTTCCTTTAAAACTCAAAGTAAAACAAATAGGGAATGAAGACTGCTTACATAAATGCCTAATCTATGTATAGTTCCTGTGAAATAATTGCTTTGGAAGCTATTTTAACTCTGTAGCAGGTAACAGTGATATTTTCTTGTGCAGTAGCGTGATAGGAATCATGATTTCATGTGTTACCATTTTTTATTATTGTATTAAAATGTCTTTATACATTTCATAATGTTATTTGCTTGTGCACTCTTCTGGTGTGCTGTTCTTTAGATAGACATGTGTCAAAGCTGTATACCAAGATTAAAGCTGGATCTGGATACAGGCATGCATGTTCATAATCGTTCTCATATTCAAAAGAAATCCTCTCCTACTTGAGTAATTCTGAATCCAACAGCCATTCGTAGAAGCCGCTGCTGCCTCCTCTTCATGGACAAGCACTCCATTCAAGTGGGCCAGTGTCTTCAGTCGACCTATTACAGTCAAGCGCAGGGATCCAGTCTGAAGAAAGAGAGCAGAACAGAATTCGGTTTCCAACTGTTGAGAACCCTGTACAGACTAACAGGGATGGGCAACACGTGTTCTTTTACAGTGCAGTACACTGCAAGCAGCTTCAGGCGAAAGGTGTCTAGTCCGAATGGGGCTGACAAGTTTTTAAATAACATTTAGCCAAGGCATTATATTTACTAAAGAAAATGTACAAAGCTTGTCCGGTTCCTAGTTGCTGATTGATCTCAGAACTTTGTCACGTTGGGTCTTAAAGGATCCAAGTGATTCTGCCTCAACAACATGAATAGGTAACTGTGTACAAGAGGTAATTACTTTTTCATGAATTTCCTTGCCAGTTAAATACATTTTTTATACAATATATAATGCTTAATCTATGCTTCTGTAACTAAGTAAATAGTTTATGCAGTTTACCTATGAAGGGTATGTTGCATTTTTTTCCCCCAACTTTCAAGTGTTTTTCCAAATTGTTTTTGTTGCAGTTTTGCTATTAAAATTACTAATGCTTTTAAAACATTTTGGCTGCCCTAGCACTGTTTTTTTTGCCATTTTTCTTTTAACTAGATTGAAATAATGAATGTTCAAAACATTTTTTTGTTTATAAAGAGTCAAAACTGTGTCAGGGCTTTCTAATTTTTTTATTTTAAAAGGATTTTTATAGCACATTGCCTACACTTTAATAAAAGCTGCCATTGGCAAGGGCTTCAATCCACAGTATTTAGGAAACGCTGGTGTACTTGCTTTGTGCCAGGGATTGTGTCTGATGTCCAGGCTCTCCAGTGCTGGAGCATGTTTGGGAGGACTCGATATCATCTCTGTCTCTAGTCAGGTGGTTCCAGCTCAGATCCAAGTGCTTTAGCTTGTGCACCCCTCTCAATCCCTCCAGGGTCTGGATTCGATTATAGCTAGCATCCACATACTCTAAAAGGGGCTGCATATTAACATCCATCATTAAATCTTGAATTGTGAAAAAGACCATAAGGTATAAACCTGTTCATTTAAAAATACCCATGTGTGTACATGGAATAGAACATTTTGAAAAATAACATTTATTAAACAGAAATTTAAAAGGAAATAATTATTAATTATCAATATTATCAAACATTTGTATTATACATTTATTATTCACGTGAAAAACAGGCGAGTGTAAAGCATAATAATCAAAAGGCTAATTATATCTCTCATATAAAACTACAGGCACTGTTTTATATCTGCAAAGTATGCTATTGAATGTTCTGCTCTAGAATAGGTCATTCACACACCTGGGACAGAATCAGATCAGACAGACAAAAACAATGAAAACTTTTATTCACAAGCCTCACCAGATGTGAAATATCATCCAGATGTGTGAACTCGTTAAAGCTGATAATAAGTTTCCGTAAGGCCGTCAGACGAGACAGGTCCCTTAATTTATTCAGACTGTTTCCATGAAGATTCAGAACCTTTAAAACACAACGCATGAACAAGTCTATCAGTTGATTCCAATTATACTGCAGTCCAGTAATCCAGTAACCAGAACAAGCAGGGCTCTAAGCAGTCTGGTCAGGTGGCTAGCTTTGTCTGCTTTAAAAGCACAATGCAGCCAGATCCTCCTCAGTTTAACTGACTATCCAGATGATGGACCCTCTAGTGTAATTCAAATGAGATTATATATGTTCTCACTGTGATTTGACTGAGGATGTTTGCCTTCGCCACCGCAAGCACCGTCTTTTCCTCCAAGCTGATCATTTTGGGTCGAGTTTTGATAACTGGCTCCATGTTCATCGTTTTCTCATCGAGGTTTATGTCAGAAGGAGACCCTGTCACTGCTTGCGCAGACGATGGGTCTTCACTGCCAGTACCGGTCCTGTTATCAAGCAGGGAGGTGAATAGGGCTGTGGCCTGTCCTAATCCAGAGGAAACCAGAACAGGACCTATTAGCATTTGGCAGAAAGTTCCATACACTTCCATTTTTTTCTATTACACACAAAGACATTTTCAGTCCATCTCAGCAAGCTCTTCAGCTAGGTACAGTGGTTACACCCCACTTAATAAATAGATGCAAATATGTCACATTATTCAGAACAAATCTAAAAAGTATCGGAATACATACATTTCTATAATTGATAGAAATTATATTAAAATTGAAAAACCAAATATCTTTTTTCAGCTTCATGTTAATTTTAGTAAAGTGAGATGTTTGGCAATCTGTGTGGTTTAAACTGAGGACTACATCATTTATGTATTATTATTTTTGATAGTTAAACAAAAAGAAGTTGCCATACCTGCGTGATATACTCAAAGTCAATGATATATTCTGGCAAGACAAGCTCGTGGTCAAAGACAAACCATTCACTTTGCCTCAGGCTGCAGTCACAGTTCCTATGCTGATTCTTTAAACAGGACAATTCTAAAATTAATAAAATACAAAATTAAAAAATTTAATAAATACAGGACAATTAACTTCTGAAAAATAGTCTTGTGCTAAAGAAGACACTGGCCAAAACATTTGCCTACTTGCCTTAGTTTCCTATAGTTTTATTTAAGTTTTGTACCACAAATGGCTTCCTTCAAGTAAATTGCCAGACCCTTAGTATCTTTCTGATTACTGAATAACAAGCCCAGATCAACTCCAGTTTTTCCACACAATACCTTTATCTTCCCCGGTTCCTGTGTTTTTCTCCACTTTTCGTGTGCGGAAGACAGAATGAGCCTTTGGGTAATTCACCTGATCAATTGGCTCTGATTTCTGAGCCTGGACGCTAGGACCAAGGAAGACCTTGGCAACGATAATCTGGCCTTTGAAAGACAAATGTTTAAGTTTAAGTTACAAAAAATAACATTAACTGTAGCACAACCTTAATATCTTACTAGTTAATTACAAAAGTACCATACTGTGAATGCATTAAAAAATATATCATAATTTTCAATGAGAGAAACTATTGAAATAAATCCTTTAGAATTGGAATTGTGTGATTGGCTACTGTATCAGCCAGCTGAAGTCTGAAGGACCACAACTACACTTGATTTTCAGTGATTGCACATTCCCTAAATGTTTGTTATTTTCAGAGAACAATCTCGTTTCCATTAATGTGTTCCTCTGCTTACAGCAAGGGGGGTATTGAAGCCTTTGTGAAGCCTTTTAAACCTGCACTTCTAAAGTAGGAAAGGACATTGTAATACTGTTAAGTGGATTAACTGGCACCCAGGTGGGCGAGTGTGTGCTCATATATTTTAAAACATAACTTCAATATTTATTACCAGAAGCACTGGAGTATTTAAAAACACAGTGCCAGCTTCCATTATAAATCCAGAACGTAGATGTACTTACCGTGTCTGAATGGAACAGGATCAATGACAGTTTTTCCCCAGGCTTTGGCCTGTGTCTGTAGATATTCTATTCTTGGCTGCTCACAAAGACTTATACTATTGGAGAGTGGAACTGCTCTTTCTTTACCCAAAGCCTGCAAAGAAAATTTTGAATCGGAATCCTACCAATGCAATTTCATTTTATACAGTGGGTTTGCACAGTAATTACCAGATTACATCCTAGAAAACCTCCTTTTCAATGGCTCTCATGAGTATTCATGTGCATTTCTACATTTTTGTTGCTGCAGTATGACTCAAGCATAAAAATGAAATTCCTTGCATATTCCCAGGTTGATATGATTTGAATGCAAAAGCAATCGTATTTGAAATCCACACCTCGACACAGGGTAATATTTTATAGAGCAGCACATATTTATCGAGGTGGATGTCATATATGGTAAACCACTGGATTTTTTAAATACCTTGTATGCGTCAGCAGTTTTAAATCCATTCTCCAGCACGTGCAATAATTCATCCTTCCCACTGGGAAGTCGTGGATCACAGACATAGAACAGGTATTCCAACAACTTTTTGTAGTTTCTATTAAGCAAGATAAGCAGATTTCAACAAACTGTAGCATTGTAAAATGACACTGTAAACAGTAAAATTTAAAACATTTATTCATATCTTATAACGTACCCAGGATAATTGAGAAGGACATGATACAGTGAATTATGTTTCTAAGTTGTTGATTTGAGTGGTGTACTAATGCCATGATTGTTGTGTTGTTTGTTTAACATTTTATGAACCCTGTAACTACTGACTATCCACCAGGGGGCACTGCATTCACACTGCCCACAGACTTCTATTTGAAGAGATGGAGGCAGTGAGGTCCCAGCTGCCAATGCCAGATACTCAGTCACAAGACAGACTGGCTAAGCCAAAATATCCTACCAGTGGGATTAGTATAGAGAAACAGTTATGCCATTGTTTAAAGAAGGGAATTAGCTTCAATTGCCTTGTGCTTTATATTTCACAGTAAAAAAATGTTTCATCTACACAGGAAAATATGCAAAAATGTCTTTGTTTGAAGTAAATAAGCACTCTATTTAACCCCAGATCTGATGTTTTAACCCGAGTAGTTTGAAGCTGTTGGAAGTAATTGCCACACGTTTCATAATCTGCTGTTGAAATCCTTCAAAACAGAAACCAAGATCACAAGCTCCAGTGGTGTGGAAAGACATTTTAAACACACATGGCAGACTTACTGAGAGAAAATGGACGACTCCTCGTTTGCCAAAAGAGAGTGCAGTTTTTCTTCAAATCGAGTCTCAGAATTGATTATGGACCCTGATTATACGATTTATTTTGACTCCTATAACTCCATAAGCCTTGAAATCCAATGCACAGAACCGGAGAGGACTAAGTCATAGCAGGAACTGAACCTTTGGGGGAAAGGCAAAATAATCATGCTAATGGGTTTAAAATGCATATGCTTGTGTTAAGTATAAAGATTATGGTGTGGGAAAATAGCTCAGTCATAAGAGCACTAGACCACAGTTCTGATGTTTTATCGACCTACAGCAATGGATTTGTAATAATACATTAGCTGTTGAGTTGAGAGCATTTTACTTCAAAATTTACCAGACATCAGATGTGGAGCCTTCTTCAAATCGAATATTTCCCACTGTTTCCAGCTCAATCAGCAGAAACCGCACCATCACGTCATTAGACTCATTGGCTCTTGTTACTTCCTGCTGGTAGATCGTCTCTATTCTGCAAACAAAAAGATTTTACAATGTCTGGCAGTGTATTCATTTGTTTTTATTGCATATGTTTTTATAGTGCTACAATAATATTTGACTTAGTTTTACTGACTACTATTTAGGGCTTGTATCTAGGTTGGTTTTGTAGACCTGTAACAGCCCTGCTCTATTCAGGTTCTGTGAAAGCAGATATAATCTAGACTTCTAGTTCTAGTGCAAGCAGAGAAAATGCAATGGGTATGATGAGGGTAACAACGTTCTTGGACTATGGAGAGAACACATTTCTGTGGGAATCCTGTATTAGGCAATTAGGTATTTATCAATGTCCAGTATTTGTATTAAGTATTAAGTGCCCAAACAAAAAGGGTTGCCCCATGGTCGCACTCATCCATCTTTCTTTTCCAGAATGCAAGCCTGTCTTTAATGGCATCAAGTTTCGGAACAGCTTTTGCTCCAGGCAGGGATCCCCACGCTGTCCCCAGTACTGCTGCTGTTGTCACTGGATCCCTCCGTCACACATTTCTGCTCGTCCTTGGAGTCTGGGGACTCTTTGCTACTGCACTTTTTGAAAGGTGTTTGGATCTCAGATAATTCACGTTCCAGCTGTTGAGAGGATAAAAAGAAAATGCATCACATAAAAACACTATTAATAATCTATAAATAACCTATTTTAAAAATTCATTTTTTCAAGCGCTACACTAAGCAAACGTCAGCACAATGGATATAGATTTTAGAAAATATGAGTGCAGGTCACAAGGTACTAATACAGGAACAGCAACCCACCTGTCCTTGCATATCTCTGTCTGCAGTCTACTTTCAGCTGTAGTAATGCAAAAGAGCTTTATATTTTACATTATATTCTATACATATGTGCATTTCCAGATACAGTAAACAGTGTATGTACATTTAGTATTAGTGCTGTGTTCCTAACAAACAATTAAATTATATTCTAAATTATACTGCACTGCACTTTTTTTTACCTACATTTTTAGAGCAAAGTTCAGAGCTCTTATTTGCTCCATCGGACGCTGTTGCAATAGGTTTCTTTGTTTCACGAGTCTTGTAAGCATCTCTGCCAATCGGCGATGAGTGGTCTTCACTCGCATGTTATAATACATCATCTTTTCATCACTGTAGACTAGAATAAAAAAACAGAAACATGACATTATCTCATTATAATAATGTATATGATATTCGCTATGTTAATGGCAAAATACATGAATCTGATGTGATGGTGCAGAATGGTGTGGCAAGACATCAGCATTGCTGTAAAACAACATGGACGTTTCCAAATGATGAAACACTTAAAAGTGTTTTTACACTTGTTTTACACTTCTGACTAAACAATGCAAAATGCCTACAGAACTAGTTGTGAAAGCAAGTTCACCTAAGCTAGATCAATGAAGAGATCTATGCAAAAGCATTTTACAGTGTCCTCCCTCTTTACACCACTCCCCTCATTAAAATGCCACCCTCACAATTTCCCAGGTATTCCTTCTGAACTTATTTGCACAAATATAAACCAATGCTATCCCCACCCTCCCCAGTTAATCATCATTCTCTGCTAAATCCCACATTACCTCTGCTGCATCCTTAATCTGTTTATTAGACACATCATATGTATCCAGCCTTTGTAGCTTGGGTATGTGGTACAGCACATGTGTAGCATAGTTACACAGCAAACACACCGGGTTTGGGCTGTACTGTGGATCCTTTAAACCCAGCTCTTTTAAACAAGGCAGTCTTCCTAAGTGTGTCAGTTCCTGTAACAAAAATGAATCATTTAAAATTAAATCACTGAAGAAAATTGCCATCAACTTACTTAACATCTAAAGGTTATGAAGACAGAGAATAAACATAAAATATGAACACTTATTAGATCAATACAAATATATATATTTTGCATTATAGTCTTGTACAACATAGATTTTCTTAGAAACTGTAACTGGAAACATTATGTTGGGATAAAGAAATAAAAAAAAGGTATTGCAAGAGTTTTCTCACAAACCTTAAAGGAGCATATTTTGTTCCCAGAAAGGTTTAGCCTTTCGAGGAGTTCATTTGGATCAAGGCAATGGCCTGCAGGAAATCAAAGGGAAAATATTACATGTGATCAAAGCTCTTTTAAATCCCCATTAACAAATGTTCTACTAATCAAGCTATAGCGACTGTATATTCTCAGGTTTGACAAATACTACCACGCTGCCACAACTCCAGATTCTTCTTCAAACTTACCAATTTTCTCAATGGCATTGTCAGCCAGATTTAATTCTTCCAAGTTTTTAGTGTCGTCAGCCCCTATAAATAAACAAGAGAAAGAAAAATAAAGGTCTCTTTACACCAACCCCTTTGACTCAATCCAGATTGGATTCATAGTTGGGAGTCAGGACCTCATGGTTATAGTCTTAACAGTTAATAACATTTAGAGCATAGGCTTTTTATTTCCTGGCATCTCATTGGCTAGTACCCTTGGTAGGGGGTAGATTAACTTTCAATAGATGACCAGGAAATAAAAAGTACCGGCATAGCCTTTTCACCTGGACAGATATCCTTGAGCCACCTAATTTAAACCACAAAGCTTGTTTCTGTCTTTTTTTTCGTAACAGTTGCCTGTTTTCTAAGCGCAATAAGACTCTCCAGGGTGGGCGGTATTGCACAATATAAATAACACTGAAGAGTGGTGAGTCAATACCTATGGGAACCACTGAATATTAAAATACAAAATGCTACACAGATATTATTGAATGAATGAAGGTCTTACCTCAATGGCTGCAATCTGGTTGTTGTTAAGCCAAAGCACCTCTAGTTTCTCCAACAGCTCTAAGTTTTCAATCTTATTAATTTTATTGTCATAGAGGAAGAGTTTCTGTAACCGAAGGCAGTTATGAAGACCAGCAATTTTCTATGTACAAATAAGAACAAAAACAAAAGTGACATTTTTAAATGTGCAATATAGAGATCTAGCACTGCCCTTTAATTTGCCACTACTGTACGTATAGTGTGTATGTGAAGCCACTATACCATTCTAGGCAGCCAGAATGCTTATTTAACGCATTGAAAGTCTGGGATTATTAACTGTGTCTACACTCAGCATTCTGGTGCAATAAATTACAAGCCTCAGCATGGGATTTAACCACATGATTAGAGTGCAGCAATATACTTGACGTCATTTGCCTAGGCTTGAGAAAGTAGGGTTGCTCTCAAGGAATAGAACAAATCCTTGGGATATCCCACCGGGGGGGGGAAAGCTTAAACAAAAGAAGATGCTGACAAGCAATGCAGTAATCCCAGTCCTCTTCCCATAACATTTCCAGAATTATAATGGGGGTGGAAACGCCATGCACTAAATTACTAAAGGCTTCACTCACAGTCAGCTGGCACTCGATAATCCAGAGCTCCTTGAGTAGTGGGCAGGAGAGCAGCCCCTCGATCTTCTGAATGTGCTGTCCTACCAGCATTAGGGTGGTCAGGTTCGGAAAGTAAGAAAGTCCCACCATGCGGGGATACCCCGAGAAAAACATTTCCAGAACAGTGACGCCTTCACCTTCCTGGGAGACCTTCTCATAGGATATCCCATTGCCAGTGCACTGTTAAGACATTCCCCAAGCATTCATTTTACAAACACATACCACTTCAAAAGTAAACCAATCAAACAAGGGACTACAGTATGTTATTGACAGTATCGATATATACTTTTTTTTTTACTGCTGTATAGTTTTTGATAAGGTAGGTGTGTCTAACGGTATCACAATTTATATGTTCTGAGCTATTTAAGATAATAAGATAACATGTAAGAGACAGCACCACACAGAAAGGAAAGATAAAAATAAACAGAACTCACCAACTCTTTAATGATTTCTTCATTTCCATTTTGTTTTTGCTTTTCACTTTGCGTCATTTTGAATTTCCCTGAAATATTTTGTTTAAGGGGGTGGTGTTATGAACTACAATGAGAATGAAGGAAAGTCAGAAAAATATCAATTTTAAGCAGATTCTGAAACTCTCTAAATGCTCATCATGAAGGGTTACCAATGTCTCAAAATAGTGAAAATGTATCATTGGCAGCAGATTAGGAATGGGACATCCTTACAGCAGACTGCAGCCATACACAACAGTCCACAGGCCCATTAATACTAAGCTGCACAAATAATAAATATTGTGGTTTTAAATATAGTGTAAATCCGTGCTAAAATGGGTGCTCATTTGAGACACAGAGGCATCTTTTCTGCTGAAGGTAGAGAGTTCTACATGCCTAGCTGAGCTCTAGAATTGTATTGGGCTACATGAGACCTTGTTCAAAAGGCTGCCATAGAAACAGGCCTTTTAAATCACATCTTACTAAGACAACAGGAGCGTGACATTCTAAATCTTATCAAGGTTTTTATTATTTCGGTATCTATTTGTTTTTATATTAAATAATGTAACACTTCACTGCAATCCAATCCAAACAAATAAACAAAAACAAGCAGCACTGCAGGTAGAAAGAGTACAAAACTGGAGCCGATTTTTAGCTTTCTTTAAAAAAAATGTATGAAGTACAAGCCGTTGAGGCTGTGTTCAAGTGGTTCTATAGAAATATATTTGTAAGCTTGTACTTTTTTCCCTTTTATTGAATGTATTTCCATTTCATATCTTAGTATAATAAAACCAGCATTAGTTATCTCATGTGTGTCATGCAAAACCTTGGAGATGAATAAGTATACTGTCCTTCTACTTTATATAACAAGTGGAATCTCACTGCAATTCACTGTCACTGGGCTTCCAAATCCCAATTAAAGCGAATGGTACACTTGTCATAAAATAGATACTACAGTAATACTATTTAGCTTACATCTTGTTATTGCAGAGTAACCTGGACCCCAGTTGGGGACTGAATTCCAGTTACTGTGAGCACACTGTTCTGTCTGTGTGTTTTTTTTTTCACAGGATGGCTCTTGTAGTGGCATTTCTGAACTCCCATTGTGCACACACTACTGACGCATCTGCTGATGCACTGTTACCCCTTGTCCTATTGTTCACACTATTCTGCCTTTCTTCTTTGTTGTTCCTGCTGATTTTTCGTATGTCATGCCACTCAATCCAAATACTCAGCATTTCATTCACATAGGCCTAACACTGATACTTGTATAGTTTTATAACAAACAATGCATCATACTACAACTCAGTATGGGTCTAGTATAGATACAATTGAAACTACTGGTAAGCTGTTCAGTAAGCATTGAACGGCTCATATCCGGCTCCACTGCATTTCTCTTAAAGTAGTAAAAGGTAACACATGGAATTCTTCATTTTCTTCATATGTTCCAGCACTGCACAAGGGTTCAAAACAAAAGTAGGAGTACATCTATGTGAATTTACAGCACAGTGGTGTGAAAGGTACCAGGGAACACAGGAATAGTGCTATACACTGTACATACTTAAAACATACAATGGATGGGTAGAAGCTAGGCTAATATGCCTGCCACTGTAACTCAGCTATCCTGCTGGAGAAATGGAATACAGTACATGCTGTTCTCCTTAAAGGTGTAGTGCCCCATACTGTCAGTTAATGGTATTGCACTGTAGGTGCTATTGTTATTGTTATAAACGTTTTTTTTTTAATGTATTTTATTTATGTTATCCCCTCAGGTTACAATAGTTCTTGTTAAATGTTTCCTGAAAATGACGGCCTCATGTTTCCATGATGTGTTTTGTTGCAGTGAGTTTTGCTTGCAGTAACCACTTTCTGCTGAGAAGGTAGTCGCAGGAATAAGTTAATTCACAGAGTGACAGTGGTGGCAAAGAATACAATACGTTTGTAAAGAAAGATCGGAACAAACTATTCATAATATATATATATATATATATATATATATATATATATATATATATATATATATATATATAGTATATTTCAGCAGTGTGCACAGAAGGTATAAAGAACGTAGAAAACGGTCTCCTTTTAAATTAATTTAGCTTGTCAAAATGGTGCCTATAGAATTAGAATTACAAGGTCTCTAGTGTATTTCATAGCACGATCAAACGCGTCCTAAAATGCTCACTTGCAGTATTGCTGAAATATAATAGCCACTATCCTTAGTCTACGTATTTCCTACTGTGCATTTATAGAAACGATTGATTTTAATTCATTTACAATGTATGGCAGCCAAGCACCTATGTAATCTCCAACCTATATCATAAAATACACTAGTGAATACGTTTATCGATTTATATTATTGTACATTTTGAAAACGATCTTACCTTGTAAATCGAGCTACAGAATATCCATTTTCATAACAAATCTCGTCGTTTTTGTAGTTTATTTATCCAACATTAAAGGCAACGTTGTGTGTGTGTACTCCGTTTCTAAGGAACTGTGCGTCTCCGTTGCTCCGGAGCCATATTGGGTGTGAGTGACACGAAAGAGGTTAAAGTTCACTATGCAGCCTGAGGGAGTCACATTGACGCTCAAACCTGAGCTCTCTGCACTTGAACTTATCAATCTATTTTACTATGCAACTAACTGGAAACTTGAGCTTATACATTTTAAAACCTGAATTTAATTGTTGCCTGATTTGTTTGGACTATTTTATTTCAAATATTTGTAAAATCAAATGATGCCAACAGTCCAATTAAGTTCCTATCGTGTCCCTTCTTTTGAGAACGCAAAGGTGTTAGGTATCCAGTTGAGTCATATTCGAAACCACATCATATTAATAATTGCTTTTGATTTCAATTTTGTATTGACATGCCGCCCTACTTGAATGCACGTTACAGAGCTTCAGGCAATAAACAGATATATCTTCAATCACGCAGTATTTACTGACATCCCCATTTGAAATGCTTAGTTGAAGACACTGCATCACATTATGAATAATCAATAATAACATAAAGAAAATAATAACACCGATGGATTACTTGTGTATTTATTCATTTGAAAACAAACACCACATCGGTATTGTGAGGACATGGCCAGGCTATTGTAAACATGCAATGCATATGGATTCATCACGTCTCCCCTTGCCATCAAGAACCTCGCGCTGTCGTCACATGATGCAATGTTGCTGTTCTTTATTTTGTCGACGTGCGTGTGTGTTGTGTATGCCACTTCCATCTGTCCTGAGCGCCATCATGAGGCTGTTATCTAGGCGTTGTATCTATTCATATAGATACATTATATGTATTGCAAAAGATCCATCTGCGATAGCAACCTGTTGCCTGTGATATAAAATAACTGTACGGAGTAAGGAAAATGTATACATTTATGAAAATACACTATATTACATTCTTAGCATACCCTTTTAATTACCGGTAGGCATACTTCTAATAAAGCTGCTGCTAATGGACGGTACTTTTTCTGCATTTGTGCAGTAGTCTTTTGCATCCACAAGAGGGCTCTAAATAGTTGAGCTCACCAACAACAACAAAAGGTTTACTGGAAATTATTCAAAACAGGCAACTCTTATTTCTTTACACCAGTGGTATTAAAGCTAATGGTTGCTACTAACCTCAAAGCTCACCTGGCATTTCACATACACTGTCGATAGACAGTTTGGACACATTTACAAATTAAACGCATTAGGCTACTCATGTAATGTACCTAAACTACAGTTTGTAGAATGTATTACTGTGTATTTTGTTAGAATCGTATTGATATCCCCCATTTTTTTCGCAATATCAAAAATCTAAATATGGGCTACATAATTCTGTGAGCCCCATATTGTCGTAAACCGCATCGTTACAGCAAACTACAGTATACGCCGCAACACTATTGTGAGATGTACGTAGTTGTCTTTAAAAACAATAAATCACATTTACATAGGTTCTTGACTTAATTGTTGGACCGATATTTTGCACATGAACGGTTTCAATAACCCAGAAAGGTCTAGAATTTCCCAACATTTAGTCAGAATATAGTCACACCTGCAGCAGCAACAGCGTACATCATTTTAATTTACTGCTACACCCAAATTTAATACCTACGATTGCAATTCATCACCTTGCGTATCGTTTTGAAACAATTTCCTTTTAAAACGCTCCAGAACAACAGATGATATAGGCCAGTTTACCTACAAAATGCATTTAATTTCAATTGCCTACTCCAAACGGTTAACAGAATGCAACAGACTTTTCTGTCCTAAATCCATACCAGGCATAAGCCACGTGATGACGTCAGTGTTGAAACACTGAACTAAACAACCCATTTTCACATGCGTAATGCTCTTGTGGAGTGCAAAGCCTTGCGAAGACATTTACAACAGCTGCGTGTTGAATCCATTTAGCAGACTTTCTCTTCTTCGTGGTCTTGCACATTGAAGAGCTACCATGTCTGTGAACCCGAGTGAGGGGTCTGGTTCGGAAGTGAAGTGGTTTGGCGAGGATTTCGAGCAGATAGACCGCTTTGGGAGAAGTGTACCCGGGTTTGGAGAGGCGGATGCGGAGGTAGTTGCTGACCTGAAACAGAAAGGCTGGAAAGATGAGGCCGCCGATCAGCTACAATTACAACCTGAGAGCAACCAGCAACGTCCTGCTCCTGTTACCATGGAAACTGCATCTACAGGTAAGGCAGCAGAGACCCCCGTGACCAAAACTAGCTTTTAAATGGCAGGAGACATTTGCACAAACTAGTTTCCAAATCTTACTTTGCCTACAAGGAGTTGACATTTTTTTGCAAGCACTATTTTCAGGCGACAAAACGAAAAGGTAATTTAGGCTAGCGTAGGTAGCGTATTTGCTGTCTTTGCTTTTGACGGGGCGGATTTTGTAATTTCTTAACAGAATTGAAGATGCTGTGAAATAACTTTTGAAAATGCCTTGGTTAAAGAAAATAGCAGAAATGTTAGGAGTATCGGGTACCACCTTCACAAAGTTAGACAAACCCAGAATAATACGCATGACGGTTTTGGTATGGCATACACATACTGTAATTCGTGATGGAATTGGTTGGCTGCATATGCTTACTCGTTATTTCAATAAAGTGTGTAGGCTAAAGCAGTGTACTATCCTTTGAGACGCTTTTGCTTTCAATGGCCGAGGACAAAGAATAATTGGGACTGTAGGGTGTGGATTTGGCAAGATAGGGCTTTAGATTTAGATTTAAAGGCACAGTACAGTAACGTTCAATTAATACTCAAACATTATTCCCACAACACTGTTTTTAAACAATACAATTCCCGCATTCATTAATTGGGTTTCTTCTAAAGTTCTGCCTCCCCAGTCAGTGGTCAGATGCTAGTACAATAGATAAACATTGTTAAAAAAAAAATCAGTTTACTGTTCAGGATAATAGGTTCTGTTTTGGAATCAGTGGCCCGTTGAATAGTTTGGATGTTTATTGCAAGGAGGTTGGAGTTTTAAATAAAGTAGACAGAATGGATTTTCAATTTAATATTGACGGGCAGACTGCCTGCAATTGCATTGCACTTTGGGTTTCATGTTTTGTATTCGGTCTGTGTTTACATTTAACAAAGTAAAACGGGGCAGTAAAGGTCTGAGCTGGAATGCATCATAATAGCATCTCGTTGTTGTTTGCTTGTCTGTGTTAGAGAACTTGCTTGATAAATACAGTAAAGTGAAAAAAAGTGGACTACTGTATTACAATAATGTTACAGGTCCCTGAAATAGCCCTTTTTGCATTATAATTGCACATGATATCATTTTTAAAGACAGCTTACTTTATATTCAGCAGGGTCATTTGTAGAAAAAGAGTTTGACACTACAGCATTTTATTTCATAGGCCTATACTTTATGACATGACAAGTAGGGATTTAACTGGTACTGTATAAGGATAATCTGCTTTATTAAAGCACATTTTTATGTTCTTCTGTAAGTCTGGGTTTTATGTACATGTTGTATAACTTATTCAGCCAATATCCACGCCTTTTAATGAAACCGTTCACACATATTACTATAAACAGGGTTTGATTCAAAAGAAAGCTGAATGTCAGGCAGTCAGGGACCTCTACTCTACATGACACCGTCCAAATAAATAGCTGGTAAAAAGCAAATGCCTTTGTGTCAATCAAAAGGTTCTGAACCAGCCTGCCAGGCAATATTTTCTGGAGATTCGCATTGTATTTTAATAGTTGTGCATAGAAGCCTTTGATTTAGCATTAGCCATTATGGTAA
Source organism: Acipenser oxyrinchus oxyrinchus (assembly GCA_030684275.1). Lineage (NCBI taxonomy): Eukaryota > Metazoa > Chordata > Actinopteri > Acipenseriformes > Acipenseridae > Acipenser > Acipenser oxyrinchus. The sequence goes on from JAGXEW010000061.1 coordinate 688,973, forward strand.
AAGCTGTGTACAAATTAATGGGCCTTTTATGGAGGTTCATGCTTCTGGTATTATTTTAAAACATTCACACAGGCCAGGTATGTCAAGATGAACAGTGATAATAGATTCATTACAAATTCAATTATAGCAGCTAATTAGTTGGTCATTCTTAGTTTGGTTTTAGGCGTCCTGAGATATAGATATTTTAATTCCCACATGCTTGCTGTGAAAGGCAAGTGATGGCGGAACCACCAAGATTTGCATTATTAACTTAGATGAAGCACATGACGACAACTAACCACTAACTATATTTTATAGTTTGGGTCAGGTTTTGTGCAACTATGTAACTAGAGGGCCAGGTAAAAACCAAAATACTTTATCAAGTGTGGATGCTGTTTTTAACGTTATACATATACATTAAAATAATGTATTGTTTCGTTTGTTTCTACATTGCTATGTATAAGGCATTGTTCGCTGCCACTACTGAAACCATTTTTGATTATTCAGGTATATGCTGTTCCCCTCTCAGCCAATGAAAAATGTACACCCTCAACTACCGGAATTCAAAAGTGTATATATAAGTAGTCATGGAAGCATTCTACAGTTCTTGTTTTGAAGAGAAGAAAATATTTTCTCCAACGTCCTCGTCCTTTTGAAGTCAGGCTCTTTGCAGTCTACTCATGGTCTGTGTCTGTGTATTGTGTGTGAAGTTTCATAAATATTTGATGCTGTTTTGTTCGAGCTAAACAGATTACTTATTTCAAATCCCTGGGAAATACTTAAAAAGGGCCCAAAGTTTATAACTGAGAATACCAAATGAGAAACCCCGCAGGTATTACATCGATATTTTGCATGTGTGCCAAAATAACATTATTCTAAACCGATTTGTAATCTGAACAAAATCTGTGAATGAACACACTAAATTTGAAAATGGTTGAAGTCTGACATTTATGTCATTGTAAAAGATACTTGATCTCCTCTATCTTTGAACTTTACTTGGTCCTTTTATGTATTTATTTATTTATTTTGTGTGATGTAGATCACAGCATACTGTCCATAAACTACAGTAACATGGGGCAGCATGTCGATACATTGGTAACTTACGCTGTTGCACTGCCTCAAACTGTTCAACTATACAGATTACATAGTTTTTCCTAGGCCTCTACACACGTCTGCATTATTTAAAGAGTGATGGTTTCTTCCAAACATGTATTAATGCTGAATATTATCCAGGAAAGTTTTTTTAATTAAATTCTTGTGGTGCACAATAATGCTCCCCTGAAATGAAGCTGCATTGTATTACTTGTGTTATCAGGAAGGCCTTAAATGGGTGTTAGCTGTATTCATGTTATTATTTTAATTCCATTCGTATTAGAAGCAGACTGCTCTCTGAGCCCAGCTGGCTTCAGAACCCTGCCGTGTCTCTGTCATTGCAGTGCATACTTATTCAGAGCCCCACTCGCTTGCAGCTCTTCCCTTTATTTCCCCAAATCGTCGCCATCATCTGTCCGATTGTGAGATCTTTAAAGTATTGCAGACACCTATAAACTCACCTCTTCCTCAAAATGCTTTTATATTTAAGTGTGTTGTTCTCATGTGTAGATAAATATTTTAAACTTGGCAGTGGTTTTGGAATCCAGAGCCAGTATCTAGCCTTGTTATACTTGGATGATCTGATGCAGCTGACTGTTCACCAGCGCCGCACATGAGAAAAGCATTTTGAGATCTTCTGTGCTACTCTTTACTTGCTGGCTCTAATGAAGGGCTGCCCTTATCCTATTCAATGGTGTTTTATTTATTTTTTAATTTGTCATTGCTTGATAGAGCTGGTAAAGCTGGCACTTCAGAATGCCCTTTCTGTTTTTATAATTAGCTGCTAATATTATTGTTCATGTGTAACGTGGACGTGTGATTTAATTACTCCTTTGGAAGTATTAGAGATGTCAGTCATTCATGACTGCAGTTATATAAGAACAGATATTTTGGTGCATATTTTAAACTATTCAGTCTCTGCTTAAATATTGTCAACTAGTAGTCATGTCAGTGAAAAGAGGTGACATGGAAAGTGACTGTAATCTTGACACAGACATGAAGATGTGTGTGAATCATGAAGATGTATGTGAATGGGGTCATGCTAGGAGCATGGAATGGAAAAACTACGTTCTGTAGAACTTTGGGACTGTCTGTAATTAACACTATTTTCCACCAGATAAATATAGAATTTGTATTAAGTAGGTATCTGTCCCAGATGCACATGCCACATGTCTCATATCAATCACAAAATGATATCCCCCATTAATAGGCACATTTTAAAGTATGTGTTTTATAGACTCTTTTTGGAGCTGGGCTGTTAAGCAATATAATCAATAGTGAGGGTGTATTTTCAGTTGAGTAGATCATTTGGAGTTATCTGATTATACTTAATGCATGTTAATGCTCCATTCATCTAAATAAAATAAGTTGAATTGCTCCATGATTGCAGTTTATCTGTGCTGTGGACATTTTACCTCTAGTTTAACATCACTATACATGAAATGTACTGAAATCAGCATTTTACAGTCATCTGCCCCATTTAAATGAGTGTGTACTGCTGTTACCCATATTGTTTAATTCATATTGGATTGGATCATGAATTAAGCTCAGCCTTTTCATTTATTTTAAATATTCATGATAATGGTGATTTCTCCTTCATCATTTGCTCGTCATTGAAGATTTGTGTCTTCAGCCATTTCATTCGTGCAATCTGTGTGTTGTCTGCAATAAAAGCTGCATTTTATTTTTAGTTGATTTAGTTCAGCAAATTATTAGTTCAATTAAGGATATAGTTAAGTAATTGAGAGCTCGGTTGGAATGAAAATCAGCAGACACAAGGGGTCCCCAGGACTGAGTTTGACAACCCCTGATTTAGTTCATTCAGAAGTCATCTTGTTTCTTACGATAATTTTCGTTATGTAAAGTGCACCCGGTTAATAGCTGTGCATAATGTGTATAGCTGAATGAAGGTTGAATAATAATCTAAATACGCCATGCATTCACCATGTTAGGCTTTGAACTGTAGCTGCAGTAGCATTAATGATTCCACAGGGCGGGTATTGTACTTTTTAGCAAACACAGAAAGATAACTCATGAAGTCATGAAGTTGCTTTACTTGCAGCATCTTGCATTGCTGTTGTGATACAGTTTGTTTAAATGTATGACTCTGATGTTCAGACGCTGCATTCATTTCACTTGTCAAAGGCTCTGCTTATCCTGATTGCACTTATTTCATCAAGGTTGAACATACAGTACTTCTTTCTGAATGCAACTTAGTAAAGAGATCAGGTAATTATATCTGTTTCCCTATGTCTGAAAATTAGAATTAAACGCATGTTATTGCACATGGTTTAAGTGTAACTCTTGAACTCTCTTGAGACGAAGTGGTGATTGGAAAATTAGCAACAGAATATAATAGTTAGGTTTATTTGACACTGTGTTGAATATGTAGTCTGTCTTTTACTTCATCTCATTCCTGAAGGGCATTGCCTCAAGGTGTTTGCTATATTTACACCGAGACACCCTGCTGGAATACCTACCAAGTCTCCATTCTCTACGCAGGCAGACTCTTTGTCAAGTTGCATAGAATGTTTTAAACAACAGGATGATACACTGGAAAGGGGAAAAAATGGGTTCAGTTTGAATTTTATAGCCGAATCTGCCTTTTTTAGAAAACATTTTTTGTTAAAAGGTCAGCTCATCTTCATTTTCAAATGAATTTTCTGTTCCAGTCATCACATCCTAGGCTGTCAAACATGTCTTTTCTCTAAGTTCAGCTGGTACCCCAGAGTGTAACCATTAACCTGTCCCCTGCAACACTGTGGATGTAAGAAATACCACACTTGTTCTTTGTTGTGGCATGGCATGGAGATGATGTGTCACATGATTTGATGTTCTCTGTTCCCTGATGAAGATGTAATTCAAATCACAGTTCATATGTAGGTGGTAAATATTTTGCTGAAACACAAATCCAATATTATTGATAGCTCTCCCTGTAATAATAATAATAAAAATATATATCTTCTTACAAACACCATGAATATTAATTTTAATGAGATTTATTTGTCTGAAATTACAACATGAAGTGGAATAGTTAATTTCTCTGGGATCAATCAAACACCTGTTGATATGAAAATGTAACTCATTAGCATGTAAGCACCACTGCATTACACAAGTCATGAAACAATGTTCTAGTCAGTTAGGATTTTAACAGGACAGCGCTATTCTGATACCATTTATTTATTAAACAGATGTTATAAGAATACTTAAAATACGCAGTATTCAGAAGATTGTAAACATCCAAAACCCTAAAGGAAGAATACCTTCCTTTTATAAAATACACGTGACGTGGTTGTTATGGGTTACAAATATATATTTGCTAACCCTTCATGACTGTATTTGTGTGTGTTTTTCTTTTATAAAATAGCTTTTGCTGCTTATTTCCTGGGTGGACCACAACAGTAACTTAGTAAAGTGGGATTTTGGAATGGTCTGAACTGAAGAGGTGTAAATGTTTCTATGTTTATGATCACTAGGAATGAAGAGATTCTGATTTACAACATATTTGGCATGCTGTTTTAGCTGCTGCATTGATAGCTGACCCCTCAAAGACCCCACAGTTAACCTTCAAGCCACAACATTAAGCCATAATATGTGTTTGCTTTCTGTAATCAATCCTAGTACTGTACAAACATCCTCAGGCAAAACTAAAAATATCGGCCAGTTTTTTATTGCATTAGGGTTACATTAACCAAAAGGCACCTGCATTATTTATTTGTTTTATGGTGATATTCAGTTAAACTTAAAGTCATAAAACGTGCATTAAAACTATGTAAGTAGGGCTATGCAAGTTTTATTTTCCTTCTCTCTCCTTCCCTTTAACCTTAATTAATAGTTGTTAAGCCTTAACTGAATACCAGATTGTTTAAATTAGCGACGCTACTAGAAACTAACGCCGTGGAAATTAAAAAGCTGAATGCAGCGATTAGAGCCAGAACGAAATACAGGTTCAGATAGAATCAGGTGAGATCAATGCACGTCGTTTGTGAACTCAATCAAGATATGAGGGTAAAAAGAAACAACTAACTTTGGTAATTAGTGTTTGGTTAAGAAAGCGAACCAGCTCAAAATATGTTTAAAGGGACATCACGTGATCAGAAATAAAACCCGAAAGCTAGAAACCCTATGTAGAATTTAATTTAATACATTCTGCACCTCTAGAGAGTTGGTTTGAAAGTCGCCATAGAACATGGAAATATTTTTTCCATATTTTTTATTTTAGCAGAAAACTTAATTTTTTTTTAAAAAGTTACTCTTTGCGTGGAATTGCATTTTTAATGTGACTGTTGCATTCTTTGGATTCATGCCACATAATTCATACCACATAATTGGCATAATTGGTTTCTGGTGAGATTCCTCCCTGGGGATAATGACTAGCGCTCAAGAGTTCCCTCGTGAGTAACCAAAGCAGAACGCAGATTGTTTTGTTGGCACTATACGCTCCAAATAACACCTGCCTCGGGTATTCTCTTTGCCCAGCCTGATCAAATCAGACCTATTGCTTGCTCCTATATACACACAGTACCTGACTTTTTACTTTCAGCTTTTGTAGCTGCTAGACTACAGTATTTAATCTTGCTAACTTGAGCTGTGCAAATTTACTAACAACAAAAGATCAAAAGAAATAATTCATAGCCTTCAGCTGGCTAGCAATACTGAGTCCTTTTTTGAGTACTTTACACTACAATGGCTAACTGATCTGACTTGAGTAATGTCACAGGCTAAAAGCTTATTGATTGAATCCGCACTGCTTCCTGACCTGATTCGTTGTTCGTGTATAGGAATGAATGTGAAAAGTCTTGATAATTAGATTTCTAAAATGTGTGTGCATTGTTGAAAAGTGCAGTAAAACAAGACCTTGTAACCCCTGGTTTTGCTTTTTTGTTAAAGATTACAATTTGGTTGTAGTGAGCACAATAATTTCACTAATCCATTTGCTATATAGGTCTCAAGTGTGGGGTTTTGTAAAAGAAAAGTTTTTATAGCAAACATGTATTTCCATTTTGGTAGAAAAAAATATACCTGGTACTGTACTACGTTACAGGAATCTCTGCTTTGAAACCCTTACTTTCATGTAGCCTTGCCCCTTGGCCATTTCAACTGGAGAGCAAACTTTTCCCCACTCCTTCAGTGCCTTATTTCCTGTTATTAACCAACCAGCTGCTTGTGATTGACCTGCTTTGACCGCGATAACCCTGCTGAGGTGAAATAACTTTGGAATTAAAACAGTAAGAAACTTCCTGAAAGCAAGACAAACAAACTGAGAACTTTCTTCAGCCTAGTGTAATACCAGTTTTTGAATAATGTTATGACATACAACTTCTTTTGAAAAGCTTTTCACCCAACTTAAAATAAAAAACAAAATCCTGGTTGAAGATACCCGTGTACTTGTACTGCTGATGAACGTACAGTAGCTGTTTGGAAAGGAGCATGCATGTTTCTGCTACCCTCCATAAGCGTAGATGTACAGGTTCATAGTGAAGGTGCAGGTCTGGAGTAGGGCTTTCAAGAAGACCAACAGATAGACGATGTAGAAAAAACTGAAAACACTTTTCTTTGAACTTGCTGCCTCCAGCCTTCATGTGGTTTCATTGATTTACACTTTGGCACTTGGACACTCATGTTCTCACACTAATTGGCACGTTTGCATGCAGCCTCTCATTAGAGAAGCTGAAGATCGATGGGCACAGTCTCTCCTCACCTACAGGAGTTTCCCCTGCAGGACTGAGGAACCTTGGTAGAGCAGTGGGGACACCTGTTCTATATCTGTCAATATTGTTAATGCCTGACTCCAATTTTGTCTGCTTTGATTATATGCTAGATTTGAACCCAAAACAAAACAAACAATGAGTTACTGCACCAGCAAAACATAATGAGTCATACATTATTGATCCAATACAGTGTCTGTTAATTATTTCTGTCACACATCTCTGTTTCCTTAAAGTATTGAGTATTAAACTGCAGTAGACAATAGGCAGATCAATGTATCTTATTAAAAGAGAAGCATTGACAAAATGTTATTTTTCTTTTTCAGGAGGGATTCATTACTATTCCAGAAATTGACCACACAAGGTACATTTTAATCTTTTTAAATGTCCACTTTATTGCAATAACTTTGAAGATAATAACAACTGAGCGGTCTTTAGCTTTAGGTAAGTCAAGTTTAAATCAAAGCAACAATATTACTTTTTATTTGTACTCGTTTTCTAAATGCAACTTTGAGTGTCCGTCAGGCCTTTGTATTTTGTAAAATGTCTTATTTTACTAAACCTCAACCACAGGTACTTCCACACATAGTGAATGCACAATCATTGATAGTGTCATATTATTCAACAATAGAAGATGAGTAAAGCCACATAATTCACCAGGGACAAGGGCCAGAGTTATAGGCTGTCCATGACACATATTAAATATTTACTCAGCTTCCTCGCCAAATGTTGCATAGGGTTACCCAGGGTAAAGTATGAACACAGGCCTAATGTAAAATAAATATTAAAAATATATTTAAAAAAGGAATGAGTGGTTGTAATATGCAGTATTTTGAAGGGCTAAGTTTTGGCCCTAAGGAAAGTGCTTTGGCTTTTGCACTTATATAAATAAAGAGACTCTAATATCAAATCTAGACTGGGCTGTCTTAGTTTTACCCTATGCAGTGGAGTCAATGTTCAGGCATGAGGAACTGAAGAGTCACATTTACCCCCATGAGTATTTCATGGTTACTCTGTTTGTCAAAAAATGTCAAATGAGACATGGGAAATATTTAATATACTGTTCAAACTTCATCATTAATGTAAGAGATACATAATTTGTTCCCAGTAATTGATACATGGGGTGGAAAAAACAGTATCGATAGATATTTAAATCATATCTGGAAATATGTGTGTAATATATTATTAAACATAACAAAATAAAAAAAAAATCTAACATTCTAAAATGTAACATTCAAAAAGCAGCTACCGAGGGGCAAGGTCATACAGACTGCATGTCTTGGGAATTTCAGAAGAGCTGTAATCTAACACTGGAGGGTCCTTGCTGCCTTTGTAAAACCTGGTGCTCTGAATTAGTGCTGTTTTGCAAGAACAGAAAAACAAGCATTGTAGGAGGTGGGAGCATGAAAAGAGAACTTCGCTTACTCTGTAACACTTGCTTGTGCCTGAGGTTTTGTTCAGTCCCAGGCTGGCTGTCTATCTGTCTGGAGAGCAGGGAAATCATTCTTGATTTGCCGGAAAGGCCATTGAGTCTATTTGACTCTCTGTCTGAAGAGATGTGTGCTGGAGTACCAGAGAGTAAGCAGGGAGGTTGGCATTAGAAAAGCATTTGGTTCATGGGTGACGTGCCTTTGATAAACTACGCAAACTGTGCTTCCCCGCTAGCAGGAAGCCTATTTCCCTCCAGACATCCACACCCACTGTGCTAAAATCATATAGTCTGCAGATAAAATATGGGTTTCATATTGTACTGTATTAAACCTATACAGCTTGCAAGCTTACTGCTGCTACTGCCAATCTCAATTTACTAATTGAAAAAATGCACAATCTAACGTGCTGTAGACATGTTCGTGATGAACCAGACAAGACACTGTCTGTGAGAGCTGGATAAAATGAATCAGCGTGACTGGTCTTATATCTGCCTGGCTGAACCTGTTCCATTCCATTCTTATCATTGACACTCATTTCATATTTGCCCCGTCTGCAAATAGGCATGACTGATCTACAGCAATGTGACAAATCTGAAGCTTTTAGTGGTGCCAGATTGTGTTAATGTGTAATTATTATTTATTTATTCTTTATTTACATTGTGCCATCAGTCACAGAGAAAATATTGGGAGTCCCCATTAGACTCCCAAAATAGAAAGTTTGGAAGATGATACAATATTATGCTCCAAAGGCAGAGCGGGTCACTTTGAAAGATAAAAACACACCCGATCTGCAGAGTGCTTTAACTAGAACCACCGTGGTTATACTCATACCTAAAAGCAGGCAGTCATTATGGCGGTTACATTTTAAACAACATCAATATTAAACATCGGATACAACTCAAAAGTTTTATTCAAGCATGTCATATCAAACATCTGCATAGCCTAAGTGCTGTATTTAAATGAACAATTAAACATAAAAGGGTTTATTTTCTAACTTGCCACATATAAAGCACTGCTTCAAAAATGCAAAACTATAATAAAATAAACATTTAAAAAGAAACTAGTATGTAAACAGGGGTAAACAGGTATACATTACATACAAAACTGTAAAACGAAATTATTTTTAAACTTAATAAGGTTTTGCTATATCAGGTCAAAACTAAAGGGAAACCACCTTCGTCCATTTGCTTTTTCTTCCCATATTCTTTCCAATTCCACTATCTTAGGACTGTGCGCATCAAACTTGCACATCCCTTTCTACATTTAATATGACTGTGGGACATACTTTTGCCAGTCAGCAATGTTGTTTTCATCTCAAATGCTTCACTCGGACGTGATCCTTATATACTTGTTATGGCAACAGTGTTTCCCCTTATAAAAGTTTACCATAGTAAAAGCATAGCAAAGCATAATAAAGCATAGTGAAAGCATGGGAAAGCATAGCAAAGCAATGTAACAGTGAGGTATGGTAAACATATAGTTAATGCATGGTATTACCATGGAAAAGCATGGTAAAATACCATGCAAAATACCATACAAAAATACCGTGCAAAAATACTGTGCAAAAATACCGTGCAAAAATACCATGGCAAACTTGTGTAAGAGTTGTCCTACTGGGGTACGTAACTTAAACGCTTTACTCCATTTTACAGGGCTTGATTTTTTTTTTCTCAAGCCAGATAAAGTAGGAATGTAGGGTAAAAAAGTCTGCTAAAAATCAACAAATCAACCATCAAACTGTCTCCCAAACGGTTCTCTGGTTTAGATTAAGTCATTCCTGTGCTATTAGAGAAGGGTTATAGCAGACCACTAAGCACCTTCTGTTCTTGAAGGTTTCCTGCAAAAGGACACACAATTCGGGGCATTTTCCAAAAATAACTGTATGGGACAAAGAAGCCCTTTTGTTTTGCTGTTGAACAGAAAGAGCTTTTTATATAGACGGTCCCCGACGGTGCTACATGTGTACTGCAGGGATGAGGAATGTGCAGAGAAATGTGCTCTCTGAAGGGCCTCTAAGGTCTGCTCTGTTGTTGTCAGCTGACCTGGTAGTCAAATTGAAATCTCATTTGTCTTCTAAAACTTTTTGCAATTAGCTAATGAGGTATGAGTAATGCTGACAATAGAAAGTGTCAACACTAGTTTTACTTGGACTTGGTCAAAATGATTGTTCTCCGTGTGGGAAGCTGGACAGTACTTTATTTAATTACTAATGCATTCAGCACGAACACAACACTACTGCATATGGGTCTAATTGGCGTATTCATTTTTTCAAATCATCTCCACTGCCCTTTCTTGAAGGCTGTATCTGAGCAGCTGTTTCTACACAGTGTTGGTGGATACTGCTCATAGAGGTGGTTCTAATAATGTGGCAAGCCATTGTATATACTTTTGTATACAGTGTGTGTAAGCAAGGTATGCTAGAATACCATTGCATAGCAGTTGTAGCCATTCCAGCTTTTATTGTGAGCTTAATAGACTCAGATCATTTACAAGTAGATGTAAGGCTCACAGGAAAATCTGGAATGGCTAAAACTTTCTTGCAATTGGAGTTGCATTATTTCATTGTGATCATGTGATTTCATTCCACTCATAGCAGCATGCCACAGTGACATAATTTTTTGGTATAATTGTGTCCATCACATAATAGCGTACTGTACACAATACATTCTTCCAGATTCAGATACTCCAAAATGTTCTTTTCATCATAATTGGATAATATTCTCCAGATATATAAAACACCTAAGTGTGACATACAGACAGACAGTTGGACAGAGATATGGCACTTTGACATAGACCTGAGATTGTGATACATTCAATAACTTGTACTAAAGAAGGTTCTTAGAATGTTTAATCACAAAAGGACAAGCGGTTCTCTAGAAATATGTAATAGTCTCTAATATGTGATATATGTACATGCACCTGTCTCTTCTATAGTACATGTACCTTCACACACCACAAAAATAACAAGCAGACAGTTCTCTGGGATTAAAAAGAAACAAAGGATACTGTCTCTCCGTGTTCACTGGTAATGAACAACAAACTCAGAAATATTAAAATAATGAAAAGCTACACAATTTTAAGCAATCCCCATTCTTAACCTCCATACTAATATTATAAAGGTCAGTCTAAAGGTTAATGGATAGAGCTATTTTGTTCTCATTAAAGAACTGAGCTTGGTTTTGTTGGTGTATTTAGTATAAGAGAGGTTGTAGTTTGAGGCTGATCAAAGACTAGTTGCTAGGCAGAGCTTTTCCCACACTGATCAGCCAGCCGGGGCCTTAATCTTGTGGGAGCTGTCAGTTGTCATGTCCATTAGATGTCAGACATTTTGTCTGGTGAATCCATGTGCTTGTTATCCTGATATCCAGGATTCCTACAGGAATAAAAGCGACAGTTGGATGTACTTGATATAAGTTACAGTTTTTAAGCAGAAGCTTCTGGAAGTAAATGCTCTTTTTCCCAAATAACAGGATTAAATATGTTCTGTGACATCATTCAGTCAGGCATTCGACTATTGTTTAGTCTTTCTCTGTCTACTCTTGTTGTCCTGCAATTAATGTTAAGGCTTCTTTAGTTTCTCAGCTGTCAAGTGTGTGATTGCTGATCTTTAAGGGCAAACCTTTGTAGTCAAAAATGATTTGTAATTGAGGGGGCTTGGTTTCTTAGAGGGTTGTCAGTACTTTATTAGTCATATCAACCACGCCAGATTTTACTGTAATTTGCAGTGTATAACGTGCACCTGTTTGCAAATGTTAGGACAATTTCAGCGTGTTATGTACTGGTTGCACATTTTATGCATAGGCAATAGAAAGTTGCAAACTTTTGCATTTGGGAAAACACAGTGTGAAACAGTTATGAAAGCTAATCAAGACAATCAAACATCACCTTATATGCTGAATTATATTAGAGGCTTTTAACTCACTGCTTAGAAACAGTTGTGAGGATTCTCTACTAATGGCTCAGCACTGAATCTTTAGACACTGTCTTTACCTTTTGATTATTTTATTTTAATTGCTTTGATCTATATCAGGGATTTGAGTATTTTACCCTTATTTGTCCCCCAAGCGGAGGAGAGAACCAAGAGATGATCCCAGACATCATGATATGATCAGCAGCATGATACTTGCAATGGTCTTGATGGATTGAAATACTTCCTTCCAGGGTAAATAAGAAAAAATCAGTATAAATCATCGGCAGGAAATCTAGGAAGCTCATTAGTTCAAAACCATTCCTTAATCCTGGATAAACTGTCTGAGATCTCAGCACCAGAAGCTGAAGGTAATAACCCAAGGCATCAGAAGGGGAAAAAAGCTTCAGGAAGTACTTTCCCAAGCAGAAGACTATGACATCTACAATGCATTTTTAAAAGCACAAATAAAATGTACAATCCATATCTGCATTGACATGAGTAAATAAATAAGCTGCTTAGACGATAGAAAGTCGTTTGCTGTTCTGCTGATTAACATGTTCTGTGCTGCCCTTTACCAAAAGCATTTCAAAATCACATGTTCCTTGTTTTCATCTTGTACAGCTTTCTTCCATGTTACATTTTTAACATTTCTAAAGAAAGCAGCGATTTCTCTTTTCTACTGTTTCCTGTTTAGAAACAGCGCAGTCATAAAGCCTTGAATGAGCGATCAGCAGCAAGCAAGCTACAGGTTAAGATCGTCTCTGTAACTGACACACTCTGGCTCAGAGGAAGACAATGCACAAGATCATTAGCATTCAGAATTCCCAGTCCTGACAGCAGTGTTACATTGAGGCAGCCCTACAGGTTTTTTTTGTTCCAGAAAGTGTAATAAAATCCAGGTTGATGTTGGCCAGTGAATTGCATACACTGTAGTAAATTGATTTAGATCTACATGTCAGCTTTTAGTTGAGAAACACCTTCTTTAATTGTATGTAGCCATTCTTGAAACTTCACCAACAAAAGCAAGTAAATGAGTACCATACATCTTCTGCCAGAGCTGTACATAGAATATCAAAGCTCATGAAAAATGATCACGCATTACAGCACAGAGCTCTATAACTTTTGAAAGTATTCATAGTATTCAAAATGCATAATAATCTGTATGAAAATCTATATTTTCTCTTTGAGACTCCTTTGTGTCATATTTTTAAAACTTAACAACACCAGGTGTGGACCTGCAAGCTGTAGAGGCCCCTGGTGGTTATCGAAAAGCAGCTGCTGTTTTATAACAATGCAGCAATCACAAAATAGGCATGCTTTTGTTATCATAAAAATACTGTACAGACATTTCACATGTACTGTTGCACATCATCTTTATTTGATTATTATTATTTTTTGTTGTTGTTATTGTTTAAGATAAATGTTCTTTTAAAAACAAAATGTATCTTAAAACATAAATAAACCAAAATACTGTATAAAGTACATGTTATATAGCAGTGCTGTGATCAATTCCCTTTCAGTCCAAGCCAGATGTATATTGGAGTTTTGGCTAATGGCCAAACCCACCAGACTGGAGGCCCTAGTGAGACTCAGACTGAGTCTTTGGCCATTGCAATTTGTTTAATGTGGTCTGGATATAAAATTTGCACTGAGGAAATGGTTTATGACTCATGGTTATTTTAAATTTCAAGATACATTTGTAATAATTTCTAGATGAAATGGTAGCCATATTAGTCCAGAGATGATAGACAAAGAGAAGGAGATGTGCTACCTTTTATTGGACTAACTAAACAATAATTAATCACAAGACCTCAAAGGTCTCTTCTTCAGGAGAAAGTAGGAAGGAGACCTTTGAGGTTTTGAAAGCTTGTGATTAATTATTGTTTAGTTAGTCCAATAAAAGGTATCACATCTCCTTCTCTTTGTCTAATGATTCTATAAATGCTACAGTGATATATTATTAAAATAAAAGATCACCCTTTTGTATTATAAAAACCAGGATAGAATAATATAATAATATCTTCCTGTTTTCAAGAAGTAAGCATACATACCCCAAATAACAATGCAATTCAGGTTTGCCCCTAAATTATTAAGATCTTCTCTACATGCACAATGCAGTTGTTGATTCTGTGAGCTTTACTGCAGGCATTTGGGTTATACCCTGCCAGGCTAGGCTGGTGGTCTGTCTATCCAGGGAGCTGGAGACTGGAAAGCATCTGCACTGCAATAAAACCAGGTTCTCCAGGCAGGTGCTTGTTTAATAACCTTTCATTAAAGTTCTCTGGCTGGGATTTATTACAGTACATTTACATCCATTCCAGTGCTTTGCATGTCATTGAGTTCAAAGCAGTCGAGTTCTCTAGCTCTTGTTTTTCAAAGTGCATTTATCGTTCAGTTTGTTTAATTTTATAGTGTGGTTACTTTCATCTACTCTACATGTAGTAAAACAAAAATGGAAAAAAGAAGCAGGCAATATTTTGTTGACTAAATATAACTGACCTTGAGTATGATCCCTTCTCAGTGCTAAATCACCATCTCGTTTCCTATTGATGTGAGTTTAACCCAGCACTCAGTGCTTCTGTATGTTTGCAGTGGTCTTAACGGCAGTCAGTCAGATTCATTCTAGAATGTACTGTACTGTATTTCAGTTTATGATATGATCCTACTAATAAAACAAGGTCTCCTAGTTTCCAGGGGATATCAATAGTGGAAGTGGAATAACTTGAGTAAAACATTCAGTACTCATCACAAGGGCTTTGGTTTAGATTTAGATTATATGGCAGATGCAAGTGCAATGTAAAAGACAAACTGCTACTTACAGTAAGCCTCCAAGTAAGAAAAAAGGATTTGCACTAAATGGAAAGATGATTCTGCGTGTAGATCAGGTCCTAAAACCATAATCCCAGAACAGTACTGTACACAGGTGGAAGAGGAAAAGGTTATGGGTTGAATTTTATACCGGTGCAACAGAAATCAAAGATAAGCTTAGTAAGCAGACACAGACATTTAAATATCCCTCCCTAAATGACTATGAGTTGAGTAATCTGCATCGGTACGGACGCTTTTCCCTAAATCTGAACTGCATAGCAACGCATTTCCTGAAAAGTACGGCAAACACGTCGTGATCACATTGCTGGGCTTTGTTTGCACCCCAAAGGAGCTGATCAGACATGCGTTCTATTGAAGCTGTTACTGCAGTAGAATGTCACGAGAGAGGAGCTGGCCCTGCAGAAAGTACATTTCAGTTGTATAAGCTTTTAAAATGCACCTAAATAGAGCGTCCTGGTGGGCTTCATGTAATGAGTCAGAAAGGGTTTAATGTTCAGCACTGCAGGATCGCTGATATTACATAAGCTTTCTCTTTGAAGGAAAAGCAGAAGCTAATGCCATCCTTGCAGTACTCAGAGTGTTCATTCCTCAATATGCTTGAAGGGAAGGTACATTTCCCATGAAAAGTTATTGCATTATTAAAATGATAAAGTAAAGTGCAGGGCTGTCAGAAAAAAATGAGAGTGTGCATGTATGTTTGTGTGTATGTGTGTGTGTGGGGGAGTGGGGATGATGAAAGGTGAGATACTGTGTGTGTGTGTGTGTGTGTGTGTGTGTGTGTGTGTGTGTGTGTGTGTGTGTGTGTGTGTGAGTGGGGATGATGAAAGGTGAGATACTATGCTTTGCTGTTTGGTATTCTAGCAACACACAGACCTCTGCTGTATAGCGTCTTGGCTCCTGAACGTACCTACTGTAAGAGCTTTCAGAAGCAAAGTGAACTTCCTTCCGGTTTAATCCTGTCTTACAAGGAAAGTCTGTGTAAGTAAATAGAAAGTGAATCAATGTTTCAGTAACCGAGAAAGAATGGTTGCCTTTTGTTAAATGTTATGCTTTAGAGAAATCCTGTATAAATATGTCTCCTATAATTCCCTTTCTTTTAAGGTTTTCTTGAAATTGATTATAATTCCTTTTGTCTCATTATTTGTGATAGTAATTGTAGACATAGTCTAGTCTTGCAGTTTCGTTGATTTAGATTTTTCCCTTGACTCCCTTTTAACTCACTCCAGCCTATCCAGGTCACTGAAAGGGAAATCACCCTTTATTGTACCTCCAGTACAGTAAATAAAAGCTCTATGGGGATTGGGGTTGTTGTAGGGAAATACCGTAGACTAAGTTCTTATCAACATGTGTTTCCTGTCCTGGTTCTATTACTAACAATACTGCTGTAAATACGCAGAATGCAGATGCCTACAGTAGCTGGAAAGTAAACAGTGGAAAATTAGGATGGATTGCTTCGTCTGGCAGTTCGGATCAGACGTCATAGCTGACTTCATTGAGAAACTTTTCTCCTCTTGTAAAATACAGTTTAATTGGAACAAATCTTCTATTTGGAATCCCTTAGCCTCATTGAAAAACATCTGATAGTAAAATTGTACCAGCAGCAGAAATGGTAAAAAAAAATCTCTATCTAAATTGATTTTAAGGCAAAGGATATACTTAATTTCACAATGAAAATGGGCAAGTCAGATCCCAGTTATATGCATTAGTTTATGTGTTACATGTATGTATTAGTTAGATTGCAGTATGCTGTGGATGTGGGTGCATTTCAGCGGCAGTCTAACTACATTGAGACCATTGTAATAAACTGGTTAAACTGGGAAAAACTGAATTCACTATCAAAGTAAAGTCCACCCCATTCTTAAGCTGTGGCTTTGACTTTGCAATTTTTATGAGATTTGTTTCTCTTAGTTTACATTTAATTAGAACTAAAGACTTGATTGCCTTGACAGTACCGAGAAATACAACTTAAAACGAATTGTGTAATAAGAACTTTCTTTACACTTAGCCTCTAATTGAAATGCTTCAAAGAAATCGATGAGAGGCAGAGTCTCATTCACTACACATTGAAACCTGTGTGTAATTCACTTGAATGTGCTTTTACAGTTCTATTTATAATTTAATGAATGCACAGTCCGTGGGCATGCAACTGTCACTGGCTCACCGGTTTATTTGTGAGATCTTTTTCCTCATGCTGATTATACAATTTGTGTGAACTCTATGGAGTTCAAGAAGTTGTTTTGCCAAAACTTTGAAGAAAGAAAAAGCATTATACAATAGGTACATAGATAGGAAACTTAACGTGGTACAGTTATGCATGCAGTGACTGAATGGGATATAAAAAGTAATACCCTTATGGTGCAGTATGTACTCAGGTATCAAAGCAGCCATGTCCTGTTGTGTGTACTGTTCCTCTGCCCTATCAGCCCTGGTAATTCCACTACAGTGTAATACTTGTTTACAGATGCAGGGGCTGTATTGGAGGTATTTTTAATTGTTTGTTTATTGGGAATGTTGTATAACAGTTTTTTGTATCTACACTAAAATGATTTTCCAAACACCCCTTAGTCCCAATTAGTTTTCCTGTACCACAAGAAAGGAGCAGTGCCGTTGTTTCTGTATCTTAAAGCATCTCTTCTTGAAAGAGGAGGCTCATTAACACTGACGCATGTACAGTAGTCTATAATGGGATTCTCCATTTTGGAGTTGCTGTGAAAGCTCCTGAAAAATTCAAAGACAAGAAGCAAAGCCAAAGGAAGTCTCTAGGTAGCTGGGAAAAAACCATGGCATGCTCTGACACTGCTCTTTGCTCAGGAGTCTGTCGGAGGAGTAATGTGTCTGATGACAGTGAGGATCATGAGGAATAATGAGCCTTTTCGGGTCATTTTCAATCTCCCGTGCCTACCTGATACCCCATTATAATTCATCAAGTCAACAAGGATATAATGGTACAGTTTAACATGGGGAGGGGTGCACTCCTCTGTGGCACATCTGTTCTCATCTCTGTTCTGATCATCAAGTGGACCCCGAGCACGGTTATTTGAGCCCTCATTAATAATGCATAAATAATGTCTTATAAAGTAGTAGGTAATCTTGTACAATGCAGTCCCATTAGAATTCCATAGTTAGCTGCCCAAAGTAATAGACACGAACAATCAGTGGCATATAGGAGCTACATGTATAGCCCAGCTGTATACATCAGTCGTTACATATTTAAAAAGTACAAGTCCTCAGAATACAGTATACAGGAGTTTTAGTATCATTGAATCATCAGCAGCTGTAATTTTGTATTAAACAAAGCATGATTTGGTATGAACCATGATGTGATGCTCTTTAAGACATGCTTGTTTCTAGATATGAAAAGGATTATCTCTGCAGTCTTTTCTGCTATAGTAGGGTAAAAATAGAATCCCCGTGATACCCAGTGAAAACGATATCTAGGACATCTGATACAGTGCAGAGCCAGCTCATTTTGTTGCTTCCACTGCTGTGTGGAACAAAAAGAAATACAAAGTGCTTTTGGCAATACCTGTAAACATATTAAATTACTGGTTTTGATACAATTGTGTGCTGATGTAACAGACACATGAGAAACGAGAGAACACTTGCAAGGCTAAAGCATTTTAATGTATTCATTTATTTATTTTTTAACCATCAGCTTGCATGCATGCAAAGATCTAAGACGAGCCCCCAAGTGGGCTGACCTAAATTGCTAATACATCTCTGAACAAGCTCTCTCCCATTGTAGCACTGCGAGTAATAGGGAAGTCACTTGATACATTTACAAGTCAAACAGGAAAAAAAAAAAACATGTTATTTTTCCGAGAATGAACTATAAAAAGTTGACCGTGGTAAATTTGCACGGTCATCCTGAGCACACTTGCTTGCTGACGTTGTGCTGTGTTGTGCTAAGCCAGTCTGTTGTTGTCCCTGTTTGTTTTTTAATCAGCATTGCTGTTCAATTAGGAGGTGTCTCTTAATCACCGTGTTGGCACAGCAATCTGTTATGAACTGCGATGGCTGAACTCCCAAGCACAGGCTATCTGAAAAAAAAAGAAAAGAAACAACATTGCTTGATATTTAGAATTAGAGATTTAGTAAGTTTCCCAATTCAATTTTAAAGTACCTGTGTGTCGTCCCCACCGATGGACAAATGAATGTACTGAATGGCCTGAAGATGTATGATTTAAGAAATGTTATTTTCGATCTCCCTTCAGGTCTGTTTTTATATGGTTTGAAAACAGGTCTCTTCTTTGGGTCTAGAAACGCTGGAAACAGTGCTCTATTTCACCCAATTAAAACCCAAATGGCTTACAGTACTATTTTACAAAACAGACATTGTCCTGTTTTATGAGGGTCTTTAAAACAAACATTTATAGTATCTTGATGCATTTGTAATTGAATACGTGATATCATGGTAAAATCTAATACATAAGCAAAAGCTAAATAACAATATGTCAGTAAATACCAAAGCAGGTTGTTTCAATGCATGCTAGTTTAACCGTTTAAACAAAAGTTTTAAGCGTTTAATCTTTTAAAGGCATGTTTATAGCCTTCGTTTTTCTGTACTGTCCAAACTGCTGAAAACAGCTGAGATGGAAAGGAATCAGTATTTTTGTTTGGAATCAAGCTGTGAGACTCGCCTGTACTGTCCTCGTATTACTTTTGTGCTTGTGTGGGAGTGAATATAACTTTACTTGTTTTATTTCCAAATTAACATTGGTGCACCAGTTGAAAGGATACTTCTATCCTCTACATTTACAGAATATTAAATGTCTTACCTTCTCAATATCTGCTATATCGACATTTCTGCTTTTATTTAGGGTTACTAAGCGACTCCTAAAAGAGTAAAAGCACACATACATACACACACACAGCTATAGCTTACAAAGTTAAATAAAAAGTGCATTGAGGTTAAAGGGACTATCACTGAATTTTTGAAAGATGGATTGCTAGCAAGATTTGTTTCCTGAGGAGAAAGGGAATTCCTGACCAAAGGAGGCTGAAAAGACTAAGGACGTTCTAACCTAATTGCATCTCATTTTAAGCACGCTCTGGCAGCTTAGAAACACATCCTGTAGTCATTGCAAGGCAATAAGAAGCGTGGCAGGCAGGGGACTGTTCAGCCCTTAAGAGCACCAAAGTCTATTTTTAGCTACTTTAATTGCCATCCTTAAAGCAGTACGGTAAAGCATTGTGCAGTGGTGTGGGCTAGTGCTGCAGAGTGAAATACTGTGTGCATTTCAAAATGCAATACATTCTATTTCAATTAATATTTCAGATAAACTGGAAACATTCAAACAGTGGCATCATCCTAATGTACACAAATGTGCATTTGCATTCATGAGGAGCAAATACATTTGAAATGTACTCGACTGATACTAGTATTGTGTATATTTATAATACATGCAGTATATTATCTATTGTCTCAAGGCTCAGACTCTTGAATAAGAAATGAGGTTCTTGACGGTTGAATATTTAAAACCTGTAATTAAATGGGACATTCTGAATAGGTTTGATATTTGGGCACATTGTGTTTACTACATCGTGTATGGGAAGTTTTTTTTTTTATTTTCCTGCTGGTTTTAGCAATTCAGATAATCTCCAGAGCTCTCTGTTATAGCTCTTAATGTTGTCTTGATGGAAATGATCCCTGTTATGGGTTACAGTGCAGCAAGGTTCTGTGATTGTATTCCAGTCCATGTTTCACCCAGAAAACCTATAAAGGAAAAACAAAAGGCTGTATTTATTTGTCAAATTCCTTCCAAGGTCCTCATTAGTTGTTTTAGTTAATAAAAAGTCAAATTAGCCATTTATGTAATCTATAAAGATATGTCAGAGGTTACTTTTATAGGTGAAAATAGCCTCAAATTCTATTATATATGTTGGTTTACATTGTTTACACTGATTATGAGAGGACCTAGGAGACATTATAAATATATATTTTAAAAACCCTAATAAGATATAAGGACTTGGATTTTGAACTTTGATGTATGTATTTTATAAGCTTTACCTTAAAATGACTGATTTGAACACCTGAAAAAAAACCACATACATGCCAATGGTATTACTGTAATCAGTGTACCTTCTATTTAAAGTGTACTAATCTCATTCTCTTTCAATAATGTGTTTATTTCTTATTGTGTCTTTCTACTGCTGGCACCATTATATCTTCCATTGTCTTTTTTTTGCTGTTTGCTTGTTGCTGTTTCATTTTACATACTTTATGCCATGAGTTCTCATATTTTGCATCTGCATGGTCTTGTTTGACTTATAGCTTACAGCTTGTTTGACTTTTTGGCATGATGTAGCTGATTTATATAACCTATCTGTCTAAAAATACTAATAAACCACTTTGCATTGATCTTCTGTGTTCCATATAAGTCATTCTTCCTTCAGACAATCTTGACTTTTGACTTTTGACTTCTGACTTTTCTTACACAAGCACCACATCATCCACCCAGCTTGGTTTCATCCGTCCATCACAAATTGCCTACATTATTCGTATTTCCTGGGATCTGCCGTGGGTTCAGGATGTGCATGCTGAAATCTGGTGTCAACCTCAGAGCTACTAACTTCTCCTTCATGCCTTGTTGTATTTCCTTTTAGAAGATCCAGAGGACTTGTACTCTGATGGCCTCGACCCACTGGCCTCCAGAAAATCAACCGGGGACGACGGGGCTCTTTATACTTCACTGCTTTCCAACCAGAGCTACTCATCCCAGCAGGAAGCCTCCTACTTCACAGGAGATGTGAAAAGGGAGCACACGCCTGAATTTAAACCCTCCGGGACAGGATCCCGAGCTTTGAATCCCACACCATGTTTAGTTCAGACTCGGGAATCGAGATGACCCCGGGGAATCTGTTGATGTTGCCAAAAACTCATGGAGTCGGAAAAATGGAGGCTTACAACTACATTGACATCAGCTCCTCCAAGGCGTGCGGCAGCAGCAGCAGCAGGAGGAGGAGGAGGAGGAGGAGGAGGAGGAGGAGGAGGCAAAGGTTAACTGGACAGACAAAACTGGTGAAACTGGTGGAGTGAAAACCGCTGCCCAAATGTTGACTAATTTAGGGGATTATTCTGAGAAAATGTCATCCGAGGTGGTTGAGACACTGGGGCGGCTTTAGAAATGCACTCGTGCCCCTCGTGGAAGAACCGTCTGATGAAGAGCTTTCCGATTATCAGTCTTTTGGGATCATGGGCACACCCCAGAAAGCCAGCTCTGTGAAAATCACACTCACAGAGATAGACCCCAGCAAGGAACCCAAGGCCACGGTGTCAGAAAGGGACAGCATCCTGAGTCTTGGGCTGGAAGCAGTGCCAACTATCACGCTGTCGGAGCCAGAAGATGACAGCCCAGGGTCCTCAACACCCCCATATACAGGTAACACTTTCTTACTGAATTTTTCTTTTCAGTCAAGAAATAGACCATTGCATGCCATGTTGTATTTAGCCTGATTAGACCCTCACATTGTTGGTCCTAATGTGAATGAGGTTTAGCAGTTATACTGATAAGAGTTAAAAAAAAAAATAATTACTTTGAGTTTGTTAAATAGGGGACGAAAAAAGCAGGAGATACTTGCACACCCAAGAATTTCAGAAAGATTCTTGTTTTAATAACAGGTCTGCTGCATAACAAAACCCTTTCCCTTTTAATCACCGCTGCAAAAGAAAAGGGTTAATTGGTAGGCAGTCAAAAGCAGACATCGTGGCTTGTTCCTGGATACGTCCATGGTGAAAGGGAGATGGGTGGGGAGCAGCAGCACGCCGGTGAGGGTTGTCTCTAACAAGCATTGTGCTCTCTTCATCTGTCTCCTTTGTTGTTTCAGAAGAGTCAGACTCTCCGAGCGAGTTTGCATTCCACATGGGGGAGAGCAAGCAGCCTGGGTGTCCTGTGACAGGTCAGGAGGCTCCTCCAGCCCAGAGGCCTCCCAGTCCCACCACAGGGAAACACACAGCTTCCCCCAAACTTCCAGTCCTGTCATCGTTCCCGTCGTCACAGGACCAGGAGGGGAGCAGCGCAGAGTCTGGGGATTCAGAGATAGAGCTGGTGTCGGAGGAACCTCTGGCTGCAGAAGAGCTGGGGAGATCCAACTACATGACATTTGGTCAGGTTGGCGGACCCCCATCTCCAGCGTCACCTTCCATCCAGTACAGCATCCTTCGGGAGGAGCGAGGCGGAGCTTGACAGCGAGCTCATCATCGAGTCGTCGGCGACGCCATCCGCCTCGAGGAAAGCCCAAAGAGAGAACAAGACTCCCGGTGATGAAACCCCTTGCTGGGGACAGTAAGCTCGGTGAATGTCTGCCAGCCAGCCACCCGATAGCAACAGAGTTTCAGCCGGCCACTTTGAAAGAGAAACAAGCCAGCGAAAAGATGAAGAATTTATTAAACTCAGAGGACAAGCTGCCAGATCAAAGCACAGTTTCATCACCCGGAGGTGAGGGTCGAGCATCCGTACCCAGAGGAGAAGGCTTCAAGGAAAGCGTCCCAAACCAAACCTGCCGCGGCAGAAGCGGCCTGCAAAAGGAGTCTGGAGCTGAAAAACTGTTGCCTCCACTGCCTCCCGGAGCTGTTTGATTGGCAGAAAGGTAAAATAAATAAAGCATTGCTTTCACTTGTTCACGGATTCATTTCAAGATACTCTTCATCCATCTGCCATAGGTTTTGTTTTGTTTTTAACCTTTTATTGTGCTCCTGTCTGTCAACCCATTCATTGCCACAGGCAACTCTTTGTCACTTTTTCTTTTCTGTCCTTGACATTTGCTTTTATAAACTTGTATCTTCATCTAAAACAGTGATTCCATTTTATTTTTCAGTTTTTGTGTTCATATTTTCTTACTGGATTAGCATACATTAACAACAGCACTGCATGTAATACTTTTACAATGACCGTTTCTCAAAATTACACTGTGAAGCTTTTTGTTATTGATTGCATTTACTGTACTGCTACACTGTGGTGTTATGCAAAGCATGCTGCATGCACCCGCATTATCGCTATTTTAATATCACCTCTGATCTGAGTAGGTGTCTGGTAATTCAAAATGTTCATTGCTTTCATTTTTCTGACAGGGCATTGGTCAAAACACGCTATACAGTGCTGCTGATCTTAGTGTTGCAAACTTTCATGTTAATGCTATATGGGTGTATATGTAATGTTTATGCATAACCATCACTGCAGTGTTTTTGACAATCAGGACTTAGTAGCCTACTATAAACTGACACAGACATGTGGGGGCTTTGCAGTTTATTTCTTACAGTTCAACATCTGCCTGTCTTAGACCTTCATGTCAATAAATCAGCCTGTGTGTTGAGCATGCAGTCTGGGTAAGGGATAGTCTACAGGCTTTACATTTTAACTGTTCTATTCATTTACGAATACCGTGATACAGTTTGTAAGAAAGCAGATTTAAGCTTGAGTGGCAGATTTATAAATGTACAGTTTTATATTATGTCTGTTTTCAAAGTGTAGCCCAACTTCTGGGTCAATCGGAAAGCTGTTATGATGCTACCCTTTGAGAAATCACACATTAAAGGGGATAAGCCATGATGGACTGAATTGCCTTTTCTAATTACAATATTTGTTATGATTTTTATCTTCTTGTTTGTGGATGTATTACTCAGATTGGGTCAGGTGCTGTGCAAAGCCTAACCACACCACTTAGAACTATTCTGCCAGGGGCCTGTCAAGCCAAGTTCAATGAACTTTTAGCTAGGAAAGGGTTTTTGGAAAATAAAAATTAATGGAATGAACAGTGTGCATGTTGATTATTTTTTATTTTGATCACAGGTGTGTTCATCTAATCATAATTACTAAACATTTGCATCATTTATTGATTGTATATTTTCCTACAAGAGCTTTTTTTCCTTTGCATTAAATACATTAATTTGGCCCAATGTGAAGTTACTTAAAACCTTAGAATTCATGTCACTTGGATTTGATTTGTAAGCTGCATTCTAAGCCTCTCAATGTGAAAGAGTTAGTGAATTAGTCCACTGTGCCACCTAGCCACCTAGGAAGGCTTTATATAGGAAAGCGGCACAAGGAAATGCAAGTCCTGTACAAAACCCATTAGCTGATCTGCTAAGTGATAAGGTGCATTTGGGAATATCCCAGAATACTAGTTGCATTATGTGGGGTTTGGGTACCAGCCATCATAAACATTTTTGTTGCTTTCAGCAAATCAATCCCTGGAATGCATTCATCTGAGTTCCATCTAGTGGTCATATCAGGCTTTTCAATGAACCCTTTCCTTCATAGAACAGAATAGGAAATGATAGCTGAGTAACAGCTTAGAGACACCAGTGAATATCTTTGAAGGCTGCTTTAAGAGTCGTTAAGACAGAGTGATGCAAACTGTACTCTACTGTTGTCGAAACAAATTTTTTCCGTTGCTGGAAAAGATTTAGAAGCTTTTGTGCATTTCTGCAGTGGAGCTTTTTTATTTTATACGGTCAGCTCAAGTGATCATTCGAGCTGATGCTATATTTCTTTGATGCCAGACATGCTCAGATCCAAACCAAATTGGGAACAAAAAGCCACGATTTCCAGAAGATTTTTCAAAAAGACCGCTGACCGTTGTTTTTGGGTAAACAAGTTAAGCTTGGGCCATTTTAGCTTGAAATAGGCTCCATACAGGACCCTTTACTTATGGACCAATACATTTGGCTGTACTTAGAACTGGCCATCTATTGTCATTGTAAAACATGAAGAATAGTCTACTGCTGTATTTCATAACTTCCCTAATTGCATGAGACTGGCTTCATTGCTTGTTTAGTGCTTATTCTTGTAAAAAAAAAAAATGATTTGTAGTTTTTTCTCCTCCTCAAAACATCCCCAGGGACAGATCCAGCAAAGACAGCTCCACATGCTTTCTTTTACCTACAAGATTCTGTTTTTCAAACTGACAAGCAGGGCTTCAACTAAGTTTAGTGAATATTTACAGTGTACAAACAGCACCTTTTTATCTTCTATTTTTTTGTACCGACTTCCATAATCCTCTGGCAAGATTTTATTAAACCCTTGACAGATCTTTCACATAGTAAAGTATTTCTACATGTCATTGGTAGCACAGCTATTGCCTTCCCAAGTGTGCCTCGCCTTGTGGAAGAGCCCTTGTGAGGGAGGGGTTAAGGGACTAGAAGTAGCTGAGCAAACAGCACTCTTTATTGGCTCAGTCACTGGAGTGCCCTCTGCAGAAGAACACCTAAATTCAAGCCTACCTTTCAATCCCTAGGTAGAAACATTCATGACAGTTTTACTAGATTGTTTTTGCTCCAACTTCTTATGCTGCCTCTCACGACAGCCAACAGCTCTTTCATTTTATGTGATCCATATTGTAATCGATTGTGTCTGAATGAATAGAGCTTTTTTATGTTCAGTATTATGTTCAGTTTATGTTCGTGTAGTCCCGGATACTAGCCCTCTGCACAAACTCTCTTGGAGCTGAGTCTCGCAAATTGCAGCTGAAACTCTGCTCCCTCTTGTGGATCACTGTGAATACTGCCAAAGAAAAAATGAATAATTTAGATTCAAAAACTACTTTGTTCAGGAGTCCTTCCATTTTATTCCAAGCGGACTCTAAATAAAAAGGATTGTTTTGACATTCCAAATACATAGAAAATGAAATACACACTTTGTATTGAAGACATATTTATAAACGCTTTATAACAGTCAACAACATCCAGAACTACACACAGGACACTGACAACGTCGAAAACGTTTGTCTAAGTATCTTTTAGTACTACAGTATTTCTTAGGAGTGAGTCTATGCCAGGCAGGCAGTTTATACGCATACAAATGTTGTATATGCTGTAGAAGTTACCCAGCACTTAATAATTTCTGTAAAGCTACCTATCATGTGTTGTACGCAGACACATTCCCAGGATACACTGCCATCATGTGGTGATGTTGCATGATTGCAGTCTCTAATTCTCTTGGAAATGGAGGCTTAAAAAATGTATTTAGGGAAATATTTATGTTTATTGATTGGTTTAAATAATTTAATTTTGTATGTCAATATATAGAGAAATGAATTGGGACTAAAAAAAAATAATTCCAACTACACCAATAAAAGCTGTAGAAATGCTTGCCTCTGCACAGGTCTCTGTTGACTTTAATGAGAAACTTAATTCCTTTCAAGCAAATCTACACAGAATCTACAAAAGGAAACAGGATTATATAAACTTGGTTGTTATAATCTACCAAGGAGAACTTTGCAGTTTAAAAGATAAAGGTACTGACTACAATCTCTGTATTATTCTCTAGCATGTTTAGAACTGCGCTATTCAAAGGAGAACAACAAATGCTGTAGCCTCTTCTTTTGAAAGACTTGCTGCCAGCATTAACACAGGAAAACATGAAGTATTCAAAGTGATTACATCCTTAGCTGAAAACTGTTCCAAGTCATTGTTATTCTGTGATGTTTTGTTAGTTTTTGTACTTGAGTCTATATTTTATTTTGAAAAGACTACATGTCAAAAAGTACATTACGTTATGGCAAACTAAATATGTGGATTATAAAAGCAAAATTATTTTATACACCTACTTTATATCTTTGTTGGAATTATGGCTACTATATGATAAAGCTCCTGCCTGGATAATCACATTGATGTCCTTTGTTGTGTGACACTAGAGGGGCCTATATATACATAAACGTTGCATGGATTTGTACTATAAATTACACGGATTCACGCTAATACTGAATGACAATACCAAGATCTTAAGGCCAGTTCCATTATAATGTTTTATCG
Organism: Acipenser oxyrinchus oxyrinchus; assembly: GCA_030684275.1. NCBI lineage: Eukaryota > Metazoa > Chordata > Actinopteri > Acipenseriformes > Acipenseridae > Acipenser > Acipenser oxyrinchus. Next base: position 716,672 of record JAGXEW010000061.1, read on the forward strand.
AGTTACTAATACTACTGTCATGTTGCTATAACAAACAATAAATAAAGGCTGTATCATTTTGGTGAACACTGTTACTGGATATTGCGTTCAGGTAGTATTACCTGATGTGTCCAGATTATTGTAACAGATCAAACTAAATAAATCCCCGACTGCTTTCCAGTGTCATTACCCAGCAGTCAAAGAAAACACACTTGTGTGGCGGGCAGTGTCACCCAGTGATTATTGTGATAGAGATCCGAAGGGTATGACATCACAGTGCCACGGCAGTTCGGTGTCACGTGGGGCATTTTCGAGACAGTAACCATTGTAGGCAAGAATTGTTGAGGTATTGAGACAGAAAACTGCGAGGAAAGCGTCTGGTGGTGTGGCTGATTGGGAGGTGTCTGGTGGTAGTGTGAATATGTGAAAACCCCACAGGCAGCCATCAGGCAATGTTTATTAGAAGAGACAGCACTGTGGTCATCGCTGTGTGTGACTGCCAGGATGAGGACAGTGACACGTGGTTGGATGACAGATTGTACTAGGGTCCAAAACCTTAAACCAGAGCCCCCTTTAAAACATAGTAATTACAGTATTTGGCCACCAGGTGGACAAATATATACATTTTGCACACCCTTGTCAAGCTAATACTGGGGTTGTTCACTGTTACTGTGTTGTATATTGTTATTGCAAATGTATGCGTTTGTGCTTCTGTAAAATTACAGCCTCCAAGAACAACAACATTTCTGTTTCTCCAGGTATGAAACCTAAATAACTGTACAACACACACACACACACACACACACACACACACACACACACATACATATATATATATATATATATATATATATATATATATATATATATATATATATATATATATATATATATATATATATATTCATACATAATGATATACATAATGATTACAGTGTGTGGTTGTTGTTTGTTTGTATTGTTGTTTGTTTGTATCTTGTTTGTATTGTTTGTATGGGAAGTTTCACACAAATCGAATGCTGAAAAATCTGTAGATGTGCACAAAAGCTTGTACTGTTGAACAATGTGTATTAGTTACATATTTCTGTATATTCTGGGTATAATGAAATATGCTAAATGCATCTGCAGTGTGATCTCCAGACTTCGGTTGTGACAGTGAGTAGAAAGCTTCACGAGTGTTTTGTCCTCCCTTTTGTCCTTGTGTTATTGTGAGGTGTGGCAAAGCGAATGTGGGTGTCCTGATTCTCCTCCTAGTTAAAAGAGCGCCCTTCCTTCATAACTGCGTCTCTGTTTGGATGAGACAGCAGCACCACCACAGCCAGCTGGTACTTGATTAATGGCTTCCCCTGACAAGGACCTCAGGAAGATCCCAGGAGGAGCTGTCCTGTTTACTGCCTGTTTTATTTTCTTGTGCATGAGGGATCACTAACAGCTGGCAGATCATTTTAGATACTGTACAAGTCTAGTTTAAACCAAGCTAAGCTTAAGTAAAATGCGAGGGGATCTCTGTAGAATTTACTCACATTAGCCTACTGAATTAATCCCAGCATTGAATTGATCGGCTTGCGCAGGAGACTTCCATTTTGAAATGCTTTGTAGAGGGACATGCAGGACGTCTTGTGAAAGGTTTGTCGCAGCCTTCTTGGATTTCAGCAGCTGCACAAGGGTCAATGCAAGAGCAGCTTGTGCCCTGTTCTATTAACAATGGCTCTCTAATTAGGTTGTATCCCGTTTACTCCAGGGTGGAGTTTCCTGATAATTCATTGTATTGTTTCCCCAGTCAACTAATTGCCTAATCCCGAATTTAAAGTATAAACTGTTTTTCTTCAGAGGCACATGCAGTTTTAAATGTCCCCCTAGACAATGAGTAATGGGTAAAACTGGCAGATTAGATTAGTATTGAACTCTTTAGCCAATCACAGAGCACTGCAATGAAGATGCAGGGGTGATCTTGGCACAGATATGATGAAGACCAGCCTTGAGCTTTTTATTAGTCCCCTCAATGTAAAGCTACACTGTCCCATGTTGTATTTTTATCAGTGATGCACTGCCACAGTGGATTTCTAAGCTCAGCAAGCCCTCAATTGGGTACAGTGGTTAAGACACTCCACACTGTTACATTAAGTTATGTGTGTTTAAATTCCCCAAAGGTTTTATTTTTACCCAATTGGACATACACTCTCCTTCCTTGAAACCTGCTTGCCACAACATCACAGCAAATAAATATGCATGCTCCTTCAACTAGGCAGTACAGTCTGTACTCATGTATATGCTTCTTAATGATTGCTTTATTACATCTACTAGCTATCAAAATAGCAGACCAGTCCAGGCTAGGGGGCAGTGCAGCACTGTTTGGAAGAGAATTCTAGAATGTGGAATGTTTTTCACATTCTTGCCATGTGTTACAGGGTGTGCTCAATAGGCTGAGTGTGGCCTAAGCAATGCCTTCTGTAATGGAAGCTACCAGACACATCACCCTCTTCCCCATGGCTGCTCCTGTCTGCCAATTCCATTGTTATATGGCACACACTGTCAGTAGCTATGGATACAAAATAATTGGCAGCCTGTGCCAGCTTGAAAGAGCTCTCTCAAGGGTTTAGGACACATGGGGTAATGAAATAAACATTTAGCACACCAGAAAGTCAACATGTACTCTCAAGTTAACAAAATGCCCTTTATTTGTACCACAGTGTCAAACAAATGTAAAAAAAATATTAGGTTGCTGCACAAATTAATACAAATATATAATGAAAGGACGAGTTTGAGCAGCATGTGTAACTTACGTGTTTGTATAAATGTGCTCATTACATGTGTCCAGTGACTTCTGAATAACTCTGTGTAATATACTGAACTTTTAAGAAAATGTACAGGAATGTGACAAATCAGGATACACTATATCATGATACACAGGTCACTATACAATACATGGTTCATGTTATGGGCCTGATGAGATACTATACATCACTGACATAAGTGAAGAACTGTCATTATTATTGTTTTAATTGTTAGACTTGAATGCAATGGGTGAGCTATTCAATGTTTATATCTTGTGGACTGCTGCCCTAATTTTAAGCATTTGTTATATCTATTCCACATGCTGTGGGTTTAGGTCACAGTGTTCCACTTTTTAATGGCAGCTGATCCAATATTGCTGACGGGAATTACAGATGAAGTGACCTTGTTGTAGGCTTTGCTGTTTTATATCATTTTGGGTGCAGGGTTTGAATTCCAGACCAGCTGGAACACAGAGCTGTTTCCAGAGCTGTTTCAGGTTTTACCATTCGCTGCCCTCATTGAAATGGGTCAGCATTTTGAAAGGACAGGAAGCCAACATCTGATTGATTATCTATCACAGAAAATGGCAGTAGATAATTGCAGGCATGCACAGGCTATGCAGCAGTTGGGGTACTTGTTGTAATTATTTCCTACCTGTGTGTTCTGTTAGAAAACGATTCTGCTGGTCTCTAAGCCTACCCTGCCGCTGTTGCTATGCTTGTTGCTATGGTTACTGAAGGCAGACGTCAAAGGTGGTTGCTGCCCTGCTGTTACACTGTGAGCTAGAATCCTCATTATTATGGATTGTTTATAAATCAGCCTGTCTTCGTTATGTTTGGTTATTTCTTGTTCCTGATCCTCTTTACAGTATGTTCCTTATAAAAATGATATTCTTATATTAATTAAAAATATATATGCTTCCGCTGTGTATCACCAGTGCTTGCGTTAGTGTTTGCAATTCAAATTAAAGTGCATTTATAAATAGGACTGCATGTTTGTTTCAGATTAGCAGTGTTGAAGTGGAAAGAAATGCTTGAGCATGGAAATTTAAAAGACCCATTTAAGAGACAGCTCCTTTTGCAGCCATACAGAGTACAGGCTTGGTTCAATCCTTGCATTTGCAATTCTCCGTATGAAAATACGGCTGTTATCGCCCTGAAGGCACCTGCATAAATAACTTATAGTAATAATTCCTGTTTAGTTCATCTATAATTCAAACGACGAACACTTTGGTTTTAAATTATTGGAAGGATTTTTAATCACAGGAACTTGTTTTAAACAGGAATTTGAAACAAACTGATCCCAGTGTTTGTGTGGAGTAACATAACTGAGGCATTGCCATGATGTAAGAGTCTTACTTTTAGATGTTCTTTCTCTGAAATGACCACACACAGTGACACCCAGGTCACCTGATCGACAGCCAGGTGTCCCATAGATTTCTTAGTAATTTTCACAAACACAAAGAAATCGAATTTGCCAGATGCTTTACAAAGCAGTAGTAGAGTAAGGTGACTCAGGAATACTTGTTTCTTTGTTGGGTTCCCTTTTCAAGCACCTGGAGAGCTGGGGTTCAAAAAGCAATATTATTTTACGACATAATAAATGCAGACATTATTTTCACCTCACCGACCAAAAACAGTATAATGTGAGTCTTGTGGCACAGTGCTGCATTTGGCATCCATTCTCCACCGCCAGCCCCAATTAATTAATAGAAATAAGCTGAAATAACCCAGCAAACTGCCCCCACCTTCCAAAAGACAGGGGCTTTTAATGTGAAATAGTGCCTGCATCCCTTTTCAAGAAAAGAGCGTTTCCCTCAGGCAGTCACAATCGCACTGCTGATTTGCTGCAGTGGAGACTGCGGTGTTTACAATCTGCCCTCACCCCGCCCTCTCCAGCACCATCCCTCCTCCCTCCTCCCTCCTCTTGCTTGTTCTGCTGACAGCATCAGTCTGTGAGCACTGCAAGTAGGCAGCACTAAGGTTGCCTCCCACACACCCACCCTCCACCATTCATGCTTTGGGATGCTTAAGAGAGAATACGGTGCCACCGAAGAAGCAGCCGTGAATCCTTTGTGCCCCAAGATGCAGGCCAGCCCGATTCTACAAAGATGGAATGCCACTGGAGCAACTGGAAAGGCCAGGGTATAGAAGATGATCTGTGTTGCATGCATGTGCTTTTCATTGTATATCTAGAACTGGGGATGGGCTGCGATGGCTGGCAAAATACAATGCATTTAATCTGAATTGTGGACCATAGGCCCTTGCATGTTTGTTTTTTGTTATGGTAGTCATTGTTTTCTGTTTTATCACATTTATCAAGGTTTTTTTTCCCCAATCACGCTTTTCTAAAGAAGTTTTATTTGTATTTATTTTTAGTTATATTTTATATTCTATTTTAAAATAAAAGCTTATGCATCCTCCCATAGCACATTTGTTGTTATTGTTGCCGTTCATCTCCTTCGTTGCTTCAGCTTTATTTTCTGAACTGGCTGTTGTTGTGTCAGGCTTTGTAGGCATACATCACATTGTAATTGATGTTAATAACATTGAAATGCATAGCTCTGTTCTTAGAAGCCAGGGTTTAGTATCAGTAGCGTTGAGATTTGCAGGTTCAGCCAGTCTAGGCTTTTGGAGATAAAAAGAAGCCCTTTCAAAGGGACACACCCATCAATATTCCATATCAAATGATATCAGGGGTTTGAGAGAAAACCGGCCAGGGTAAGAATTGTACTTAAATTATAATAGCAGAACAGACAGTTGCTTCTCTTTCCTAATGCCTGCACACAGCCCCTATTATAATCTTGTATAAATTATGATGTTAGACTGTCTGTCTTCTTTTAAATGATCAGACAATGTGTTTCTGCTTTTTTAATCTGCTCTTTGTGTCTGGTTGGCGTATTTATCATGGGGAAAAAATACCTACTTCTCTTATGGGTGTGGCTACTTCTCCAGCCTGCATGCAAAAGGCTTTCCAGCCATTTTCTTCCAGCGTCATGCTGAGAGGAGTCTGAAGGTGTTGCTGCGGTTGATCCACTCACTGTCAGGGGCACACTGTAGGGCAGCGATGGGGATTATACAAGGGTTACCTACAGTCCATTGGAAATTCAGGGTAATAATACTTAGCAGTGGAGCCAAGATCCCATTCTTTTGTTTCCATGGTTATTTCCCTAGTGGTACAAAGGGTTAATATATTGAATGGGCTGTAGAATATTCTAAAGGGAGGATTTCATGCTTCATCCAGCAGATTGTCATGACGAAAGCTTACAGGAGTACTTCATATTTCCATTTTCTTTTGTTATCATCCTGCAGTGTATTGTTTACAGTTAACCATGTCTTGTTTTCATGGGAGGGGGCCACTTTGTAAGACCACATTCATCTTGGGAGTGATTTTTTTTGATTTTGGTTGAAAGATATGGTTTTGTAAGATAGCCAAGATGTATGGCCATCTTTAGGATGCATGGAACAACACGTGCCAGTTGAAATGCTGCATGTACGTTGGCATGTATGGTCAAATAAAACTAGTATACGCCAGTATTAAAAACAAGAGAATTATTTTTTATTTTAAGTAGGTCACCTTTTCACAAAAATGATTTCCTTATTTTTTTCCCCTCATGGAGAAATAGTTTTTTTTGTAATTGTGTAGACAAGGCGAAACATATTATATAGTGTTAATGTTTTATGTTTGTTTGTTTTGCTGTTGCTGTAGGTAGGTTTGTTTTGGGCTGAAAAAAAGGGGTGGGGGTGGGGATGGAATTCTGGAAAATTCTACAGGAGACAGAGGTGCGTCACCATTTGAAACTTTCTATCTTTATTGGCAAAATGATAAAAAAATTAGATGGGAGTGTGCCAGGGGAAGAATTTGTTAATCGTGATCGTTTCTCTGGCTGTACCACATGGTTTGACAAGCCTCTGTTGGATACGCTACAACGGGGTGACGTCATTGACTGGGGCCACTTCACACTGCCCTCAGCCCGCAGTTAAAAATAAATACATACATTTTATAACCCATGGAAATCAAAATATTATACTGGTAGAGAATTTTTCCAAGAATAAATAGGTTACACACGGACATCCATTTTAGGAGAATTAATAAGATGCATGTATGTTAGTTGTGCAGTTATGAAGTACTGACTTTGAATATGAAATGTTTAATTTAATAGATAGAAAAAGCTCACATGGATTATAACATTAATTACATTAAGATAATAAAAGACAAATATGAATTTAAATTTAAAAAATCCCATCAGAGCAAAACACATTAATGGGTAGAGAATCTGAATGATTGTCTCAGCCTTACTGCTGCACTGTTATATATATATATATATATATATATATATATATATATATATATATATATATATATATATATATATATATATATATATCATATATAGCACTGTAGAGCTCAACATTCATCATGCTGTAGCAGATGCATCTAAAGCACCTGTCTTCGACAAATATGTTTCAGTCGTCATTGAAATCAGGCCATGTTAGTCAGTAAATCCCAGTTTATACAGAGTTACAAATAAACAAAAATATCCATGTGTGTGTGGTTCGATGCGTGTGAATATCTACAGAAATGCATGCCTGTGTAAATGCCGTAAATAGACCTTTACAAACAGTGAGAGATTGCATTCAAATCCTACTTATTTGCAAATCAATTTATTTATTGATTGATTTTTTATTTTTATTTTTTACATCAAGCTTGCGTCATATGAAAATCCAAAAGGTGGCCTTTTGCTGTATAGGGTTGATGACAGAGATTTGTATTGACCACGTTAATCAAGGGAATGGTGGAAATGATTCTGCTTAGTCACGGTTCCCTGAAAGGAGGGGTAAAATAGCATTCCTGTATCGCAAGTAGGCTCCTACAGCTCCACCTTCATTGATTCTTTACAAAACACACCCTCAATTAATTGATTAAACCAGGGGTGTCAAACTCTTCTGGCTTTCGTTCCACGTGAGCTCTCAATTACTTAATTGGTCTAATTATTTGATTAATTGGACATGTGTAACACTTCTCTCCAGGCCTCAAAAGGTTTCACAGGTAGTGTAGCTTGAATCAAGTGCAGTTTCTAAATCATCAACTATGAAAAATATTAAATGTGCCCAATTGAACAAATAATTAGATAAATGGCGTTAATTGAGACCTTAAGTTGGAATGAAAACCAGAATACCCTGTAGCCCTCGAGGACGGAGTTTGACACCCCAGGAACTGATTGTTACAGAATCTTCTGGAACACACCCTTTTATAAACAACCCATTCCACCTCGCATACGTTTTCAATATCTTCGCGTTTGTTTTACTTTAAATTCCATCTAATTAAGTGAAAAGCAGAGGTTCAAATTTAAAAGACCCTTTGGGCAGCTGCTTCTGACTACAGCTGGTAAAATCTCACGCATTCTGTAAAATCAATTGCTAATTAGCTTAAAATGTAAAGTTTACAAACATGTACAAACATGCATTAATACATTGGACTTTACATCAGGCTAAATCATTCATCATTTGTTAAATTCCCTTTACTATGAATGAATCCTATAAGAACTATACAGGATATGCAGTCACATGGAGAGAGGGCAGGGCGGAGAGAACACTGGTGTAATTATAGCCCTGATTAAAGAAGCAGTGTGTTAATTAAACTAGTGTGCTGTTATTGATTCTAATATAAAATGCTGTTAATTAAATGATGGCCACAGCTTGCTAGCTGTTCACATATTAACTGCAGATCGGATCAATTTTGGATTGGATTGGATTGATTCATTGACTGGATTGATTCATTGATTATTCCATAGATCGGTTGGGACTAAGGATGCAGCTGTAAAGATAGATGGCAAAATGAATGCAATATAAATAAATAAACGTATTCTTCTTCTTATTATTATTTACTTACATGTGCGGAGGACCACTTTCAGAAAACGTATATAAAGAGAAACTCATTTCCACCCACTGTATTAGTCACAGCTGGTGGGGAGCTGGCACCAGAGCACATAATCAGCTCATCACACGTAATTAAAAATAATGCTATGATTCTCATTATCCTAGGTCAAAGAATCATGTTGAATATGAAAATAGGTAGTTACTGAGTAAAGAGCAATCACAAATCTTCCCATTCCTGCAAGATTAACTGTTTAAACTTGAACTTTCTCGTGGGTTACCTTTAAGGTTGCTAGGCAGCAGTCCTAACGATCAGTTTTAAAAACTACAAATCAAGCAACTAACAGCAGTGTACAGAACAATTACAAACAGTTTCATACTGTATGGGGCTGTGTTTGCTGCAGCAGAGTTAAAATACCGGTCTGTTAATTGCCTTTGTTACCGTAGAGCCTTGGATTTTTTATTACCTCGGTAAATAGCAAGTCACATGGAATGTCCATTTTACCTGCTGGAGAGGCTGATAGTTCTGTTTCCTGGGTGATAGTCATTTTAGCATGAGCAGTGGTACTTGAAGGAACAAAAACAAAATGATGACCAGTGCCTTTGTGATAAGCTTCCCTGAGATCACAGGAAAATAACTTTAACTAATGAAAATTATTCATACGAATGAGAATTTTAATGAAATGTTGACAAAGTCTTGTCAGACTGAGCTCAGGCAATGGTTACCGACATTCCCCTCTTTGTATGGTATTTTTTTCTTGTAAAGTAGTTTGGGCTTTCTTCACATTCAAAAACTACAGATCAAATGGAGAGCATATATTATGTATTACTCTGTATAGCAGAGTCACTTTTATCTCACACTTTAAGAGCCAGACTGACAGATCAACATGTAATTGTAACACATCAAATGACCATCAGCCAATCAGCAGCCTCGTATAGAGGGTACCATTACGACAGCACAGTCTGGCTCAGCGTGTTCTGGAGGTGATTTGCATATTTCATTTAAACATTGTGGTATTGTATTAATTGTATGGAGCTACTACCTTCTCCTCAGCTGCAATGTAATTGAGTTTGAGTGGGAGTACCTAGGCTGACTGATGAGACTAAATCGAAGGCAGGTAGAGGGGCACAATGCTGTTCAGTGGAAGGGTAAGCAGTGCGTTGTTACAGTAAGGAAGGAGGGATAATGATTTATATTGCTATGGGTTACCATTCTTGCATCTTACACCAGTATGTGATTTGAATAATGAAAAAAAATACTTTTTGGACTTGGACTTGATGGTTGACACTATACCCTTTGTAGAAAATAATCACATGACACTCATCCTTAGCACGGTTTCAAGCTTGTTTCAGTGATTCAATCTGGTGCAACATTAATAGCATGTTCTCAGAAAAGATTTCAGTGAACAAAGATGCATTCAGGAATAAGAGAGGAATCTTATTCTGATATTTCGCATTGTTGATTTAGGTTTAGTAACCCTGCTGCAAGATCTTTAACACGTAGATCTAAAGGACAGCACATAACACTGCACTGCAGATCCAGGTGTTCCTGTAGCTGGATTTGAACCAATACCTGTTCCCCTGGTCACCGTGCTATCTATACCTGCTGAACTGAACCACTAACCCCAGGTTTTTAATAAAATACGTATTCTTTATGGGCAGTTCCAAGCTACGTCAGAGTAGCTACAGTGTGATTCAGCATGTATTCCTGTATGTTCTTTAGTTTTTACTGAAGATGATGTTGTCCTGGTTTTGAACTTTTTAGCACTTGTCCCCTGGCTGGTAATGATTAGTAAATCAAGGCATGTGTCAGTGAGGCTCCTCCCACACACACAGTCCAGCCAGGAACACTGCAAGCAGACCTGCTTCTTTGTTTAGGAATAGTGCAGCTGCATCCTCTAACGATGGGAAAGCCAGGTCAGTAAATACATGTGTGTCTGTGTGTATTTAAACAGTGGAGTCAGGCAGCAAGAAAGATATAGTACAACTGTATGCGTAGGTCTTTGTAAGTGTGTGCATTGGTATTCATAAATATTGTACTGTTAATATTACACAAGTGGCATAGCTGTATGCTGTATGCTGTGGATATGCTTCTATTAGATGCCTAGATTTAAAGATAGAGTGCAAGTCTGACAATTCTAGTTTATGCAAGCATTGTTATGACTGCAGATCATGTAGGTTTCGGTCATCACTGCCTAAATTCTAAGAATCATTCTGACTTTTTCTGCCTTTGTTGATCTGTTTTGAAATATATATTTTTTATTATTATTGATTGCTTACTGTCTGTCGTACTGATGCTATATGACAGACAGGGGAGCGGCTCATTTCTACACAGAGCGCTTCGCAGTGATCTGATGGAGGAGACGCTAACGTCACACCCTTTTTTCCTTGTCACTTGATACAAAGGAGTGCGCTTGGCATCCCAGTCAGGCTTTGAGAAGAGAGGGGGGTGGGGGGCTGCTTTATCTCTGGCAGCAAACAGCACCGTGCTAAATTTAGACTGGCTGGAAGGACGCCGTGTTAGACACACAGGTGACCTTCCCAGCATTCTTCCCTCTCGACAAACTTAGAAGGGAAAAGAAATAAAAGCCTTTCAACAGCAGAGAATAAAATCGGCATCTGCAATCATTTTAATCTCAGCTGTGACGGACGCAGGTGGCAACAACAAACCCTGAGTGTGGAAAGAAAGCCATTTCTTCTTTTAACCCTTAGCAGGTTGATATTTGCCGTGATGAAACGAGGCTTCCTCTTTAGCATTACCAACTGCCGCATGCTGTCAGATACAGAATAGTGCTTTGCAAGCTGCGAAAGGCTGTGATTGCGAATAGATTCATAGGGGTTATTTAATATTGGTTGCTTCTGTTTCATTTATCAGAGACATGTTTTACAAACAAAACTGCTGGGTACTGTTGTTATAAGTTCAAAGAATGTTAATAATTCAATTTAAATGGAATTAAATTAAAATTACTGAAATTTTCTCACACACACAGAATCTTGTATATGTTTTGGCTGCACTCAAGGACCCATAGGTTTGCTGAATGTGTTCATCCCACATTTCCTCTCAAGTAACCCTAACCCTAACCCTCTGAACAAGTTCACAAAACGACCAGGAACGTTTGTGGATGTTTCACAGCATCGGCCGTTCTCATTATATGAACAGTAACACAGTGCTTACGAATGACGGAGCGTGTTATAAGAACAGGACATATCCAAGCTCCCCAGGAGATGGCAGCTGAAGGCATGTACGACATGCTGTCTCTCTACCAATCACCACAATGAGAGGGTCCTGAACAGCTCATAGGGCAGGTGAAGCAGTGGAGACTATGAGACTATGTCGAGACACTGTGTTACACTCCTGATGGTTTAGGTTCTAAAGAAAGTGTGTAACAATGCCAGGTGTACCGTCAAGCAGGTAACCACTAGCAAATGATCAGACAAAAAACAAAACTACAATAAAACTGATGCTTCAAGTAACAAAGCTGAGGTAGCCTTCTCATGGACGGAGGACTGATCTTTTCAGCACAGCGTCCTTGGAATGAATTGAGCAGATTCTGCAGGGCACTCCTCTGACAACTTGAAAGAGCATCTAGGGCTTGAAGTTTAAAAATACATGTGTAAATTTCAAGGATATCAGGTAACATCATGGTACAATACAAACACACCCTGCTACTGGTGGCTCTGTACTGTAGGTACTTAGACTGGCTGACATCTCGATTAGGGTTAAATCACCAGACATGTTCTTATCTAACCACTTACAAGAGTCAGCGCGTGAAGTTATTCTGAGAGGGGCAGACTTAAAGTACCAGTAAATGCAACCAATGCTTCACACAAACAAGATGGACTATACTTTAATGGAATGCTGGGATTGTGTTAGGTAGAGCACCACAGTAAGCAAAACAAAAAACCTCTTATTACTGGGAATGAATGTGTAAATGGACAGCACTGTTTAACCACAAGCCACATATAAAAGGACAGATGGCAACATGAGCCATACTTGACACATCGTCATCCATATGGTGACACAACATGTTTTATTTGACTAGCTTTATACTCTTAATTCTCTGAACCTCACATGAAACATGTCTTTTTATAGTGAACATTTATACGATAACTGATGATAAAATCAAGTTACTTTAGCAATTAAAATCCAGAGCTACATAATTATTTTTAAATAGCTTAAATTAATGTTATATCGCCCATTCCATGAGTTGATAAAATGGCAGTGAATAAAAATACAGCATGTTGTACGTCTGGTTTGCAACAATCAGCACAGAAAAGTAGGGGAATTTAAGCCTTGCTTTTCATTTAGTCACATTATTTTTGATGCCAATGAAGCAACTTCATTTTCCTTTCTTGAAACAAATATAATTTATTAACCAATATCACTTGTTAATGGATTTGTTTTCTACAAGAACTGAAGTTACATCTTATTGCAGCATTAAAAGGACTATACAGTATTTTAATAAATACATGAATAAATGGTCCTCACTCACTCATTGCAAAAGTTTATTCTGCACTGAAAATGGGGAAAGGAAAACACATTGTGCTAATCCAGAGGATGATGGCAGGATAGCCCCACACTTTACAAGCAGCATCTGATAAATCGCATTTCATTTAACATCTGAATGCGTCTTTTCTAGTTGCCAGCTTGCACATCGGTGTAGCACCGCACATTTCAGACACTTTTACCCCCCCCAAGCCTGGGATTGAGATGAACGTGTGGGTTTTGTTGTTTTGCAGCCATTGACTTGCTGTACTGGCGCGACCTCAAGCAGACAGGGATCCTGTTCGGCAGCCTGCTCCTGCTGCTCTTCTCTCTCACCCAGTTCAGCGTGGTCAGCGTCATCGCCTACCTCGCCCTCGCTGCCCTCTCAGCCACCATCAGCTTCAGAATCTACAAGTCAGTCCTGCAGGCCATACAGAAGACTGACGAAGGTCATCCTTTCAAGTAAGTGATGAAAAATCAGGGCAAAGTTTGCTACAGCAGCTGCTTCATCCTAGGCCTAAAATGTAAATCCTTGAATGGCATTTAACGTAAAGTAAAAAAAAAAATTAAAAAAAATGTAAATGGTTATGGCAAACGTGTTGAGGCAATTTTTTATTTTTATTATATATTATTTATTTCTTAGCAATTGGAAACTGACATTTTCCAGATTGTGAAGGTTTATGTAATAACATTAATGAAGTACTGTAACATATCTAGTAAATATCGTAACTGCTGAATTTGGAATACAAATTAATTTAGTTAAAAAAAAAAGAAATAAATAAAAGTAATTCAGACAATTTCCAGTAAAACCTGTCCGTGCTCGAAATAAAACAAAACAGGACCCAATATATTTATATTCCAGGTTGTATATTTGTATGTTGTGCAAACAACAGACAGCGCTCAGAAAGTTATTTAACTCTTAGTCTAACACCACTTGTCTTGGGCCATCATTTTTAACACTCGATCCCCACAGAGCCTACTTGGATCTGGAAATCTCCCTCTCCCAGGAACAGATCCAGAAATATGCAGACAACGCCCAGCTGTACCTGAACAGCACCATGAAGGAGCTCAGGAGACTCTTTCTGGTGCAGGACCTGGTGGACTCTTTAAAGGTAAGAGAGAGAACACACCCTAAAGCAAACCAGTCAGCCACAAATCGTGAGACACCAGCAGGATCTTGGTGTCCACACAAGGGGTATGATAGTGGGTGTCCATGCAATTGGCTCGTCCATCAATTCAGTGGCTGAACTGAGCTAAGTGTCCAACATTACAATCTTAAGAGTGAACCTGCCAATAGCAACAACTTTGAACCAAAACAGGGGCCACGTATTGGTAACAGAAAAAAAGTTATTTCTGTTTTAGTAAAGTTTATAGTCTAGTAAAGAACAACTGTCTATTTATTTATTTTAATAAAGCCAAGGACATAAATGTTATTCACCCAAAATGATTCTAATTCTCAAGCCTATTCATCATTAATATTACATGCTGAAACCAAGGGGTAAGAGACACATGTGTGGTATTATACAGGATGTACCTCCACGGTATCCCATTGGTGTGAAAAGCACAGCTTGAAGGTTGAACTTGTTCTCTTCTTCAGTTTGCAGTGCTAATGTGGCTGTTGACGTACGTCGGAGCTCTCTTCAATGGCTTGACACTGCTCATAATGGGTAACTAGCCTTTCGTTCACAGCCTTTACATATACTCTGTATTGCTTTATGAACGGCTGTCAAAATGATTTCCGCGGTTACCTCAGTATTTTGGCTAATTAAAAACATTATTACATCTCAGATATTTTAATTATAATTTCTCTGTGTCAATTAAAATGATTGTTAATTAAAAATGGTCCAGCCATTTCACAGCTGCCGGGGAAAACCCAGCATCATGAATACACAGCTTCAGGTTTTACTATTTAAAAGGTTTTACGGTTTTATCTGGTAAATCATTAATGTACAATGCAAACAACAAATGAGCCTAATGTGGAAATGTATCGTCAGCACATAAAAGGACCTAGTAGATGGCGCCCTTCAAATCACACAGTATAGATTAAACTGGGCTATGTTGGTTTTAGTACTCACCATATTTATGAATCTGAAACCTAAAAAAAAAAAAATTCTGTAGGACAGGTTAAATTTAAAATAAAAATGCAATAATATCAATTTTATATAACTGTGTGATAATACATGTCTCCACAGCTGTCATCTCCATGTTTACAATGCCTGTGGTTTACGAGAAATACCAGGTAGGTTCACATTCTATTTTTGAAAACAATAACATTTTGTCACCGATAATGATTAGAAACCCAAAATGAATTCCAAATCGATTTTCTGTTTATTACAGGCACAGATTGACCAGTATTTGGGGCTTGTGAGGACTCACGTCAATTCTGTGGTTGGAAAGTAAGTTTTAATGTAATTCTCAATATCATTGTGACTCAGAAGTAATGATAGGCATTTACTTTAGAACAGCTGGAGAAGGAGTGAGTGTTTAGTCTTTGAATAGACTAAACCATGCATCCCTTTGTTTATGGAAAAGACATCATGCCAACTGTACTTTGACGTAATAAAATACATCGTTTTTCATAGGTCTGATTTTCATGCCATGTCCAATTTCATGTTTTTCAGGATTCAGGCTAAAATTCCAGGTGCCAAGAGCAAGGCTGAGTAGAGACCGTGACACAAGGGGTGTCGTCATCCCAGAACAAGGGAGGATTGAACCCGGAAGGGCTTCCAAATTCCCAGTTAACTGGAGTGTCGTACCATTCGTCAGCACCTTGGTATTGGAAAAATACAGCACTGGAGCAGCCCCTGCCAGTGCTGTCTCTATAACCTTAGATTTATGCGCTATCACTCGTGTCAAGCACTATAGTATGGAAATAAAAGTTAAAACAAAAAATTGTACTAGATGTGTTTTTTTGTGTTGCTTATCAAGTGCATGTTCAAGGAGTCTTGAGTGATACTATTTGATATATTTTTTGTGTTTATTTCTGCTACTTTTGAGCAGTGTTGATAAAATTTGATGTTATAAATGTGTGGCAAAGGCTTTTCCTGCTTTAGTGCAATGCTGCGATAGTTTAAATTGCTTCTATGTCACTGGAGTAGCTGGTGGGGCTTCATATATATATATATATATATATATATATATATATATATATATATATATATATATATATAAGTGGACTAATGTTTTGGTGTTTTCCAGCACAAAATAAAAATGTACTGATTAGGTATGGTAACTGTAGCATTTGGTTTTGTATAACTATAAGGAACTACACTACTCATGTTTTTAGGTACTACTGTTGAACTACTAAAAAGAACAAAAGGAGCCTAAAGACTGCCAGCTTGTTAAATCTGTCGAACTTTGTACAATGTTCAATGTAGTTCTTAATGGTCATGGACTATTTGCACTTATTCTGTACTCATTAATGAATGCGAAAATAAATGTTCCTGATTGTAAGGCGTTTTCTATTTTCGCATCACTGGGGGAGGATGGGAAGTACCAGCTGTTGTAACAAGCCCCTTTGCCTTTTTTCATCTGTCATCTGCCCTTACCACCCATCATCGAAACAATGTCAGCAGTCCTCTGAATTCAGAATATAAAGAATTAAATATTGCCAGTGGTATATGAACTCTCCCATGCAGAACAATGCTGCTAACTCTAGCACGTACTGTATTACCAATAGGTATGCATGTCACTGGAGCAGCACAGTGTACACACGAACAGTAGAAGCATAACTTACCTTGAAGGTGTATTATAACCTGTAAATCTATGCAGTCTATGTGGCAGATTTTAATACAACCAACCTAACGTTTGTAAACATTTCACTGTACTTTTATTGCATCCAGTAGCGTTGAGAAGTAGGCCTCTTACTCGTACAAATGCACAATTCTGCGACCCCAATTTTTCTGGAGACATTAAAATCAAAAGGTGGAAGCATTTCCAGTTATTGGAATTGAAAGCTGCTGTGTCCCACAATCCTTTATTTTGCACCATTATTCAAATCCTTGGTGTCCATTTAGCAATTAAACTAGCACATGTTTTTATGGTTTCTCAACAGTAAAACAATCACACTGTGTTCTGGATGCTGAAATAACATTTACTTTTGAAAACCGTCAACAAAAATAAAAGCAGGCTATTTCTGAAAGCCTTTTGCGCACAAACATTGTATAGATGTCTAAATGACAAGTGCAAAACTTTTAAAGCAAAAAACGAAAACACTTTCAAGTTCAGTGCCACAATAAGTAGCATAAAACAATATTTCAACCAACTTAAACTTTGTCACTTTGCTGCTTTAACTGTAGTGCTTTTAATACTGCACCTCCCTCATGTGTTCAACAGAACAACGGGATGCAGCTTGAACAGGACTCCCTTTCTCCCTTCCTTGTCTTTGTGCATCACCTCCATCTTAAAACTGGGATCCACCTGTCAAACAGAGAACGGCAGAATGGTTTGCCATTTGAGCCTCTCCAGTATGCTTATTTTACTACATGTAAATCTGGAGTTCAGGTGGTCTAATAACCTCCTGCTGGATGGATTCTTTCTGGGGTTTTTGTTTTTTTTTTTCTGGTAAAGATGCAAACACAAAATCACCAGTACCTTGGAACAAATATACAAACTAATGAAAGGTGTTCTGTGAAACAAGTACAAAATGGCTAAACAAAGCCAATAAATTAGGCAAGAAAAGGTATTTTTAAACCATGGGGTTAGCATGATAAAAGTATTATAGAAAAAAAAAAATCACCTGGTTCCATTTGTTTGGCTTCTCATAATACTGTGGAATCAGATTCTCTCTGGTTGGCGATTTGGTGAACAACCTATCAGTATCAGTAAGTCGATTTAGAAAGAACATAATTCAAGTTTTAACCATTTAATATTTGCTTCTGGCAGAGCAATCAATTCCTCTAGGGCAAGTATGAAACACAATAAATCAATCCCAATTTTTCATTCTAAACCAGCACCAGTATTTTAATGTGAAACAGAATTAAATTGTGAATGGATCCCCAATTAAGCCACTGCTATTCTTTGTAAGAAGAAAGATGCATATTTTGAATAGCGAGGTTTCTCCTACCTGATAAGTTTCTCACGAGCGTCTTCTTGTAGCTTTGCAATCCTTTCCCGTCCCAGGTGTAAAGGGCTGCTTGGACCCTGACAGACTAGCTTGTTAATGGCATTATGCAGACCGTTTACCTAGAATTACACATTGAAACTAACATTAAAGCAAATTACAATTCTTAAGATAATGGAAAAACCTGTGCGCACACTTATGGAGGGTCCTCATAAATCTGACAAAACTTTGTATGGACATTTTTAAAAAATTTTTAAACAATTTGCTATTCTAAATGCAGTTCATGTAGGTCAGGGTCTCCAACTAATGGTCTTGGAGAGCTACTAGGTCTTCTGGTTTTCGTTTCAACCGAGCTCTCAGTTACTTAACTGCGCCACTTATTGGCTTCATTATTCAAGATTAACAGGTATTACAGATCTTTAGTCACTGATGACATAGACACCTATAAAGCCTGAGGATTTGGGGTTCTCCAGGACCGGGATTATAGACCCCTGATGTAGGACATAGTGGTGACCTAATTTTTCATGACAGCTGCATTGGGACTGCTTTTGGACTCAATGCTGTGCCTGCTACACAGTGCAAGCGTTACCTCTGCTATGTCAGCCACATCGAACTGCATATCAAATGCCAGCTCAATATCGTGCTCTGGCAGTATCGGGGCACTTGTTAGTCTGTTCCACCCCAGCCCACAGAGTGCACCAGTGAAGCAGAGTCCTCTCCTCGTCAGTCCTGAAATAAAGAAAAACACCTTCAATCAGCTGTGGAGATTTTACTGCTGGGTACTAAACAGCTGCAGTATCCCCACAACCAATATGATCATTCTTTCCCTGCTCAAGCTGCTGTTTTTAAATGCATTCTAACCAAGGGGCAACATAATTCACAATAGAATGCAGTTAACAGTCATGAAAAATGGCAACTCCTACTAACCCTGTTCCCTCTGAGAACAGTAATACAGCATATCTGAACAGTAGTAAAGGGAAGAAACTTGTAAAACCCCAGCTGTCCACTGGAGGGAGCCATGAAGCTGCCATCTCCATATCTAGCGAGAGGTCAGGGAAGTAGCAGGGATAAATATTGTGTTACAGGACCAGGATGGGGAGAAACAAAGTATTTGGTGCTAAATGGTTCACAGAGATATATTGAACTCTGTGACCTAGTTGAAATTCCACACAAGAAAACACAGTCCCTTTGAAAAGAAGCATGCATGATCAAAAGGATAACCAGTAACTGTACAACTATACTTTCTGTACACAGAAAGACACACAAAACACAAAAACACACACACACCTGAGTTCCATCACTGGAGTGAACAACATGCAGACCAGAGCCGGCAGCCCACAGATGCTGGGCAACAGAGTGGTCTCCTTCAGAACTATAAGAGAACCTGAGGAAAAGAAAAAGAAATAGAGAGACTGTTACGGTGTGATGTCTGACCACAATCAACCCATATATTTACACTGAAGGAGGTGGTGCTGTCTAACTCTTAGCAAAGCATGAGTAACCAATTCTATACTGTACCATGTAATAACCTGTTGGGTCCTTAATAGAGCGTACCTGATGCATTCACAGACACAGACACTGCGACCAGCAGTCTCTGGTGGAGCTCCTCAGGACTGTCGTTTGTAGCCACAGAATTGATACTTTCCTTCTCAATTACCACTGATCTGTCATTTCACAAGAAAGTTTGATCAGACCAACTGAAAATACTTCCATCTGAAATAATTGGGCCAGGTAACTGCTTAAGTAAGTGTCATTGTAAGTACAGTGAAATTCACTGGAACTGCAGTTCAACCTTCTCCAGTTATACAACCGTAACCAGAACTTTGCTGCTTGTAGTCTAATTACACCCCAGTGTCACAATTAAAATGAGTTTTCATTGCAGTCAAGCGGGACGTGTTGAATAGGTAAGTTTTCCAGGATGGTAGAAACAATAGCGTGTAGTATTTTGAAAACAGAAAACTTTAAAGCAACACATCCCGCTGTACACATGGGAGTGTTCAATGTCTCAAACAGGGAGCGATTAACGACTATTTTCCATCCTTGGCTCACCTGTATTGGGATATCTTACTCATACTGTGGAATTTGAGTTTATAAGAGCTGGTGGGACCATGCAATGGAACCTGAAATAGCAAGCAAACAATGCAATGGGTCACCAAAGGTGAGCTGAATTCCATACATTGATGCATCAACCCAATAAAGTGTCTTTAGGCTTCGGCTACAAAGCTTACCCTGGATTTCAAAGAGCCAGGGTTGACTTTCGAAAAAGATCTCCAGCAGGCGGTTTATTAGCTCTTTCTCCTGCTCTTTGCTAGTCTTCCAGGAGCTGCTTGTGGCATTAGGAACAAAAGTTCCTTCTTTGAGATCCTTATATATAGACATCAAGACCTCATGGCTTTGCTGCAGACAAAATAAAAAACCTCACACCATAAGGCACCAGGACTTTGATTTGGTTCAAGAACTTATCTTCAGGAATACTCATATCAAGAATCCTCGCAATAGCATGAACCGTTCTTGAGAACTAAAAAAAGGCCACATGTATTTGTTCCACATTTGCTGCACATGTGCCAATGCAGGCTAGCCGCAGTGCAATCCCTTGGCTCAGGGGAGTCTCAGTACTATACCTTGGACTCGAAGCTCTCCTCGGCTGGCTCAGCGTAGCCTTCCTGGACCAGGATCTCACCCACTCTGGTGTTGGCGGTGTCAGTGTCGATGGACAGGTCCACGCGCATCACGTTGTGTAAAATGGAGAAGAGAGTGACAATCAGGGTGCGCCCATTCACCAGTGTAATGAACGGTTCCTGGCACTGCGGCTCCACTGATCCCCAGAATCATAGACTTAGCCGAGGGACGAATTTTACAAATCAGGAATTCTTGAGCCTAAATAATAAAGACGACTTAGAACAAAAAAAAAAAAAGGAAAGGAGAGAAATATTTGCAATTCCCTGTCGTTATTTGTCATCATTACCTGGAATGGATGCTTCATCAGATCAGCAGGCATTTCTCTCAGACAGGTACAGCTTACTTTTGCTGTATTTCCATAATCAACAAAAAACACCTGCAAAAGGCATTCAAAACAAAAATCAGGTCGCCAGGTATTTCCATGTCGATGTGTCAATCTTCTGTCGAGCGCAACAGAACACTAAACTGGCTCAAAAGATGGAAAATACAGAAAGAGCCTAGCATTTTGGTAAAGAGCAATTTAATGATGACTCAGGTCATATTCGGTACAGTAGAAGCCAACCATCTAATTAAAAATGAAAGCAGTGCCATTCATGTTAATTGGTCAAGGTTTTGTCTGGCTATAAGAGAATGATCCCAAGTGCCATTATATGAATGCAGGCATTCAGAACGTTCAAGATATCAAGCATCTTACCTCCACAGAATTTCCTGCAACATAGATAACCTTTGCTCGGTAGTATCTCATCTCTTCTGACTCTGTGAAGGGCGCCAGACAGAACAGGTTGGGGTAAGGAGACACAAACAGGGGCTTCAGCTCAAGAGTGTTGATCTCTGCTGTCAGTTTCCTCTGGCTTTGCACGCTGCTCTCATCTGCTTTGAAGCCCCAGAAGTGACCAACCTCTACCACCTGGATACAACAGAATTTACCATTAGGGTAAAACACAATTAGAGCAAGATATTTGAACGTTCTGTGGAGCTTTTCGAATGAAGGAGGAACATTTCGTAATTAAAATTATATCTGAAACCAACTAAAAAGCTAGCAGAGGATCAGGTTCAAGCCTACAGACTATTTTTAACAAGCACTGTGCTATCTTAATAACAATACAGCCCAACCATCCATGCTGTAGACTGCATGTTCATAGACAAATAACAGCAGTGAGCTATGCAGGTGTCAAGAGTACTTGCAGTAACACCTACCTCTGTAATGTTAATGATGAACACTGGGTTTGGCGGTAGCTTGGTTGGGTCAATGGAACTGCTAAGGATCCCAACTGGACACACTGTATCATTCTGGAAGTCAACATTCACCCTACGGTATAGAAGAAAGATTTGTGAAGCGTGCTTAATTAAAGCGAGTAATTGGAACACAGTGCTAGTAGTACAGAGGGCAGGTTTAAATGTATTAATCTAACATAGCATTTAAATTTCTCAGCAAATCAGGTCTCAGTACTCTGAAACAGAGGCCTACATTTGCAGTATGTGGAGTAATTTGTCTTCTGGCAAGATTTGATACCTTGTAAAAGCGAAAGGATTTCCATATATTTAACTTCCATCGGACGGCGAATATCAATTAATAGGCCTCGATCAATGTTTACAGCCTCATCCAGGTCCCTACTGCAAAATAGGCCCATGTTACTTTTCATGAAATTACTGCACTTACATTTTAGACTCAAGTCAACTGCAGCTCAAACTCATGACCTCACAATCCAAACACAAAAGGCCAGCTCGGCACCGAAGGACTTATACATCCCCTGGCCGACCCGTAACAGGGGCTCAGGAATACCTTGCGTATCTCAGGGCAGAGACTGTGCTTTCTCCTGCCTTCGCCGATTTCCTCTAGCGGGTGAACAAACAGCTCCAGGGGCAGCGAAAATGTGCCATCCTCAAGGCCAGGTCCACCTCCGGAGGGCGCCCGCCGTCCTGACAATGTTTCGAAAGAACTCGACATAGGCTCTGTACAGGATAAATGAAGAAAAAACAAAAAGAAAAATCACAAATGTCCTGTGTGTAACCAAATGCTTCAGCAGATCCCAGATCATACTGCAAAACTTGTCTTATAACCCTACTTACCTTGAGCCGTCAAGCGAGATAGACTTCACTTGGCCACACTGTCTGAACAGAGACTGTAGCTGTTTGTAGTACAGGAATCCGTGAGGGGAATACTCCTTAACTATAGAAAAAGTTAAGATTCAAACTCCATAAGGATGTAACAAAGCATACAGCTCTTACTTGTCAAGCAAGAGGCACTGTGGGTATACCGTAAAAATGTTCTACAGGATAAGTCAATTTCCTAGGCATTTTAAACACAAAAAGTGTTTTCCTTCAATTGAAGTCTCAAAAAGGGGGCGGGGACTTTTACGCCAGTGCAACCTATACAACGATTTTTCGGTAGGTACTTTTCAGAATGTGGACCCACAGTGACAGCTCAATGATTTCTCTTATGGTATGATTTACCAGCACTGTGGTTGTGGGGTCATTTCCACACATATCTTTAGATGCCATTTCTTCATCAATGGGTCCAAGGGTGAAGTAATTTGGGTAGAAGGCACCACTGATCACAACCTGGACACATTAAAAACACACGGTATTTAAATATTTCAGTTTCTTTTTTTTTAAATACGCATGTATTTGCAAAAATAGGGTTCCAGTGTTTTTCTACAAGGAAAAAAAAGTGAATGTAAATACAATTGAGAAATTATAATGTATTTGCAGTATGTGTAATTCATAATTAAGAGTCGTGTGTACCTCCAACTCACAAGGAAAAGGGCATCAGTTACCTGCAAGATGAACCTCTGTTTGTGGATGTACTCAGTAGTCCATGGCAGGCTGGATGGTGCTAATGTGCATGTTGAACTGTGCCACTCGCTGCTTTAGATCTTCAAAAGCTCTGCTACCTGTATGAAAGGAAGGTATGCAGCGCTGACAAATGAGTAAATACATGCATAACTATTTATTAAAACAGGCATGCATATTTCTGTGATCAATAAAATGGTACAAATGACCTTTTCAGGAATTGGGTTTTGTTCACACAGAATCAAAACTAAGAGTTATAGACAAAGCCACTGACATTTGCCAAGAGTGTCTGCACAGAGCCAGCAGTGTGGGCTTCTTATAAATCTGATTGACTTGAGCTCTGCTGGATGATCACTGTAGGAACAACCACCCCCAAGTAAATGCAGCAGACCGCACTGTGTTTGAAAGCCTGAGAATCACTCCATCACCTCATCTGCGACTCAAGCTAGTGGCACAAGAGGGCACACAGCCATGTAGTAAATGCTTTTGGCCCAAGCCACATAAGTAAAGGCAAGACACCTTACCTCTCGAATTCTCTTGATCTGAATGTAGTTTGCTTTGCCCCAGTCCAGTTCATCCTGTAAATTAATATAATCAAAAAGCATCTTACTCTCCTGTGGTCTTCAAACTTCAAAACAAGAAGTTACATATAAACATAACTTGAGGTGCAAGTGTAAATTGTGTGGTATCACAAAATATTACCGACCTTTGGATGTCTAAATTTGCCCTTTTTCCTGGAAGTATACCATGCCTAAAAATACAGGAAGAATTATACACAATAATAAGTAACTATTTAATATGCTCAACAGTTTAACAAATATAAATCTTTAATATCAACTGGCAATTTGTGTGATATCTACCACGTCAAAAAAAAAAAAAAAAAGGAAAAACTGAACTTTATTGAATAACATTTTCCAACAATGACAAGCAATTTGGCATTGAAGGGCCGGCTGCAATAGTAATCCGATTCTGATGAGTATCTCTTTTTCCACTTGCCAACTCAAGGACAGAAGTAGTTTGACAGGGTTATGATTTAAACAGACAACTGTCAAGACACACAGAAAGCAGTCACATGTAACATACACAAATGTGACTGCTAGGTACAGTGTCCATTTATAGTACTGAAATACCTATTGGGGAAGAAAGTTAACAAAAAAAGTTTAAAAGCCATTACCAGTACAACTGAAAACCACATTCACTCTGTTATGATTCTAAAACAATTTTTTATAAACATCACAAAAGTAAAAAAAAAAAAGCAATATTTGATATCTATATCACAATAATTTGCATATGCTGGATTTTTATAATACTGACCTTAAACGCATTTGCAAGGGCAATAGGATCACTTAGGGTGCTGCCAGAAAACGTAACCTTACTCCTGTACATGATAAACAAACAAAGAGTCCATGTTTCAGCAATATTGAAGTTTCCTTCCCAGTAGTAGTGCTAATCAGTTTCAGTGCTGAACCACCAAAAATTAAGCTTGTATCAGTTTATAAACAAACAAACAATTTCACATTTCTACTGCGTGCAAATATACGATTTCTACCCCTGCCACCTCCCCACAATCTATAATCCTCAAATACTAAATTTACCGACATCCATCCAAGCTCTGCAGGATGGGAATTGCAAAGAAGTTTTTCAAAGAAAGAGCTGCAGCTGGGAAAAAAAAAAGAATTAAAATCAAACAGTACACACACACACACACACACACACACACACACACACACACACACGGAAGTTGTGCTGCAGGCCTCGGTATCCAGTGTGTTTTCTGCTTCTTACCAATGATAAGGCATTCTTCAAGACACCCAAACACATGGCGAGGACAACCATCTTCCCGAGTTGCAGATCGACAGGTAACTGAGCGAGGACCCTTCCCAAGAATGTCAGCTCGCCATCAAATCTGCTCTCTTTATTTCCTGCTTGAACCACTGAGAGGGCTCCAATCTATTAGAAAGCAAATATTCTTTTCATAACCTCATCCCCAATTTAATCAAATGCAGACCAAAACAACAATCAAAACCAAATGCTTAAAAAGAATTTCATAACAGTACACAACTTGTTTTTCAATTGGCAACTCCTATTAAACACCACAGTCCATTAGCACCTTTACTTATACAGACAACAAACAGAAATGTGAAAGCTTTTTCCAGCACCTCTTTGAGCTGCAGGACAGTTTTCTCAATGTCCTCCAGGTTGGGTGGAGAAAGTGCCGTCCCTAGAAGGGTCCTGGGGTCACCCATGTCCAGCTGCTTCACTTTTAACATGGTGCTGGCTAATGGGCAGCGCTGTGACATGGTAGAAACACAAAAACACGGGTTCAAAATGGATTTGCCTTTACCTCAGACACAAGGTCCAGATTTGCAAATAGAAATAGCATTATGGATAAGGGATTATAATTTTATATCCAATAAAGCTAAACTGAACTTTGTAAACCAGGGTTCAACCCAATTAACTAAAATATCAAAAAGATGTTGTAACCTGACACATACCTTTTTAAGCACATAACCAGAGCCAGTATTTCTAGGTTATAAATACGTAGAATTCCATATGTATATACACACAAAATTATCTTACCAACATCTCTGGAACTACATAATCTGGGATCTCATCTCTCCAAAATGTCTTTGTCACCATCCTGTAGCAGTATCCTTTTGAAACTCTACCAGCACGCCCTGTTGGAAAGTTCAACATGCAGCTTAGTACTCTGTCCCATTCTGATCATTCATGCACAAGAACCTGTGTAGCAAATTTCCATTTTTTAAATAAATCTTTGCCCCCCTGAAAAACACACAGGGTACCCTACCTCGTCTCTGATTGCAGTTGGTCTTTGAAGCCCAAGTGAGTCGCAAACTCAGATAGTTTGTTTCTTTATCGCAGATTAGCTGTCGAGCCAGGCAAAAGTCAATCACTGTAAAAGAAAGTTTACTGATATTATTACCCATTGGAGGTGAAAAGTAAATTGCTTTATTTCCCTTCTAATTTGTATTGTTTAATATTTCTCCAATTCAAAGCAGGCAAATTGCCCCAAAAAGAAGAAACATGCTGTATCCTACCATATTTCACATCAGGAACGGTTACAGAGCTCTCTGCAATATTAGTCGACAGGATTATCTTTCAAGAGAGGGGTAAAAAGGACACAAGAAACAAGAAATTAAGTTATCAGTAATTCAGATGCATTCCTCTAGCTACACAAGAGAAAATAAACTACATCGTAGAAAGCTGCTACTACTAAAGGTATGTATGAAAACTACAAAAGCTTGTAACATTATGTGACAAATCTGACTTGCCCCCCCCCACTACAGACATGTAAGAGGAACTTTAATTTACCTGTTTCCACTTTTCACCTGAAGAGACCTCTGTGGTCTTAAAATGTAGTGTTCATATACACATTCAGCTAACAGGCATATATAAAATATATAAAGTTTTACTTCTTGTATATGAACCAACACGGCTTATCCTATTTTACTAGTTCAAGTACTTCTACATATCTCATGATCGACTGTTTCGTAGTTCTGGATTATGTATTGCTAAAAGGTTCAGGTATCTGATCACCGTCTTGAACATTCATGCAGTTACCTTCCTGTAGCCAGGGACAGGACTCAGAAACACGCCATTCTGTTCCTCTAGAGTAACGCTGGAGTGTAGAGGGTACACCTGCAGCCTGTAATTCAAACATGGCTTTGTATTAAAAATCAATAGTGCACCCCTTAAAGGAGTTCAGGAGATTAAGAAAACACCTCACAACTTAGATGAAATCAATATACAGTAGAGGGATCTCAAAACAGTGGACCAGAAAACCTATCTAATAGGCATAGCTATGCCCATTTTATGTATCATAGGACTGTAAAGTTACTTTGTGCTGAAGGATTGAAGAAATATATATATATAAAATGGTACTTTAATGATGATGACCTTTCCTGAAGACAGAATGTTAATTGACAGCTGAAGAAAGACCCTCAAGCCAATTCATTAGAAAACTGATAAGTGCTTTCCAAGCTTATACTATGCCAATTTAAACACTCCAGATTCAAAGACCGTGTTGCCTTCTAGCATCCAGGTGTTTATTTAACTTACCTTGTCCGGACCAGTTTAGCCAGGGCATCCTGCATGTAGTTTATTTCTCCCAAACCTGAAGAAAACAGATCTTATTAGCTCTTTTAAAAAAATAAATAAGGTCCTGCAGTGAAAACTGCAGAATAGAACTGCTGGCTGCTTTTCATACAATACAAAACCTACAAAGTTATTGAATTAAATTCAGTGACGGTATACAAACACAACCACATTAAGAGGTTTTTAGTGCATATCAAAGTAGTATGTAATATACATCTCTTGCTCACCGCTGTAAAAAAAAAAAGGGATAGCTGTCAGTATCATAAAGTAGGTTACTATGTCCCATATCCAATGCAAGTGTGACATAACAGTATTTAAAGACTAGAATACAGTGTGCTGATCACACAGAAGTATGGTAAAAGGTACTTTAGGGACTTAACTAGGACTTAGCCAATGACCTCTGCCTACCTGGAAGGAATACCAACACACTTCCACGATCTGTAACAAATGCAGATCCATCATTTCCAGACCTGTTAAAAGTAATTAAATAAATAGAATAATCACCATTCCTGATTTTGCTATGCTGTGCCATGCAGAAAGAAAGCAAAAATTAATTAAGCAAAATAACATTTACATAATGGCATTCAGCATGGCCACCTACAGACGTTGTGTTAGTATTGTGTTCTGTCATGTTCTGCTTAGCAATAGTGGTCATTTGGAAGTGAATTCTAATCATCATCAATACTATTTTGTAACAAGACATGCATACATATTTAATAGTAACAGGAAAGCTCGCTTAATATTCAAAATCATCACATGGTTCATGGTTTCATACCTTTGCTCTTTTGCTTCCAGCTCATCAAACTCCTGAATGAGGCGAACAGCTACATTGTACATTTCCACATTTATGTATGGCTCCTCAGTATGTGAGGGCTCTACCTAAGAAATGTACATCAAAACACACTGTTTTACCATGCAGAAAATACACATGGCAGAAATACAAATGATTAGGAGTTCCTCGGTACAAGCCTTACTTTAAAAGGAATGAGGCTTCAAATCATCCAGGTAATATTCATCAACAGTGTACGGCACACCTTCAACCTCAAATATGTATGCAGGGTTGATCTGGCTTCGGATGGGTGTCCCAAAGTACTCTGCAAACTCCTTGCAGTTTATCGTTGCAGACATGAGAATTACCTGGGAAGCAGCAACAGAATACGTCAGAACAGCACTGCAGAATGGAATGCTGCAATACAGAATTAAACTGAGTGTACATACAAAATCAGTGTGGGGCGGGGGGAGCAAGCTGGGCTGTTAAAGTAAATGTGAATTACCTTCACATATCGTGAATTTGAGCGTAGGAGCTTACGCACCACCAGCAACAGGAAATCCAGTTCCTCTGTGCGCTCGTGGACCTAAAAAAAAACAAAAAAAAACACAGGATGTATTGGTGCAACAGACAAGAACCCCTACTGTCTCCATGTACTGTAAAGAGTTTCTAAAAACCTAAAAGAGCTGCTTGTGCAACTTCTACAAGAGCTGCTAAAGAATACTTCATTGGAAACAATAAACAGCTCACATGCTTACTTCATCAATGAAGACGTGTGAAAACTCCGTCAAACTCTTGGCGCTGACCAGCTTCTGAAGAAGCACTCCTGTTGTCATATAGATCAGCCTGGTATGCTCTGTCGCAACTTTCTCTAAACCAACCTAATAAAGGGGACACAACCATACACATGCTTTATACATATATGCATATAACAAAAAATAAAATAAAAAAACTAAATCTTTTAAAAGCAACCCTTTTTTGCATCATCTCAGAAGGCAAAGCTGCATTTCATAATGGGTTTGATCAAGACATCCCCTGCGGAACACTGGAAATGCTGCCGGTAAAAGCACTCAACTTACCTTTCAGGCCAAAAGGTTACTGGTTAAAACCTGCTTTAAAATGGTACTGAAGCTGAATTCACTCTATTTATCTGCCCCCAGGATCATGTGTGCTGTTAAGAAATGATGCTCTGCAGATAAGGAATAAAGTCAGGGCCTTGTATGCTGTGGGCATTTAAGGCACTTATACAAGAACAAGAGTCATTGCCCTTGTTTCCTTGTCTTTGG
The DNA here is from genome assembly GCA_030684275.1 of Acipenser oxyrinchus oxyrinchus. NCBI lineage: Eukaryota > Metazoa > Chordata > Actinopteri > Acipenseriformes > Acipenseridae > Acipenser > Acipenser oxyrinchus. Next base: position 746,493 of record JAGXEW010000061.1, read on the forward strand.
TTGTTTATAGCATCCTTCCAAAAGAGTGATATTACTGGCACAGATTACAGTAGATCCAGGTACAGAACTAGTCGCTGTCAACAGTCAAGTTAGAACTGTTATTAAGGCGTGGAAAGGTGTGGTCTACATTCACCCCAGAAACAAATAGTGCATCAAAATGATCATGTTGGGCAAGTGACAAAGATAGACAAAAGTACTGGATTCGAGGAGAGCTGTCTACCAACTATACAGACAGCATTTCAAAGCATGTGGTCGCATCACTGATCAAGCCAAATTAAAAGTAGCTTTTTTTTTTTTTTTTTTTTTTAACTAGGCAACACCTGGAATGGAACTTGACAGAGAACCATAGAATACAACTGTGTACCAATGACGACAATATATCAGTGTCATGTTACCAAACACCCATATCCTGAATTTTTTTTTTTTTTTTTTTTTTTTTTAAATGCTGCTCCAGGCTCAGAGACATCATGATCTATTTCTTAGTTATAAGTAGCAGCAAGCAATTCTCAATTAAGACAACATTTGTTGCTTTAGTTTTAAGACAATACAATATGAAAGCAGTGAAGCATGTAAAGAATTATATTTTTCCCCTTCTGTAGACAAAACTTCAAATTAAATTTTCCAATAGACTGTGGCAGGAGAAGAATGCATTTCTCTGGGGAGTTGACCCAAATAAATGTCCTTAACACTGCTTAAGAAAAATAAACAAAGAATCCTTTACTATGGCTACTACAACTATAAAAAAGAAAAACACGAGTCTAATTCTATTAGCTTCTTTGTGACCCCTACCTGATACCCCACCACACTTCCCAGGATGCACTTGGCTCCCTTGCCACCCAGCGGGCAATGCTGCTGGCACCTATTTTCTGGGGCTGGGTCACCACAATATTGCATGGGGTGTTCTTCTCACTGTAGTAATCCAGAATGTACTGGGGAAGTTGAGTGGTCTTGCCACTGCCAGTAGTTCCACGGACGACAACAACAGAGTTATTCTCAACAAGGGAAATGAGCTGCAATAAGAACAAGACAATAAATGACACAGTATTTTCACTTGCATTATAACACACACGAATGAGCAGCCTCGCTTCTCGTACTACTGGACCCTAGCAAAAACATCATTAAACTCTACTTAAAATATTGTACCGAGTAGAGAACATGCAGCCTATATATTGAAGGCAAAAATGATCCTAAACAAAACTGGGAGCTTGTGACCAGTTCACTTGGATGTACAGCATTGTTCATTCATTTGAGCACTACAGACCAGTAGGCAAATCCATTAGCCCTCCATAAAATGAAATGCGATAGAAATACTTCCGACCCCACTCATGTCAGTTTAAGGAAATGAAATATACCACATGCGCTTCCATCTTTTACAGCGACCGAAAATGGATCAGCATTCAACAGATATGCTTGCTCATTGTTGGGCTCTGTTGTAGAAGTCCTTACCTCCTCTCTGTACTTGGTGATTGGCAGGGTTGGGTAGACATAGCTCCCCAGTGAGATAGATCCTTGGGGACCTGGAAAACAGTTCTCTCAAGAGTTAAAGTAAACCCTAAGGAAGTCCTAGCTTTTATTAGGACTGTTTATTGTGCCATAAATTGTGTCCGAACACATCAGTAACTTACTTGATGGGCTGCCTGTCTTTCCTTGTTTGGCCTGCACCTCCCCAGTTCCTCCTTCTTGCATTCTCTCTGCTCCCTGTTCCACTCATGCTTCACTTTGGTTGGGCTGAAATACAAAGATAAAGTTGTCTGCAATTTGCAGGATATATAATCCCCCTATACAGAATGTATACTGCATACAATACGGCTGTATTAAAGTTCAACGTGATCCCCTAACCCCTCCCCCAGAGTCGGGAATGTCTGGCTCAGAGCACTGTCAGGGAAGATGAAGGTCTACCATGTCTTTTAGCAGTTTGTGACCTAGAGTGCAAAAAATGCATCTAGTTTAAGTGAAAGGCAGAATGAACATCAGGCACATATTTCAAGACATGCTACACCGCACAGATATGAAGAATTTGCTAATAAAAACTACATTTAAAAAGCACTCCCTACAAAAAGTGTTCTGTTATTATTAAAAATAAAAACTTGCTGGCTGGAACAACATTGCCCAGAGCAGGAAAGTTTAGTGATGAAGGGATTGTACTAGCAAAATATCAATGTCATTTTAAAGACATTTCAATTCCTGATAAAGTTCAAGACATATATACCTACACACAGTTTTGGTTTAAATGCACACAAATCAGATTCTTACATGCTTCACAAGAGCATATCCTAACATGACTAAACATCGAAATCATGTGCATCTCAAAACAGACTGGCACGGTATTTGACTGACCATGGTACATGCATGTTCCGAGAACTACTGTAAAGACTCCAGCTTGTCCTTCCTATACAAGAGGCATTTTGGTATATTAACATTCATTAGGAATGTATATTAACATCCATTAGGAATATATGTTTTACAGGTCTGGCACAAATTCACTGAGCTTAGGTTATATCCACACATGATCCACACATGCTGGGTCTTATCTAGTGCTGAAATTTTGTTGCTAGCACAGAACAAGCCACAGGCCCAGTCCTTTTTTCTAGTTACAAAATGGGTCTTTTTTTCCCCTTTTTTGAGGAAAAAGCTAAACTGAAGGTTTTGCCTTAGGAAAAATGTGACAGTTGTTCATATTACTGTATGGAGCTTTGCTTTAGGTTCCTGCACAGTTCATAACCTTCCAGTTACAGTCAAAATGTATTTTTTATATTAAATATTGCAAACAAACAGATCCCTGTTTATTTATGTATTTATTTTTAATTGTGGCAGCTATACAGTACCTATTCAAACAAATGCTAGAAGTCAGAAAGGCTACAAAGCTTCTTTTCCCATAATTATCTTCCCTATTCCTCTCAAAGTAATAATCCCATCTGCTCAAGGGTTACACACTGTTGCAAGCCACAGGGAGCTGCACTATAATTTTAAGTGACTGTCTGGAGAACAGCTCTGTCATTACCAGCCCAGGTTCTTACCTTCTTTCACAATGCTGTATAAAATCCAATGTGAAAAGCCTTCCGTGGAAGCTGATTAATCCTGACAACTTCATTTTTCAGCATACAAGTGATTTCAACTTTAATCAGAGCAACACGTCATCCTTTATGTTTTATGACAACCGAAGCGCTCTGCGCATAACCCCTGTCCTCCAACACGTTACTATCAATTCTACACAGAGAATAAACAGAGTCTGCAGCTTTTCAGAACAAACTGATAGAGGCAGCAGGACTTCAAATTAGAAGAAATCATGTGCAGTTGTATCATCATAAAAGCATTAACACTGGCGCTTCAGTGTAAAGCAGGGTTTCAAAATTCTATTGGTAAGAACTACAGTAATGTTGCTGAAGAGAGTGTGGCACTACACTTCACTCTGGCCTGCAGAGTCTTTGGGGAAAAAAATAAAACACTGTCACATTGTATTATTTTCTCATCAACAATTATGCAACATAAAGCAATTACAGATAAGCAAGCTGTTAACACCATATTTGCTGAACAAATAGATCTGTGAACTCAATATACTTAGCATGTGTTGTACTGTATCTCTGCTACTGCAGAACATATAAAAAAAAAAGTCATTCTAAAGATTATAATGCCTAGAAACAAATTACTCAATGTGTCCCCCTCTCACCATCGATGTATAATCTACTGTACAGGAAGACAACTTCAAAACCAAACCCTAGCACTTCACTTATATAATATACTGGTCTGTATATTTTACTAGGAGTTTAATAAAACATACCTGGCTTGTTACCTATACTCTGGCTTATCAAGTGTGTATTCAAACCTGGAATGGGTGAAACTGCTATGCAATTGGGAGTCTTATTTCCATCCCTGTATTAGCATGCAAATGACACTTATTCCAGCTCAATTATTTTGGATAAAATGTGTTGTACGAAGAAGCAGATTCTTTGTTTTATCCTCCTCACTGGACACGTCTTGCTCCTGAGTGCTCCCGATCTTGCACTGACTCATATCGCTTCCTACAGAAAGCCCGCGGCCCAGGGTTGTGCAGAGCGAGACATTGCATTAGAGAGGCAGACTTTGACTTGAGGTAAGGACACAATCTGCTAGAGAGCTCACTTGGTCTTTAGTCACAAGAGAAAAAGTGCATTACCTCAACAGCAACTGTCCTTCCTTTCTTTCAAAGAGGGAAAAAACCTTTTGGGTACATTAAAATTTTTCAGGCAGTGCATTTGTTGGAAGATTAAGACCCACGGCAAAATGACTTTCTGTGGAAATGACACATGGAGCGAAGGGGTGGGAGCAGCTCTTTAAATCAGACACAGTGATCTGAATGTCATTCGGACTGGAGAATATTTAGCAGCAGACATAAAAGACTAGATCTCAAATGTAAGTAGACCAGACTTTTATATTGGGGGTGGGGAACCTTTTGGAAAATGTGATAGTAAATATGTATCTGGATTTGGGTTCTTGTATGTGTAGATGATGATGTGCAATACATATGTAGAGCTTTGACTTGATAGAAAGTTGTTTGCTTCTATTTCATCTATCTTTAATATGTCTTCCCACCTGTGACTGGCAAAGCGTACGGTCTTTACAGCTCTTATTAAATTCCATTCTGTTATATCACGGCAGCAAACTGCTACCATGCAAATCAACCACATAGAAACTTAAATCATTACAGGCCAGTACAAAAACAAGAAGTGAAGTCATTTATTGTTCTGTTGCATGCAATTTAAGAATTTATATTTGTGTTTGTTGTCATGGAACAAATGACTAATAACTAGCATCCCCGGTGCTTTTAAGATAGTCATGGGGATATATGAAGATGTATTTTGCTGAATTGCTGTATATCCCTACATATTAGGCACAGCAGCATAGAGTCTCAACAGGCAATACCAGAAGACTATTCCCAGACGGTGGAACCATACCATACCAGTCTGGTTTCTAACCATGTAGGACTCCCCTGCCCACAGCGTTCATTTAAAATATGCTTGTGTAGAGTTAACCCATTATGTAAATGAAGCGTACCAAACCAAAAGATATGACAAGAAAAATCTAGCTTGGATATTAACTCATTTACCAGGCTAGTGCTTCTGGATGAAACAAACATGGAAAAAGCTTTCCTTCGATATGCAAGACAAAACGTATTTCTAAACACACTAGAGTGTTTAATAGCTGTAGACGATGCAATCAAAAGGAAAAATATTGGCAGGTCAACCCACAAGATTCCTCTTGAATAACAGTTTTGACTCATTGCAAGGCTAATTGGACACACAGTCACAGCATTCAGTGTACATTCTGGAAAACTGTGACTGTATAAATGCAACCAAGGTCAGACCTGTTACCATGTGTACAGGCTCACCAGTGTTTATCTGACCCACAGCTAGCCTGAAACATGCCTCTGTTTGGCTGGATGAAGTGGTCGAAACCCGAAGTGGATAGTCCAGTCAAGAAGCATAGCGAGATGCCCACCAAGACTTTAATGAGGGAGCTGCTGTGGCACATGGAGGAGAGAGAGAGGCTGGTCGGAGATGGAGAAGGAGCAGACCGGCATGGATTACAACTGGCTGCAGAGCTACCAAAGCTTGAAATCCCTTCTCCCACCGTTGGGCGCAGGCAGCTGGAGCACCTCTGCTCCCAGATCCAGCCTTCCCACACTGCCACCGTGCTGTCCCGGTAATGCACAAAGAGCTGTTATCCGATAGTAGGGTTTAATTTAAAAAAACAATATGATATGATCTTCTATCAATTACGGGGTTCATCAAAAGCAAACAATTTTGGGAAAGTCATAACCGTTGCATCCTTTGACTCAAGCATAACATCCACTACACTGTATACACTGAATAAAAACCAACAAAGTAGCTGTAAGGTTACTTGCTGTGTCTGGTTCAGTGAAGACCAGATTCAGTATAAGGTAGACATGACCTTGTAGGGTCTTAACTAGATACCAGAACAAACCACTCATCTTTTGTAGGAAATTATTTCTTATGGGGATCACTCTATAAAACATTAAAATAGTATTAATTAAATCTTATTAAATAACTATTTTGTGTTTCTTTAACAGCAAAATGCCAAATCATGCAGTAAACGTCATAGTAAATAGAAAATGTCAGATAGGCTTTTCGCCATGGAGAAACAGAGCATGTAAAAACAAAAACAGGTCCATGCCACAGCATAAGGAGGCTATTTCCACATCAACTTCTAAATTTTACTCATTTATTTTCTAAAGTAGTTTAGCAGGTAAAATAAAAAACAAAAGTTTTCAAGGTATTATTGACTCATAATGTTGTCTTTAAAAATAAAACATGAGTACATTTTTTCCAGCGCATACAGTGTTAAATGTATAGAGCCTTGTAAGGGGTTTGCTTTGTAACTTTTCTGGTCGTAATACGTTTTCAATATCTTAATAGCCTACAATTTGACTGACACCTTTCAGATATGTGAACGCTAATCTGGTGTTTTTTTTTGTTTTGTTTGTTTTAGCCTGGTAATTGCAGTTTGCACTTTATCTATCCATCCGTCTATTTTCAGGTTCGAGAAATACTGTCAGGAAATGACATTCTGCCTTGGGAGCTAGTCTACGTATTCAAGCAGGTCTTGAAGGACTTTATAACAAAAAAGGAAGAGGAAGAAAAGCAGCAAATAAGGCTGATGGAATCCTGGACCAACAGATATCAAATGAAACAGGGGTTCAATACCCCCACCGTCCCCGACTGCAGCGAAACTTTCAAAGAGGAGATCCCCACCATATCAAGCTACATTGACAAAAGCATGCAAGGTGAATGTCCATATTTTGTTGAAAGAATCTGGGAATTACCTTACTACTACCCGCTCACTGCACCTGCTCGAGGGCATACAGTGCCACAATATAATGCATCCCTTTCATATTGTAGACAAATCCATTAGCTAAAAGGTTACCAAAATTATTCCTAGACAATCTGACCCTGTGGAACTCAAGTACAGTGTTTGTTTTTAAGAGTACTGTTCTAACGTTTGGAAGTGGCATGCTTAACAACGATCGTGTTATTTCTTGAATGACTTGGTGGGGTGTTTGTTCTTCATTTTACCCCCCACAAAAACTGGTCTCTGCAATGGTGACTTCCAAGCCTGGTAGAACATTCAAAGCAAGTTCATTGCAGTCAAGGTTAATAGTAGCAACTGTTTTATTGCGGAGTAACTACTGTAGTCTTGCAGAAACCATGTCGCCATGCAAAGCCATGTCTCTACAAAATGCTGTTAAATTCATTCTACATACATTCTGTCTCACAAATCTGTGGGTAGATTAGAAAATATCCCTTCAGCAAGATTCTTGTGATAGTTTTGTAACATTAACAGTTTCAAACCTTAGACCAGTGAAGGTCTACGTTGACCCTTCCAGACTTGGTCTTTTGTCCAACCCTGTTCTAAATTGTTTAACTGAATCAATTTAACCATTGTACATGTTTGCATCACCATTCTGGTACAAGTAGAATCTGTCTGCGCCTCTAACTTCAAGGGTGATCATGTTCAAACCAAGGACTACCAACACCTTTCTCTGGACAACGCAAGCAGCATGAACCCAACCACCCTTGTTTGGTTGCATTTAGAGTTGCATCACCATGCGGATTCCAACCTTTATCTCAATTTTCAAAGCATGTCTTTAACAGCAAGCCGGTACTGCATTTCAATGTTGTTTTCATTTTGCAAGCAATGGAAGGGGATATTCTTGTCTCGGGTGGCATTCTTCCGATTTCTCGACTGGACTGCATTTCTGAACACTAATAATAAAAGTAAGAGATGGAGTGCATTGCGGGTTCTGTAATGGAAAATATAACGTTTTACTCTTTGCCTTATATCTCCTTCAACTTCGGTGTGGGTTTCTTTGTATAGTGAGCGTACTTTAACCTTCTGAGTGAAAACAGAACATGTTATTCAAAATGCTGGAATGCCTAGTACCCCGAATGCAATAAATGTATATTTCAAATACGTTTAAGGGTTGTTTGTTTTTTTTGGACTGCAATCAATGGTACAACTTCTCAAATAATTAAACACAATTCCAGATTCCTGTTTACAGAACATATATTGTGAAATGTATATAAATAACAGAACGTAAAATGTATATTTGAAAAAAAAACAGACACTGACGTAGTTTGAACATTGCGTTTTTATCACCATGGCATAAGGTCTTTATTTTGTTTGTTATCCAATAACATTTTGCACCAAATTGAAACTCCAAATAAACAAGTTTCAAGCGAATAAAAACACAAATTAACTAAAATGTTATTGCTTATGTTAAATAAAAATATATATATAAAACTACATAAATACACTATTTTGCATTATAGGCCTGCAACTTAAAAAAAAAAAAATACGATGCTGGGGCTGCCAAAATCACATATTTTTATTTATTTATTTATTTTAAGAACATAGCCTGCACTTGCTGTAGCAATACAACACAGTCCGTTGTATGTATGCTGTTTGCTTTTCATGACTGTTATTTTAATTTGTATAACTTAACTCACCTTTCCTTATCGTCTTCCTGAACGCTTTCATCTTTTGACCCTCTGGGGCAGCATCATTAATTTTGATGTTTGCAAACTGTGTTCCGATAGTAAACCATGCTTTGATTTGTTCCGCTGTGATATTTTGGTTCATGGTGACCGTTTAATGACAATGGCAGCTATATTGAATTTCTGATATCCACGAGTCAACGTTTTCCAGAAGAGCCACCAATAACTCCAACTCTAGACTCGTGTTAACTCACTGCTAGTACTGCAGCGCAACATTCCTTAAAGGAAAAGTGCGCATTTAATTGTTTGGGTGAGTTTGTTTTGCTTAGTATGCATTATTGGCTGTACATGAACAATAAATGTTTCTCGACTGAAAAAATAGAAGAACATCATCATGACCCAATCGAACCTGATCCACACGCGTGGACAACCTAACAGTACTAGTTTGGAGCAGCAAATTGTTGAAGCCAAGCTGAAATGGAACCAGGTTGGTGTGAAAATACTAGTGATTATGACAACCCCATCATACAAAAAATTTTAAGTTCAGCTGAAGTACACTCCTCATTCAGAGAACAAGATCCAGTAACCTAAGTGATGGTGCACACTGTGCAAAATACCTACTGCTGAAACTATCAGCTGAATGGTCATAATATTACTGTGGTGTTCACAATGGGTACACTGAATCTCGACAAATGTACTTACTCTGTGCTAGTCCTATTTATTTTGCTTGCATTTTAACTTCTTTATTCCAACTATGTTCTTAATCGTTTCACTGAACCAATTTAGCCATAGTTCAATGTCTCATTAGACCTGTCTGTGGTGGGGCTCAGCCCTCCAGGACTGAAAGCAGTTCATTGTCTCATTAGACCTGTCTGTGGTGGGGATCAGTCCTCCAGGACTGTAGTTGCCCACGCCTATGGGATTATCCAACAAGCCTAGGATAAAGGCAGGCAAAACAATAGATAAATCATAATAACCAACAGGCAGAGCAGATTTAGCATGGGCCTGATTGCTCAAGATTGCTGGCACCTGATCATTTCAAAACCAGGACTGGGTGCCGGGCATGTGGAATTGTCTAGCCCTGGATTTGGATTTAACCCCGGTCCTCAAGTGCCCCACCAAAAACCAGGTTTTTGTTTCAACCACAAACTGAATATTTGTTTTTATACAGTTTTCCAGTGCGCATAAGACAGCGCTTGCAAACTGTCTCTGAGACTATAAACAGTCATGGTTTACCACCAGAATTCTATTTAAAAAATAGCAAAAAGATGAAAAACACTGGTCTGACTGAGTAGATACACCACATGACGCGTTCTGTTATGGATAGCGCTGACCTCTACTGGCATGAAAAGGTAAAAAGGTATCACCTCTTCCTGCTCAAAATCAGTTCTCTTTGTATTGTGGTTAAGACGTTCACACGGGAGCCTGTTGCACACAACGTGGCTTTTAAAGAACATTCAACATTAAAGCACAATTTTTATACCATGGGAAAATGATTCATGTTATTGTCAATCTTACGCGGGCCTTCTGAGAAGGCCCTTAGCTACTCTGAACTCACCTGTTTCAGTATGTGGCACTGGAGGAGAAAGGAGTCTGCTGGAGTTAACAAAACCTGATGACCAACTTTATTAAAGGCCACCATGCATTTATTTTCATTGGGACACACAGGTTTTGTTAGGTTTTATTGACGTACAGAATGGAAGAGTGTCTGGGGAATGATTTTGCTTTATAATCTGAGGTTGTCAACATTCAATAGAAATGGCCTTCCACGTACGCCATCTGGTGGTCACCCTGAGTCCTGCTCTATATAAATTACATTATTATTATTATTATTATTATTATTATTATTATTATTATTATTATTATTATTAGAGGAAGATCTTTTTTTACTTAGGGATCTCTATTCGTTTAGAAAGCCTGGGTTTGAAGGCCCTCCTGGCAGACCGACAAACTGTCATGTCAAATACTTTTACCATGTCCCTGAGATTTAGATTTGATCTGATATAGACTGAAATGCTGAATCTAAAACAAACAAAAAAATGAAATCTTGACTGAATAGGATCTTCCTTTAAGTGGCTCTTTAAATGTTTACTGTTGCTCATTTCAACCCACAGTACATTTAAAAATAATAGATAAATAAATAAACGGATAACGCAATTAATTTAGATTTCTGTTTAACGCACTTTGCGGCTAGTTTCTCAGACCCCAAAGAGTAGTAATTTTGGACTATTTAATGTTTATTTGGGTAAAGTCATCCAATATTATAGGTCTCTGAAACTAGCCGTTGATCATTTATTAATGTACAGGTTTGGAGAGTGTCGTTTAAGACTTCCCCAGCAGAGGGCACTGCTAAAATTACTTTCGTTAAAAGCTTACCAGATCCTTCCCACAAAACACCACGGCAACTCCTGCAGTAGACAGTGACCTTCTTGAATCGGTTGCTGGTGTTTGAAGCAGAGTACAGATCATATACACAAGGTGAGTAAATTGAAACATCACTGTTTCTCTTGTCAAATACTTATTACACGGTAGTCTTTATATGTACTGTATTGGTATAGCAAGTGCTGTTAAATTTGAAATAAAACGTTGTTTGTTTTTAGATAATACACAATGCCGTATTAGGTTCTGGGCCTCCTAGCTAACTTTACTGAGAGCAGTCATTAGTACATTTTATCCGGCAAATGACAGAATAATTTATTGTGCACTGACCTTTGCATTTCATTTGAAAATCGCTCGTTTGTGAAATGCTAAGATTGTTTTAAAACGCATTGGGTCACCAACGTAAATATGTAGGGCGCTTAATTAAGAATGTCCACGGTATGGTAAGCATACCAAAATCTGTTAGGAAAATGTACAGTGCGGTTGACACTCGACAGCACTGCAAACCTCCCTGAGCAACGCGTCCTTGAGGAAGATACTTTACACTTTTCAGAGATTTCAGAAAACAAGTGGTAATGCACATTTTCTTGAAAAACTTTTATGTAGGTGGACTTGGTGGCACGTTGATGTTACTTGCTTGTAGAAAGCTACACACAGACATGTTAAATGATCTTATTTTTGTTAGGACTTGTTTTTCATAAACGTCAAAAAAATGTGTTATTTTCTGAACTGAATGCTGCTGCTGTCCTGCAAAATCCAATACGAAGGCAGTACTTGCATGTCAAGACACATTCAGATTGTGTGACCTGACCTATTAGAACTTGTATAACCCAGTACTGTGCTTTTTTAAAGTGATGTGTGCTTTTCTTTTTTTGTAATTGCAGATGGCAGGGCGTGCTTTTGCAGCGTGGTGGTCCAAGATGAGGCCGTACTACACTCAAGCATACCAGGAGATGTGGGTTGGCGTGGGCATTATGACATACCTGTACTACAAAGTATCATACGGTGGTAAGTCTGATCGCTCACTCTCTGTTAGGACAGGTTCAAAATTAAGGCATATGTGCAGAAAGTCAGGCCAATGTAAAACTCTTCTATATTCTTTCGAACACATGAAATGTTCTTTTTGAGCCGTTGTCCTAACCTTAATCAAGAACTGATTTAAATCTTAAACTTGATATTCAAATTCTCTGGCTTGGCCCTTTGCTGACCAGCCTGGCCTGTCTTTCTGCACCTATGCTGATTTTTAAGCTGTGTTCTGAAAGGCTGCTTCCCAAGAAGGGTTTGGGAACCCACATACAGTTCCATGTACCACACAGATAGTCTTATGCCCTAGCGAATTGGGATGGGAACCAAGTTCACAAGACACACCGTCAAACCGCTTTTCACATAATCACATCTTCCAGAAATCTGTGAAAGCAGATTTATCATGAGGAGGTTCTGAATTATTATATAAACACTTTAAATCTAAACTTTTGTTATTTAGATCGCTGCAGAGCTATATTCAGCTCTTGCAAATACAACACCACCCAAAAACAGCAGACCAGTAAACTAATCTTGTCTGGCCATGTGAAAGTTGTTCTATTTTCTGTAGATTCATTTTTTAGGATTATCGTTCTTTAATATGCATTGTGAATCTGAATGCTTTCTTTGTATTTTAGGAAAGAAAGCTGTGAAAGACAGTAAGTATTTTAATTTGCTTAACAATTCCCTTAATTGAACCCTTCTTTTCCTAGTGGTTTGTATATAAATGTAGATTGTTCTCCCCTCCTCTCTTTCTAAATTGATATTATTCCATTATTGATTTAATTAATTTGAATAGCATGTATCCATTTTTCAAAAGCAATTTAATACAAACCCTGATCAATAATGAGAATTTTCTTGTAGAATAATTTAAACAATACATTTAAGATGTTGAATATCTTCAAAGCATTTTTTTAAATATGTAAACTTGGTATTACTGTTCATACATTACTTTATTGAGCACAAATTGAATCCCCTCCTTTTTATTCCAGAGTCCTCAGGACATCATTAATTTAAGAAGCTTGCCTGGACATTGGCCCACCATGATTATTTGTCCCCATTCTGAATAGTCACCACCTGTATGTACTGTACCTGTCTGTATTTTGGAAACAATAAAATGGACTGTAAAATGTTGGAGTTGGTTCATTGCATAAAGCAGCATGTATGTGGTCAATTCAAATTCATTGCATATATGTGTCTTTTTGATGCCATCTTTGTAAGGATACTTATTTTACCATTGATGTCAGCTATTGTGTATGTATGTACCTGCAAAAGATCAGATCCTTGGGGGCTGTAATATAACTTGAGTTACATTTTCCATGTTTTCTGTAATTTATTTATTTTATAAATATTGCCAATATCTTAACTATTTGAGCCGCAGACTTCATATCTTCAATATTCTGGAAACACCTCAGGTAAAATGTAACTGTATCCTTCACTTTCACCTATGAGCTGATATGCCATTGCAATTGTAAAGGAAATTGATAGAAGCTCATTTGGAGTTATTGTTGGTTTGATATATTTTCATTAGGAGAATCTAAATACGAAACCTGAGATCTCTGCAAAATGTCCTTATGTCGCAATATGAAACATTTGCAAATGCACAGAGCTGCCATCTATGAACCTCTGTCTAATCATACAATTTAAAAACATACAGGGATAATGCTTTAGGGTTATTATGTGACATAAAACATTTCCAAAACCATTTCTTGGGTTTGAGCTGAATTGATATGTTCCTGCTCTATTCCCTGAAAAATACAGGCTACAGAGCTGATATTGTTTGGCTACTATATTTCTCTTTACACTTGGGTGACTGTGAACAGGACCCAAAACAAAATCCAACTCCGAAACACAATTTCAGAAGAACGGTGTGATTTTTATTTATTGTGTCCAAAAGTTGTATTCACACAACAACAAAAGAATAAACAACATTTTCGAGTAGAGAAGAGGGCCTTTCTCCCCACGGTTACAAGGGGCCTGGATTCTGGTCACAGAGGCTCCCTTGTTTGTGTCTGCCTCCTGGTCACAGGTGGAATTGTGGGCTCTATTGTTCTGCAGGTATAAACACACTTATGCTGCCAAGTCAGCAGTCCTCCTTCTATGCTTCCCAAACACCGCTAACTCCCAAGCCATCACAGTCCCCTTAAATACTTTAAATCTCCGCCTCCCCAATCAGTGATACGCCTATCACTAGTTGGCAGGTGTATCGCTAATCTCTTTATTGGACAAGGGAAGGTTGAAAGTGTCTGTGGCTGACCTTACCAAGATGGGCACCATAAACCAGCCATAGGCAGTGGTCAGTTCCATCCTGGTAAGGGAAGGAAGTTAATGGCTTTAGCACCTCTGTCTGCCAGGAGGAATAAGGTTTAGAGTTGCACCTCTTTCTGAGATCCTCCTGCAGATCCTCCATGGTTGTTCCATACAATACCATATTATTACCATTTTAAATGGTGATCATACTGCTACTGTTAATGACTGATGTAAGATAAGAATGCAGCCAATGTGTCATACCAACGCAGTGAAATATTGTTGGCATAGTTCATGGCAAGAATGGCCAATGCAGAAGTACTGTTCTACTGCTGTGCTACTCCAGGCATTTAAAGAAAACTGGGAGCAATCAAGACAAACAAAAATGTGTGGTTATATATTAACAATATGTTAAATGTAGAAGGAATGTGTAAGAATATCTAGTGTTAATAATGTATGTGGACATGGGTCATTTCAACAAACAGGAGAGCACAGGAGGATGCAAATGTCCCTTTGCACAATCAGACTTACGGAGGAAAGTGAACAATGAACCCTTTGCATCTTTAACCGCTCTGCTTCAGTAGCATAATTGTATTTTCAAAAGCAGACATTTAATTCTAAGACACATTCTAGAAATGTGATACAAATTAAACATGTAGAATATACAAATACGTAGTCAGTGTGCCACGGCTTTCACTGGGATTCCAAATCATGTTATAACTCGTGATAAAACGACAAGGAGAGTTTGGGTAAGCAAGTGTGCTGATGAATAGTCTAGAATAAAATCCTTGACTGTCTTTATTCACACTGTAGACTCTTATCTCCTGGTACAATTAGCGCTGTAATTATCACATTGTACACCAAGGTGGCAGTAAAGTAATATACATGTATTACAGTAACTACGTCTAAAATAGATGACGCGTTTAAATTCAAATACTGCACTGTATATAATAAACAAATCAGCTAATACCATATAAATATAATGACCATGTATTTGATTTGTTTAAACAGGCAATAAACATGCTGTCCAAAAAGTGATAACAACTACTACTAGCGAAAACAACAATTAACACCTAGTATGGAGCATAGACCAGTGGCTCAATTTAATCATTTTATGATTGCTACATTATACTTTACAATCGAGTATCTTACAGTTACAGATGTACTGTACAGAATGTTGCAAAATAAAAGAACATAATCAATATGGAAATGCATATGGATAACTAAGTACTTGAGATCGATTAGCAAGTGGGCCGCCTGGTACTGATGTTCCTGATGTTTTTGATTTAAACCCCGTTTTAAAAAAATCGCTGCACCTTACCGTCCTGTTTTGTTTCGCGAATGATCTGATTTTGGGGAACTGGGTTGATGTATTTTTGAGCTGCACATTCCAGACATTCCGCGTCAACGTGTGACGTCACTGAGAACCTTTGTCAAGCGCAACGGAACGCCTGCTTCCTTGTTACCTGCACTGGAGCAGTTAAATCTCTCCGTAATAACGGCGGAACGTTGCTGTAAAAATATATATACTCACTGTAGTATAAATGCGAGCTGTAAGGAAAACAAACCACAAATACAAGCGGATATTATGGTGCTTTAATTTTACTAGTCACCATTCCTACGACTAGTACTACTAGTGGCATTTTGATCGCCGCGCTGTGTCCGACTACCTGCTGTAACAACAATAACATCCACACTTGAAGAATCTGCATTTGAATTAAACTAGGTGTTTGTGTTGACGGTGCGAGTAACTGTTTTAGGTTACCAAGAATCGAAGCTTTCCTTTCGGTGGGGAACGAAACGTGATAATGTCGTGACTGAGGCTGTTGTAATCTTTCATATGGGATGTTTTGGGTTTGCCGTGTAATATATTTCGAGCGTGCTTGTGAGAGAGCGGAGCTGGGGCCCAGCCCCTTTGAACAGGGGGGAGAATAACAGAGAAGTGCCTGATTCATGACTGTGACCAGTGGCTTTCTTCTTGCGCCCTGATATTACACAATCCTGTGTGTTTTTTAGAGGACGCCTTATTCTCATACTGAATTGCAATCACAGAACAAACCAGAAAACAAGGTCAAAGATTAAGAAGTGGGATTCGACTGGAAAAGCGGCTTTAACGGTGTGGTGTAAGGGATCACGCTTACACCGTGTGTGTGTTTTAAAGAAGTACGAGTCCTCGGGAATACATCACACTGAGACATGCTGTAATCACCCTTCACAAAATCCGTCTTTGTTGTGGATCCTGCGTTTTTTTGTGTGTGGTTTTTTTTGTTGTTTTTACCTGTGTGGTGTACGAGCACTGACCCAGTTTGGCCTAGACTGAGGAGGCAAGCTTTCTAAATCTCCTTACCACATCGTTGTTCTGTTTGAGAGGCCTGCTGCAGCAGCTGAACCGGGTATCCCACATCTCCTCGGTGGAGCTGAAGAAGGGTCCGAAGAAGAAGAAGAACCCTTTTCTGAAAGACATTTTTTTTTTTCTGCTCTGATGTCGGATTTCCTCTGAAACGATTCCAGATATGATGCCGGTAAGCCAGTTTATAATGTACAATACTGCACAGTAACTAAAATTATTATTATGTTGGATTGAATCTACAAATCTTTCGAATATCGATTAAAAAAAAAATCTATCTATATATTGGAAATGAAAGGTTATGTAAACATATTGTGTTGTATTATAACATGTCTTTTCCCGTTGCATAGAACTAGCATAATATGCATTGTCTAGGATATTAAAGTATTGCTATTTTGTAAAATGGCTTACTGTAAAAAATAAAATAAATAAATATACATACTCTTAAGAGTGTAAAATGTAACGGTCTTGGTAATGCTTCTCCACTACGGACAGTAAGAAAAGGGTCTGTCGGTTGTGTCACTAAACTTTATGCATGTACTAAATTGAGACTTAGCCCTGTGAATGGTGGTTTATGTTCTGCTGAATAGGCTTTGACAGGGGAGGGGGCACTTCAAAATGAATGAAGTGGAATGTCACAATTTGAATGACCACAGGACTCGCTATTCACTGAAGTGTGGCTAACCAGCAGGAAGCTGTGAACCACATTGGTGTCCTAAGTGCGTCAAGGGTTTAATTTATTATAAATGTTGCGATGGATATTACTGCTGTTGTGAAAAAAAAAAATATGGTAAACATTATATTGGAAACTCAAAACTTGCGCAACGTGGCCTGTCTGGTTTTATAGCCAAAAAGATTGATGGTTTAACAAGTAATACATTTACTTTGTTGATCGATTTTTGAATTTCATTTTGCAAGGTGAAATCACAGAAACCAAATGCCCACTAAACTTCAGGTTAATTCTGTATGGGTAACTGGCACACCTACATTTCTTTCTGTAACGATACTCTACTTCATTTGTATTTATATGTTATGAGCAGTATGTGTTTACCAGCTTGCTGAATGTTTTGTGAATACGGTGTCTATCAATATATTTGTCGCATTCAATTTCTGCACATTCCCTTCATGCAGTACAGCAGCTGGAGCAGGTATGTAGTCCTGCAGCAATGATAATCATGCTTTTTGTCTTGATTGTGGAATGTGTGTTTTAATTCTTTATTGGCCCACACCTATGTTTGTTAACCTAGCTTGATAACAAACAGAACTGGTTCATTTTTTTCTGCCAACCTTTACTTGTCAGCCCTTTACATTTAGCTATGACGGATGTTGTTAAATCAAAGAGACCAACAATGATCTCTATTTTAGAATATGCATTGCTGAACTTCCCTCTACTCCAGTTGGTGGATATCACTATACTGAGAAATTCTTTCTAAACATACACTCAGTTTGGGCCACTGCAGATTTTTTTCCCCCTCTAGCTAATCTTTTTCTCTTATGGCACCAATATATATTTTTTTAGAGCAGACTGCAATTTGGACAGTTTTCTGCAAATAGTAATGCTACACTAGTAAACGAAACAAAAACAACCAGTTTCTCACAAATTTTATAGCGTTACGTTTACAAATATTGTATCATTTTCAATCTAAAACTCATTGATCACACTCTGGTGTTCATTGGTTATACAAGTACAGAAACTTTTACAAGTGTGTTGATTAGGGATTGATTGAGGAAATGAAACGTTTTGTCTGTCTGTAAAAAAAAAAAAAAAAAATGGTATTTCATATACCAGAGGATTGTGTGCTGTGGCACCTTTTAATCATGTCTTCTGCAAAGGAAGTTGAAACCACTATCCTGGCTGCTTTAGCAAAGCTAAATCTGGATCTGGCTGTATCTGGACAATACCTGCCAATTGGAGCATACACATTAGGTAACATATTTTTGATTAAGTTGGCTTGAATCTAAATATGATTTAATATTTCATCTGTGTGTTGTTTTCTACATGTTTCTATAGTTTTAGCATTCTTTGCACTCTTATCAGAAAACTGTCTCTTGACAGTTCATGCATACAATTATTGACTATTCATGTTCAGGTCTGTTATTTAAACAGTAATTCGGTTAACCAAATCTATTAAGTGAATATAAAATGTATTTGCCCAGTGTTTTGGTGAGTCAGTCAACTGCCTTTTAAGACAAATTTATGGTTTGTTGTGAACAGTCTTACTAATCCATGGTGCCACAGAAATTAGATAAATGGCATTGAATCTGTTGAAAAGCCATCTTTTTCCATCAACTCCCTTCACCTCTGACTGGTGGGTTTTTAATTGGGTTTACATTTTGTATGCTCTTCCATGGTCCATATAATATAGCACTTTGTGCTTTTCTGCTGAAACGGCATTAGTACTGTACTTGCTGTTTTATTGTATAACTATCGCTTGTAATGTGACTGACTGATTGGTACTGTGCCATGATCGCTTGGAAATGTGTCTGAGATGTTGAAGGTTACACTGTACTGTCAGATCAGGTACTGTAGAGAGGTGCTGGCAGCAGGATTTAATTCCCCTCCTTGCTTTATCCTTGGTGTTCTGTACAGTGCATACATGGCATAATTCAGAAGTGTGAGTGAACCTGACCCTTTAATACAGATTGGATCTTTTGCAGTGTCGGAAGCTAAGCAACTGGCCCGATTAACAGTTAAGATGTATTTGTGACATGTTGCATGTTCTTGGCAGTTTATTCTCATTCCAGGAAGTTTTCTCTTTGCCAGAAACTTTCTTCACTGCTCTGGTGAATGTTTTGATGTGTTTTTCGGGCGTTGCTTCTAAATATTTCTGCATGCCACAGCAATCTTACAAACCTAATGCAGTGTTGGGGCTTTAGAATCTTAATGTTCGATGTGCTTTGTTGAACTCTATGTTCTTTGTACGGTAAACAGAACCAAGGTTCTTTGTGAAGTACTGTAGAGCGCTCCAGGTGTGGCTGGTGGCAGTAAAGGTGTGATCATTCACTGGGGAGTGTGATTTGTAGTAGCCACACTTGGTATGAGACTATATGAAACACCCAGGTGGAGCGCTATCCTTCCCAGAGTCTAGAGAGAACCGTGATCAACGATACTGACAAATACACTTCTGAACCCCAAGGACTCAGGACCGGCATCTGTGATCGGAAGATTGTATCTTTCTTTTTTGGATGGGACTGTCCTTTTTATTAGTGAGTTTTGGGATATGATTTTGATTTTTTGTTTTGCTTATACAGTGTGCCGACGGTAAAGTATATTCATGATCAACTTTCCAGTGGTACAACAAAATCTGGATAAAGGATACCAGACCCTCGAAGTGAAGTAAAGTCAATTCTAAAAGTATTACAAATGTTTTATGTACTGTGTACTTGACATAATTGCATTTATGGCTATTTGCTTATCATATAGGACCATTTACTTAGCTAAATGTGTACATCATCCATTCAGTGTGCACTGTGCATGTTGCATCAACATCTTAAATGGCACGTTTAGTTTTGGAGCTGTATGCAGCCCCATGGGTGCTATTTAAATTTTGTTTTACATTTTGTTTAATATGCTATAAGATAGCTGGTGGTGTCTACTGTGCTGCATATCCTATTCAGCTGATGAGTATATTAAAAACGAAATGAAAGTCTCCCATATGCTCTGTCCATGTTTCATTTGCTGCTTAAAAGTAAGAGGAAGAAAATGTCTATTCTAGGTCATATTAATCATTGATTCATTTGAATTTGCAGAAGTCACTTGAATGCAAGTATAAAGTTCCCATGTCACTGTGCAGTGCGGACTGGCTTATCTGCTTGTCTAGCTGGTCCAGGGTTGTATCCCGGGATTAATGAGCAATGGTTTTGCAGATGGAATTTATAGCACATGTCAGAAATGTAAACCTCTTTCAATGTAATCATTGCGCATTGCTGCCTGACTGGTACAGAAGTTACAGTCTGTTGTGGCTGGTGAGGTTTTATTATGCAGTTGCTCTTTGATGTTTTCAGTGTCTGACAAAAGGGGTGACACCACCAGCTACCTCACCGCATATTATCTCATGAGTGTTGACTTGTTGGATGTTGAGGCACTGTTTTTAATCCTTTCAAAAATAACAGTTTTGATTTTGAAATCTTTGTTCTTTGAAAGAATTTTTGGTTATTTAAATATTTCCAGAAGCAGCTGGTTTAATAGCAGATCTGAATTTGTGTCGAAACTCAGTTTTTTCTCTTCCCCATAATCTCCGTCCCTATCTCCGTTTCTCTTCGGCGTTTATCTCCATATTATCTAGATGCATAATCTTAAGATATTTCTTGACTGCTTCAGTAGTAGGATTACTCTGAAGCAGTAGGATACTAATAGTCTGTTGATATTTCGTTTCTGTGGGAGGTTATTTTTGGACAAAAGTGACTGGATTAGTCCCGTAAGGTTGTTGTGGTGGGTTTTTTGTATTTTTAGAACCGAAACAAGTACAACTATCTCATTTTGAAAGAACGAGGTTTCTTCGTGCACACACATTTACACTCTACTTCTTGAACTATTTGCATCTCTCTTTTATGCAAGAAGTTTCTCTGATGGATCACGGATGGATGAAACAATTTAATCTTGCTATCCCTTTTTTATATATATATATAAGTAGAACAAGTGCTGAAGCTATATTTATGTGACATTTTCCATTACATATTTATATATAGATTTTTTAATGCGGCTCCTGACAAGGCATTGTCATTTCACAAGGCCATTAGAAATAATATTAGGCTTCTTGTCAAATACGAACACTGGCTGAGAGTTATGCAGTACAAACTTTAGATTGCATTGGAGATTTCAACGTTTTACTTAAAATATCTCTTCATTTTTTTACTATTGAGTGGCCAAATGTGTGTTGAAAATATTTACATAATTGACATGGCCAAAATAATCGTTCACATTTCCATATGTGCTTTGAACCTAATCTGTGCTGGGCTGCGTTGACTGTACTGTACAATCACAGTGCTACTGTAAATCACACTGAGGTCAACAGCTATATTTTACATTCCTGTATTTTAAAGCTTTAGTATGTGGTTTGTATAAACAATTAACTCTAAACTAAACACCGCTACAGTGGTCTTGATGAATTCACTGCAGAAACTGGATGTAAAGTATAGTGTAAAAGTGTACTACTGTTGCAGCTTTTTCTTGGCATTCAAACTGAGAATCACAATGAAGAATTACTGTAGATTCATGTTTTTTTAAATAAAACTAAACTTTCAGGCATCCATTCAAACCTTGACCTATTCATTTAGGTTTGTGCTGACTGTGTCGATCTGGAATGTTACACTTGCAGGATATCTAATTGGCTAATCATTAGCAGGTATTACTAAACCACTTTACGTGTTTGAAATACTTTTGCCAGTCCATTCATTTCATTTGACTCTCATCTTTGTTGCTACAATGCCCCTGAGACGGGTACAAACAAACCGACTTTTCTCTTAACTAGGTAACTTGGGGTACCAGTGGGGTTTTGTTTGTGTTGGCTGAAGGATGATAAAATACACAGTTGCTGCACGATTCAAGGTTTTAGTAAGCTTGCTGCCCTGTTCTTTTTCAGCTGGGTTAAAATGATACTATGAGCTTTTTCATCCTCTTGATAAAACGTTCATTATTCCACAAAATTGGTCTTTTTAAAGAATGGGCCCTTGTCTTGTTTGTGCAGAAGCCCATTGCTGCCTGTGCTGGACGTCCATAACGCACAATACAGAACCTATTAGAAGAAATATTACACCCTTTTGTTCACTTCTACTGTTTTCAGTAAATCATGATGGCACAGCATTTATTTTGAGTGGAGTACAACATGAAGAAACCATGGAAGACTCCAATAGGTGCAGACCATCTACAGTATGATGTTCAACTCACTAGATCCGTTTCTACAGGAAAGTTATTAAGTGTACCTTTTAAGAAAAGTAGGCTTCGATTCCCTTAACCCTTTAGGTTTCAGAACATCCTGTGGATCCTAACCGGTTTACAAAGGAGGCGCTATGTGTTCCCTTCTCTTGCTTGTTTCCCACAACCGTACACAGTTCCATAGATAGAAAGTACAACTACTCTACAGAGACAAGAGCAAGGAACTTTCCTGTTTGCATCTGTGAACTTCACTACTGCCGCTGATAACTCCTCTTTTAGGAAACACTTGACACAATGTTCAGATCCTGTTGAAAACAAAACAAGAGCTCATGGTTTAGCACATTTAGAAAACTTTTTTGCCAGTTTCCTGCTTTTCCATTTTGCATCCAAATGGCCTTTTACACCAGTGCATTTTCTGTTCTGAGGTAATTCAGGACCTACTTTCCCCTAAAATACCCTAACCCCCATATCCATTTGTTTTGTAAAATCAACCCAGTAGAAAAGTAGGAGTTCACTGTTTGATTGCAGTGTATACAGGCTATACTGTGCTAGGAATCCGTGCCTTATGTACTGTAGCAGTTCTCCTGCTGTGCAGAGACAAGTTTCATAATCTGAGAGACCCCAATGCATTATTGAACCAGCTCTGCATTATTGAAACAATATAACTTTGAATATTTTATTCAGGCATATTAGTGGGGAAAAATGAGGATATGCCATTATCTTGAAATGCCATGTCTACTCATAAATTACAGATAACTTTTATTGGTATGCCTAGTTTAGAAAATATATATATCTTGAAGACTTGAATAAACAAATCTTGAGATGGTTTGTTAAATTTTAAAAAACGGCTGAGAACACTGTTTTAAAATGTTGCCCTCAGTTGGTAGTGAGGGTTAATGGTGTAAAAAGGTGGTGTCGGGTTCAGGTTTTACATATTTCTTTTATTTCTTTATTCAAAAACATAATCAGGATTGTAACTGTTTATTTACTTGTCCTGCTTCTGTAGATAATGGACATTGGCTCACATCCATTTCCTGGCAGGCGCGCTCTCTCGCCTGTCAGCTGCGTTAGGTGGGGGTGATGAGACACAAACATTTTCACTCCTAAAAACAAAAAATGCCGTTTTGAAAACAGTTTTGGTTAGGAACAATCCTAAGAGTCCATGTATTGCTAATGTGATTGGTAAATCACAGGACCAAGGCTTCAGTTGTGGAAATACAGGACTGTAGAAAGTTGTGTTAACAGATCCACCCTTTGAACACAGTGTGTTCCCATCCCAGCTATGTGAAAGGAAAAATAATGACACTTTGTCCTGGGGACTTAGTAATCATCCTGTATAACAGGTCATCTTGAACAAGCCTGTAACGTTAGACGGTGACTTGCTGAGAATATATGTTTATTCTTCAAAAGATATAAAAATAATATATAGGGCTAAATTTATTTTATTTTTTATATTGGTGGTCATCTTTTCCTTGATGGTCCTAGCAAAACATTCCAGGCCGTCTGAAAAAATGGATGATCTGCCCTCACTTAATTTATCGTATCATCTTGTTGTCCCAACTGTGCCTGTCTTTTTTCATTAGGTACATCTTATCAGTGTGCTAGTCATTAGTGTGTCTGGGGATTCTCATTCCAACGCAGCCCACTGACGTATTCAAACTGGCAAGAAGTGATTTGACTCGATAACTCCACAAAGAGAAGCAAACTGCTCTCTGAAAGGATACTGTGCAAGTTTGATTGCTTGCTTGCTCGCTCTGCAGTTCCTTTTTCTGTGGCTTAATGAAGAAGTTTTTCACCATGGTCCTACAGAGTCTAATTAGTAATGACAAATCCTGTTTGGTGCAAAAAGTTGGGCAGAAGCCATATGTAAAGAAAAAAGAGGAATTCAAACCAGGGAAACCATTCAAATGGGAGAAGGTGAGTTTTATAATTTGCATCTCTTGCAAGGATTTTTTCTTTTTTTGGGGTGTATTAGTCTTTGTTTTAACAATTATCTGTTACTGGAACTCATTCATGTGTGCTTTAGGTCATTTTAATAAAATGTGGATAATACTTGTAATGGATTAGAATGGGGTGATACAGAATTTGCATGGGTTGCAGGACCTGTAATTGTGAATTAGAATCAAGTTTCACTACATGAGGTATTACTGCACCAAGACATTTATTGTAAGCCACTTGGTCTGTTTCTTTGACACACTTCTTCTGCTGTGCTGCTGTTGCTCGGAGAAAGTAAACCTTTTCATTAAGGGAGATCCAGAGTCCTTTGCTTTTTAGGATCAGATATGTTATTTCTAAATAAGTACTGGAATAAATGGGCTGTGATTCACTTTAATCCAAGGTCTGAGGGCCACATCTGGATTCTTGTTATTTTAGATATTACATATTTGGTGACTCTTTTTATAGTGCTGCTTTAGTCTTACTATCTGATGAGATTAAGGGATTGCATACTCTTCTATTGATTTTATACACTTTTTTGTCTTTCTATGCAGGACTAGATTGATTGGATCAGTAAATAAAATTGTGAGCAGGTTTGCAACTCAAAAGATTTTGGACTTGCACACATAAATCTGCAGAAGTATTTCACTTTAAACACGGCACCGTCTGCTTTATACGGTAGATGGAAAGTCTTCCATTCACTTGCATGTCCAAACCGTTTTATTAGACACATGGCCAGCTGATTGCCCGCTGTATCGCTTTGTCATTCTTTTCCTATCTCCATTGGGGGTTATTCCAGCATCCCAAAACATGTCAGAATTATGTCTAGCGGGGTAGTTAGTGGCTACGTTCTGGAAGCTCGGTTTCAGGCAGACGTATTTGTCCGATAACATCTTGCAGTCTCAAGATATTATCTAGAAAATATCAACATTTGCAAATGTTCTGAACTACAGCCTTGTTATTGCTCCAGTCTTCTTGAAAATATGCAGTATAATGTACTCATGAAGCTGCCATGTCTTGGTTTCATCGTTATGCAGTTACTTTTTAGAGATACAAATGAATCTTCTGAATTCAACCTTTTCAAACCGAAATCAAGTGATTTGGTTGATATCGCGTTCTATGGGATGCAGGGCTATATGATAAATAAGAGAAGTCAAGGAAATCCGAAAATTATAGTAGATTTAGTTTTAATATCAAGCCTAGACTGCGGAATCCTACTCTAGTCCACAAAATTTATGTTTTTTGTTTGTTTGTTTGTTTGTGTTGAAGGTTGCTTTTGCTAGAGTAGTTCTTCCATGTGATAGTGTTTGTCGCTGTGGCTATAAATAAGGATCCTCTGATTTCATTCAACGACCCATAAGATCTGCATGGCCGTCATTCAAAATGCAAACTGCAGACCACCTAACAGGCTACATCTGTAGCCAGAACAGTGGAGAGATATTATTTCTGTTTACCCAACCCAAATTCAACCTGTCTCGCCTTATTGTAAATTGGTCAGTAATGTGACATAATTGGTTGGATGGTTGACATCAGATGAAAACGGTAAAGCAGTAATATCCTACCTTAATTCCTCATACAAGCTTAACGATGATACTGCAGTACATTGTATATGTACTGCAGTAGGGGCAGCAGTGTGGAATAGTGGTTAGGGCTCTGGACTCTTGACCGGAGGGTCTGTGGAGTAACACTGGGTTATTGTTAATGAGCTGATTAAAGATGCTAGTCTACTCTGTACAGTAACTATCATCTTGTCTGTATATGTGATGCTTGCTACAGTATTAGAAAATCTCCATAGATTGGATTACAGGGATTATCCTGCTTTTCCACAGGCTACAGGAACCTTCCATGAACTTCATTTTGTGAGCAGAGCCTGTGGGTGTGTTTTCTCCAAATCCTCTGTACACAAGTTCACATTCTTGTAATCAGATTATTACTTTGTACCTGATCATTCCTGCCTCGGCGAGTGTCGTCCCCCGTACCCATAATTAAACTGAAGGCAAGGGAATGGATCTCCACCTGTGTTTTGATACACAGTGCTCCCTCGCTATAGGCTCTCTGTTGTAACGTATATAATGCTCGGATATAATGCTCCTACAGCATGTCCCCCAATTCCCTATGATAGTGATTCATGCAATATTTCTACAGTAAATACAGTACTGGTGTTGTTCAAACTGTAAACAACTTCTCAGTCTATCTTCTGTTTCTGTCTCGTCCTTTTGTTCAGTATTTGAACTGATGAAAAGCTGCGCTGGCACTTTATAGCATAGACATCTATTTCAGCATTTGTTTTATAACTAAATAAATATTAGGCCATATTTATTAATAAATATGGTTATCTGTAATGTATTTACTTTTTTGTTGCAAGTGGAGCTGTGGCTTTCTCCGAGAGACGAGACGCTTCAGCCCCGCTCCGGCAGCCGAACCTGGGGCGAGCCCATTCCCTCTTCCCCTCTCCCGACCCGCTCTCCTTCTCGCACTTGGTTTGCTTGTCTGTTGCTTTGAACACGAGTGGGAATGTTATCTTTAGCGTTGATTTACACAGTGCTTTATGCGTGGGTAATGTGCATTATAGAGAGGGAGTTATTTTATTTTGTATTTGTCAGATGTGTGTTGTGTCCCGCGGCGCCCCCCACCCCCTCCCCCGTTTATAACACTCATATTGTGTGTCCCCCAAGCCCTGCGTTATAGCGAGGGAGCACTGTACTTCATATCTGAGAGGAAGTTTGATTTTTAGTGTTTCAGGAAGCATCTGCAGGATGGATGAAGTGTTCTGTGGCTGTTTGCACTTTTTATCTGCTATTGAAAGATTGTTTTAATGGGCAAAAAAACTTGATGCAGTAGGTTTACCTTGAGTAAGGTCTTTAAAATCCTTTCTTTTGCAGAGCTGATTTATGCCTGATGTCTGCCAAAAAAAAACTTCAAACAGAAATTGCACTTGAAGCAGTCAATGCAGACAGATAGCCGACTTTATTCTGCAGTCTAAAATATGCTTGATGTTTTTATTTATTTTCCCTTAGTTTGTTTCTTAAGTTTACCCTCCTAAAGTTACAAAGGAATAAACTGGTTGAAGGGTATTGTTATTGACTAGAGTCAAGGCAGCGATCTACTGTAAATATCTAAAAGAAAATGCAAATTCTTCTTTTGTGCATTGGTGCTTTAGTCCTCTGCTGTTGATGCTGCCAGCTTGGGATGTGAAGTCTACCCTGAAGAAGTGGCAATTTTCCAGCTCTCTGAGCTAGACAGGGGCCAGCCTCTTTAACAATGAGGTCAGTGCTTGCCCTTGGTGGAGAGTTTATACACAGGGTGATTTATAAAGTCACTTGAACATTTTGCAGTGCCGCAGAGCAATGAGATTTGGCTGGTGGAGGCAGGAAGTGCCACCAAGGGCCCTGTGGCTGACGGCCTGTAAGTTGTAGTAACTGCTTTAATATGGGAACCGATAGAATATACAAGAGGTTGAGATAAATAGAATATACATGGACACACAGCACCTAAAGAAGACCCTAACCTCCAGCTCAGATCAGCCTTCCTGGCAATGCTTACCTGACCTTTCCCAGGTATTCTGTTGTCATTGGTGAAAATGTTATCTGGTGTTCAGGAATGACTAAGAAAAACAAATAGAAGACTTCATTTGTAATAAGGTACTGCCAGCGCAACTAATTTGTAGTTGCACTTTCTCTTCAGTTAAAAGCAGTATCGGTGTTTCATAACATGCTTCAATGTAACTTGGTATGAGTGTGCCTGGAGGAGGATCCTTCAGCTAACCTCTCATTATTTACTTTCCGTTTTGCCTGGTGAGACGCTACATAAACTATGGGAGAATGAGAAACTGTAATTGTCTTGTCTGCCAGGAAAGGCAATTGCACTTGTGCAGAGCCCACAGCTGTACTGGGGCTCTTGCTTAGCTTCCTATCCATGCAGATGCAGAATGGATGTGCTGTTGTGATCCAGTCTGGTACAGGGTGACCTCTGCTTGACCACACAGGATGACAGCTGAGGGGGAAGGAATGCTGAGATAACTGTGACAGAAGTGGCAACAGGAATAGTCGTTGTGAATTTGCAGTCTATTTTAAGCCCCCTTGCATATGAATCTGATCTGCTTTGTTAACAATGGAACCCAATGATCTGTAAATCATAAAATCATCATTAAAACTGTACTATGTTACGCCACACTTATGTCTGTCTTACTGAACTATTCTGGCTGTCTATATGAGTCTCACAATTGACATTGCTGAAGTGTTTGGGGGTTCAATGAGGATAATAACAAACAGACAAGCTAGTTTGGTATATTTAGTAAGCCAGTAGGATGTGATTTGTTATGAACATTAATTCTCCTAACTCTTCTTGTCGGTTGCTGTGATGTTTGGCAGCTAAGGGGCCCATATAACATTTAACAGAGATAGCTTCCTAATAGCAGCAGTGCAGTAGTACACCTGGGACTACATGTGTGACCAGCGTTTGTTAGTGTGTCCTTACCCTGTAATAGGCAAACAGTTGAATTTGGTTAGTATAGCAGCCTTTCTTCAGTCAGTGTTGCAATTCATGTATGATTTGCTGCAGAATATATGGAGAGTACTGAATCTATTATTTGGTAACACTTTACATTATCTCTAATTTACTGTGTATTTACATAGTAGTTACTTAGTAAATGCATGCATACTGTCACATAATTACAATGTTATTATGCATAGTTACAGTGTACTCAATGTGTAAATCGTTGTGCACAATATAACCCTAACCCTTTTCTGATACAATTATGTACTTGCATGTATGATGCAAAAGATTCACATGAAGTACTTTGTAACTTTGCATAATAACATTGCAATTGTGTGTAAGCACACCTGTA
Source organism: Acipenser oxyrinchus oxyrinchus (assembly GCA_030684275.1). Taxonomy (NCBI): domain Eukaryota; kingdom Metazoa; phylum Chordata; class Actinopteri; order Acipenseriformes; family Acipenseridae; genus Acipenser; species Acipenser oxyrinchus. The sequence continues at coordinate 775,634 of JAGXEW010000061.1, forward strand.
TTTACTACCTAACTAGTATGTAAATTCACAGTAATTAGAGAGTGAAAGTGTTTCCCTTTATTTCTGTGAAGCCAGTGTTTCCCATATGAAATTCAAGTTTATTTCTCTTTTAACACTGCATTTGAGTTGGTTCATGTTGGGATAAATTAAAATGACTGGAGTGTGTCTTTAAAGACGTGTTTTCGGGCTGACTGTACAATTGCTTAGTAAACGTGGTATGTTGCTAAACCCTGTGTGTGTGCCCTGTGAAACATAATCTATTGGTAAGGAGACACTCTATTTAAAAACAAGTCCTACTGTACCAAGAATCCTTCACATAATGAATCTGACCATGCAATGAAATGAGTTTGTTAAAAAGCAGCTCAAGTATTGAGAGAGACGCACAGCACATCCCACACAGGCCTGTGGGTTTATTACACACTGACATCACGGATATGACCAGGGGTGCTGGGGTGCAGTAGAACCTCCGGTTTTGCATGGCTTCCATCATACACAGGGGTTGCAGTTTTGTTCAATGGCTTTCAGCACCCCACTGGTTCCAGTGCCACTGGATATGACAGGTGTTTATTTCATTGTTCAAATCACATCAGCAGATCTGTGATTCACAGCCATTATAAGCAACTTTAATACTAGGGATGTTTTCCTTTTGCTAGTCAAAATATGAAGCCTGATATAAACAGGTTTACCAACATCTAAACCACTATTGTTGTGTAAACACAGGAGGGTTATTTTTATTCTTTTAGATTTCGCAATGCATTGGCGAACTTGTTGTGCTGCTGTTGTATGAATTAGTTCAGCAGCGCACTCCACCCCTACAGTATGAACAGCTTTGCACCTGGGCTCTAAAAAGGAAAGGCAATGTGCAATGATGAATCACAATCTCTAGCATAGGGATTTTCTCATACAGTGTAGATCTGGTGTTTTTTAGTACAGCATCTGAGAAGGTGATGTGTCTGGCTTTGATTATCTCATAAGAGACGGTATTTAATGCGTATGTAACTGCTTTGACTGTCCAGCATTTACTACATTTACAAAATGGTCTAGAGAAAAGAAGCATTATCCTTGTTTGAATGTGTAAGGATTATTGTGTTATACAGTACATATTTAATTTCCCCCTCTTTCTTTCACAGATGATATTAACCGTGTACCTAAGCAACAATGAGCAGGTTTTAACAGAGGTTCCCATAACTCCAGAAACATCTTGTCGTGATGTGGTTGAATTCTGCAAGGAGCCGGGAGAAACGGGTGCCATTTAGCAGAGGTGTGGCGAGGAAATGGTAGGTGTGCTATTAAACTTGCTACCTGCTCTTCACATGCATACAGCTGACCAGATACAGTATACCCCTCTGCAATAGAAATACAACCCTATGAAAATCAGTTAAATAGCTAGTGTCTTATTATACTGACAAATAAAGAAAATGGGCATGCTGTAGATATACATAATAAATAGAGTAATCTTTCCTACAGTGCTGAAAGAGTTAACATAGCACAGTGCTAAGTGACTAATAGCTGATATCCATTTGTTTTTCTAGTTGAGCAGAGTGTATACCACCTCTCTGGGTAGGTAGCCAGCCTTCTCTGGAGTACTAATTGTAGACATGTCTGGGGTGAATCATCTCGACTTCAGACTGCTCTCGCGATGACCTCCAAATCCCTTAGACCAATGGAAAACATAAGCCCTTTAGTGTAGTAGTAGGTCTTTTTCAAGTCAGGCAACTTTCCAGGAATACTTGAGCAGTTTGGCCAAGCACTTCATTCTCTTGTAAATAAGGAAGATGTATCTGTAACTTGTTGCAGATTTATTGTAAACCAGACTGCACAGTAACTCTGTGGCCATCTGTAGAAGGGGATCCTTTTCTTTTGAAGCAGTGCCAGCCGATTCACTTTATAATGTCTGAACCAGGCTGTAGATATTAAATCTGAACTTGATGGACAGGCTTTTTATGAGGTTGATCTCCTGTTATGATTGTAATCCTGTCCTGTCAGTTTGTGGTGTTTCTCGTATCAATAAACCACACTGTTGGAATGCTTTACCCTGCAGCCAGCTGGCGAGCTCTGTGCTCAGTTGTGGAATTTCTTGTATCAACATGTGAAATTTAAGACCTTTCGTTTTTCTTGTATTCTTATTGAGTAAATCTGGGACAGTTTTTAATCTATAAAGAAAAAAGTTCCTTATCTTTCTTTTGTATTCAGAAAATATTTTGCTTGTTTACTTCTGTTGACATATCATACACAGCAGTAGATTATTTAATCTAATTCGACTCCCAATCTCCAACAACCCAAAAAAGTATTGTCCCAGTTTGATTTTTTTTGTCCATGTTTATTACATGAGGTTGGGGTGGGTTATCCAGCTTGCTAATTATTAAGTTGACAACCGATTTATAAAGAATTCAAAACAAGACTATTTCCCAGTCATATGAGTCACCTGTCTTATTTTGGAGCCGACAGGAGAGTATCCATAAAAGATCATGCTGTGATCTCACTGTGTGCCATGCTGGTGTTTCTTGTGGGTGTTTTTGCAGCCCCTATCCATTGCGCTCTTGGCAGTAAGTACAGTAATAGGAAATGACTCACTGGTGTGCTTTGAGATAATGTCTAGTTTGCCACTAACGGGATGAAACACAAAGATCAACACTTGTGAGTGCAGGGTCTCTTCCAAGTCCAACCTGCCTGTTTCGCAGAAAAAAGTTGTTCGTTCAAATGAGAAAGCAGATCCTGCTGCTGGGATTATTACATTCCAGCAAAAAGTAGGTAAGTATTGCTGTTAACTTCGTACATGCTTTTTTAATATATATTTTTAAAACTATTATTGTCCGTATTAACAAATAAGGAGCAGCAGATGTTGTAATGTTGGTTTGTTTCTCCCAAAGGCTATTTTAATAACTGTAGTATTTTGATCAAACTTTGCCGGATTCATGCTATTTGTCCTTTGCGCTCCCTATAAATGCCACTGGTATTCTGCCATGTTATCCTTGTGTTTGCGCTTTAAACTAGTTGCTTCTTCCTGTCCCAAGTCCAGTACTGCCTTTGTTGTGGTTTATATTTTATATTAAGAAACGTAATGAAATGCTGAAGAAACCCATAGGGTAAAGCATGTGGTATTTTTGATTGTTACAGCTTGTAAATACATGTTCTCACGCAGTATGGGTCTGAAATGTTTTCTAAACACAGGAATGTATTTTGCACGGAAGCTGGGGAGTAGAGAACCTGTGTAAAGCCCTGCTGTTCATTCATGCTTTATGATCCTTCATCTAAAGACTGTCAAGATTGTTAGACAAGGCAAACTAACAGTAGGCTTTTCCCTGACAGAGCGAGCGATACCTGTCGATCACATGATGTACGAACATCTGCAGAAATGGGGCCCTCGGAGACAAGAGGTGACGTTTTTTCAAGGCCATGAGGAGTCTCCAGCAGAGAGCAGTGAGCAGGGTAGGTGAATAATAGAGATGGCAGTGGCTTTGCTGGATTCATGCACATTTCTTAACCCTTTCAGTCTTGGCGTGATAAGGTCCCGTCTTATCTTAACGATGTTAACTTATGCTGACGGGAGTTCTGCTGGAACCTCACAGGACTCCTAGATCCCAGTCTGAGATAGTGTATAAATGTATGTAAAAAATAAATAAATAAATGTTGTCCTGTTTTCACGTAAATTCAATGACAAACATTTCCACCAGAAGATTGAAAAAGACTGCTTGTTGAAACGCTTGCCATTGAATTTTCTAAATTAAATGTCTGATTTTTATCTGTGCAACTGAAAGTTTTACTTTTGAAACAATAAAAAATTTGCTGCAACAAGTAGAACCCTGAAAGAATTGTGTGACTTAAGTTGGAGAGGGAGAGCAAAAGCTGATATTAAAAGAATACAAACCAAACCGGTTCCTATTGTATCTGACAAAACAAATTGAGCTCCTGAAATGAATCCTGTGTGAATGTAATGTATTATTAAATAACTAGGAGACACAGCAATACATTAGTCAGTTTGAGAAAACCGCCTGTCCAATTATGTGAGAATAAACTCACTCCTTTTACTTTTGGATCAGATGCAAGTCTTTTTATAGACTCATGGTATGGCAAAAATGAGATGTTTCTTGTTCAGGCTGTTAGTTTGGAGCATGGTGGCTAAACTATTGCGTGTGTTCAAGCTGTGATGTTTATCACTGCTGTTTAAAGATGTGAACGATTCAGTGCTCATGGATCGGCTTGGTATGAGGTGTCAAAAAAGCTCAACAGACAGAAAATGATTATAGTCTGCGGAGATTCGTTTTGAATTCATACTGTCAGATCTTAAATTATACAGCACTTTTTTTGTTTTCTGGTAGGATGACTCCGATAATGAGAAGCTGATATTTTTACACTCTTAGCACAATTTAAGGAACAAGATAATCTATTTTAAACATGGTTCCGAAGGGGATTATTATACCTGTTGCCAAAATGACTAAAATGATTCGAATGGGAACATGTAGCTATTTTTAAATGAACCTTTCTCCCCACGAGTCACATTTTACCTCAAATTCCAATCCAACCCAATAGCCGTCCAAGTCAATAGATCTGTTGTAGCTAAACAGAGTGGCTAAACACAAGTCTTACCTCAGATGAAAATAATGAAAAACAGGGCACATTATAACCAGTGGTATTGTTTGCATATCTTGAGGTTTGGGTTGCTGTAGTGGATTACATCACTTCACTGTTTATTTGTCAAAACTAATGAAGTAATATCGAAAGCATGGCAAGTTTCTAGTGCTTCGAATTGAAAGAAATGAGTGTCCTATAATTGGATTACTCCATGCTTTCTGCTATTGGTAGTTCACATGAACAACATGTTTACCTCACTCAACTGGTGAACCAACTTGTTTAGATTAATTTGATCTTTACAAGCAGAGGTTTTCACTGTGTTGGTTATAGTATGGATGGATGTTGATAACCCCTTCACAATGACTCCCATCTACAAACCTGGAGATCATCTCAAACAGAGCGGAACAACAAAGACTGTTCTTTATACAACCAAATGTATGAAATGTCTGTAACAGTTCCACTGATTAAACTGTGGAGTTTAAAGCCCTGGAGAAAATTAGTTCTGCTCTATCAAATCCCACAGATATTAATATTCATGCAAACTGTTCTGCTTTTTAAAGAAGCTAGAATTTTTAATTTGAGTCACTGTTTTAGGTGGCCAACAAGCGCAAGATCAACTGAACAGAAGAAATGGAGTAAACATGCCTGCAGACAAGCACTGTGAAAACGGGTATGTAAAAATCAAGAGGGAGAAGCACACACCCACACACAATACACTGAACACACACAATAGTTACTGAACAACACAAACCACTTAGCTATATATACATTTATAAATTGGCTTAAGAATCTTTAAAATAATAAATAAGGTATTTGTATGCAGTTGAATGAGTGGAATGAGAGTCTTGTGCACTGTGACCGGCTATTCTTTTAATACAATAAAGTAATATCAGTGAAGAACAAGCAAAGTTACTGTAGTCCCTCAAATTAGTGAATTGTGCACAAAGGTTATGGAGCTGTGACTGGAATTGTCACTGCTTTGTTTGTTTGTGGTCCTACTATTGGCCTATGGAGAACAAGTTTTACTAATTTAACCTGGGGAAACCTCATTTTAGTACAGTATTTAGGACCCATGATTTGTAGGACAGGGCATCCTATGATACGCTAATTAGTCAGAAAATCATATGACTGCTGTTTTTGCTTCTCGCACCATCTGCTGAAAAGAAACCTCTGTTAGTATCAGAGGACTCCTTTGAAAACCACAGAAGATTATGTTTTATCTGTGGGTTTGAGTATTGGGGAACAACATGGACTTTTTAAAGACACACAATTTCCTAGAGAGAGCACGTGTTTCAGTACTGTTTTTCCAATCTGATATTCCAAAGAGAAATGATAATCAATTCAAGAGTTGCGTTCTGGGTGTTTCCAGAGTATGCTATGATTAAGGGAGTGTGCCAGGAATAGGGACACTGTTAATAATGTTTAAGAATGCGTAACCCATTTTTCTTAGGAGTGGATTGGATTGGTGACCCTCCATTCCCAGTGCACTTGCACACCATCTCCTGGTCTTATCTCTGGGGTTTTCTGATTTTCAAGGCCTAGGCCACCCTTCCTGTTTTGTCATCCATCTGTTGTCTGTTTCCTGGGCCAGATGTCTGATGCTCCTTGTGTCTATTTTATTATCCACAATATCTTTGACCCTTTTATTCTGGACCATTCATTTCCCGGACCCTCTTTGCCATCTTTTATCATTTTGTTTGCTCACTGGTCAGGAGTGTGTCTGTGCAAATCCAAAACTGTACTCTGGGGCCTGCTGCTTGGAGACCTGAATGAAGGTTGATGTCTCTAGGCTTGAAAAGCTAGCACTAGAACCAGAGCTTTGCTCTCGATCCCATCTGCTGGAGAGGAGACAACTGTTTTAGCATGTTTGCCCCATTGCAATACAGCAGTCTTGGAGCTTTCTGGCCCTTTGGAAGCGGTATGGTAACAGATATGTCAATATCAGTATAATCCTCTGTTGCTCTGACTGCTAATATAACACTATATTTATTGTTGTTTCTCCAGCTGATGAGTAATTAAGGTGGTTAACCCAAAGAGCACTTCGTCATCCGGCCCTGGCGTTAGTCTATCATTTTGAGGATTACACCAATTTTCTGACATAACGTAGTAAGACGCTTATAGTCATCATTGTCCTGTGACTTGCCAACACAGGGCTTTTGAGCAGGGCAGCACTGCACATCCGTTCAGTTATTATTTAGCAGTCTTTGAATGTGGGGAAATGTTCGACGTACAGCATGCTTCAAGCACTGGCAAAAAAATATAGGGTAACCTGTCAGAATTTTTGCTAATAGAGGTAAGTTCTCATGACTATAGAAATCTTTTGTCTGCTGTTGCAATGCATAATATTGTTGTAGCTGTTTGTAGAACAGGGCCGTTTTTTTTCTTTTTCTGGGTGTTTATTTATTTGTACTTCTGTAAATGACATTGCTACGTTTGCATTGCTTTTGAAGTGAACACAAATGCATTGTGCTGCTTTATGTATTTTTACATTTTTATGTTTTCAGGGGAAAGTTGTGGTCTGTTGTGATTCTTTCAAGAAAGATCAAATGAATGTGTTCCAATTCTTTTCACAACATTTTTAAAGTCACCAAGTATCTTTATGAATGTGGTTTATTAGCATATTATTTGTAACAAAGTTTCAGTTGTGTTTACAAAATCCTGTACCGTGGGAATAAATAAGCTCTTGAAATCCTCTGTTGTAAGCAATGTGGGCTCTTTACTGTAAGAGTCACAGAGACAGGAATGTGTGCCTGAAGGACTATAAAAAGGAATTTTATAGAATGATTAATACTTAACCTTGTTAGCTAAAAAAAGTGTACTTGATTTGCGTGATGTCAAGCAATGGCATTGTCTTATTTACAATTTAGGATCAAATACTTTCATATAATTACTGTGACTGTTCTAGCAAGCTATTTGAATACACACATACTGTATGTGGTTACACGTCTGCAGCAGAATTTAATGAATTATGATTTTTGGTGATGGATTATGGTTCGTGTGCATGTATGTACGTACATGAACACTTAAGTCAGTAAGTTACAAAATATCTGTAGTGTTTGCCCCTATCTGACCCAGCCGACTACATCCGACTACATCTGTGTTGGTGTATTTTGGTTTATTACTAAAATGATGGTACCAGTACCTGACTGGATAATTCTGCCCTTTTAAAATTATGGTAATAATAAATAATGGTGTAGGAATGATATTGCATAATGGAATACTAAAACCATTGTGGCAATTCAGTATGCAGTAATCAAATTACTATACTTAAAAATCACTGACACATGAATACACTGTGGGTGTTTATTTATAAAAAACAACCTTTTCTTCTTTTTCCAAGAATATCACATTTTGTTTTAGAGGATAACGTTTCCGAAAAAGTATATGTGTGTGTATATATATATATATATATATATATATATATATATATATATATATATATATATATATATATATATATATATATATATATATATATATATATATATGTGTATATATATATATATATATATATATATATATATATATATATATATATATATATATATATATATATATATATATATATATATATATATATATATATACACATACACACACATACTTTTTCGAAACGTTATCCTCTAAAACAAAATGAGATATTCTTGGAAAAAGAAGAAAAAGGTTCCCAAATGGGATTTAAACAAGTTTTATGAATTCATTTTTCCATGTATTCCTAATGGAGCTAAACAGACAGCTACAATGAAACAAACATATTTTGCTTAGAAACTTTACAGGAACCATACATTTTATTATTGGATCTTTGTTGGCCAATCAGAGAATGAAACACGTTGTAGAGTAGGTAATTATTGGTCTCTTAAATGATATGTTTTGTACGAATGAGGTTGTCTCCATAGTGTTTAAGCAGGTAACACACCCTGTGTTCTGCAGTTGCCTATTATAGGTTTCTGCAATTTCTGTAACAGAAACCTTGTTTGGATTCCGTATAGTATGTAGTTCTAACATGTGGCTACATTTTGCAAATCCACAAATGACTCGAAGGGCCAGTAGCCACTCTTGCCCCTGCATTTACCTCTATTTAAAGAGGTTAGGTACTGTTCTATGTACAGTAAATAAAATCATAACAAGAAGCAGCAAAGGAGTGGAGACACGAATCACGGTACTAAAATAAGGCTGCATTTTGTACCTCCGAACTGGCTCGAATGAGGTTGCCTTTCCACTAGTGCTTGCATTCTCGTTATATGGTTGAACAAATAGCACAGTCTCTTCTCTATGGATCCAGACTACAGCATAAAGAGCAAGCACTGTATGTATTTTTTTTGCAAATGCTCCTAATGTGAATAAACTTTTAATAGGTACATAGCTGTTTTATCAATTTATTTATTTGAGAGAAAATACCTGGGATCTTAAAAGCAACCGTTAAAGATAATTTGAGATGATTATTTTAATTTGACAGTTGAGTTTAAGTGCTGCTGGTAATGAGTTCCCCAGTAATGTTTGCCCCCTATCTGACCCAGCCGACTATTTGCTCAACTGTGTTGGTTTAGTAGAAGCTAGGTGGGTAAGGTCCTCTGTAAAGGTTATGGGCAGTAAACTGCACGCCTGTGTTTGCAGGACAAAGCTAATGGGGTGTTTTTAAAAGGAGTTTGTCACGGCTGATACTCTGGAAGACATAATGGAGACTTTCTTGTACACTGTACATTCATTACCAATGCTTTGATAGTGAGCAAAATAGCTGTCACTTCTTTATTACATAAATTGCTGTGTCTTACTTCTGATGTCTCTATGGCGTATGGTTTTGTTTGGTGCTCCAGACACTTACTGATTTGTGGGTGTTGGCCTTGGGGGATAGATTGGGTGGGGTGCCAGAAGGATATGTTTTAGTTGCTGTATTGAATAGGCGTCGCTGTGTGCTATGGTATAGTAGAGTGGGTACTGTACTGTCCTGTCGATTTCTCATGTTGCTCTTGGTTTGCACTGTAGCTTTTCCATTGTTGTTTGTTTCATAGCAGATGCAGCTGGCAGTCTGGTTACTGAAGAATGCTTGTTTTATTTTATCTACTGAGAAAACATTTAGCTTGGCATGTTATCGGAATGCACTGAAGGGCAAAGAGAGGAGCACAATGCACAGCAATTTCAGCCACAAACCTGCACGGAGTTAAGAGATTTCATGTAGTGGAGCTGGCACTAGCTAAAATGTTAAAGCATTTAAATTGCTGAATTAACATCTGGCCCGTGTTAATGGTACCTGTTCCTAAGCCACAGCAAATGGTTTCACACACAGCTGTGCACAACCTGAACCTATGACAAGAAACCATCTGTGCATGGTTTGGGCTGAGGTGTATTTCAGTGAAATTCATGGAAACAGAGTTGCAAACACCAGTGTCAGATTGGACAGAACATTCTGTACTCTTTCTGTTTTTATTTGTTGCTTTTACTAAGATATAATTTTTTCATGTAGGTTGCCTCTTTTTAAATGTTTTTTAACTGCAATCTGTACTTGGAAGTACAAAATGTTACAGTAAACCTTTTCTGCCGAAAATGAAAAGTGCAATGCATCAAGCTGATTAGAGCTGACAGCTGGCTTGGTCTCGCCTTGATTAGGTCTCTGACTGCCGGCGAAATCCACTAGCCTTTTCTGGTCACTGATTGCTGATGAGTGCAGAGGGACGGCTTTTCATATTGATACAGAACTGGGGTGGAAAGAACAAGAAAACAAACTGCATTTAGTTGTAAGTGGGAGTGCGGCCTGCAGGAGACCATATTGAATACTGCCATTAGCCACGAGACCATGGTAATTTACTTTGGACACATCTGCTGACCTGGCTCATCAGAACACTATGAACAGCTGCGAGCTGAATGGAACTGCAACAGGGAAAATGGAGTGGAAGCATGTAGAGGCCGTACATGAATTTACAACTGAAGGACAATGCAGCAAAATGAAGGTGCGATCTTGCAGAATTACATGGGAAGACACACAGCAGGTAATAGATGTGTTTTGATAAGAGCCGCTCTAGGTAATTGTGTTCTTGTCGTTGCATGTTATTGTGCAGCCAGCGTAGCTCTCTGTCAAACACGTGAAGAGCAGCAGCCGTACAAAAGGGTGGCAGCTTTGAATATCTTTTAATTAAGTAACTATTTGGGAACTAGTTTAATTGTGCGCTCTTTATGTGTTTGATGTTTTGACAGTTCACGCTAAAGCAGTGTAACATTTAGTCTCAAATGGTTTATATGTTAGTTTAGGAATTGGCAAATCTGTCAGCAGCAACAGTACAATGCAGTGATCAGACAAATGCTGTGGGGTGACCATAAACTGATTTTCAGTTGTTTGGCTGTGCTTGGTCTTAATAGACCACAGAAAAATTAAAAAAGATGGCCAAATAATGTATTTACCTTTGCCCAGACAAACAGTAGAGCATCTCTCCATTAGATGAGCTGTAAACACATTTAGCTGTAGGCACGGAGTTATCCATGCATTACAGCACAAAGCACAGTTGTACATGATGTCAGTATGTAACACGAGTACAGTGTGTGTTGTGTGATGTGTGTTGGGAGCTTAAAGTTTTACAGTAGATGTGAAAAACATCTGCAATGCAAAACAAAGCTCAAGGCTATAAAAAGTTGGTATGCATTGTCCAATCTTAAAACTAAGTCCTGTATTGTAATGAAGAGTTTAGCTGTTGTCAAAATGTTATACGGTAGGGCTGATATACTTAATGCTAAAACTGTGATTTGTTCATAATCATTTTTATAAATAAATTCAAAATAACTTGACCCTTGTGATATCTCCCCCCACAGATTTACACATATAACTAATGCTAGACAAGGTATTCATGTATTCACGTGACAATTCATGATAATTAGTGTAGGCGCATGATATCAAAACAGACCTAAACCTGGGCTTTTAAATGAAGCGCTCATTATGTTTACCAGTATATTGATTCCTAAGAAGTCAGTTTGTTGCATCTGTTCATTTTCCTGAGTAACTGTCGCCCACAGAAACGCTTCAGTTAGATACAGTACGTGGGCATGTTGGATCAGTGTCTAAAAGGTGATTTTATAGAAACCATTATTGTTGCTTTACATTTCTGCTGTTTCCCAAAGCTTTAGGAAGTTCTGAGTGACCTGATATGAGAAGCATTAGCCCAGAGGGCTTTACCCCAACCTCGCCTGTAGCCCTGCACTGTGCAGCAGAAACCTGCCCCTAATGGGAAGCAGTATGGCTCAACGTGAAGACTGAGGTTGATAGTCAAAGCACTTCTGGAGTGTTTAAGCAGAAGACTAACCACAATGTTATAGTACTGAGGCAAATAGCGTTTACACCAAAGGCTGCCAGCAGAGGTAGAAATGCCCAGTCCAATAATGTCTTCTCTCTATACTATACTTCTCCAACTGTAGAATACCATATAACAGGTACTTAAACTTAACCTGTTTTGATATTTATCTCGATGATGTGTTACATTATTGTTGCAATCATTACAATTCCTTGCAATTGGGTTTTGCTTCCTCCATCTGCCCAGTTTGTCAACAATTAGGATCCAGTTTTTTTATTCTTGTATTTTTGGTTTCATGCCCACCCATTTGCAGTACTGTAACAATCACTGTGCTAATGAGGCATGCTTACTGGCAGCTTCTGTCTGCTAACGAATCACTATAGCAACCGAACATTCTGTACATAAAAATACCAATTCCTAAAGTGATGAAGTGCTGCTTTGGTTGTGAGTGATGCTGTTTACTGTACAGCAATAATGTGTCCACGTTGCTTAATTTATGTCAAGCCCGTCCATGATAAAACGGTAATAAAGAAATATGAATAACATGTCATATTTTGCATTGCGAGTTTGCACAGTAATTTTATTAGGAGGATTTCATTACTCGAGAGATTTTGGCAGGTAATACTTCAGTGATTTATATTAAAAAGCAGTTGCCATGGTGAAAAGTTAATGAAAACGAATGTGGTCAGCAGATTAAAAGTAATAAGTCTTCAGTTAAAGGCAGCTACTGTCTTTTCACTTTCCACATCCCACGCAGTCTTAACACAGTCTAGAGAGCATTGGGGATCATTTCCCCTTCGTTCTATAGTATCTCATTGTTTTAATGGGGATGGTATGCTTTGCTGGGGTTTCTGTCAAACATAGCTGGTCCTACTTCTCTACTTTTGAATGTTTTGGCTCATTGGCAAATCACATAATGTACTCCCACGCCACAAGGTTTAATTGTTACGTTTTGTTGGGAAAGTTTATTCTGTGATTTTCGGAAGCAGATGCATTGCCTAATTTGAATGCAATGTGGATAAAAGGAAGTACCAAAACATGAGTTCTCTTCTTTATCCTTTTGGAAGTTCCATTCTTCAGACCAGCTTAAAGGGTTACAAATGCCAATCGCCCTCTGGATTTACCAGCCGTTCTACACAGTAAGCTTGGTGATGAAATCTGATATTGCACTACAGCTGGGTCATTTAAAAATGAAAAGCAATCTGTTATCCAGCTGAAGGTAAGAGTGATGTGAACCAGGTCATTGTTTGGTTGCGTAGATTTGTTTTATTACAGGGAGTGGTATGAAAGTGTTTTTAGGTTAACATGTGCTTGTCAGCTGTACATATATTTCGTAATACTGTACTGGGGTGTTCTACATTTAAAGATAACTGTTGTATTAAGCTGAAACCTACGGTCCTCTTTGAAATGTGGCAGTCATTGTGCTGCTCTAGTCACAGTTTCTGGGAGTGTTCCATTTGTCTTGCATAAAGGACTTGTGCTCGTTGCCACACAATGACAGGAGATAAGTAAATCCTGGGATTTCCTGTCCAGGGAATAATGGCATTTCCAGTTTCGAACAGCAGCATCAGCATGTTATGAATTGGAAAGTCACTGGTGACACAGGGAGATTTACTGAGATATGTTTATATTGACACAACGGATTTACTCTGGGCTTTAGTGACTTCACGCAGAGATCTACATCTTGAGTAGAGAGCTGTTTCATTCATGCAAAAAATAACTAATGAAGTATTACAGGTACCTACTGCGTGGTGCACAAATACCTTGTATGTTTGATCCAAATGATCCTACATACATGCTGTAAGAACACATTTTGAATTCTGTAGCTGGGCAGACTGAACCTTGTGATTGTACTGCTGTTCAGCATAGCTGAGTTCTGGAATTCCTTTGGTCTCTTAACTCCCACAGCGTGGGGAATTTTGCTGACAGATGTCCTTGAATTGAAAGGTATTTTCATGCTAACTTGTTATTAATGAATCAAAGTTACCGGAATACCAAACAAGACATGTGCTCTGAACTGGGTGGTTGTTTACACAAACTGATGTTTAATTATTACCAGCTATTCTAAACCGGATTAAAACACAAATGCTTCCAATCTTGGTTGCAGTCTTAGATAAAAAGTCACACTTTTCATGCAGTTTTGTTTGGCAGCGTGACAAGGCCTTTAGCACAGAACGAACTACGCATAAAGAAAACAATCCTTGCTTTGCAATTTCGGCCACATAAACTGCTGTAGAAGAATTTAGCTCGGTACGAGTTATTTAAATGAATTCTATCGAAATTACTCATTTACTGCCTATCAGGTTTGTTTAGTGTCTCTCCACATTGATAGTGACCCTATGCAGCACAGCATGATGTTGTGGTAAAGTGGTACAGTCCAATGGCTTCAGATCCCAAGCAGTCCTGGAAGATAATGACATGTCTTGCCTTCTTTGCTGTGCACAGGTTGGGAATCCTCGTGCGGAGCTCACTCTTTCAGAGCTCCAGGAAATGGCCACAAGGCAACAGCAGCAGATTGAGGCTCAGCAGCAGATGCTCGTTGCTAAGGTATGTTGTCTAATTATGAATTATTTACATAGAAAATATTAATTTGGATCAAGAACCAGTCATGGATAATAGTAGCTTGACAGTGGATAGAAGTTCATTGCTATGTACTTTTTGTGTTGTGGGTATTTCCCAGTTCAGATTGCTTTTGTGTCTCTGTTATTACTGTGCTGATGGATTAAATCCACAGGGGGTGGTTCAGAATTGAATTGAAGCCAGTCATCACTCTGGGGAGTCTTCTCCGCTAAAACCAGAGCCAAGAGTGCAAGGAACTGGAAGCAATAACGGTATATATTGCTTTATCAAATTACTGTTAGAGCAAGAAATATCAACACATCTTTCTGCAAGAGATTTTTGAAGGGCAGTTTTGGACCAGCTCTCAACCCCCCTCCCCCATTTGCAGAACTGTACAGTTTCTTTGTTAACTTAAAAAGAATATGTGAATTGTAAGGTATTTTTACTTGATGATTGGAGCTTATAGCAGAGAATCCTTTTTTGAAATCTCACAAAAGCATACAGCAACATGGCTGTCAATATTCCCTTTTCTTGGAGATCACCATTGAGATACTTTTAGATGACAGCAGTGTGTGATTCGTAGATTGAACAAATTGTTCCAAAGAAAACATTCCCTGGAAGACTAAATACCCCAGGGATACATTTTGGGATCTCTTGATTGGAGAGGGTGTAGCCATTGTTCCCAGTGATCATATTAAGTAGATGACGACTCTGACATAAGAACTGCTTCCGGCTTCCAGATCCAGGGCAATGCTACGGCTGAACAATGTGTTCCCATAACCAATTCAGATACACACTACTTCCAGCGTCCCATTACTACACCATTGCTGCATCATTTTATTAATACGGGAATTAATATTAACACATGGTCACATATGATTAAGGTAGTGTAAATGCTTAGTACAGTATAATCAATTACTGCTGTTTAGATTTGATGAGACATATTTTGTTTTATTAGCTGTCTTTTGAGCAGACTTTTGGATGAAAAATCATTAAAATACATATTTAACAATGAGCACTTTTCATGAACCTTAAAATCCAAACTAATTATTTTATTGATTTTGATTGATTGATTGCTTGACTTAAGATATGTATTCTTATTAGTTCACTGAGTTTTTTTCTTATCTTGGGAGGGTTAAATCCTGTGCTTGCCAGTGTTTGTTTTTTGGGAAATGTAGTCATGGAGGGTTGGGATCCATTTTACAACAGCAGGAAAGGGTTGCAAGCAGCAGGAAATCAGATTGGCAGGAAGTAGAGTGGATGTATTGAGAGTTAGTGGCTCAGTCTGAAGTGCGTAGTGTGTACGTGAAGCACGAAGGGTAAGCATAACAAAGCTTCTTGTGAAGGTTTTTTTTTTTTCTGGTAGGGCTTTGTGCGTTTTAATGTTTGGCAGGAAAACTTTTGAACTTTTATGAAGTACATTTCCTGGATTTATATTTGGTTTGGAGAGAGTTTTTTAAATTTTTTATTGGTATGATTTTACATCGGACGACCGGCTATCCTTAACTTGTGAGACAGTTTGTTGATTGGTATTTTGGGTTCTGCATGGACATATGTAGACCTTTGTTGGATTAGCAGAAGTAATTGGTTATTTTGCTTAATTTGGGTTTATTTCCGAAATTTGTTTGCATGGTGAATTACTGTGAACCTTGTAGACGCAATATGACATTATCAATCAGGATCACTCTGCTCCCTTTTTATATTCCAGGAGCAGCGTCTTCGTTACTTGAAACAGCAGGAGCGGCGGCAGCAGCAGTCCATTTCAGAGAGCGAGAAGCTGCAGAAGCTGAAAGAAAGAGTCGAAAACCAAGAGGCCAAACTGAAGAAGATCAGAGCGATGAGAGGACAAGTGGATTATAGCAAAGTCATGAATGGCAATCTGTGTACGTACACTGTTCTACTGAACACAAACATTTCAGTCTTGAGACATGAATGAGAAATTCTGTGCAGTTTATCTTGATGGGGTGGGGGTAAAGTTTGCGATTTTGAGACTGTACTTTTACGATGATATGATGTCTTCTGCTGGGGTAGCTTAGCTAGCAAACACTGATCTCAAGAGCAGACATCGAAACACAACTGCTGGAGGGGAGTGTGCTGCTGCTTTAAATCCCTCCTATCCCAGCAGGTTATAAAGTGCCAGAAAGATCAAGCAGAATGGCAAAAAGGGGGTATGGAATAGTATTTATTACTGAACTAGTAAAGTACTGTATACAGTTTCAACATGGCTTACTGAGCTGTGCTGGGAAGCATAAAAGTGTTTCATGAAAAGGGCTTGTGATTTTATTTTTTTCCCCAGACCTCTAAGGGGAAAGGGGTAGCTACAGCTGTGCTGAGTACAATCCCAGCATTACTCATACTTTGTGTTACTTTGATTCAGATCCTTCCTCTAGCCACAGCTAATGAGGTCTCGGCATGCTCTACTCTTAATCTCATCTCTGTGTGTGTTTTTGTTTGTGCCTAATGTTTTTGAAAGGTCATATAACTTTTATGTAGCAAGGTTTTGCATCCAGAAATACCTGGGAATTGTAATTTGAAAACCAAAATGCAGTGTTGTCCAGGTATTTATGTTCAGGATGGAAGGAGAGGTGCTGGCTGTAGGGAAGCCTGGTGTATTTAAAAGTCAATACTACTAGATACTGAAGGAGATCTGTACAGACAATGCCTGTTAATAGAGATTCTGCAGCTTTAAGGGATAGAACATCAAAGTTTTAAACTTTTACCCTCCTAAAAAGTTTGTTTTGTCAGCTGCTTGGTCCCAATCTCATTATCTATTGTGTTTCAACCCTTTGACACAATACTGTATTTTGTTAGTGGTTATCAGGATTTGCACAGAGAATTGGGCTGGGCAGGTTACAGCTAGAAAGTATCCACAAACCAAAACAAGAGTTTTTGTAGGAATGTATAAATTCACTATAGAAACCTGAGTGTGCAAACCATGATGACAAAAAGCTGCTGCCGTTCAAAGGTGACAGACCAATCAAAATGTCCAAACATTGTGCTTACTGATTTTCTCCTTTTTGCGTCTAAGTTGTCAATATTCACCTTAGATTATCGAAGCTCTAGAATCCAGTGTGTTTTTTTTTTTTAGCTGTTCCATTTTGCATTCTAATTCTGTAATGTTTTTGACAGCAGCGGAAGTGGAGCACATTAACGCCATGTTTCAGGAGAAGCAGCTCGAGCTGCAGTCGGCCGTGCTGAAGGTGGACCAGCTGAGCCAGCAGCTGGAGGACCTCAGGAAAGGGAAGCTGAGTGGATTCCAGTCCTTCAATGGGCAGGTGACGGGAGCCGCAGCACTGGAGCTGAAGAAACTCTACCAGGAGCTGCAGGTACAGTACAGCGCTGCTGCTAAGGAGATGGGAACGCTTTAGTGTTGCAGTCCAGGGAATATTTATCAGTATTACTCAAGCACGCTGTAAGTAACACAAGCTTTTTTTAATCTTAACATCTTAAATGTACTCTATGCTTTACGGTTATTTCCAGGTGAAGTAGCCTCAAAAATTATACAGTAAAAGATTATGTATTGGAAGAGGATTTGTAATAAATTGATCAGTTTGTATTAATCCCAAATAGTCATATTGGGCAAAACTGTCGAGGTCTAGCAGCTGAGTAGCTTTTTATTTTTATGAACTTTAAAAATCGGAAGCATTTAGGTATAAATGGAGCCGTTTGAGTGACTTGGCATGTATGGATTTTTGTGGTGTTCAGATCCGCAACAAGCTGAACCAGGAGCAGAATAGCAAGCTTCAGCACCAGAAGGAGGCTCTGAACAAGCGCAACATGGAGGTGTCCATGATGGACAAGCGGCCAACGAGCTGAGGGACCGGCTCTACAAGAAAAAGCTGAGGCACGCCAAAAAGAAAACATCCCTGTAAGATCAGATCATTCAAGAGCTGGGTTTAATATTCCTTAAAAACATTTTCTGTCCCTCTACGATACTCCTTAATATATTGAGCTTTGTGAAACTAGATAGGTATCTTAATTAAGCGTATTCAGGGGGTCAGGATACATTCTTCAGTTCTATGTGGTTAGTAATTTGAGGAGGTTTCAATTCTACCCGTCCCATTAGTAAATGTGCTGTTGCAACAACCATGAGGACTAAAAGCTATTGTTGTTCAGTGGGATTTGATTGAATTTAGACAGCGCTCTGCAGGAAAATAATTGCATTTAATGCAAATAAGTAAAATGCATGGGTTCTGGACCCACACTGTGTAGTTTTGTGACTGTAAACTAGCTTTTGCTCCTATTATTATGAATGCACTAATACTGCTGATCAGGGTGAAGTTTTTTCACTCCGGTCAGTTTTGTTGTCCTTTCTTTCTTGATTTGTTCCCTTTTTGTTTTTGACTTCCTCTATGCATGCTGTTCACTTCATCCTGGCTTTCTCTTCTTCCTATAGTTAAATCGGATTAACGGGATACCCTCTCCTCAGCCAGTCCCTGCTCATTCAGGCCGTGTGGCGGCTGTAGGGCCTTATATCCAAGTCCCTGCTCCTGGCAGACCCGAGGGGAGCTATCACATTCCAGGAGACCCAGTCAAGCCGCAGTCCCTCACTGTCTCGGGCAGCACTAGCCATGCCAGATCAAAGTCAGGTAAGTCCTGACGCTTCTTCATAGGCCTATTCCTCTTCTGTACTTTTTATCTGCTTTAGTTTTGCTTGTTTCATTCATTTATTTATTTATTTATTTATTTAGCTAAATGCATGCACCTGACAAAGTTTGTGACACAATCTTAGTGTGTACGTGTTTCTCTCCCAAGAAATGTAGCTATCTGTTTAGGTTACGTCCATATATAATTTAAAAATATATATATATAGAAAGAAAGAAAGAAAAGTAAAAGTGAGTTTGTCTGAATAAGCCACGACTCTGAGAACACCCCTAAAATTGCATTCTAGACAGCTGATTTAAAATAATTACTATTGCATATTAATCCCTTGTATCTTGTATTTCTTCAAAACCAAGGCTATGAAATGGCAGTGCATTTAAATCTAGATTTACACCAGGAATATTTATTTGAGATCGCAAGACAGTTTGTGGTAATGGAATGTGTATGTATTGGTTATCTTATCTACACTATTCTTTCATTATAAGTGACTGCTTAGGAGGTAAATACGGCTATAGCAATGTACATGCATTGCACATCTAGCCCCATTTTGAGTTCCATGTTTGAATTGCAATCTGGCAGATGAGAGTTGGACATATAAAATTTAGGTCATTCAAAAGAGCATCCATCTAACCTGCATTTCTGCCAATAGAGCCTTAGGGTAGAGTGAAACAATGGAACATGTGATGCTGATATAAAACAGCAAATACAGGGGTATGTCCAACTACTGCAGATGGTGAACAAACAGCAGTCACATGGAAAGGCACTGCAGAGAACAGAGGATGTACTGACAGTACATCCAGAGAATGTACTGATATAGCAACACTGAGTAAAAACGTTCAGAGAGACTCATGGAGTTCATTATAGTTACAGAATAAATATCCAAGAGTCTCAGGATCACACTGGCCTGTCAATGGGTGAAATAGAATTGCTGGTAAACACAAGTGTCTGAACATACCTTTGATCCCCAGGCACACCCTGTTTCTCATTGTATTGAAACGCGGGCTGGTGTATTTACCTTCATTGCATTTCAGTTTCCACACTACTGTGAAACTTGTTCTCATGAAATAAGTGTGCAATACCTGTAATTAAATGTGGATACCTTCAGCTCATCATGATGTACAGTAATTAAGGATTTTTGCAGACGGTTAATCATTAAAATCGTTTGTTCTCATTGTAATAGAAGCATGCAGTTGGATACTGTGTACGGTGTAATGGGATGACCGTCCCTGTGTAGTAACTTCATATTTTAAAGCTTGAAATAATGTTCGATTTCTGCCTACAGTATTCCTCTTGTTCCATGCTGTTTTTGTATTGTCATTGTCTGTTCTTGCTGTGTTTTTTCATTGTATTTTTATATCTTTTATTATTTATTTTCCTCCTGTCCTTTTTTTCTATCTCTTTTCTATTCTTTCTATTCTTTTTTTCTTCGTGCCTGGCCCCTGGACGGCTGGCTCTGCCGTGGCTTCTCTCATGCAGAGACAGACGGTCGATGTTTGAAAAATCTCCAGGTACCTGGAAGGTTTCTGATTTAGACATCATAGTGGATCCTGTCTTGTCAACTCCCACTGCATCTCTGCAGTCTCCAGATCACAGATATACCCACATGGCATCCTCTTCTCTGTCTGACACACTGTCCTGTGAGTCTGCAGGTTCACATCTGGGTGTAAGGGGAAATGAACCTTTATCAGGCATAACAAACAAAACCAAGAAACAGATTCAAGCTGCTTGAAATAACAGCTGCTGAGAGTCTGGGCAGGGGTTGCTAGGTTAATACGCTTAGCCTTTATAGGTCACAAGATTACATTTGTTATTTGGTGGTGTTAATTTAGTTCTTGCTGATATATGCACTGCACTAAGCTTACAAGCACCCAATCCCCCTCAAAAGCATATGGGAAATCATTTGTGTTTTATTCAGAGTGAATAAGTTATTATGCAGTATAGTTTTTAAATGACTAGCCTTAATGATATAGGGATTAGGTTACTGGTAATCACTTTCCGCAAACCGGAATAAATCCAACAATAAATCTGCCTTGTCTTGTTTGTTCCTGAATTTTGCTGATAAGGTTCACGTTACAATCCTTTTTGTTTTGTTTTTTCAATCGGAGTGTGCTCTGAAATGCAGTCACAGTTCCATTTGAAGTGTGCTCTGAAATGCAGTCACATTTCCATTTGGAAAGTTTAATCATAGTAATGTGCTGAGTCTCACTAACTTGCTTCCACATTCACACAGAAAGTCAAAACCAGATCAATGTGCCACAGTAACACACAGCTCCAGCATGTCCAGTTTAAGCTTCCTTCTTGTCTTATTGCTTAGTTCACTGTGTGCAATATCAGCTGGGAAGGAAAGAGACTTGCTAACTACACTTTGATGCTTTACTGTCAGCTCTTAAACAACACTGTTTGTGAATGTTTCTGTAACTCATCAAACATGCCTGCAGGGCCTCTTTACCCATAAAGATAATGTGCTGCTTTTGTTTTTGACTTAACTTTTTTTGTATTATTATTATTAAACGTATAGTAGATATTAATAAAATGACATAACATTTCTAGGTAGTTTTAATTGTGTTGTGGCACATACAGTTAGCTTCTTCCTTGAGTGTAATCCAAGGAAATCTCTGTTGTGTTGGACAGCACAGAACTGTAAGAAGCCACATTGGCATGCGAGTTCAGTGTTGTATGAAGTCCTTGTCGTGGCTTGTGTTGGAGGTTGTCGGTATTAATGTATGATTTCGTACAGGATAGCAGCTAAATCTATTTACTTGTGACAGGGAGAACAGTGTATCTGTTTCAAATGAATTGTATTTTGCCAGTACTGGTGCATTTGTTGCTTGTAGAAAACTAATAGGTTGTTTTGTAGTTGGGCTTACACAAAAAGCAATTTGCTAAATTAGCTTGTTTTATTTGAAGAAATGATTTCTTTAAATGTTCAGAGCTTGCAGGTGTTTAAAGTGACACGAGGACCTTGTGTGTTTCATGAGGAGACTCCTTGGCCTCCTAGTGCTGGGATGCTGTACCCCAACCAGAGTGAGCACACACGTCGTGGTTCAGTGGTGGTGTTTTTTTTTTAGTTTGACGTTCTTCAAATAGAAACTCAAACACTGCTTTTAGATTTGCTTTGTGATGTATGGCGATTTCAGCTTGTTTTTTAGCAGAAGCAAAGACATTCTTAGTTTTAAGTAATGTTGCACACCTTTAAAACACGACTACTGAATACAGGAAGCAAAACGGGGCAGCATTTAATAGTAGATGTGTACAGATGGACAATGGACCTGTAATGTTTCTTAGGGTTACTGTCCAGTGGTTATGGAGTTAATTTATTCTACCTGGCTTTAGAAAATTTTGGCTTTACATATTTGTGGTTTATAGTAATAAGGAAATACAGTTAGGTTTAATGGCATAAGACTTGTCAAATGGGACTCTTTTGTGTGGTGTTGTCTTAGCATGTGATTGAAAATCACAATTCTATACAAGAGGAGCACAGTAATCAGATGCACCGCTGCTGCTCTCTTTGATACGAAATCACCCTCCTCCCCTTTTGCATGAAAGTTATGATAAGCAGAGTGGTAAGTGCCAGCTTACCTCTAATTGGTACACTGTAAGCAACATGTCTTAAAATACACACACATGCTTTATTAGTTAGGCTGCTGGGTTAGAAAAAACAAGCAAGGAAATTAATGTGATTTATCATTAATAAATCAATTGCTATGAACATGTAAATTGTGCTTGCAGTAAGAAACAGATTTGTTTAGGCATATTGGCTGTGTTTTTAGATTCTGATTTATCTTACTGAATTAATGCAATCTGTACTCATTAGTATGTGTGGGTGTGTTTGCAATCATTTATTTCTTATTAATCAGTAATTCAAACCTGTTCATCAACAACCTTGTTAGTGGAAGCTTATCTGCAGTACCGTGTGTGCAGCACAAGGAAAGATTCACAATCAGAAAAAGTTTGAATCATGTGGAAAACATTTGCTGCCTTTTTAAATAATCTTGAGTCAAAACCCTAAGCAATACATAACATGAGCAACTTAATGCTGGTTTTGTACTTCTGTAGAATGATGTTAAATCTAGCCTTTGATTTGGCTCTGAATTGCAAGAATGTTTCTAATTTAATGATCCTCTCTATAACAGTTTATTCAGGTTATGGCTTATTAAATTCAAATGAATCATCTTTCTCATTTGTATTTAATTAAATGCATAAAGATCTGTCAAGTCTTTTTCATGGAACATACTGGATGAAGTGGGTCCTCCCTTGGCAACAAGACCATAAATAGGCTTCTTCTATCTGCATGCAATCGGGTTAATTCTGCTTTAATGACGATTTATACAGTTAAGCTTATGAAAAGTAAACCGATTGTTGAGTTGGGGAGAAATGAGGGTCAGCCTGTTGACAAGTTTTCACTTAAGTTTAAGTGTTCCTGTCAGAAATTGTCTTGAAAGAACAGTGATTTTATAAAACAAATAAATGTTTGTCTCTTTCGTTTAGCTAATGATGCAAACTGGCCCACCCTTAACAAGCAGGGGTCCCTCTCCACGATGAAAGGATCACACGTTGACTGGAAGGAGTCCAGTATGGACACGGCTCTCAAAGCTGGGCAGAGTCCGCCTGTACCCAGCACACAAGCCAGCGAGAAGGTAGGCAGCTTCTATTCACTTCCATTTCTAATCCTGCTTTGCCAACGTTTTGTACTATTTCATAATTGCAAATATTTCTTGAAAGAACATCGCTACACTAATTAAATGATATGTACTGTATTGGAAAGTGTTACCACTCCAGAATACAATGTGAATCTGCATTATTTTCAAGATGTACCCACATCATAATTATAATAATAAATACAAATATTAATTTTAAATATAAATATATTTGTTTGTATATATTTATATATCCATGCCAGTTGTGGTTGTCATTCATTTGTAGGGTATAGATCCTGGAAAGGTACCACCATATGTGCCTAACATACCTAAACAGCTGCAACAGAATTACGGGACCTACCCCAGTCCTGTCCTAACGGGGCCGGTTCTACAAGCTCTCTGGAAAGAAGAAAGGACGCCAGTCTGCCGAGACCCGCTCGAACCCGCCCAACTGGCAGAGACCCGGCCCTCCGGGACCGTCTGCGACCGTCTACCAGCCCGGGTCCGGGTCTTTGCCTGGGTCTTCTCAGCAGATTCAGCACAGAATCTCGGTGCCGCCAAGCCCCTCCTACCAGCCAGGCAGCTCGCCGTGTTCCCACCCGGGACAACAGACCTGATCCTCCGCTAGCTGTGGCGGTCAGACCTTTCCTTGCAGACAAGAGCTCCCGGCCTCAGTCTCCAAGGAAAGGTCCCCAGACAGTCAATTCCAGCTCTATATACTCCATGTACCTTCAGCAAGCTACGCCACCAAAGAGCCATCAGCAGAACATCTACAGCACCTTAAGTAAAGTACCAGCAGTCAAAGCAGGTATGGAGATAAATGTATGTTTGGTTTTGATATATTGCTTTTATCTGGAACAGCTCAAAGGGAATAACCTAGATCCACTTGTATCCATACCACAGCTGGGATTGTAGAAACTGTGTCAATTGTACTAATAATAAGAATCTTTAAGCGTATTCATCGCAGCATTTTGCGACTTGTAAGGAATCCATCAAAGCACTTTGCCAATGCAATCAAGTTATATAGGGCTGGCAAGGTAAGGTAGCACAGGATGGAAGCACGTGCTTCATTTTATTAAACAGTCAATCTTTTGCATTATTCAGAATAAATGTTTTAATTACATTTATTTTTTGCTGAACAAACCATGGTCATGTCTCTCGCTCACTTTGTCCATCTTGTTCATTCTTCTGCAGTTTATGGAAAACCAGTGTTGGCACCCAGTTCAGCTCCCCGTCGCCTCTGCCTTTCCTTCAAGGGCCGCCCTACCCTCACCTCAGCCTCCGTCTCAGGAGGACGGTGCTGACCAGGAGATTGAGCTGGAGAACCCGACCCTCCTCCCCGGAGAGGGAAACCACAGCGTGGACAACATCCACCGCCGCTCAGCCCCACCAAGCTCACCCCCATCGTGCACTCCCCTGCGCTACCAGAGCGATGCCGACCTGGAGTTTCTGCGGAAGAAGCTGGCCAACGCCCGCGGCCGCTGAAGAAGCGCAGCTCCATCACGGAGCCCGAGGGACCCAGCGGGCCCAACATCCAGAAGCTGCTCTACCAGCGCTTCAACACGCTGGCAGGGGCATGGAGAGCACCGGCACCCCTTCTACCAGCCCACCACAACGCCTCGACTACATGGGAGGGTGCTGGCTGACGTGGACAACGGGAACCTGCCGGAGCCGACCGCAGTCATCCTGCCGCCCGCCAGCCAGCTCCCTCCCCTCCCCGAGCCACAGCTCCCTCCTCGGACGCCAACGACAACGAGCTGCTTTCACCTCCCACGGAGGAGCTGACCACCGACGATGCCAACCAGCCCGCCGCACCACCGAAGACAGTAACAACAACCCCGCCACGGTCCCTGAGCAGCTGCCCAGCCCCATCCCGAGGTCAGCTCTCCGAGGAGGCTGATGACCTTCCCTGCCCCGGGACCCCGCCACAGCCCCTGTGAGTGAACAACGCATTGACACTGTCTGGTCAACCCCTAGAAATTTAACGCATTGACACTGCCTGGTCAACCCCTGGAAAAGTAATAAAGAGGTTTATAGTGAGCACCACCCCCATCTTACTTATTAACTTCAGTGCTCGTAAAACAGATTAGTATTATAGAGCTTGAAACAGCCTTCTGATTTAAGTTTGTTTTGCTTTCTATGAAACTGCTTTTAAACTCTACCCCCTAATTGGAACTGCAGGTAAAGCGTACCAATTTAAAGAAGCCCAATTCTGAGCGCACTGGCCACGGACTGAGGGTGAAATTCAATCCCCTGGCTCTTCTCCTTGATGCTTCCTTGGAAGGGGAATTCGACTTGGTGCAAAGAATTATCTATGAGGTAAAGTCCTGCAATCACAATTGAAACTATTAAAAAAAAAAAATAATAATAATAATAATAATAATTGAGCAATATACGATTACTTGCTATTGCTGATTAACTCTTTTGGCACTAAGTTTCATTGCAAAAGTCAACATTACTGTAACTAATTACAATATTTTCAGTGTGTTATATGGAGATGAGTCACACAAAAGATACAGGACCGGGTGGGCTAGCTGGTCGGCTGTATTGAGTGGAGATAATTCTCCTGGATCTCTTCACAGGTTTGCAGTGTTTAGAGTTAACACTGGGGCCAGGCCCTGATTGTGTGCATTTATCCAGTAGGCTTGGTCTTCTCTGAACACTTCTTCTTTTAACTCGTAGTTGCTGTGCTCTTCCCAGGTTGAAAACCCCAGCACCCCTAATGATGAAGGTATAACTCCACTACACAATGCAGTGTGTCGGGTCATCATCACATTGTGAAATTCCTGCTAGATTTTGGAGTAAATGTCAATGCTGCTGACAGTGATGGATGGTGAGTTTTTGTCTCAATACAGAAAGCCTGTGCGTCAAATAATACACATACTGTGTATGTACACCAGACAAACTGTATGGGGAAAAATATGAGCCTGTTGAAACTGTTTTACTGCTATTCTGTTGTATGATCCATGAAAATACTTTCAATCTAAATGTCCGTGTTAAAGGAAATGTTTTCCCAAAGGTAGAGAAATACATTCCCTAGACTTTACAATTGGAACAAATTATACGTTAGACAGAGCAGCGCACCCTGGCCATTATGAACAAAAAGCAGACAGGTATTCATTTCAGTTCACTTGACAACTTAATATATGTTTTGGTTAAGAAAAGACCATTCATTTGACTAAACCATGCATTTAGTGCACAATGAGAAGAATTATGCCCACTGACAGTTGGTTTCCAGTTAGCTTTGGAAAAACTCTACAACTGACTTATTTTTTTGTGTGTGTGTTTTATGATGAATGCAATGGGGTTTGTTTTTTGACACTCGTTTGTTAAACTGGAGGAGTTTGAAGATTAGATACAACATATGAATACATAAATAGTTACAGTGGGCATGCAACTAAAAACATTCTTTTCTTTTTTTTGTAAAAAGCTAAATACAGGGTTTGATGGCTTTTGTTTGAGTATCAGGTACTAGGTAGGACAGAGGTTCAGTTTGAATTGCTTGATTTTCTTCCAGGACACCATTGCACTGTGCTGCTTCTTGTAACAGTGTTCACCTCTGCAAGCTGCTGGTGGAATCTGGAGCAGCGATTTTTGCTTCGACTATTAGTGACGTGGAAACGGCTGCAGACAAGTGTGAGGAGATGGAGGAGGGCTACATCCAGTGCTCCCAGTTCCTCTATGGTAGGTTTTACGCAACTATCAAGAAATTTGAACTGAAGTCCCTTTTTAGTTCTGGTAGGAAAGTGGACACCAGAGGCCTTTTATTAGTGCATTTCAGACTGATGTTACAGCCTCAGGGAGCGTTTTCTACTGCCAGTAACATGAGCAATAGCCCCTGAGGTAATGTATATGATTATTCATGCAAAAGGTAGTTTTTAAAATCTCTGGTAACCCTTCAAATCAAGTCATAACTTAAAAATCACCCTTCCTACAGCTAAACCCGAGATTATTTAATTGTGCAATAATCATTTTCATATATCCATAGTGCATGATTTGCAAGGGCAATCTCTTTTAAAGCATTGTTTTGATGTTGCTCTGCTTCTCTCAGGAGTACAGGAAAAGCTGGGAGTGATGAACAAAGGCACAGTGTACGCGCTGTGGCAATATGAAGCCCAGAACAATGACGAGCTCTCTTTCCGGGAAGGAGATGCCATCACCATTCTGAGACATAAAGATGACAGTGAGACCGAGTGGTGGTGGGGGCCTCAATGACAAGGAAGGCTATGTCCCTCGCAATCTGTTAGGGGTGAGTGCTGTGTATTATATTTTTTAGCGGGTACAGTTGCTGGCCAATACTGCCCTACGTAGTTAGCGTTTGCCATGATATTGATGTTTTTGTTGTGTGAACTGTTTTCTTTTTAAATACCTTATGAAACTAGCATCTCAGTGTCGTAGAGATCTATCTATCTATCTATCTATCTATCTATCTATCTATCTATATATATATATATATATATATATATATATATATATATATATATATATATATATATATACACACATATACACACATTACAATTCAGAATCCACACGGAGCAGTTGTGAGTTATATTTCTGTGGCTGCCTGACCATTTCTGATCCTATTTTGGTGTATTTGGTTGAAGATTAAAGCTTGTGGATGAGGTGTTCTTTTGAAGGTTAAGAAGAAAAAACAATAAGACTTACAACTTGGAATTTTGAGTCAAGTCATTAAGCTTATTTAATTGATGCCAGGCATCGCAGTTTTGTTTTTGTTTTTTGTTTGTTTTTACACTATCTTAAAGGATGCAACGAACGGTAACTGAAAGCCACACCGTTTTGTTTAACTCAAAGCTGCAACGCTTAAGAGTTGACTTTTAGACAGCATGGCTTTACCCATTCATCAAATGTTTTTTTGTGTTTGTTTTTTGCAGCTGTACCCAAGAATAAAGCAGAGACAACGTTCCCTGGCATAAAATCCAAGTAGCGTCAGAAACGACTGCAATTGTCATTGAAATAACTGGAATTGTAAAGAGTACACACTGGAGACATTCTCTTCAAGAAACATCTCACCAGGAAAAAAAATAGCTGCTGTCATTTTCAACAAAGTGGTGCTGTTCTCCTGACCATGGGCAGTGTTTTAAAACAAATCACTTTATAAATCACAGAGAACTTCTCATTGCAGGTTTTGTTTGAACACTAAAGTTTCTGGCAAGCGTATGTAGGTTTTTTTGTTTTGTTTTTTAAACATATACAGAATCCGTTCAGTTGAAGCAGTGCTTCTCAGCATTAGGCAGACCAGACGTTGAAGAGTTGTGTTTGTTCTGCTGTATTAGGTGTCTGTCTGGTTTCAGTTCTGTTTTACTGAAACCCCAAAATGACAGAATTCTGCTTTTAAATACTGCCCAGATTCTCTCAAAGGAACACAGAGACTGCCCTGATTGGGGTAAAAGAAACTGGACTGTGCAAGTGAAAGTTTAGGGCTTTTGTGACTCAGAAAAGAGGGGTAAGGTAGTCTTAACACAGTATTGCTTTTTATTGTTTTCAGTGTAAAGCCAAGTAAGCACGTTAAACACGGCTCCTTATTCTCAAAATGTAATGTTCTGAAGCTAAGTACGTTGGAGGATCAACTTGCTAATGCAAGACATGGAGTCTCTTTTTGATCTCGGGTAAGCTATAGCAAAGGCAGGAAAGAATGAATTGATGCATGTTTGATTGGGTGACCTTGAGGAAGGTAGAACATTGGTGAGTGATTGGAATATGTATTAAAGCTGGATTTAAAAGGAAAATGTTTCAAAAGAATATGAAGAGGAATAGATTTTTTTTTTGCCAGATAGTAAGTTTGGGTGCTGTTTATTTATTGGGAGGACTGGGTCCTCTGAAGAGAAGGGGTGTCGGAGGTAAAAATCAAAAGAATGAGAATGTGGAGTGGTTTCTACAGAGGTCAGTCCCTGTGTTCCTAGTAATATCAATGTCAGGGATTGATGCAATAACTATTTAACAATTTTGTGCAAGAGAACAGAGCACTTCTAAATATAGCAAATTGTTCATGCTTTTATATAAAAAGACTGTTTCATGGATATTTTCCATATGAGCTATACAATTGCATTTTACAAATGTCTGTGTTCTGGAACAGCCTCTGAATTGCTTTTTCATCTTTTAAAGTCTTGTGTAATTTCTACCCATCCAAAGCAGTGCTGTAAACAGCTTAACCACTGTGGAGTATACATGTAAATATTGTGATGAGTATCAGAAGTGTTTGACAATGGATCTGCTGTATGAATATGTAACTGAACTGCAGTTTCTGTATAGCATACAGATACACTACTTAAGCAACATGTAATGTAAACGTGCACAATAAAGCAATGCCGTGGCATGAATGTTGGTATCGCACTGTTTGTATTTTAAATCTACCAGGACAAGGTAAACACCCACGCATTGGTTAACATTTAAATAGAACAGTAGTCAGAATTTAGAGATGAATAACCTAAAAGCAATTGAACTCATTCATGTTTCCTAGAGCATAACTAAAACAAGAGAACTAAAAATGTGCCCTCAACACAAGACTCAAATGCAGACACTTAAAATGCTTTTTTTTTATTAAAGAAAGATGTACACACAATAAAAACAGCTCTCCATTTGTACAGGTGAAGCAGATCTATTTACAGTCTCTAATGACCACGATTAGGAACCATTAAACAATGCAACACAATTCACTCAAGCCACAAACCCATAACTGGCAAACCTCTTTAACCATGCCCTTGTCCAAATATTTTAGAACTCAAAACTTGGTAAAAAAAAACTCTGGAGACTGCAGTTGGGGAAACTAGGAAGACACATGAGATTTCAACGATCACAAACAATGCAGGCAAAAAGGCCATACTCATTTGAATGAATTTCCAGCAAGTGCTTTCTCATTGGTACACGACTGAACCTTACATATTCATAGGATGTATACAAATCATTGATTTTAATGCATTGCATTGTGTTCTTTCCCTACCCTTTCAGGGAAATAAAACTGTATTCTAATCTAATTAATCTGTATAAAGTTATTAGCAGTGCAATATTTTCTTTGAGTTACAATACTTTAATCTATCATGTAGGAAAAGAAGTTTACATAAGTGCTACAAAAACGAGGGGCATAAAAAGGTATGTGTCCTGTCGTTGAGTGTTAAAATAGTCATATTTAACCAAATATTTTTACAAAATTGAAAACGTGAGACTACATTTAAAGCATTAATAAACTGTATATATATTGCACTAGATCCCCAGAATACTCAAAATAGTAATCAATTATGTAAATAAACGGAAGGGGAAAAAGCAAATAGAGGCATTTTCAAAATACGTGTCAGACTAGAAACAATGTAATACTTGAGCAGCCTTTGTCTTCATGTCAATATATCCGCATCTCAGCTGTCACTGGTCCCGTGATTCATACAGAAGTTTTGCAGCCTACAGGAAGACAAAATGATTAAAAGCAGCAAAAATAAACATTTGACATTTACTTAGGTGTTGCCTCTTCAGAACGTCACAATTAAAAAAAAAAAAAAAAAAAAAATGAAAGTGGGTTTTGTTTGAGGCAAGTATTTTTCAATAGTTCTGCTGAGGTGGACTGGTTCCAGTGGTTAGAACAAATGAATATGATCCTGGTTTCAAATACCAGCTCTGCCACAGACTTACTGTATTAAAACAGAAGATCGTGATCACTCAGTTCAGTGATTCAATAATAAATGAAAAAACCATACCTTATGCATTGCTACTAGCCAGGCTGAGGCAGTCTTGTTATCTTCTCTGGCATTCAGCTTGAGTTGCTGCAGATCCTGGGATCCTACTGCTTTATACTGAAGCAGCATGCCACTGGCACGAAGTGTTACCCCTACACAGGATTCAGAAACCAGTACAAAATGCAGGATTAAAAGTGAACAGAAACATTCTAACAAATCGGTTTCCTTACATCTTTTAACACAAAAAGTATTCACAGTTTTGTAGTTCAAGTTCTACAGAACTGAAGCCAGGCCTGTAAAATTAGGTTTCACACACAAATGACCAGCTCACGTTAAAGACATTTTATGAAATAATCAAAGCATGCATAATTCAACTAAAAGTAATGGGATACCAAACAGAAGCCATGTCTGGAACTGTCTACAAAAGGTGAAAAAAAGTCTGAGGAGTTGAATACTTACTGTACAGAAGGTAACAAATTCACTTAAAGGGAATGCATGGAGATTAAGTAACTATAAACAAAAATGATCAGTAGCAACAGAGGATCTTTGTGTCTTTTTATATTTAAAACTCCTTATTTAACACTTTTGTATTTGCCGATTTATTTATTTTTTTCTTTTGTTCAGAACCATAACATGTAAATATCCAACTTCATACGTTTTTAATATAAATAAGACACAAAAATCAAACATCTGCTGAGTTCTAAAGTGTGTAAAAGCAACACATCACAGGGATAAAAAGACAACATGCATGGGTTAGTTTTAATGAGATTGCCCAAAGTAGCTGAAGAGTTATTTATAAATCAAATATAAGAATAACAAAGCTTCAGTATATTGAACAGGACACTGTAGTAGTGATCAGACATTTTAAATTAGGAAATCCATACAAATTAGCACAGGACCATCCATTATTTCTATTTAATCACCTGGCACAGTTTTTCATTAACTTCATATTTATTGGAAAAAACTATGAATTTAAATAGCCTACTGAAGCTGTTCTGGCAAGGAGGTTAGAAAAAAGGTTTCAACATAAGCAATCTGTAAATAAAATCAATTCTGTGTCATTCAAATGCGTTTGCCTTCTCTTGATATTTATCACAGGAATTACTAAGAAATAGTTTATTGAAATCGATTTACTTTCTACCAGTCCCTGGATCTATTCGAAAGTTGTCTTTATGAATTGCTTAGCATTATGTTTTTATGATGAAAATAACCAAGTAAAAATGCAAACAATTGGAACTGGACAGTGTGGATGCAACCACATGGAATTCTTATGAGGATCAACTGCATTAATCCAATCAAAAAATAACACAACACAGACCTTTAAAACAAACTATTGCTATGTGCTCCCAAGGACCAACACACGCTCTTTTAAATGTTGCAGGAATGCTTCCTTACTAATTAACGGGTAATCAATAATTTGGAGCTCCTGGGTCACGTAGCGGAGACCCCAAGCAGCAAGGGAATGACAGATCAAGAGGGGAGCTCAATATGCTTGCTTTCATCCCTCTCGATTTGCACAACCTGCGCACTGTAAAGGCCAGGCAATCTCGTTAAAGCAAGGAGATGGAAGGACAAGCAGGCAGCATGGCGAGGGTTACAGCTCACAATGGCACGGCTGACCTTCAGTAATATATTGACTCTCCAGCAGGCTGGTGTAAGTGTGAATATCTTTTTCTGCAGAGAAGACAGGCAGGCCCAAGACAGTGAGAAAGAAGGATTAGTCCAAGGGAGTCAAATCAAGAAATTACAGGATGCACTGTTTGTATCCGACAGCAGAATTGTCATATTTTGTAGCCTTGTATATGTTTTCATGTAGACCCCAATTCAATTTGCAAGCTATTATATCGTCAATTTCTATCTTAAATAAAATGTACTGTACTTAATACTGGGAAACCCACAACTAAAGTGAAATCACTCTGAAAACTGCTGAGAAATACATTCAAAGACCAATACAATAGAAAAAAAAATGAAATTCTTTTGAAAAATACATTAAAACAAAATAAAAAATAAAATGGTTGATTTACATGAAAGTAGTAATTATGGATTCAGTAAACCAGAAAATGTAACTTAAAACAGAAATAAAAAAGTCAGAAGAAAAGGGTCTTTCAAATGAATTATGAAAACAATCTGTCTGAAAAGGTAGCAGTGGGTGAGCTATCCACCCTTCATACAATAAAGAGAGTTTCATTAACAGGATGTACCATGCTTTACCTCCTGGGGTGAACCCTCTGTTAGGATCTGAAAACTTCGAGACACGGAGAGCTCAACTTGAAGTGGCTGTCCCCATCAAGAAAGAGATACCTGTTGAAGAACGAGCACAAAATGGTACAATCTGTATTAAACACAAATGAGGATTCAGGGATGGAAATAAGACTTACTGCATAGCAGATTCAGTCACGTAATGTAATGTTTTCATCTCGGGATCTGAGATGAATGAATCAGCTATGCGAGAAGTCTTATTTCCATCCTGGATATGTATTGCATTATTTCAGACAAGTTCATTCATTTAGCAAATAAAAACAAATTGCACATCACATCTGTTTTCTCACCCAAACTGCACAAAAAAACTGATCAAAAATGTGTCCCGCACAGTAATTCTTGCAGGTCAATTTAATGAATATACTGTATTTAAACAGTTAGATCAAGGTTTTTTTTTCAAATCTGTTTAGGTATAATTCTAGCAGATTTTCCATTTCTTTCAAATTAAAAGGCATTGTAATGTGCTTTCCTGGCTGCAATACAGGATGTATCCACCGGAGGGAACCACAAAAACAACACAGTACCTTTATAGTGTTGCAGTACAAATAACTTGGGAGGGAAAACAAAGTTTGCATAAGCTGCCAACAATACCTTTTGGTTTGTTACTGCAAAGAACATATATTACACACGTGGAAAGAACAACAGTATATTAGCTACTCACCCCCCAAATGAACAAATGACCTGTTTTCTTTAATTATTTTAGGTTTAGAGTTTGAGATCAACAGGTTTATACAAAAAACAAAAAACATTGCAACTCACCACAAAAAAAGGAAATCGGGTAAGTATTGCTTCACCTCTGCAACGTAACGTGTCAATGTTTTGCATTGCATCATTTATTTATTTTAAAAAACTGGCATAACTGCCGGCTCACTTACAGCAAGTCTGCTTAAAATCCTTGTTCTAACGCTATAGCCAAACACATTCAAGATGCGCTTATGGACTGGGATATTTCCCAGTGTTTTCATAATATGAACCCCATTACCCTCCACAGTGAAAAACTAAATTACATTTTTCAAATGTATTTTACCTGTGGTTGTTAGACAGCCGACAGACCATGGATTCCGATTTCTCGAGGTGCCCAAAGTCACAGTAAAAGTGGCACCTTTGAAACGGGAAAACAAGTCAGTAACGGACAACCAGAGAAGACACAACTGAACCTCCAAAATACAAGGACTTCTTTATTGAATAGGTGGTCCACAAACCCCAGCTGGCATTTACACTTACAGTACCGTAATTAAGCATGAGGACCCAGAAGCCTCTTGGCTAAGCTAATGCAGTAAGCATGTATAGTAACCAAGGGTCTCAGCATGGTTAACAGGAACCACTAGGCCAAACCCTGATTCTACCAGATTCCAAGCAGGTCAGAAAAGCCTTTGGAAAATGGTTTCTGTCCAACAAATATGCACTTTGAAACATTAGCCAGAAGGCTTGTCATTTTAAAAGGTCTTATCAGAGCACTCAGCCTCTAAAGTTCACCCCTCCACAGAGCCAGTAAATTGATTTGACAGTTCTGAAGGCTGGAAAACCTACAGGCATGTGTACTTTCCATTAAGCGTCATCCATAACAAAAAATAAACCTTTGTTTAGTTGGCAAAAAACAAAACAAACTGGCTCCAAAAATCAGCTTATCTTCATGTGCTATGAATAGAAATGTAATACGCTTTTTACGCTGTAAATTGCTTTTGTAGCAGCTTTGATTGGTGGCAGAATTTACGTAGAAAGCATTTGCTAGCGACATTAAGAAACTTTAGTTTCCAGAAACATTGGATTACAAAGTATTTAATAATTACATAAATACAACAACTAAAAGTATAATCAGGACAAAGTTTAGGATTACAGTACATTGTGCCATGCTGCACTGCCAGGATCCCAGCCCAGTTTCATTTTATTTACTTTGCACAAACTCAGTGTTCATTTATGTGTATCATCCATAACTAAATAGTGCCAAACTTGCTAAGTTCAATGACAAATGTTTCAACTATAAGTCTCTCAATGTCTTAATTCTTGGGGTAGGAAAGACAGAGTAAAGAAGCGTAATGCTAACCCTATGTGCAGCAATACCTAGTCATGGTAGAAATCCGGAAAAACATAAGTCAGTGTTCATTTAAAAACAAAAACATTAAAAAGAAAAACAGATGAAAAAGAGGGAATTGGTTAATGTCAACTGGAAATGTACTGGAGTTTTTTGTCTCTGAATCAGAAAAAAGAACAGAGTAAGGATGAGATAATATGTGGGGATCAGTTTCTCTCCACGAGATGGTTCAGTACAGCAACAGCTTAACAGGCACCCTCCTAAGAGGCACACAATCATTACACAGTCAGCATACGCTTTGAGAGAAACCCGCCTCCTTCCACAAGATCATCTTCATGTCATTGCAGCAGGAGAGAAATACAAATTCACAATACTGACACCTGTAGGAGCCGGGCCTGCATCCAGCCATTCTTACCGTTCGTGAGCACTTTGATCTGCTTGTCGTAGAACTCCATCTCCTTCTGTGAGACGAGGCTGCATTCTGCACACTGTCGAACCGGGTCCACAAAGCACATCCGAGGGAGAAGCACTTTCTTACTGCAGCACTTGTCGCAGAAACACTTCCCAGCGCCTACAGTGATGCTGCCAAAAGAAAATAAATGCTATTATAATCCAGTTAGTAGAATGTATTTTATGTTTGAATGACAGATAAAGAAAAACACAACAGTAGAATCCACAGATATCAGGCACCTATATTATAGCTTCAACAACATTCTATATGATGCATTTATTAAATGTACATATAGTTTAGCAGAGAACCTTCGAGACTTTTGTATCTAGGCATAAATTTGCGAAGAGGTATAAGGGGAAACATACAAAGCTCAAAAGTAGGATTGAAAAATTAAATAAAAGTAATGAAATCATCTTTTTAAAATGTGTTGCATTAACATACAGCATGGCAAACACAGTGTTGACAAATAGCTTCATTGCATTCGTTATAAAGATTTGGATTTATTTAAATGCATAGAAACAAAACAAAAAAATCTGTATGGATGAATGTACAAAAATACAGGCTGATTTTTTTTAATACATGGCTGACATTATCTTACCTTCCTTGTGAGAAAGTCAAACTTTGTGTCGCACTGCATACATCTTGGGCACTAGATAAAGCCAAAGACATACAAAAGTTTAAAAAATTCAATTGTCCAAAAAAAAAAAATAATAATAATAATCTTATAATAAACATTTCCATCAGTCACAGCTTTGAAAACATTATTTGTTTTTTTTATTAAGCAGCCTCATTTCAATAAACAAGCTCAACACCCCAAGGCCCATGTGGATTCCCCTCCCCACATGACTGGACTGCAGTGCTCTGAAGCTGTGGACATCTG
The DNA here is from genome assembly GCA_030684275.1 of Acipenser oxyrinchus oxyrinchus. Classification (NCBI taxonomy): domain Eukaryota; kingdom Metazoa; phylum Chordata; class Actinopteri; order Acipenseriformes; family Acipenseridae; genus Acipenser; species Acipenser oxyrinchus. Next base: position 812,585 of record JAGXEW010000061.1, read on the forward strand.
GCAGCAGATACTAGCTTCCTATCACGTGGCAGCATTACAGCACATTTTAGGAGAAAAACAAGGGTGTTTACCATTACACTGCCACATTACAGTGGAAAAGTCACGCAATAGGTCCTGGTTTTCCTTTATTACAACCAAGAGCAGATCCTGTATAAAGCTTTATTTTGACAACAGTCATGATAACCTGCCTTTCAAATGCACAAACAGTACTTGTCACTGTCACTAACAACCCCAGACATGATCAACACTGTCAGTCAAACAAAACCATTGCCTGAGTGACTCCATCTGACAGATGAAACTGTCCTAGCAAAACGCAAACATGTACTTGTTATGTAATTTGATGTAACAATCACCCGCTGGTACAAATTTGAAATGACAGGATCAAACAGTGTTTGTTTTGCAATTTGAGGAGCTATGCAAAGTATGAAATGAAATAGCACACAACACAAGCTTAATGGAAACAATGTATTCATCTTCCTGTGCTGAATTTCAGGACAGACAGTCTTGACATTCCTGTTGTCTGTTTTCTGAACAATAACTTTCACTGCATCACACCCACAGGGAAAATTTCAAGGTCTGTTGCCTATTTTAATGCCAAAAACTCCTGAGTCCCTAACACCACTGAAGAACTTTTCTTCAGCAAGTTATTTTGAGGCAGTACTTGGACAGCTGAAGGACACTGTTATAGATTTTAAAACATCCCCAAACCAGTTGTCTAAAACTGAGTCTGTATTATACAATATTATTTACAATCAGCATTTAGGAACTGTATCTTAGCTATAAAAACAACAACAAAATGGTTGTCTTGCAGGTAATGAATTAAAACATTATCAAGGAGAGTTGTGTCAATCAAAAAATAAACAGCTAAACAAACGAATTATCCATCATATTGCACAGTAGCAGGCAGTTACTGAAGTCTGAGTCACAGTAGGGTGCAACATGTGCTACACTAGCATTTAATCGCTAAACCCTTTAAGCCAATCAGCTTAGAGACACTGTTCACATTGACAATATGTCACTTTCTGCACTGGCTTACTATTTAAATGTGTTTCCATATACGTACTAGAACTAAAAAAAAGGACTCGAGAAAGACTATTGTTCAGTTTAGCAACCCACTTTGGTACATTTTTGAAGTGTGAATTACTGACGAAAAAACATGGTTCATTATAAATGAATATTTACGACAAAGGCAGCAAATAAATAATACGTGATGATCCAATTATTGCGCAATGTTCTGAAACAGTGACGACATGCCAACCAGTCCTAAATTTGCTTAAAAGTTTGCCACACCCATGCACGGTTTAGGACACTCACAATTCCTTTAAATAGATGTGCTTGTAAATTAAATGTATCTAAGTCTGCTTTGGTGAAGTTACAAACCAACATATAACAAAATCAGACTTGTTTCCCTATCAACACAGCAACATGCATGTATGCCTTGCAATGTTAAAAACTTCAGCTGAGACTTTGTGTTAGTTCGTTCTGTGAACAACAAACGTTTCTGCATGGCTGAACTTAAGGGCGCTTTATCTTATAAACCACTTGCTTCGTACTGTTAATGTCTAGTCACAGCAAAAGCATGCATGTACACTACGTTTATTATAAAAACATATAATTAATACCCTGTGCGTGTGTCAGGTATACGACTACACTGTTCAGGTCCTTACCAAACAGTAAAATAAAATAAGCTTTCATCATGACGAAAAATGCATATAAACCATCAAAAGAGCACATATTTGATCTTGTTTGCTGGGGTTTGTTTTTAAGGGACGGGTCATCTCCACCAGCTACAAAAATAGACATAATACGTGGCCACCTGATTCTGCGCGTATGCACTCAACTCCCCAACCCCTAACCCCTAACCCCTCACCCCTCACCCCCTCTCCGGGGCAGACCTGACCTCTTTATCGGGCACCCACTGCGGCTCGTCCAGTGAGAAGGGGCTGCTGAAGGCTCCGTTCTCCGGTATCATACGAAGTCCGCTCGGGCTGCGGACCAGCTTTTGCCATCAGGCACGGAGGACATTTTTTTAGCAAAATTCACTCCTCCCCGCCCGCACCTCACAACGCTTGCAGACTGCCAGCGTCTCGGGCCAATTGAAAAAACAAACAGGGCTCACTCCCCAAAAACGTGACCAGTTTATTGATTGACAGATGAACAACCAATTCCTATCTCTGTTTGGCGTTCTAGACCCAGTCCTTGGTGGCTTGTCATAATGCACCGCCTTAAAATATAAGAGACACGGGCAGCCTTTACCATGTATTTTTCTGAAGAGGGGAAGTCGCATTCTTCTTCAAAGAACATGTACTGTATTTTATTTTAACTTGAAAGAACATCATCAATTCAGTAAATAATATTAATTTTAGTGTTTTACATTTATTTACAATTTATTTTGTAACACGACATTATTTTGTTTTAATGAAGCAGTATGTGCTTAACTCCCCTTTAACCTGTACAAAGTGGAAGAGTCTCCACAAAGGCGGGATGTTTTGGAAGTAGAAAACAGGTTTGGCGGAAGCAGACTGGGTTGCTGTTCTCTGCTAAATGGAAATACAGAAACAAAACTGGGTGTAGTTGCAAAGAATGGACTGGGGTCAGGTAGAGCTGAACCCTAAAGTGGTACACGCTGTTAAGAGAGGTACGTAATAAATGTGTACGGCTTCCCCGCTTGAATTTACACGGTGGCCTTATACCGTGAAATTCACAAATACTGTTTGCTTATCAGTTGATAATGTAACACGTATGTTTGTTTGAAAGTAATTCAGCGCACTTTGACGTAGTGTTTTCCCACGTGTGTTTCTAGCAAATGTGAAAACATTCCGGGAGGTTTTGAGTCTGTCTGGTCCCGACTTGCAGAGACTGACCAAGCTGTCTCACGCGGATGTGCATCACTTGCAGAAAACAGTGGCTGCTGCTGTACAGACAGACCGGGCAGTGACAGGTATCGTGAGCAAAGAAAGACCAGTCACTCCGACCACAAAATACTGGATTGACTGATTTCCCACACATGATTTATATATACATATATTCTTGACAATTGAAAGTTTGTTACACTGACGGTACAATTCATCAGTATGGAGATATACACGGATATTGATGACTTACAGCACGATGTAACAAACGTTACTTTTTCTTGGCACGACCCACAGTCTTCTGTTCCTGCGGTAAAATTGCATTCTGTTTTGTCAGCGCTGCAGCTGTATCGGGGAGAATGCCCTTCTAGAACAGCACCAGAAACTGAGTCTGGGCTGCCCTGTCATGGACTCTCTGCTGAGGGGGGGCATCCCCCTGCCGGGTATCGTAGAGATAGCTGGGGAGAGCTCAGCCGGCAAGACCCAGATCTGCATGCAGCTCTGCTTGTCAGTGCAGTACCCCCGGAAATACGGTGGCCTGGAGGCAGGTAAGCTCAACGCAAACACATCATCCAAAACATGCAGTTCACAATAAAATCGTGTTCACATTTGAATATGATTCCAGACTTCCATTCTAGAGTCTGCAGATGTGTGTTTTATTTATTTATTTATTTATTTATTATTGTTAAATATTTATGTTTTTCTTCACACTCTGTTGCTCCTAAATTTCTCCATGCTGAAAAACTATCCAGCCACTACATCTGAAGTGTGTATTGTGCGCTCTGATTTGTCCATTTGGGAGCCCTGATATCACGTGTTCAGGGATGGAAATAAGACTTGTATTGCATAGTGGTTTCAACCATTCCAGGTTTTCTATGAGCTTGATTAGCCACAGTTAATAGGTAGCAAGGAATGGATCAAACTGCTATACAATGGGAGTCTTATCTCCAGCCTTAGTTGTTGCATCCCTACACTGGAAATCCAAAGTCGTATTAGTATGCTGTGTATTAGAACAGTGCTGTGAAACTGTATTAAACATTTACAGTACTAGTGCAATAACAAGAACAGGCTGACTGCTGAGAGCTGTTTCCTGTCTGCAGGCGCTGTCTACATCTGCACAGAAGATACTTTCCCAACCAAGCGTTTACAGCAGCTGAGCAGCCTACAGCACAAGCTCAGGCGGAGGTCCCAGCTGATGTTGTTAAGAGCATAACATTTTGCGACAACATCTATATCGAGCATGCAGGAGACGTGGTTGGTAACATGATATTCTTTAATAATTTTAGCTTTGTGCTGTCTGCTTTTTCAGAATGTAATCTTGTTTTTTGGTGGAGGACTGTACAACAAAGACAAACTGTCGCCCCCTAGTAGATCAACATTTAATTATTTGGTGGTCTCTTGTCTGGAAAGGTAAGAGTTACTTGTCTGGGGTGCGTACCCAGGCATGGAACTAAGACTTCTATTGCATAGCAGTTTCTTCCATTCCAGGTTTTATTACGAGCTTTATTAGCCACAGTGTATAGGTAACAAGATCCATCGTGTCTTTTATTAAACTCATGGTAAAACCAGGAATGGATCAAACTGCTATGCAAGATGAGTCTTATTTCCATCCCTGCATACATACTGCCAGTTAAAATACTAGAAGAGGCATGAGGTTTGACTAGCTGTAGATCTGCAGGGGTAGCCCAGTCAAGACGGGAGGAAACCGTGACATGGGGAAGGCTCTCAGTGTCTGCATTTAACTCAGAATCTGTAGAAGATCATCAGGAGTGGTGAAGGGATGCACTGGTCTTTAATCTCCTATGGGTTAGGGAGGAAAACTGTCTGGGGTTAGTTCACCTCACTTCAGTGCCCTCCTACTGGTCATGAGTCCAGACACAGACTCCAGGGTCTCTCAGCTTTGTAACATCCATTGTTTAGGTTATGCTGCTGAAAAGAGAAAAGAGGCAATTGGCTTGATGACAGGAACAGAGGTCATTGATTGATGTTTATGGGGCTTGCAGGACACACATCCACTATCCAAACAGTAGAAGATTTAAAGGTATACCTTTTAGAAAGGTACTCCATTTGTAAGAGAATGAGATTTACATTAAGGTGCAGACTCATTATGAGATTTTTTCCCCACCTCCTCATTGTTGCAGGACTCGCTGAACAGCTGTATCTCGAAGCGGGTTCCGATCCTGCTGTCCAGAGGGCTGGTGCGCCTGGTCGTGGTTGATTCTATAGCAGCTCTGTTCCGCTGTGAATTTGAAGCCAAGGATGCGCTCCTGAGAGCCAAGCATCTGCTAGCATTTGAGCCACCCTTCACAGCCTGAGCCACAGATTCAAGACACCCATTGTCTGTGTTAATCAGGTAGTGTCCTGCATAGAAAATGCTGCCAACACTCTTATTTGTATCTTTTTTATTTATTACTTTTTTTTTAATACCATTCTACATTGACCTGAAGTGCAGGGTGCTCTGCCTGTTGTGCTGACTTGTTTGTTTTTAGGTTGCAGATGCAGTCGGTGACTCTGATTTGGCACAGAGCAATTTTGGGTAAGTCGTTCTCTTTGTAAGCTGGCTACTGTGCTTGTACTTACAGCAGCAGAATCAGCCGTGCTGTCAAGTCCTGAGAGCAGTGATCTGTTTGAATTGCTTTACTGTTTGGATTCCAGGGTCCAGAGATTTCTCTTGAAATGTTCATTAAACCTTTTTCAAAGGTGTGTGTTTTTTGTTTTGTTTTTTTAATTTAATGCATTGTTGCACATAGCACTGCTGCCTTGAATAAACAGCTATTATATTGTACAGCAAAGTCAAAAAGCAAACCTAATATGTCTATTGCAATCAAAACCATCCCTGTTGATTGCGCTGTAATACCCCAGTTATGATTGGATTGTTCAAATGCATTTTAAATCCATCTAATGGCCTCAGTAGAATTTAGATTCAAGTATCTTAATCGGCTGGTGCCAGCTGTCTCCTTTCCAGTGCCTGATAATGCTGATGAAGGAGATGGTGGTAATTATATGCAACTGTGAGTGGCAGATGAGACTATTTTATCTTGGTGCAGTGGAGCAAAGCACACATATTCCCTGATAGGAACAAAGGATTTGCAAATAAATCCTTAAAATTGCCCTTCACATAACTGTTGAATGAATATGGAAGATACTGCCTAGAAATAACCGCTGACCATTGCTGGTTAACAGCAAAGCACCCCTGAAGCGATGATTCTGAAAGTTTTGGCCAGGTCATTGCTAATGCACGTGTCTTACACCAAGACATTATAAGTAGGCGTAAGGAGGAGGCTACCTCAATTATTTTTCCTCTCCCTTTAAAGTCCAAATAGATTTGTGATCAGCTCAATATTTAGACTCCCTTTGTAGTAAGTTGTGTTTATATAGTTTGAGTTCTATCTTGAACAGGTTACTGGACAAGAAGGTGTTGCCGACTTTGGGGATCACGTGGTCCAACCAGCTGCTGATCAGACTGATGGTGAGCGGACTCGGTTCTCGCTGCAGGAGCGGTTGCGGGCCTCGCAGCCCAGCCCTGGCACCTGGGCAGTGTTCTCCGCACTATGGAGGTGGTGTTCAGCCCGCATCTCCCGCAGTCCTTCTGCTACTACACTGTCAGCATAGATGGAGTCCGAGGCGTAAAGGAAGAGCCTGCATCGTAGCCTTTGGAGAGGGCTTTACTCAGGCTTAAAATGACCTTGTGGGACAGCAGTGGCTCCCATCAGAAGCCTCCATGGTTCTTTTTTCCCAGTGACGTGGCTTAGGTGCCCGAATGCATGAGCTATGCGCACTTTTTATTGAGGTGCATTCTAGTTTGGTTTAGAGAGGAAGCTCTCTTTTGGATCTCAGTTCTGTTTCATGAACATGCTACCTGGAACATGCATGCAAAGGTACAATTTATTAATGTGAAAATACTGTGCATCTTACTGTTGTGAGTTCTAGGTCTTAGATGTAGAGGGTAAGCCAGTGGACGCTGCTTTATTCCAAAATCAGGCTGCACAGACAGGCAGAGTCCGCAGCGCTTCCAGTACTGTAGGTGTCTTAAGGCGTTCTACAAAGAGGATGAATACATTTTAATTCTTTATCCCCAGAAATGTGCTGTTTAACTATGGAAGGAAATCTACAATTATTCTAGCATGTTAAACAACTTTCCAAAATCAAGCAAAACTGTAATGTTGTTTGCATTGTAATTTTAGATGGAATTCTTTTTTAACAATTGAATTTGTTTTAGTAACCACAGTGGTATTGAAATCATTTTTCCAAAATAAATGGGTTTTTTAAATAAATGCAATAGTTCAATCAAACTATATGACCTACAGCACACACATGGTTGTGTACCACTAAGCAGGAAGTATTTTGGATCTATAGCATATCTTTAGTTGTATTTTAAAAAATCTTTTATTTCCCAAAGAAAAAAAGAACCAAAAGAAGATGTAGCACATGTAGAATATACAGTTAAAAAGGACAGCAGGGATACAGAATACTACAGTAAGCATTCAGTGTCTTTTAAAATTTTTATTTTGATATTTCCTTTGTACACTTGCAACATAAATACTTTAACACAGTTCAATGTCACCACAACACCTTTCTAAATGTATACACTTGAGTTTTCAGAAAGCTTGAAGATATGTGTTCCAGAACTGCACATGCTGTCTACATTGCACAGCACATGCAATGCCAGTTCAGTAAGAATTAAAGTGCATGTAAAAAAGCAAACACTTCATGTTAAAAGGGATCAGCCACACAGTACTGTAAAACAAACAGTTCCTTAACCTTTTGCTTTCAAAAACATAGTTATTTCATGCATCTCACCAAACTTGACCTACTTATTGTGTTACTTCTTGAGCAAGAAACCGTTCTGAGGAACTAAATGTTTAGTGCATTCATTTTTCGTATGCTAATGTAAAAATATATGCTAATGTAAACTTTTTTAATTATTATTTTAATTGGTAATTCTGTTATCCATTAAAGGTATTACCAAGTACTGCAATGATTAAAAATGTAATGTTTAAAACTGGATCTTCCGTTAAGCAGTCAAAGAATGATAGTTGGTGCTTAGTGGTTAAGGATCATCATAGCAACACACAGACAAAAACCTTGACGTGAGCACATTGTCTTCAGTCAGACACGTACACTACTGTTCCATTTTCCTTCTGTGCAATGTCCTGATATATGTGTTTTGGAGTTGATGTACAATTATTTATTTTTTATTTTTTAATCATTTTATACTTTTGAGCTTTTCATCAACAGATGACTGCAGACTCTCAGTATGTGTTGTGTAGTAACATTCATTGACCTTTAGGTGGCAGGAGGCCTGTTTGTAGACGACTGCTTATACCCAGCACTTATTCCTCCTCTTCTTTACACCACTAATGTAAGGAAACATACAGCCATTGTAAACATCAGAAGGGGATGTTCATCATTACCCAGCATTTCATTCCTACTTCTACACCCCAATGTCAACATTCATTGTCTCCTGTCTTCTTTTTTTTAATTATTCAAATTAGTAAATTTATAGTGATGAATGCCTGGGCTTTGCACTCAGATGTGTATTAGCACCCTGGTTTGCTACAATATATTCTGTCCAGACTCCCTAGGTTTTAAATCCTACCTTTGATTACGTTTCACTTTTAAAAATAGCATAGCCCAGGCTTCTCAGTTTTCTTTGGAGTTCTAGAAACCTAAGCAGATCGCTACGATGAGCTAATACACCCCATTGACACTGAGTGCTATTGCTGTTAGTGTGGTTACTCCCCAACCTGTCCTCTAGGTTTGATTTTTGCTCTGATTGCCCAGGTTTCCCTGTTAAATGTACTGTGCTGTCCTTCCCTGGTACAGTTTAGAAAAGCTTGTCAACCCCTCGGTTCATGCTTCCCATCTCCGAAGTGTATTTAGTTCAGCTTAGCACTCCACAAAAATGGAGTGATTATGGGCAATGGATTATAAATACACTCATGAAACCTAATAAGTATTGGACGTGTCACTATCACTTATGATACACCTTACAGCTATTTCTTATGCTAATAAACGTCAGTTGAAATATCCTTAAGCTTGTTTTGCCATTGGAAATTCACGGCAGGAACTGCATTCAGCCTTAATGATGAGGGTGAACCCCAGCCACCACAATATCAAGTTCACCTCTGCTGTGTGAACTCACTGCATCAGAATACAGATGGTTCCCTTGCAGTTCAGCCCATTGCAAACGACAGCCAAAAAGATCAAGTTCATTAAATGAAGTCAGTTTCAGAATACAGACATCATTTAAAAGCAAATCCAAATCACTATGTAACAGCTAGTACAATAGATGCTAAGTAAGGTTTGATATAGTGTATTTGTACAGTATATAGTTATGTTATAATATTCATCTTACTAACTTCTGAGAATTTGAGAAAGTTTTCATATCTCTTAGCATTATAACAGAGCTTTACTGTAACAATCCAACTCTAGGAAGGGCTTACATTTCAAACCACATTGGATTAAGGTTTTATTGCTAAATATTTATTACCACTCTGATGGTTCTTTCAACCGTTACTCCTAAATAGCATTTCACAGCTATTACTGAAACTATTGCAAATCTTATTAATGCCATTACATTTCCTATAGGGCTGCTAAACATCACTTGCTGGAGAGTTATTCCTGGTCTAACTATTCAGAAGGATAATAGCCACCAATCAATAGTATGGAAATATAACATTATCGCAGACCATTATTTAAATGAGGTAACTGCCAGACTCCCTGCGATAAAAAAGGCACCCACACCCATTAGCAGCGTCATAATTGTTGGATATATTGCTAAAGAACTACCTCTAGATACAGAACCAGAGAATCATGGAGTACGGACGAATATCCTTAAAGCAATAGTGATGCTTATTCAAAGCTGTACAAAACTATAACTAAAAGTAAACGGCACAGAAATTAAGCCTAACTTTAGTTACTTATCATTACAAACAGTATCACACTAAACACTAAAAAATACACAGGCTGGTTTCAAAGACCCTAATCAGTACTAATCTTGGACTGTGTATCGGCACAAGGTAAGGAAATCCAAGATTCGTGCCGATCATGGTCTGTGAAACCAGCCTAGAAGCTAAAATGCAAATTAGTTATCTAGTAGCAACATGTTTATAGTTTTAAAACAATGCTGTAAAAAAATGTACAATTTTCTTTTTTTTTGTTTTGTGTACTACTTTTAAAATAATAATTTAATAAAAAGAACCACAGAAGCTGATCATTTTAATGATCAAATGAGTAAAGCAGAGTGGAACAGGGGTTGCAGGATGACCATAAGTAAACAGTGCACTGCCTGAGTTATGCAGGCTTCTGGACTATTCCTTACAATGAGACTCTTCATACTTGTGGATTAAAAACTGGTGATGATGGTACACAGTCACAACTAGGCATGCAACTAACCCTGACCGGGACACTCAAATACAAGAATACAAATATAAAACCATTTTCTATACAGTGATACACATTAGAAAATAACAGGGTCCTATATAGAAACAGGTGCCTTGTCATACTTTATGTTAATGAGCAGTCCCCTACCAACAGCATATAACATCTCTATTTGTATTGTTACAAACAAGAATGGCTTCTTCTATTTAAACAAAGCTAACAGTTTGTTTTGCTTGCAATTACCCAGCTTTGTTAAGCATGATAGCTGCACTTGTTTTCTAACACACACAGACTTATATTAAAAGAGCACACAATTACACCGCTGCACTTTATCGACTAGTTTCACAGACCCGATTAGCTAGTCTTGGACCTTGCGTAAGGTAACTTCAGGAAGGTTAGAACAGAGTTCTGTGAAACCAGCAGCATACGTTATAATAGCCGACACACGTTTCCTTCATTATAATAAAAATAGCTTTGTAACAATACATTTGAACACATATATCTGGATACAAGATCAATAACTGGGGATTATCAACTAGGCAAGACATTGAGAGTTAACTGAGCCAAATGACCAGGGGTAACCACTGATTCGCTTCTTTCATCATTTCAGTGCATGTCAGAACTGTTTGTTAACAATTGCTTAGGTTTAGAAAAAAAAAAAAAAAAACAAGGGATCAGAAGCAGAAAGCCAGCACTGATCACACACTTGATAAACAACAACAACTGCTAACATCAGCCTTCCAAACCTACACAGCTCTAACCCACACAACTCCTGAGTCTTTTATGCTGTTTTAAATTGCAGCTATATACTGTAGATTTGGACTGGTGTAAGTGCAGTTTGTGCTGCTTTTCAATTTGGTTCCTTTAGAAAAAAAAATATTGTCATTAGAAATGCTAGGATATGAACAATATCACTGCCCGTAACCAGCAAAATGATTGTTGTCAAAGTGCAATGAAAGACATAGTTACAGTATACCTCGACCAACTACTTTTATATATATATATATAAAATCTAATTCCACAAGTCACTGTTAGGTTTTTTTTAAATTTTTTAATGACTTTAAAATTGCAGTCCCCTTGCAGGTAGTGATCTCTGGATTCAATGTCTTCCCGCTGTTTCTGAAGTTTCATGGGAAAAGTCTCCATTCCATCCAGATCCCAGATTCCGTGAGTCCACGGTCCTCACTGCGCCAGGTCAGTATGGCTGGCACTCAGACCTCGGGAGTCAGTCAGACTATTATTTCGTTCCTGTGTGCCAGAAAAACATGGAAAAAAGGTTTCAATGTGATTACAGTATAATATAATACAATAGGCAACTGCTATATACATAAGCCCAAATATTGCCCTGGCAGGTCTAATTAAATAGATTGGATCAAAGATAAGAGCAGTTCTAACACAGAAGTTCCTTGCTTAGTAACCTGTGGTATATTAATCGTTCACATACATTACTGTTATTTCATCTATCATGTCAGAAAGATTCACTGGGTATCTGTATTAGCTTTGTCACATCTTGTGTCAGTCTAAGTCTGTTGGGAGGACCTCAGCACACACCCACAAAAAAGTTTGAAAAAATACTGCATTTTATTTTGGATCTGGATTGATGAAGTTTGTGGAGTTAAATATTTTTAAATAAATAACAAAATGACCCAGATCAGATATATGTATTTATTGTGCGATTCTCTAATATTAACAACAATGAGAATTAAACACATGTTCAGCTGTACATTCCTGTAAAGAACATTACTGGATAACTGAGCTCATAAACAGCCAGGTGTTTAAAACGTGTTCTATTTAAATCCACTCAGCTGTGTTCTTGTTTGAGCTGAGCAGAGAAGACTCCATCACAGTAAGCTAAGAATTGCTATTCTTCCCAAAGGAAAAACCTGTGGCTCTTACAATGACAGTTTAATTAAAAATTAAAATGCTTTGATAAGCACACCCCATTTGCTGCCACAATGTGACCGATGCTGCAGATTTTTCTATTATACGCACCTAATTAGAGGTTTTGTATTCCTAAACATGCGATAAAATGGAAATGTATTTGCTCACTGAAATTTAGATTTCAAATAAAGTAGATGGCACTGTTGTACTGTATGCTTGCCTTGTTCTATCATGCAAAATGTGATGTACATTATAAGTTAATATGTTGTGTTAACAGATGTCATCTCTTGCACTGTGTGAAATGATATCTCTAACAATGAGACACATGACACATTCTAAAAATGTGTCTTTATATGGAGAAACAGTGACACCCCATGACCAGAATGTATCATTTGTATCAAATTATAATTTTTTTTTTTTTTTTAAAAGGTGTAACTGCTAAGGTTTTAATCCATTTCCCAGCCCTTAGTTCACTTCAGTTCCAGTGTTTTACTGTAAAAATGGTTGCACACACAGTACTGCCACAATTATTGGATTCACCTTTAGAAACAAGTAGTATTAATAGATGTGTGGTATTAACCCATTAAGTGCCATTGTCCTCATTTGAGGACAAGCTACTTTGTAATATTTTGGAGCATTTTTAACTGGCATTTACCTGTTATTTAAATGTTCTCTTTAATTGTATTATTATTATTATAACAACTTACTCTAATTTAGATTTAGAATGTATCAAATTACAGTACATAAATACAGCTTGTGTTCTGATTTTTTTCAAAGAATTTAATTAGGAACTTAATGGGTTAAAATATTTAAACTACTCTTAAAGTGTGGGCCAAGTTGACTATTGAATGTTAAAAGACATTTGATTAATATCCCACAGGTTACACAGTAATGAATGTATTAGTAAACACAAAAGCACAGTTAGTTTGTGTATTTCCTATACCAGTAGTGATTCATTAGTGACCACAATGTTATCAATAAAAGTATTGTTAAGGTTTAATGGATTGTAGACTATCCTAGTACACAGTTTGTAAGGCATGCATTAGGCATTGTTGAATATAATGGCAAAGTACAGATTAACTGTTTCATTCACAAAACAGAATCAACAGAATTAGGAATGCAAATTACAGTTACTTATTTTACGATTCTTATACATTTCTGAGCAAGGCTTATGCAACAGGCCCTTTGCAATAAAGTTAAGTTATTGGATTTAATATTTCAAATGCACAAATATTACAGAACTAATTACAAATTAATCACTGCACTCCTCAAACAAGGAGACCATTTATAAAAACAGTAGCTGGGAGTAAAGTATTTAAATGAAAACTATAGCAAGTGTATAGAACTACAGGACGGGCCCATTTAGAATTATGCCACCCCTAGTCACAATACAGAGCTATTGTAATAAAGGAAATGAAACATAAGTGTGTATGTTACTGTTATTAACTACCAGTATTCTTTATTTAATTACATTTAGGCTTAACAGACGCTGAATATAACTTACTACTACTAATAATAATAATAGATATGAAAATAAATTAAATAATTCATTTTTCTACAGATCAGCAGTATTGCTTCATGCATCTAAACCTAAAGAAAATATCTGCCCTTATCAATCCAATAACTCAACTTTAGGGTAGAAATCTGCAACCATTATCTTCTCCACAAACATTCCAAGGGTAACCTGCTGCATAATTGTATTGCATACCCAAGTTAAATTTAGATTATCCAGTTACAATTATTGCTGTCTGAGAAATACGATATTCAGTACAAGAACCAATTTTCCAGTAGAGAACACAAACCCTTATAAAACCTAAACTTCTTGCTGATTTGACTTTTGAAAATAGACCCTGGCTATCAAAGCAGTTTATATGTTGGGGTTCAATTTGCACTTCTTGTAAAAGGAAAATAGAACAGGAATCGTAGCTAACTAGTAAGAAATAATGTTGGAGGACTTTTCTGTTGTTTCCCCACTAGCGTGGTCCTATTAACACTTGTATTTGTATTTAATAAAAACTGCACAAAAACACGGTTTTGTTAATAATAATAACATGCCTTCGGATGGAAATCATAGCTGCTGATCATTTCAGTTCTATCATTTTAGTACTAGGTCATCCCTGTGCATCCCAACGTCAGTTTAGTCTTTCTCAGAAACAGCAATAATCTGTAGGTATGCAATAAATATAATTGTTCATCAGTTGGTCAGGTGTTGGAAATCTCCAATGCAGACCATGCCAATGATGTCTAAGAATAAAGAAAAATCAGAGAGCTCCTTACTTGAAAAGATTCTTCAGTAGCCTTGTCACCCGTGTTAAGAACATTCAAAGAACTGGCACGCTTCATGCTGCAACCAGGACAGTGACATGCAAGGATAAACCAATCAGAATCTCTGCAAACTAATTGACCAGTAATCAACACAAGCACACCACCATTGCTTTGCAAAGTTGTATGCTACTGTATACCCTCCGCCACAGCACATATAGAAACTCTGCAGGTGGATTGCTTTACAGGGTTAACCAGGTTAGTATAGATTGTTTTCTACTGATTGTACACTCATATTAGTAAACCTTTGTAGTTATTTTTCATTTTCTGTGATATATCAACTTAAGAAATGGGTTGGTGCCTTCTAAAATGACTTCAGAGACTACATCTTTAAAAAGTTTGCAGAGTTTAAAAGAAGGGTTACTAATATGTACATGTAATAAACAGATTCTGTTACACTTTAGCACAGATTTAATGTGATTAGTTTGTTATAAGACAGAACTGATGATGCCAGGTTACTATGTTTAATAAACAAAGCATTCTTCTAAGATGAGAAACTAAATTGTGGGTTGTTTTGCATGATGTTACTTATTTCCAGCTGTATTTATACAGTGTATATGAATTGGTCCCAACTTGAAGTTGAAATCCACATTTTCAAGTTGTTTGATGGCTCGTTTGGCCAATTCTACAGTGCACATGTATGCTTCTTTCACTTAGGGTTTGATATATTCTCTCACCACAGTCTCTGTGTGCCCTTTGATTACTGCATGAATGCACAGCTTACACATTGTAATGATGCACAGTACCAGTAATGCTGTACAGTAAGTTCCAGGAATTCAAATGTATCGATGTAAGAACTCATTATATCTTATTAGTCATAGTAGGCTATTCTGGTTGTATGGTACTTTAGACATAACTCTTAACCTTATCCTGACCAAAACAAGGCTCTCACATGCAACAGTGTGATTGCATGAAGAATAGAAGAGAGCTTTACATGAATTTGGTAAAATGCAGTTTGGAGTTCACATCTTATTACATTTGTATTCACTATTTATTGGAAAGTGTGTGCCTATCCAGGGCACATCAGAGTTGCTAGTTTTTAGGTTTTGCTAAAAGTGCTTAACAGGGTCCATATCATATAAACCAGTCCCACTGCTGTTCTTGTGTTTGTAAGAAAGGCTTGTGGCCTTGAAGTATGTTTCAAGCCACAAAAGTAAATTACTTGTATTCAACAGTTTTCTTTACATCATGAACAAAATAATTTTCCTTTTCATTCTTCCATTGTTACAACTATCAAACCCCTTCCAGAAAACAGCCGAGTGAACGAGCAGTACATGTGCATCCTGTGCTGCACATCGCTGTGTGTTCCCTTTTAAAATGGGACCCCAGGCAGCTTGTGGGGTTAATGTAACTCTGAGGGTTAAGCCTTTTCACAATGACAGTGAACCCCATGCCGATTTGTATAAAAGTATTGATAAAGTCAGCAGAGGAAGATCGATAGAACTGAAGCAAAAAGAAAAATAAAATTATTATTTTCCACTGTCACTAAAGACCCCCATTAGAGAAATTTCTTATTACTGATCCATGCCTTATTTAATGCATTTGCCACATGGATATAAAATTAGCAGCCATGAAGAAACATACAAAGTAGATTAGTAGAATTCCCCATTATGTCTCTATGCTGGTACTCAACATAGGTTTATGATAGCATGTAGCAAGTGGATTAGTGGGAAACTGGAGAGATGCCCAGCCTCAGTGTGTTGACAACCAAACCAGCTTCATGGGCCTGTAGATTTTGTTTTGTACGTATCAGATTTAATATCATTGCATTGTTATAGAAAGTTACACTGCACTAGCAGGATGCAACGCTTCTCGTTTCAATTATAGACCTAAGGTTAACAAATCTTCCATATCAATCAAATTGTTCTTGTAACATTTCCAATTAATTTGAATCGAGAGGGCAAAATGAAGTAACTTTTTTTTACCATGAAAGAAATGCAAGATGCAGGGGTGCTTCCGGGCTCCGCTATAATAAACAGTGTGCACAGCTAGAAGACAGCTAGACATCCTTAATCATATCATGAAAGTTGAGTTCAAGTACCAGCCTTGTGTGGTTCTTTATCAGAAAGGCCAGCTATTAAAAGCTGTAGATAATTTATAAGGAGGCCGAGCTTTGGCAAGTATAAAGTAAAGGCCAATGCAGCTGAGGCAGCAGGACGTGCGGTTTTCATTCAGCTGGACCACTGGCATAAAACTGCAAAAATACCACCCCTTCTACTACTGCTGGAGGATCATGGGTGGGTGCTCTCAAGCCCCTTTTACATTTTGTTTAAAAATCAAATTAAGAAATTAGATTTGCTTTGTAAAAAAGGTCAATCAAACCTAAAATAATCTGATATTTCAAGCACAAAATCCCAAGAGATATGCTTACCAGGTTTTGCACAAATGTTATGGTAACCACATTTTAGTGCCCTGGGTCTTGAACACTTTAAATTTAAATCAAAAAGATAAAAGTAGTTGTTCTTCTTACATTAGGGGTTGATTTCACATACCCGTACCCTGTCTGCCGAGATAAGCCACACCTAGATTTTTTAAACCAATTTTACCAGACCACAGAATCTACCAGGACTGAATGAACTTAAGTTATCCCAGATTCCTAAGTGCTGTAAAACATAAAAATCCAGCTGTGGTTTATCCGGACCAGGTACAAAGTTTAACAAATCAACTGCTTTTCGCAAATAAAATGTAAAAGCATTTATGTAGTATATAATGTGCATGCATGTCTTAATGGGGAAAAATAATGAAATGGATATATAAATAAAATAGAGAGTGTTAATGTTTTGGAAAGCAGACAGTGTTAAAATAGTCTAGCATAACCAAAAGGACACAACCAAAAAGAGTTAAAAGAATGGGATGACATGCATTATTCATGCAATTGCTGTTGGAAGTAATTTATTTGTGTTAAATAAGTACATTAAAATGTTACAATATATAGATATTAAAATAAATGACTTTCATGCAGATCCAACATATACATCACCAACTCTCCAAAGACAAAATAAAAAAATAAAAAAAGTGGCATGAAAGTTTCAGAACCCAAAATAAAAATACACAAAAAACCCCCAAGCTAGAACAGCTGTTTTACACTTCACGTTGTCTTGCTCATAAGCTGCTGTCAAAGTTTGTACAACTGAAACAAACTCATGAAAATGAACAATAGAAATGAGAATATAGACCTAAGGGTGTGGTGAAGAATCTTTCACCTAAAAACAATTCTAAGGAAACAAAGTTTGTTCCAAAATGTTCTTCCACAGTTGTTCTTATTCAAGTAATACGAAACCAGCAGCTTAACAGCAAGACAACAACTCACACAATGGAGAAAGAAATCACAACAAACCATAGAAAGACAAACTCAAAATGTAAACAGAAAACCTTTTGGAAACAAAAAGGCAGTTATATACAGTACTGTGCAAAAGTTTTAGGCAGGTGTGAAAAAAATGCTGTAGGTAAGAATGCTTTCAAAAATAGACATGTTAATAGATTATATTTATCAATTAAATAAATGCAAAGGAGTGAACAGAAGAAAAATCTAAATCAAATCCATATTTGGTGTGACAACCCTTTGCCTTCAAAACAGCATCAATTCTTCTAGGTACACTTGCACAAAGTCAGGGATTTTGTAGGCATATAGTCAGGTGTATGATTAAACAATTATACCAAACAGGTGCTAATGATCATCAATTCAATATGTAGGTTGAAACACAATCATTAACTGAAACAGAAACAGCTGTGTAGGAGGAATAAAACTGGGTGAGGAACAGCCAAACTCAGCTAACAAGGTGAGGTTGCTGAAGACAGTTTACTGTCAAAGTCATACACCATGGCAAGACTGAGCACAGCAACAAGACACAAGGTAGTTATACTGCATCAGCAAGGTCTCTCCCAGGCAGAAATTTCAAGGCAGACAGGGGTTTCCAGATGTGCTGTCCAAGCTCTTTTGAAGAAGCACAAAAACGGGCAACATTGAGGACCGTGACGCAGTGGTCGGCCAAGGAACCTTACTGCAGCAGATGAAAGACACATCATGCTTACTTCCTTCACAATCGGAAGATGTCCAGCAGTGCCATCAGCTCAGAACTGGCAGAAAACAGTGGGACCCTGGTACACCCATCTACCTTCCGGAGAAGTCTGGTCAGAAGTGGCCTTCATGGAAGACTTGCGGCCAAAAAAGCCATACCTCCGACGTGGAAGCAAGGCCAAGCGACTCAACTATGCACGAAAACACAGGAACTGGGGTGCAGAAAAATGACAGGAGGTGCTCTGGACTGATGAGTCAAAATTTGAAATATTTGGCTGTAGCAGAAGGCAGTTTGTTCGCCGAAGGGCTGGAGAGCATACTCGAATGAGTGTCTGCAGGCAACAGTGAAGCATGGTGGAGGTTCCTTGCAAGTTTGGGCTGCATTTCTGCAAATGGAGTTGGGGATTTGGTCAGAATTAATGGTCTCCTCAATGCTGAGAAGTACAGGCAGATACTTATCCATCATGCAATACCATCAGGGAGGCATCTGAATGGCCCCAAATTTATTCTGCAGCATGACAACGACCCCAAACATACAGCGAAAGTCATTAAGAACTATCTTCAGCGTAAAGAAGAACAAGGAGTCCTGGAAGTGATGGTATGGCCCCACAGAGCCCTGATCTCAACATCATCGAGTCTGTCTGGGATTACATGAAGAGAGAGAAGCAACTGAGGCTGCCTAAATCCACAGAAGAACTGTGGTTAGTTCTCCAAGATGTTTGGGCCAACCTACCTGCCGAGTTCCTTCAAAAACTGTGTGCAAGTGTACGAGAAGAATTGATGCTTGATGCTGTTTTGAAGGCAAGGGTGGTCACACCAAATATGGATTTGATTTAGATTTTTCTTCTGTTCACTCACTTTGCATTTAGTTAATTGATAAATATAATCTATTAACATGTCTATTTTTGAAAGCATTCTTACTTTACAGCATTTTTCACACCTGCCTAAAACTTTTGCACAGTACTGTATATATGCATTTTCTTTAGTAATAACCAGTTAAATGGGCTGCTCATCACAGCATTTTTGGTGTAAAACAGTTTGTTAAATACAAGTAAACGCTAAGCCACTTTATAACATTTTAGTCTTAGTTGGGGAGGCAACTCATCATGTGTGTCAGATTTTTGCAGTGGATTTGAAGCTTGAAAACCTTAAATGCTTCATCTCAACAGAACATGGTCTCCATGTTAATGAGGTTTATTTATTTATTTGAAATCATGGACATCTCCTAGAATAGACCTGGCATACTGTGACAGGTGACAAAGCCACATGTATTTAATACAGTCCGTCGGAGCTGCTGGCAGCTTTAGTGAGGTAGTTTCAACGTGATCAAGTGTCAACTTGGCATACAGCTGTTACTGTTATTAACAGCGGTTATTCTGTAAAACACAACAGATTGGTTTCCTACAAATGAATTACCCTAAATAGTGAACTTATTAGGGTTTTTAAATATTCAGTCAAACACTTCACTGTAGGCATATATAAAACTGAGACTACCCTGTTATCAACTCGTGCCCTGGCTAACATTATTTTGAGACTACTGGACTGTATGAAACGGAAACACACCTTAAATGGCATTGTTAATACCTTGGTCAGCGGGTGGATAATATGTCTGGTTTGTGGAACACTGGTCTTCAGCTACTCTGTGGAGCTCCTTATTTGGCACTGGCTTAAAATGCAACACTGAAGAATGTTTTTCAAATGATCTTATTCTTCAGGATAAAAACACCCATTTGGCAACATTTAGGAAATCATAACAATTGTAACAAAATTATATATATATATATATATATATATATATATATATATATATATATATATATATATATATATATATATATATATATATATATATATGAGTGCATTTTGTTTTCTTCACAGAATTGCAAGTTTTACAAAAAACACAACAAAAAGAAAAAGACAGACATTCAGTTGAGTATCAGTCTTCAAAATGTGGCAGAACGGGTTTCAAATAAATTGTCATTATTTTTTAAAATCAACAAAATAAAATCAATAAGTAGAGCATCTCATATATAAAGTGAATAAAATATGCCCAAACCTTTACATTATTAACAGTTATTATTTCAATACACAATTTGAACAAGACTCTTTAAACCTGAACGGTATTAAGCAAAATAAGTATCTTCAGTGGAAGGCATAACAGTAATTCACATGCCGTGCTGAAGGAAATCTTATTCCCATGCTAACACTGAAACCAGCACAGGCCTATCACACGACTAGCCCAAGGAGGATCTGATATTGGTGCGAGACTCCAAACACTCTTACTTTAGCTGTCAGCAGTATGCCAATGTTATGCTAGAGACCCTCCCTCGATTAAAGCTTGAAGTATTTTTAATGGATCAGCCCTATGGACCAATTAAACAGTGTGCATTGTCTTGGCAACACTGAACAGGTACCACTTGGCCAGTTCAAAAGCTAAACTGGGTTTCTTCAAAGCTATAGCAGTGATTTGCAGTAGCCGTCGTCAACGACCACGAGAACAAACCACCAAGGGAATGCAAGCTGACATACAGCACCAGCACAGCTAGGAAACGGATAATTACCCGGGTTCTTTGGCTCACTGTCCCGTGAACCTCCTCCTTTCAGCTTTCTAACCAGTTTTTCACTGCTGCGTCTAATCGAGGCGCAGTTTGCTGAAGGAGCCGCTGCGTTTCAGGGATCCTGTGCCGTCCTGCAGAGAGATTGAAGATGGGTAAATACACCACTACATTAACTGGGTCTCTTTAACACACATTCTCTCCAAGATCCACTTTTCACGGGGTGCCCTGGACTTCAGTTACAGGCCCTGGCTATAAAATAAATAGGACATATAAAAATGAACCTTTAGCAGTAGCAAAGATATTTGAAATGTTAATACTAAAACTTGTACAAAGCGTTTTAGAAAAAAGCAACCTTGAAAAGCAGATGAGGATTTGCCCTTTCAGCTTTACCCTTGGGGAGATCTGATGCGTTTCCAAAGTGCCCTTGGTGTAGCGAGACCGACGAGATTAACTGGCCTTCCTTGTGAATGCACGCCACCAGCAAGATATATAGATGCCAAGTTCAAGGTAAGCTGGTGTTGTAAATCTTCAGGATCATTCTGTACATACTTTCAGTTTTCACTACCTGGGTTTCGTGTTATTTAGCTTAGTTTAGAAAACAAAAGTGCTGTCTTTATATGTGGGGCTGCAAAAACAGAATAAGCAACCGTGATTTAGTTTTTCACTTAGGATTAATTTTTAAAAATCAGTGTAGTGTTCGGACCTGTAAAAACATGCATCTTAATCTCTTAGGATATATGTGCTGGCAAATTAGATTATGGGGCACACAACCATTTCATAACATAATGCAAATTCCAATGCCTCCTGTTCTTACAGGGTAACTACTGGTTTGTAATTGCATTTAAGTGGCCTGTTCCACTGTTTAACTATGTAATTACATCAGCTAACAGGATACTGCTCAATGCCATCTCTATAGAATTACACACCAGTTCTCCTGCATGACCAAGAGGCATTGGTAATTACCAAGTTCTTACAATGCATGGCGATGCATGCTGCCGCCCTAATGAACATTGAGCTCCATATTCTATTTGATCAATAGAAACAAACAACTGTTTTAAAAATTCTGAAGCAGGCATTTTGCAGGCCTCACCTACTTAAATTCATTGACATATCATCAACATTGCACACTGAAATACACAGTTGTATTGCTGAAGTGGCATGATCTTAAAAGAATGGATTTCAAAGATGTTAGCCTCCGCTTCTACAGCGACACATGGAAAGAAAAGTACTGTATAAACAATGGGCATGGGAGATCATCAAGCTCGGTTCTAAAATGAAGGCTGAAAAACCCACATGTGTGTTTGTTTATATGAGCAAGTAACTTTTTGAACCATAACTGCTTGATACATGTAAGGGAGCAGTTAACAAGAGCTGGTAAATCTTTATTGAAGCACAAAGATTTACTGTAAACAGAACACAAAGGAAATAAGATCACAAAAGCAGACCACAGACACAAGCACAGGTCAGTTAAGAGTGAGTTTTATTAGAAGTTAAGAAAGACACAAATACACAAATCACAAGACATTTAAGAGATTAGTAGGAGAAGAGGATATTTTTCACAAGGCAGCTTTTATAATTATTTTTATTTTGGAACTGTAGTGAGTATTGTGAAACAACTGTAAATCACACATATTTAAAACTTGTTTGACAATTTACAGAATCAAACACCAACAGCACATATTCCTAGTCAAACAACTCATCTGTACAGGTTTACGATCATGCCATTTATATCTCTGTTTTATAAGTTAACTTGTTACCACACCAAATAACTAGTAAGATTACGAATCCTTTACTTATATTACACAGTAATCTATTGCAACAACTAGTTGTGAAATCTGTAGATTGCAAGACCACATAATGCCTGGTACAGCTACATTTGGTCAGTGAAAGGAACTGCTGTTTTTAATAGTTAGTTATAATTATGGCAGAGCAACAGTCAACACAGAAGAATGCAGGAATGGCTTAAGACACAGCAGGCAGAACTGGCGACAGAAGTGAAAGCTTGAAGATGGTGTGCACCCTTCATGCAGAGGACAGTTTAAGAATCACAAAAGGCATCTAGGACTGCCAGACAGGAACAAGAAAAGAGGGAGAGAGAAAAAAAGAGACACAGTGAAACTGTTTTCTCACGTTCAACCATTTCATTTGACAGAAACAGTATTTTCACAGGTGAACTATCGCTAGTTGGGTTATAGTAAGGTAAGTGTCTTCACAGTGTATAGAGAAGAGGACACCTTGGATGCCTGTTCAGTAATAAACAGCATTTAAAAGAGCAATGTGGTATGGGTTATCTTAACTAACGTGTTTCTATTATTGAACATTTTCTTTTCCATTGACTGTGATTGACTGTGACTTTCAGGCTAGTGCTCATTTATGAGAAATTATTTCAGGTCACAAGTTTAAAAGTATGTGTTCCCTCAATGTAAGTTGCAGTTGTTCCCCCATTTAAAAGGCAAATTTAATGTCTGACCAAGCAAAGAAAAAACACCACAGGATATTGCAATTTTGTCAAATACACCTTACTCTAGTAAAAGCATTAAAACAGAACACTTACATATATCTTAAAAAACAAAGCTCCGTCTTTTAAGCTTTAACTATAAAATTAATGTAATAAAAGCAACAGAAAAGGCATGCAAAGCAAATGTATACTACCTCTATGCTTAGTGCAACTGAAATCTTGCTAGTATCACATTGCAAGTAAAAGATTACTAATTGCAAATTCTTCTGTTTTACATCTCAAGGGCATGCCTGATTCCAATAAGCCATTTCTACAATCAGCTTAGTTTCTAAATGTTTATCTTCCCAATGCATGCGGACCAACCCATACCAGTTACTGGAACAGCCAACAAACCACTGCTTTCTACACTGCATTAACTTTGCAAAAATGTTTTTAGACCATGATTCCAGGATCAAGTAATAAATGTATTAATACAAGACATAAATATGTAACTAAAATTGGCTACAAAGATCTCCAAAAAAAAGTACAAATAGGTACTTTAAACCACATGGTGCAGTAGGTTAATGAAGCAACAGCCATCATGCAAAACAGAAGTTTCACGGTGAAATACTGTTTGTTATTTTTGCAATATTTGAAATCAGAGAAAGGAACATCGTCATTCGGACAAAGCAATGCATGCTCAAGGAAGCACAGACAGACATATTGAGGTGTACAGTACACAGTTCCAACACAGAGATATCATGCACAAGGACGGCTTCTGCCTTGCTCATTACATCATCAGGATTGAGAGACGAGTCTTTAAAAGATGCTGATTGGTTGTCAAGGCTGTTGCTAGGGAGAGCAATACTATTCTACGGTATGCCAGAGAGTGACTATGAACAGCATGGAGCTATCCTGCACACTAACAAGGTGTTCAGCTGTAGTTGATGCACAAAATACATCTTAGAGTATGACCTGGTATACGTTTCAAGTTACTAAAAACTACAAGCAGATAAAAGATTTCTAATGTTTAAAAAGTATGCCACTGCTATTTGAACAGCAACAATCTCTCCTGCATATAAACTATGTTAAAAGATTGAGTTATGAAAGAGTCTTAAGTTCTGTGTACTATACTACATTGACACTAAACAGTACTCATCTGAATTTAGTAGCAGAGAAGAGTTGCTGATGAATAAAACTACAACTATAATGATGCTATTTGCTGGATTAGATGCCTATACCTTTTAGTGCAAGTACTTAATACTGCAACACCAAGCAAAAAGAATAAATGTATTAATTTTGTCTTCATCTGTATAGTAACATTTTGTTCAAGCTATTGCTTATGGAATCACATCTATTTTTATGGAAGTGACTACATGGATACAGTATGTATTCTGCCCAAGACATGTATAGGTGAAATATTAATATAGTATGACAAAAATGCACACAAGGGAAGGGTTTTAAGTGAATTTAGTATGTTAAAACATATGAGATTTACTGGAGTTCTTTTAAAAGGGCACATTGCATTATACCAGGACAGTCAATCAGCATTAGGTTTGAAGAGAACACATGTCACATATTCCTAAACGCATAATAAAAAGGACTGTGTCAAAAACCCAAGCTAAGCCAATCTCCTTTACTGTTTTCTATTCATGAATATAAACATAGTACATCCATTTAACACAGTCCCTTTGAACTGACAGATTAATACATTCCATGAGTTTCTATCCCCCACCAGAAAACAACAAACCCCAAAACAATATCCTCGCCATTCAATCCATGATATCTGTGGACTGCTGATGTAAATGCGCTCCAATGTGGACCTCTTTTCTAGGGGTGTAATGATTCATCAGGTTCCGATAAATTGTATCAGAATAGCGGGGCGTATCATGAACCATGATCAAAAGCACTATAGCCAATTGCAGTATAATTGCAAATGGTTCTTCAAGGATAAATACATGGGATTTATATTTGGTATGACTACATTACCTCTTAACGTGATGCATATCATAATCTGCATAGTATCATGCTCTTGGTGTACCGTTGCATAGTATTTCTTACTATATTTACTGCAGTTTATAAAAGGGGTTTGTAAGGTGCATCAGAATAATTCATGTACAGTTAAAAGGTGACATTTGCATCTGCTGTCATTCAGATCATTCAAAATCAACCCCACCGCCAGTCCCTCTTCATCCACTGATGTGGGATATGAACGGATTAAGGAGGATATTGTTTTTGCACACTCCAGTTTAAGTGGAGACGGTAGGGATCTTTTCTCCCTGCTGTAGAAGTTCTGGACTGTGTACTGTACTTACCCCATTCCACTCCACGCTCATACTCACTTCCTCCCCTCCGTCAGGCCCGCTCTCGTATTTTACCACGTCCATGGTGAGGCTCTCCCGGCTTCGCCTCTTCTCAATGCTCTCTGGGTCGTTTAACACTTCGGCCACTCGCTGTTTGTGGGCATTATCAAGACCCTGAAGACCACCGACACACACAGAGCTGTTAACTGCATGCATCTATACTACTATAACTACTAAATGACCTTTACTATTTAACCTGGTGTAAAATGTACCTGTTACTGTAATCTATAGGCATAATCACACACAACCCTTCTGTAATTAAAGACAGCCTTTTACATTAACAGTGCAGCAATGAGGACCATTTGCTTTAGGCAATGGGACAAACTAGTAAATTGGAGATTTTTTAAAACACAGCCCTTCAAAAACTGTTTGAAATGACCACACTGCCACTTTGATTAAAATTGCAGAATGCGCAGATTAGCAACATTGATGTTTTTCTGGTTAACATTAAAACTAGGAGTGGAAAAAAGGAGGGAAAGCAATACATAATAATACCCGTCCTGACACATCCTGCTAGGACTTGCCTGCTTTCGAGATCTCATCGCTGCCTCCTCCAATGTCTCAGCCGCCTCAAACTTGCCTTGGCGTCTGTAAAGTGCCCCAGGTTCTTCAGAGTGGTGGTCACAGTGGGACTGGTGCAGGGATTAAAAAAGAGAACACACAAAGGGATATTATAATTCATTTCACAGATTATACTTTGTTCTTGAAGTAGGATTCATGGTTGTAAACTTATTTAACATTGCAGGGCTGTATACAGATCGAAAAGGCTGTTAAACTAAACTAATTATATTTATCTTTCGGTCAAGGTACTTGCTGTTGAAAGGGTTAACAAAAAAAACAAGTAAACATTTGTTTGTATACATGACTGACCTGTCCACCTTACAAGCTTTATACCAGCCGCCATACTCCCCAAACATTGAGCCATCCTTCTGTTTGCCCTAAAGAGAACAAATGTACAACAATCAATATTGATTAAAAAATAATATTCTAATCAAGCACACAAGTTCCTCCCATTAGCTTAGAGTAACCCATATTCTGTATTCCTGCATTAAGAAAGAATGTATTTATCTTACCTTACATTCTTCTCTTTCTTCAGCATGCATCCAGATGGGTTTATTTTCATCTGAAAATAATAATACAAATCAATTAGTTGTACATTCTTTGACTTCTCATTTACAATAAAGTTGATCAGCTTAGTCGATAAAGGCCAAAAGCTCAAACCATTCATATAATTACGGTAACTAATATACAGGCACATTTCTTCAAACTTTCTTTCATATTAAAAATTTAAAAAATCATAATAAATTTAACTGCAGAGAAAGTATCAAAGTAAAAGACAACAGAACGCAGTTGGCATTGGATGGACTATTGTAACTGCAGTTGAGCCGACCTGTAACCACACTGTAACAGCAATGTGTCTGATCAATATTTCACTGTTCTTGCAGCAGATTAAAAGCACTTCTCAGGTTCCACTTCCAAGGCTGTTTCCTACAGAGACTGCTGGATCCCAGCCAAGGATGCAGTGCGCCTGCGCTTCATTTCAAGATAGAACAATCTAATTACTGACCATTTAAGAAAACAACATCTTACCATCTACTGATCCAAACTCCCTCTCATGAGCTCTTGTGAGGATCTCTTTGTACAGCGTTTCTGCCTGCTTAAATTTGCCTTGCTTGAGGTAGCATGAGGCCTGCAAAGGAAAAGATGAAATATCAATATGAATAATCAATAATTAAAAGCAGAAGGGATGGGGGTTGGTTTAAAAGTATTTAAACGTGTCTGGGATCTTGATTATTTTATGCCACTGTTTGCAGAATCTTGCAAAGGGATTAGGTGTCAGTGGTGCCGATCTTAGTCATCCAATATGATTAGCATTACTTTAATTAAACTTCACCAAGGGTGTAGCAGTGTGCGTGTGTGTGTGTGTGTGTGTGTGTGAGATCCAGTGAGGTCGTCCTCAGAGCAATGACACCGTCGGCAAAAAAGTAAGCTTTTCAGGTAGATACTCAGCTCGGATCCAGATATTCGACTTGTTTTGTTACAATAAAACGTCTTAAATAGTCTACACATTTAAAGCCCGGGAGTTTCAGCCTGGTCTTGGCATCACTTACCAAGTTGTTCTTTGTTTTTGCCACATTAGGGTCATCAGGTCCTAACTTGGTCTGATAGATTTCTAGTGCACGCTGGTAGTAATACTCTACTTCTTCGTATTTGCCCTGGTTCTGGCATAGCAAAGCCAAGTTGTTCAGTTGCTTAGCAACATCCGGATGGTCTTTGCCTAGAACCTAAACAGAAAATACAGTTATAATAAAAGGTTTGCATATAGCCTTTCCACTCAAACAGTTCTTGTTGGACCAGTTTCAACGGCAGCTATGACTAACCAATGCAACAGCATTTTATTTCACAGCTAATCCTTATGTCAAAACTAGGGGAACAGGGTGTGGAAACCACTCCTTAAAATATAGAATCCAACCCTTGTAAATATAAAATGGGGAGAGCAGTATCATGAAAAAGTAGATCCCCATGATCTAGGTCTATAAGCAAGCCATTCTGATAAGTAACTTACTCTCATCACAATTTGGCTACTTGGTTCTCTAGATAACGATTTCTTGTTCGTTTCCTAATGTGATTTTATTTGTATTCATTTCACAATAAAAGAGGGCAATTCACTTCAGAACAGGGCCATGTGAATTAAGTAGGAAATGCTTTCTAGAACATTACATTAAAACTACTTTATCCAAAATAATGTGGATGAACTCCAAATGCAATTAATACATTAAAAGAAAGGGGCTTGTCTAAATTCCTGAATAATTCAGAGCACGATGTTGCAGAAACATGAGTCTTTAAAAGCAAGATTAACTGTTACTTATAATGGTCGAGTGTGTTTTATAAGAATGGATGGGGTATTGCTCAATTACATCCTGAAACTGTAACCCTTTTTCAGCAGCAGAGAAAACTAACCCTACCAAGCCACAGCTGCAGGGTTTTTAAACTGCAAGGTTTCTCTTTCTGCAAAAAATAATAACAGCAAGTGTTTCAAAGGGCTTTGCAAACTGTCAGCTCAATTTTAAAGCTCACATTTTTGATAGCCTTCAACATCTTTATCAAACTACAATTCAGAAGACCAGAAACAAATATATCATGAGCAGAAAGAAGTTCTGAACTCACAGCTAACAAAATAATAATAAAAACCTAAGTAATAATTGTAACTCTCTAAAGTTAAATGATTATAACCTCTTGATGAGACTCTATAATGTCTATGTCATATGCTGTAAAGGTTATTGGAGTAAAAAAAAAAAAAGCCATTTTAACTGATTTTTAACTAAGATTTTTATATTACTGTATTGTGAATAAAACACCACCTTCAAAATTACAAAATACCTTCAACAGCCACAAAAAGATGCTTAAATACTTAAATTAGCTTATAATACAAAAATATATGAACTTTAACATTCTTGTAATTGGTAGAACGCGTTGGAATTTTAATTAAAATCAGACTTGGAATTCAAAATTACCAACGAAGCACTTTGTTGCCATGGTATTTTCTTCTAATTTTCATCTCTGATTGAATAAATTGGCTTTTATATACAGCAGAGGCTGATGTAGAAATTAGAAGTGCCCTCTTAATTTACTAACCTACGTGTCAATCTTAAAAGAAATGGCTACCCACTTAGCTGGGGCCTACATTTCTTGGACATGCACACTTCAATATATATTTAAACCTTCAGATCCTTAAAATGCCAGTGGCTGTCCATTTTCAAATGGTGCCCTAATACCTCTCTACAATCACATTGCTGATAATCACAACCAGACCTAAAAAGGATCTGTGCTGGCTATTCTAAGAACTGTGCGTATTTCTTCCTGAAGCACTGCAGCTGAGTAACTGACAGATGACCTGCCGAGCTCTTTCTCCACAGCTCCCTTATATACACCAGTATCCACTGAAGGCTACCTGCTAATTAGCAGATGACTTGGAAGTGTAATTTACACCCTGAGCACTTACATAGCAGAAAGTCACTGCCAGGACTTCATCAATGCCGGTGCTTTCTTTGCTAGAAAAATTACTGCCGTTACTTATTGCAGCTTCTAACATGAATTCAGAAGTGGGCCATTATTTTTGTTTTGCCTTTCTCAAACCAATTTACCATTGCCTTCAATAAAATAAATGTAACTGGTGCTCAAAGGCGGCAACTATGCCTTGGAATCTGACCAATGGCTGCCCCCGTCTCGACAAACTCACCTTTTCTCTGATTTCCAAGGCCCTCTTGCACAGTGGCTCTGCTTCTTTGTACTTCCCTCTCTTCCCGTAAAGCACCGCAAGGTTATTTAGAGTAGCCGCCACCTGTAAAGGACACAAGACAATTCATTCAAGCACACTGGAGAACGTTGCTAATCATCCCTTGGATCAAATTCATATTTATAGAACTGAAAACAGCCAAAGAGCATAGAGAGCTCAATTAAAAACAAGTAATCAAAAGTACAGATCACTCAGTAATGAAACAGTTTCAATTAGTTCTTAGAATATCAGCATAACATATTAAGTAACAGATCAAAATTAAATTAATTCACATTATAAAAACAGAGCCACACAAGCAAGGGCTCCAGTAAAGGTGCTCCACGTGGAGTGCAGGATGCGCTCTATAGTCTGGACGTCTCGAGTTCGAGTCCAGGCTATTCCTTTGCCGACTGAGGACGGAGCTTCCAGGGGTGGCGCTCAATTGGCGGCGCCGCCTGAGGGAAGGGAGGTTTAGGTCGGCCAAGGTGTCCTCGGCTCACCGCGCACCAGCGACCCCTGTAGTCTGGCGGGCGTCTGCGGGCTTGCCTGTAAGCTGCCCGAGAGCTGATTTGTCCTCCGATGCTGTAGCTCTTGGGTGGCTGCATGGTGAGTCCGCAGTGTGAAAAAAGCGGTCGGCTGGCGGCACACGCCGGAGGACAGCGTGTGTTTGTCTTCGCCCTCGAGTCAGCGCAGGGGTGGTAGCGGTGAGCTGAACCTAAAATAATTGGGCATTTCCAAATTGGGGTGAAAATAATAAAAAAAATAATTGGCAACGACTAAATTTATATAAAAAAAAAAAAACACACACAAGCAGCAGGCTTCATTTTTCTTGATTAAATGAAGCACATGTGTTTTTTCGATCACGGTTCAAGCTCTGTAGTTTTAAACCTGCATACCTTTGTGTACCTAGGGAAAACTCCTTGTTGGAAAGCATGCCTGTTGGGTTTAATACAATGGTCAGTAAACAGATCTTCACAACAATATAAAACACATGAAGCTCTAAAGTGTATAATTAGAGAGGTGAACTCACCGCTGGATGGTCTTTTCCTAATGTCTTCTCTCGTATAGACAAGGCATCGTTAAGCAAATTTGCAGCTTCTTTGTATTTGTTCTGATCCCTAAATGAAGAAATGCAACATTTTATATATATCTACATCTATAGCTACACACACACACACACACACACGGAACTAAAAGGCAGCAGATTTAAATACAGCCAGTGTTCAAATCAGTAAAACAAGGGGACTGTGATAAATCCAACACCTCTAAAAATTATTGTTCAACAAAGTAAAATAACCAAATGGTCGATATGAAAATGGTGGCATTATTAAAATCCACCCGTTTATATCAATTGAATACATCCCACTGTCATTTGAAATGGTGATTTCATTTGCATTATTATTATTTTTTATGGTTTAAACCGAGACAATAAAAATGTACATGTGTATATCAAGCCAAGGCAAGCATATGATGAAGATCGATTAGCTAATCTAATCTAGTGAACCAACACTGACCTGTACACCAGGGCGAGGATATTGAGCATGGTGGCGACGTCGGGTGATCGTGCCGGATGTTTTCTCCAGATCCTCGGCCTGTTTGCACAGCGCACGGCTACTTCATACCTGCCCTGGGACGCATACTGAATGACCAGGTTGTGCAGCGTCCTCAATCTGGCAGGGATCTCATAGCCTCCCTGCTGCAATGCTGTAGCTGCACTGCTGTTGTGCTGCTGAACTACAAACAGAGAATTTGAATAGAATAATAAATTACAAGAATACTAAAAAAGTCAGCAAGGCAGAGC
The DNA here is from genome assembly GCA_030684275.1 of Acipenser oxyrinchus oxyrinchus. Classification (NCBI taxonomy): domain Eukaryota; kingdom Metazoa; phylum Chordata; class Actinopteri; order Acipenseriformes; family Acipenseridae; genus Acipenser; species Acipenser oxyrinchus. The sequence continues at coordinate 844,476 of JAGXEW010000061.1, forward strand.
TTGAATTTCTTTTTGTGCAATAACTTAACTGCAATGCTACTGAACTGTCATCTACTCTAACCCTCAGAGTGTACTCTGTATATGGGCACATTAAGAAGACTAATAGCAACTGCAATGTATGGCCGATTAGAAAGGTATGCGTTGCATAAAATGTTTTTGATTTATCTCCAGTTTACAAATCTGTCCCTTGTTTAAGGGCAGACAGAAATGTACCATGATTATAGGTCTGCTTTAAACAGGATTAATTGGAAGAAAGCATTGTGTGTGTGTGTGTGTTTTTTTTTTTTTTACAATGCAACATTGGACAATAAAGGGTCATTTTATGACACTTGGAATACAATTCTTCAGCAGTGTGCCATTTTAATTTGCTTAGACCTCCATAGGTTTACTTGATAATTAATCTAGTAGTGATGGAACTCAGCATAATTTGGCAGAGACTGAGCCTTATTCCAGAAAAACAAAACTGCATTTACTTCCTTGTCCTTGGTCATCCTCGTCATTGGGGAAAAGGTCATCCAGCGGTTCTTTGGAAGAATCCGAGTCTTTGTCCTCCTGTGAGAGAATGCATGGTCAGCACCGCTTCTAAAAGATATAAAATCCTGCCTCCTACTTTTTTTTTTAGGATCACCCTGCCAGCACATAACAGAATAAATAATGTACCTACATAAAACGCCAATTTTATCCCCTAGTCAGCAACTCCTTTGTTAAAACAGCATTTCTGCAAGCATCTCTGATAAACTTTGCTCCAGTAGATTTAAAAGCGATCATTATTATGAAAAGGATATGCAGACATCCACTGAATTCATGGTATAGGGTTATAATGGAAAGTGAAAGCAGTAATGAAACTAGTTTGGTCCACTCCATGGACATTAAAATGTTTGCTAAACCCAAGACCTTTTAACGATCAAACTTCTTCCGTGCATTAGGATTCTGTTTCTAGCAACCTTGCCATTAGTCTGATATTAAATACTTTTTATTATAGCATATGTTACATTTAAATGTAATGGTCACTTGCAGGGGACAATGTTATTGGGTCAGGGATGAAAACCAATGGGAAAGGATAATGCTAATTAGTGATGCACCTGTCTGTCTATCTATCAAATGAACACCATCGGTCTACTACAGTACTGTCAAAGTCTGATACAGTCCATGACAGTTCTTTTACAAAAACACGGCTCCCATTTCGTATTACCGCTACAGACGATGATGTTGTTTTAATCTGCCTTTTATTTTGTGCTCTGATCGCTGCTGGCCCTTACCGATGGAGAGATGTCCTCGTCGTATTTCTTGAGCTGGTTCATGAACTCCAGGTGCTTCTTCTCCTCCTCCAGCTGGGCCACGCTCTGCTCGCTCTTCTGCAGTTTCTGCTGGGTGTTGGCCAGCTCGTCCCGCAGCCACTGGTTCTCCTGGCACAGCCGCCGCACCTGGGCACGCAGCTTCTGCTTCTCTGACTCCACCGCTCAAGTGACCAGAGAGACATCATCACCTGGGGTGAGGGAGCCAGAGAGGAGGGAGGGAGGTGGGTTATACAAGGGTCTGGTATTAAATAGACAGGAACGCTTCTAAAGAAAAACAGATGTGATCAAGAACAATGATTGACAAACAAGAAAAAGGGGTTTTATTCCCCCATAGATGTAAAACAGAATCAACAGACTACCACTATCACTAGTATACAGAAGAGCCCTTTTATGATCCACCACCATTTAGATCACTTGCCAGCGTGTAACAAGTTAATTAATCTAATGTCTGTAAAATGTCCAAAATAATCTCAATTAGCCAGAAAGTGACCATTAAAGTTTTTGTTTAAATACATTTATTTATTTATTTATTTATTTATTTAAAGCGCAGTCGTTTAATTCCAACTCAATAACAGTGCAGCCAAAGGGAACCGATTGGATCTCAAGGAGTCATAATTAACCAAATGCACTTTCTTTTCTTGTGCTGAATAAAAGAGCTAGAGGCAGAAAAAAAGGAAGCAGACAAATTTGGATTTAAGAAAACGTAAAGCTGATTTAGCTTCTGGCTCCAAAAGAGAACACAAAAATGTGTTGTTTTTTTTTTGTTTTGTTTTTAAAAAGGATATTAAACAAATAAATAAACAAACAATAAATAAATAAAATAAAAATAAAATCTCTCCTACTTTACCAACTGCTGACAAGCCCCGATGACCGAATAATTCTAAGGAAAACAATTTCTCAGTCTAGTTATGACTTGAGCAGTTTTACTGTTCATTTTATTTTGCTGCCCTGTTGCAACAAGATCAGTCTTGAGGTTTTATCCAGGTAATGAGCACCATGCCATTTGTCTGAAAGGCTAGAAAGGATTCTGTGCATCCAGTAAGTGCTATGAACATGTCATTTTATACCAGTTCAATATCCCTTTATAAGAATTCAGACTGCTCAATATCCCTTTACAGGAATTCACAATTGTATTTATTGCTGCAATCTTTATTTCAAGTTCTGCAACTAGTGCAGTTGCATCTGTATCCTTGCTTGTGCAGGCACATATTTACTGAAAACAAATCCAAGGATGCAGATATTATAGCAGTCAAGAGGCAATGTATAAAACAAGAACACAAAGCAGGTGAGAACACAGATAATGAAGAGGTAATCAAATGACCCTCTAAGAACAATTCCAGGGCTTAGAGCCCTTGGGAGTTACCTTGCCCTCTCCTCACCTGCGCCTCGCTAAGCCCCAGCTCCAGCATCTCCAGGGACTTGCGGATCATGCTGGATTTCTCCTCCACCAGGTTGGTCTCCTCATCCTTCTTCAGGCACTTGAGTGTCTCCAGCAGGCTCTGCAGGATGGAGTTGTGTTCATTCTTCAGGGCGCCCAGACCCTGGATCACCTGCTTCGTCTTGGAGATGATCTCGTCCTGGGACAGCTTCTCCATCTTGTCCTCCTTCGTGTACACCATGGTGGACATGTTTTCATACATTCTGCAGAAGAGGGAAACAAACTTGAATTGGTGCTGGGATGAACCTGGGTTTTTGATGTATAAATAACCTTTCAAAATGTAAAGCAAATATTTGAATATTCTTTCATTTTGAATTAGAACAAAACAAAAGTATATTTTGGACCATATTACAGTAAAATAAGCCCAATAAGCCATCACACAGCCTACAAAGTAAAAGGACAGAAACACTTCTGGACAGGATTATGTGTTATTTATTTCAGATATCACTTTTGCATTGGTTTCCTTTGCTGGATATCTTTTGAAACAGTCATTTATAAATGATGTTAAGTTATCACAACTTGGTTTTAAGCTTCACAATTCACTTCATAATAACATTAATACCTTCATTAGCAGTCATTACCAGTGTTAACTCCAAACTACCTGGCAAGTCCATACATATACAAAAATAGTGCACAGCCTTGCTATAATGACCAAATGTGAAATTGAACTGAATCTCTCAGATTTTTACCTTTAAAATAGATCAAATGCTGTAATTCAAACAAAGTCACATAAACTAAAATGAAGGGGAAGAAATAAAACTTTAAAATAAAAATAATTGTATAAAAAATAATAAATCTAAACTCAAACATCCATAACCACATTGTTAAAATAAATAAAACAGAACTGAAAAGAGCACAAAAGAAAATCAAATAGAAATCACCTCCGCTGGATGAATGGATTAACATTGCAACGCCCCTTTAGTGTGGGATTGTGCATTCTCCACTGTGCTGCAAACCCCTGAATGCAACAATCCAGCCTAATTGTATCCATCACTTTTTCATGGTTGTCGTTTCTCTGCCTAAATCACCGTTGTCACAATTTTTGGGCATATAAAAAGATTGCACTCCCTGCAGACACTGCTTTAAAAGCAATGGGTTCTCCTAGGACATTAATGGAATTCCAGTCTCACACATGCATCTGTAAGTCTGTCTGCAGAATGTGCTGTGCAAGAAGAAAATCATTACCATTTGGTCATTAAAAAAAACACACACACACACACACACACACACACAACACTTTTTGCCATTTGTAGAAGACTAGGATCAAACTAGACTCTGATGTGTTGCTGTTGCAGAAAGGATATTTGGTACACAGGGTGGCTTATAGAGTAGGACACCCCAAAACAATGAATATTCTGATAGCACGACTGCTCCATCCATCACCAGACTATTTCATGATGATGAAGGCTTTGGTGTGCCTTTGTTGACAAGTCTGAAACTGGCACAACAACGCCCTCCTCCCCAGTCGAGTCTGAAAACAGCAGTAACTTCATTTGCATGAGCATGGCTGTCCTTCTATTCAGTTATTCTACACAGGCAGGGCTTCCAACTTTCTTCCATGTATGAGATGCCTTTAACAAATCGAAAGAAAAAAGCAGGTGGGTTTTGTTCACCGACCTTTAAGAGGAATCTACTAAGTAAAACTGTCATTTTTGGTCATTTTAGTACCAGACCCCAAAGATGCATTTAGATTCTGGATGCGAGGCTTGCTAAAGGTTAGGCCTGCTAATAACGTGAGGTGGCATGGCAGAAATCTCTGGAGACATTGGGTTTTCTAACTGGTTGAAAAATAAAATACTGCCTTAATGCTTTCTTTTATAAAACAAGAGATATTAGCTGCCTGAGCATGAAAACCTGAACACATTGTACCCAAGGGATGTTAGGCACAGAACAAGAGAAAAAGCTAGTCTGGTTTGTTAACAGAGTATTGCACTTCAAGCAATTAAAAAAGTCATGCTGTGGAAGAGAAAACAGCTCTCTGATTACAACAGAAAGACTAGACAAATGCAATAATGTAGATAATAGTAACATTGGTAATCACCAATCCAAACCAAGAGATTTTTTTTCTGAGCAATCAAGCTTTCAGATTTACAGCAGAAATGTTTCAAAGAAACTGCAACTCCTTTGAAATAAACCAGCATCCACATAAAGTAAAGCTGCTTCTTGGCTTTAAACAGCCAAGATGCAACAGCTCCATGCCCTTATCAATACAACACCACAGGATAAATGTTACAGAAGGAGAGGAAGCACCGGCCCGCAGCATCCTTTGGATCTAAGCTAACAGCTTCATTATTAAATTCTCAGGCAACTGTGTGCGGATTCTAATCTACCAGTCTGGTGCAGATCTTCCCCTGAAGGCTGTCTCTCCATGGAAACAGACCACAGAGTTTTCCATTATCCACTTTCGCAGTCTTGCTGCTGGGAATCAACACCATCTAAAAGTAAATGGCAAGAGTCGTGTTTTATCTAGACGCTCGCTCTGACCCCACATTTTAACACTTTAGCAGTTTAACACAGTGCTGCACTTTTCAATGCCTTGTTCTCCTAAATGGTACTGAGGATGTGTCAAGGGCAACAGCCCAGAAAAACATGTTTTGTGGTATTATAATTGCACAGATCAAGCAAACTGTTGTGAAACCACATGCTCATGCCTCCAGAGTGACATCTGACAGAAGAACACAGCTGTGTGGGAGACTGGGTGCCTTTTTTTTTAATAGTGCAGGTCTGGTTTTACCTGAACTACATGAAATACCACATGCCACCAGTCCAGTTTCATATCTTAAGAGTTTTGTGTTCTCTGCATGATTGAAGAAGTGCGGGTGGGAGGGGCAATACTGAGCGTCAGAAGCGGTGGGAGGTGTGTGTGTGGGTGGGGGCATTTATACGACTCAAACATGGATTTTACATTTTGCAAACAGGATCTGCAGTATTTCACAGGGGCAGCAACAAATGAAGAAAATGAGTTTAAATGACAAGCTGCTTTGGCTACGATGAAGTAATGTTATACAGTTAAAAAACAACAACAAAAACCACAAACTAGAAAAGGAGTACAACCTACATGAATAAATCACTGCTAGTACAAACGATTCAGATTTTCTACAAATGTATTTTTAAGATGTACTGCAATGCAGTGCAGCACGAGTATATGAATCACATGCGAATCATAAACTGCAATGCTGGGGTCAGCTCAGTTTTTGTCCATTGGCATGCTGGCTCAACACATTGGCAAGCTGTTTTGCAGAACCACAGTCATCCCAGCTGTATCTGCCTGGCTGCAATCCAAACACAGCCAAAGAATTTTCACCTCCAGCCCAACTGCAGAGCCAAGGAAAGTGATGGGGATACCACTTGTGCTCTGGGATATGGGAGGAGCCCAGAACAATGCAATCTGCTTACTCAAACAACTAGTCAATTCAGGACTGGCAGCAGACAGATCTATAGGAAAGCCCTGTCAGCAATGGGGAATGCAGCACAGTACATTTCTTATACTAAAATACTGTAGCAGCAAGTTTCTCAAAGTCTCATCTCAATAGAGACCATTTCCATGGTGCCCATGAGAATAAATGTTTGTTCGAATGGGTAAAAGAAACAGAACAACAAGCCAATGTTTAAATGCTTTATGCATGCGGTCAAGTGATCTCAAAAGATCTGCCTGGGTAATGTGCATGTCCTGTCCTTACAAGAGAAAAGGCACAAACCTGTAAATATCATCACAGATCCAAGACATGTTGCACTTGTCTTGAATGAAGTCTTTCTTACTGGCGTTTTGTTGGTGAAAACAGAGCTATATAAAAGACTCAGCATATGAATAAAGGGCTCTTGACCATATCCCCATTACTGTACTTCTTGTGCAAGCAGAAGACCAATTCCTGAAAATGAAACCAGCTCATCTCAGTTCCATATTAACCATTTCCATTCTACTGGATCTTATCCAGAAACGTTATTTAAAAGAGAAGAACAATTATATGACCATACAAACCAAAAACACAAAAAGAGAAATACAAACCAATACACACAATATGCTTTTAAACTATTCACCATTACCAAACACAAAGAAATAGAGACTGCCATGTACAGTAACAGACAGGAGCTGCTAGCAGTCATTTCAGGTTTTACCATGAGCTGAATGAAGCACCGGAGTCTGTGGACTGGATCTGAAGTTGTTATTCTGTATTTACTTATTACTGTAGTTAATGCACACTCGTACCTTATTGCCTTAATGCAGCCTACTAGAAAATATCATCTGTTTTTTGGCATGGTTTACCAGTAGTACCTTTACTGTGCCAAGAGGTGGTGGCTCAAGGAGCGATAACCAGAATCTGTTTTTTGTAGTGTGAGCAGCATTGATCCTTTTCATTGTGATGAAAATAACTTGGTTCTATTTAATCTTTCTTTAATGTGGATTATACTGAACACAGTATTCTGTTAAAATGAGCTTCTCACAGCGGCAACAAATTACTTAAATTGAAGTCACGGTTAAGCAATTAAAATTGGCTTCAAGTGAAAGGTGTTGAACAATCACAACAATTAAGAATGTCTCTAAAACTCCAGTTCCTTCGAAGGAATTTGAATTGGGAATTGATTTTAAATAGGAATTGGAATTGAAAAACAGGAACTGACCACAACCCTATTTGAAACATTTTTCCCTGTTAAGCAAATAAATAAAATTACCTTGTGATTATGTTGCAAATGCCTACAAAAAGTAATAAATATGTGTATTTTAAATGGTTAGTTATCAGTCCTTTAACAGCAGTGCTACAAAACCTAATGAAGGAAATTGATTGTTAAAACATCAGCAAGGGGCCCTTTAAGTTTCCTAACTTAGATCCAGTTTCTCGGATGTCGCAGCAAATAGCATTCCAGAGGGCTGAGGCTAATTTGATAGTGAATATTCAGCAACTTCTATCAATAATCTGTAAGTACTCAATTATAGAGACTGGCATGCCTGAACCACTTCATATTTCAAAATAGGAATACTGTATGATAATCTGAGAAAATGCAAGACATTGACTACCTGATTAGTGTGAATTAATACTGCATTGCAGGTTTCAGATCAGACACTACAGTGTGCTTTCAGAGGTCTCCTGCAGTACCTGGCATCTGACGATTACTAAATGCTGATCAAGTCCAATCCTTTAAATCATCATGCTGGCTTGCACCACAACAAACACTAAAGGCTCCATTTTAAAACTGTGACGGATCCTAATGACGCCACTCAATATTTGTTGCAAACATCATTATACTGTAATTTTAATTTTTTTTTAAATTAAAAACAGAAATGTTAATACGCCTAACTATAAATTAACTGTGTGAGTTCATCCCAGTTGGATTAATATACCACAGAGTTAAAGAGTGGCTGTACTTAGATCTGCCGTGGTTTAGATCATTAAAAGCGATCACCATGGCACTGGTTGTTTTGCAAAGCTGCAGTGATGTACTGCACTGCACTGTAGCCCAGAGCTGGCTTGCCAACAGCAGCAGGACACTGATCACCGCTGCTACAACACCGATCTGGACAACCAGAGTACACTGCCGAGCAGACTCAACCCAGACAAGCTCACAAACTGCTTTCATTTTCAGATCAGCTTCAGTCATGAACTCCAATAGCACTGTACTCTTTTTGTATCGGGGCAATTCAATGCATTGTTGTCGTTGGCATCGGTAGTCAGAAGCTAGAGGTCCATCTTGCATCTGCAAATTCTTCATGCTGTTCATCAGCAAACCAGCTCTGCACAGGCAGTGCCTTAGCTACAGTCTGCTTCCATGGCGATCTTCATTAAATACAAAAGTATGGCACACCCTTTCTGAACAGAATGACGCCATTCTTTATTTAAAAAATACTACATACAACAAAAAATACATCAAATTAGCCTTGAGACTTGTCATTGTGAAGGTTCCTTACATTAGAAATCACCTGCCGTTATAAAACAGTCATTTACACTTTCTACGTTGATCAGAGACAAGGCAGTTTGGCTTATTTTTCTTATAGGCTTTTTAAATATCAAGGCGACAGATTTTCTTCTTGGGGAGGGCGTCTCCTTAAAGTAATTAGCCCATCCTAAAGCTTGTATAACCTTGCACAAACACTTTAATGTACCCAGCATCCTTAGCCAACAACCACTCCCAGCACATGAACACATTTTGACAGGGCTGCGTTTTCTCTCTATCCACAATACTTTGTTGACCTTTCCTTTCTCTACAGTAAACAGTGCAGAAGTGACAGGAAGTTGTGCCCCAATTGCTTCAATCACACAAGTGTCACCAGCAGGCTGATGGGAACTCTTCTGAGAGCACTGTTCCTCGCTTATTTGCTGGTTTTCAGTTTCTAATGGTATCACAGGGGACTTGTTAAATCTGATTAATTTCTAGAGAAGTACACTGTGTCATAACTGTAGATCACAGCAAGCTGTGTATTAAGCCACAACTAATGTAATGTTAGTGGAGGTCATCAAGCATCTGTCCAGCAGACTCATTAATACTCTAAATACGGTAAGCTTATGACTGCAGTAACTTCAACTAGAACAAAAGTATTCTCTATTACCACAAGGGGTATAGAGTACCACAGACATCTTACTGCTTTGGTTTTCTGACCAAATTAACCACCATAAACCAGTTCTATTTTGTTTGTAAGAGCCCAACCATTGAGATGATCTACAATTAATGTGAAAATAATAATAATAATAATAATAATAATAATAATAATAATAATAATAATAATAATAATATTATGCAATATTGGCCTACTACTGTAAGCAGAAGAAAATGCCCTGTGTGGACTCTTTCATAACTACTTTCATAACTACTTTACTTTAATACTTTATTGAGATTACATCTTCTCAGAGACTACCATACATTCTTATTCGGAGAAGGCACAGTACAGTACTTTGTTGTTCTATATCAATTTAGTTCCACTGCAGTACATTATAAAAACTCATCAGCAACTGCAGTTCACAGCACTTGCTTGGGCTGCACAACATATGTTATTGAGGGAGGAGAAATTCCTCTGTAGCTGCAAGATTCCATTACAGCAACTTTTTCTAAACCCGAGGAAGGCGGTTTAAGAAAAGTATTCCAATTGCTGAATTCCTTTGCGCTGGCAGAAACTCTGCAGATCTGGAATTTGCCTAATAATTGCTGACCCAGTCATCCTGGGCTAGAAGTACTCGCTGGGAAACACCCTGCGTCTCAGGCAGTTCCACACCAAGGAACCTTGAGATCAGAGTGCTGGGCTGAGGACCCAAACCATGGGCTTGATAGGGTGTGTGCTGCTCCCCAGCCTCAAGTACACAGAAAATAATTGGATCATCTATTTGAAAATGTCTCACCTGTACAGTCCCCGTGAGAAAAGAGCTAACTTCCTGGGGAGCATAGGAAGAAGAGACAACAATTTATTTTATTACGTGCTCCATCTTTGCCAGAAAAGAAAACAGATTCCATGCCTAAGTTCTTCAGCCTAATCATTATCATCTAGTAATCAAGTTTTTCCTGCTTGGTAACTTCATTTGCCAAACCCCTCAAAATCAACCCAGATCAGGCATGTGAAACAGGGCTATTTAATACTGTAGGCAATAAATGGCAACTCCAACTTCAATTTTCATTTAACATGTCAAACACGTGAACCTTATTATATTTAAGAAACTATAGACCATTTTATTTCAACTATAAATTGATAGCAATGTCCTAGACTGAACAATTACTGGTCTCTGACAGTCATGAGCATGGAGGAAAAGATTTTCAAACATGAGTAATGACTGAATATCTCCCTTGTAATATAAAAACAAGTAACTGTGAAAAACACCACAAGAGAAACAGAATCTGTAATGTATTAAACTGCAATCAGGAGAAACGAAACAAAGGAGGAAATCAAGTAAATGGTCAGAAAGAAAGTCTTCCTGACTTTAATGGAGTGCTCTTTAACACCATGCAGAGGCTGCCTTACACATCTATAAAACAACTACAAATGAAGACATTCCACAGTAGTATTAATGCCATCATTAAGAGGCTTAACCAAGCAGATTTATGCATTTACATGTAGGTAAAATGATATGCAGTTGTACAAAAAGTGTAATCCTATCTACCAAGGTACAGCGATCCTTAAGAAAAATGCAAAAGACTGTCTGAAAACAAATGGGCACGCGTGTCAGTGCAGCAAACAAAGGCTCACCATCCAGTTCTAAAATAAACATTTCAGTAAAAGAAGACAAAACTGCATTGAACACGAGGATAAGAGCATCCTTATGTGAATTGAATGCACTCTGCATTTCAATAGCTCCACTATCCTCCCCCACACTAATAACCCAATTTGAAAGAGCACCACGACAGAAGTAAATAAATAAATTAAATAAATAAATAAACCAGCCTTTTTATCTTTGGCAGCTACAGGACTTAAAACTAAACGCTAAATCATCCCCGCCCTCCAGAACTGAAACCGTACACCATCTTGCTATGTAGGTAAACAGTGACACACACTACAGCACAGTATACATCCACAGCAAGGCCAGGCTTCCAGAGCGACACAGTCATCATCCTCCCTCACATCATGTTACTGTAACATTGCCAGGAGGCAATTCTTTGTCCCCTTCTACAGGATGAGTCATGTGTACCATCCATTATTGCTGTCTCTTGTACCCAGTAGGGCAAACGCAGCTTTGTAAATAAAGTAAACTTACACAATTGTGTGAACAAGTGTTTTACCCATTTTGTTACACGTTTGGTGTTTGTTTTTAAATGGTTGTCGATAAATACAGCGCAAGACAATTCCATCTCCTAATTTAACAAGCGGTTCCCCAAGAAACATCAGTTATTTTTTTTATTAAAATATTGTTAAGCATCCTAGATTCACACTGCCATGTGTTTAAAGGATTGTTTAGGTAAGTAAAGCAAATTAGCCAAAGAGAGGTCATTTAGCCAGATTAAACCTATATGTGTCCATGATGCCATGGTCAAAACCCATTCAAAAATCTACATGCGTAAGAAACACCTGCCAACCGAGCTCCGGCTCTCAATCCACTATCAAAGTTCTTCAGCACTGTTGACTGGCTATCTGCAACAATAAAGAACATGGCACAGGGATATGTAGCTTGCATACCTTACAAATCAGGGTATTACACTTCCATGAAAGCAAGGGGACAGAAGCAGGCGTTTCGATTGTTTATGACCAGGCAGTATACTGTATATGTGCCGTTACCACAGTCATGTGCGGCATCTTCTCCAAAGAACCCCATGCATTGTTAACTGGCTTTAAGGACATGGTCTGACAAGCAACAGCACAAACTGCGGACACATGATTGCACAGTTGGAAAGCAGCAAAAGTGTTGGAGTGGATACTTCAAACCCACTGTCAGCAGGGTGAAGGAAGACGACATTTGCTTGTTAAAGAAATGTACATTTCTTCTACTAGTCACGACACATTACCAACGGTTCCACCCATTTTGCAGGAATTTAAAGGTATAATGATGCCAACTACATTATTCTACAATAAAACCATATACAGGTCAAAAAGGTTTTCATAGATTCACATCTGTCTTACTGAAGGCTAAAGAGGATATAAAACGGCGTTGCAAGAAAGCCCACTTCGCTTTAATTACAAGAGTAATTATTCACTATTGTTTTGAAAGTGGCAAATCGCATTTCCGTATATTTCCCTATAGTCTAATAATATCCCTATAGTCTAATAATATCCCATGCGCAATCATTTGGATAATCCACTTTATTTGCTTGCACTATTTGTTTAAAACCTTAGTTTCAATTTCCATCCGGATGCAGAACTGAGACTACAAGGCACTCCGCAGTCACTAGTCCAAGCCCATCCATTAAATCTGACGCAGTCACGGTCTATTCAAAAAACAAAACGCAACAATGAAACAGAACATAAATGATTATTTTAAGAGTTTGTTTCATTGTATCGTTTCACCTTTTGTGTTGTACTCGCTTGATAACTCAGTTGTAACATAATGACCCGTGGTGATAATACTTGCCTAAACAAAACCTCGTCTCAAAACCAGGCTGACGTTGCCATGTGGATACTTTCCTCTTATTGATAACATTTGATGTTGTTTCTGTTACTTTTCTGAGAAAGATTTAATTAAGCTTGTCATTGCATTGCTGTACACACTAAACACAGCCTAAAATAGTTCCTTTTAAAATACATTTTACAGTACGTATTTGTTTTTCAAAAGTGAAAGTCTATACAGTGTAATAAAGTACAACAATCAATGAAATGGTCAGCCCGCTTACATGAAACACATGGAAATCATAAAAATACAAATCAGTAAAACCACCCTCCCAACATGAATCACACATATTGTCATATTTACCGCTGTAATAACGAACATCCAGATTCTTCCGGGAACTGTTTCACCAGCAACTTCCTCTCCGGTCTCAAGTTTTTTTTTTTTTTGATTGCAGATAAAATTAATAAATAACTCTCCACGGGTTTTTAAAAAAATATTATTTCGATTTCAAGGCCGAGCCCCGGCACAGACTAAAAACGCCCGCCTCCGCTTTTTAGTCTTAAAACTCCACCGGTCTTACAACACCCATGTCATTAAAATAAAAATAATAAAATAATTAAATGACACAGCCACAAGCTAACTTAACGCATACTTCTAAGGTAAGCGAGGCTACAATTTGACACGTTGGTCTGTCAATTCAGCGCCCTAATGTGCAAACAGTGTTTACTAATAAATAACGCATTGGGAGCGCATCATTAAGCTCCTGTCAGCAGCTCTCGCTCACTCTCTATTCCTCCCAATGAAAATGGCGTTTCCTCTTTCCCCACAATCCTCCTCTGCCTTCCAATCATGATGTCACCCTGTTCCTTTTTAAAGCGGCAGCACACAACAGCATACCACGACCCCTGTGTGTCAAGATGACACGGTGGCCGCTACAATGTAATCAGATTTGAGAAATAGCATCGCTTTCCATCACCATGGACAGTTAATATTCAGGGTCCCGCTATACAGTTTTTATTTTGCAAGACTATATAGAAGTATTTGATCCGCCTTTGCCATGACACAATGGTGATGTAATTTTTTTTTTTTTTACACAGGTCGGTTCTCACACATAGAATTACTATAACTATAAAAATAGTTTACCTTTGATTCTAATAAAAATGAAAACTAAAGAAGTGGTACCCTCTGCCGGTTGAATATTTTAATTTGTTAAATAAGCTATTATTTTATACAGAGAATTTGAATGTTCACCTCAAAGGGAAAGTCAGATCTGAATATCACAGCTCACAGGAACTAGAACTGAAAGCCAGCACCATGTGCATTTGTGGCAGAAAGATTTGCAATCCAAACTATAGAGAGTGATTTAGGCTAACAGCGGAAGTCACAGGCTATGAGGATTTTATACAGGGCGGTTATCACTCGTTCACTTTGCTGAACTTCTATGAAATCAGTACTTTTTACTAGGATATATATTCATACAGTACCTGTCTGATAGCTGTATATTTTCTCTTGGGATCAATTTCACTTGATCTGCACCGCAGGATTTGTAGTCAAAAGCCATCATTCCAGACAGCATCTCTAGTAACCAGATGTGACAGGTGCTGATATCAAACACTGACATGACCCTTTTCAAGTCAAATTCCTATTTTTAACTGCATTTGACTGCATCGCCACCCAAGAAAAAACCCATGACTCTATCTTAATGATTTTCCTCAATACACCCTGCCACACAGGCTTGTATGTAGGTCAGAAATTCAATTTTAATGTTGTTTGCTATCCTACCATATCAATGTCAAAGTCATGTGATGCAGTACATACATTTCTAAGGTCTGTATTTGTATATATTTTTCAAGACAGGGATATCATTCTTCAGTTAGATGTTTGTTTCTTTATATTAGGTTCCAAGTGCGACTGTTCAGATTTGTCACAGAATGTTTCAGTGAAAATGCTCGACAGCGGGATCTCTTTTAAAACAAAAGCTCTTTTACTTGTAGGACAAGCCTGCTTTATATGCTTGTTAATTGACACTGCGTGATTCTGGTCCTGGGAGATATATTTATCTTACTGATAGCAAAACACATATTTGTGATTTGTTCTGAATAAATTCCACAATATGTAATTTCAAAACTTATCTTTTAATTAATTGCTTATTTTACTGGTATGCATTTGTCTTGTGATCTTGACTGGCAAAAGGTTAAAGGTTAAATAATACTTTAGGGGTGACCAGCAAGCAGTTCTAGAGGTTCCAGATCACAGCTTTAACAAAGCAGGTCCAAGGATGAGAGACAGCATCAGCACACTGTACAGGAAATGGTCCTACGTTTGCATTTTCTCTGTTTGAAGGAAAATAGCTGAAGTTCCAACAAGAGGAATTTAACTTGAATTATTTTATTTTCAAAGTCTCCCAATTGTATAATGCTTCCGTACAGACGAGGTGCAAGGAGAAAATAAAAAGGATTTTAGAGGAACAATAGGGGCTTTTCATATGTGCTAGGAAGATGTGGATTACTGAGATGCAATACAAGGGATGATTAAATTAATGCCAGGGATACATTGGCATTCATCACCTGTTTTGTACAAATCTGATAAAGTCTGTTTATATATGTTTTAGTGCCTGGATGCTGCAAATTCTGCAGCAACATTAAAAGTATATACAAAACTATTTTCAAACATTATCCATGGTGTGGTTTGCTAAGAGGACTACAAACCCCTTGAAAAGCCCGTTAAGAACAATACACCAGAAACAACTGACAAGTGATTGCCTTCAATAGCTGAGGCAATCAGTTGTCAGTACTAGTCTGTAATAAAATATACAATTACACACTGAAATGAAATATAAATAAAAGCAACAGATAAACATCTGTACATATTTTATTTAACAATAACCATCATTTTAATTTAGGGTCTTGCTGTCTCCATCCCAGCTTTCTCCAAGCCTTCAGTAAGGCCACTCTTCCCATTAGAAATGTGATGGTAAAATTACGCATATACCATTCCCTGGTGACAAAAGAGACACAGAAGTTTAAGAACATTTCATTCGGTAAGTCTTTGGAATTGTTGACATAGGTGGAGTGGGCTGCCGAGGAGCCTTTAAGCTGAACGACAGAATCCATTTTTCATGGAAATGTGTAACAGAACCATATCATGTTTAATTTTGTTCTAAACCCGATGTGAATCTGTTTCAACCGGTCTCACTGTCTGCTGATTGTACTGACTGAATACCCCTGCCAATCACTTTATACTGGTGGACCTACTTGCATGGATGGCTTTTAAAAACAATACTTACTTGTTGTAGACAGAATGTTTTTGGTGGTTTTTGTTCAGAAACTCTTTGTAAAACTCTGCCATCTCATCTGCACTCAAGGTCCTTTTTCTACCTGAAATCCAACCAGACGACAAGAGCATCGTTTAGGACCTGTTCAATGGGCTGTGAAAATTTCCGTAAACTTGCAAATCACTTCATCATTAGTAGTTAAACAAAACCTATCAAGTTATAAACATCATTGTGTGATCATCACAAGAACACTATTGACAAGAGAGCTCAGAGGCTACAACATACCTTGTTGCACCAAACATTATTTAAGAAATGATGTGTTTTGCCCTTCCATGAAGATCCTAAAATATTGTGAGTGTGTTAAAATCTGTTACGTTTGCTTTGTCATGAACACAAGTGTCAATTTTGTAAGTACAGTACCAGCCTGCGATGCTAGGTATATGTTGTTCATGAATAACATCACCACGCCACAACACTATCTTAAGAACTCATTAAAGCTCTCTACTAACCATCTTCATCTCTCAGTTCCAAGCCTTTTTCTTTTAAGCAAGAGTAGATAAACCCTTCCTTCTCCTGCAGATGACAGATGTAAAGTTCATGGAAAGCAATAAATGAACAAACAAATAAATACAGTACATGCGTAGTTACGTGTTGGGCAAACCCTTTGAAACTATGATTGAACGTGCTTTTCTTTCAGTGTAATTTTAAAACACTTCAGTGCATAAATATGGAAATATCTGTGTGTCTTGTAATGTGGTGAATATACTATAAATCTAATTACTACAGCTTTAAATACAGAAACAGTGTAAATGTGGCTCTTCCCCACATAGTGCTGTTATGGAATGATGGACTTGATCAATAAAGCAAGTTAAGTTATGAAGCTGCAGCATAGTTACTCTTAATAACCAATATTACCTGGCTGATCTGTGCAAAGGAAGTAACAATTCTGCATGCAAGGTCTTCATAAATAAAGCCTCGCTATCTGGCTGCAGTAAAGAGTGCCCTCCACTGGCAGAAACCACAAACATTCAAAGGAGATTTTGTTTATCATATCATATTTCTGAGATCCAGGGTTAAATGCATAATGGACAGTCTTCATATTATTATTATTATTATTATTATTATTATTATTTTTTATTTCTTAGCAGACACCCTCATCCAGGGCGACTTACAATTCTTACAAGATATCACATTATTTTTACATACAATTACTGTTAATGTATTTCCACAGCAGCATACCTATGGAGTATCTGTATGTATTTTGTCTTTGTTGATGTTCGTTGTGTAAGTGCTTTGGCAACAGATCATTTGAATTGTCATGCCAAAAGAGACTTTTTGAATTTGAATTTATAAAAATGTTAAAATAAAAAAAAGAAAATATTCCAGGGGAACTAACCTTACTGAAAGATATATTCTGATTGGTCCAAAACTGATGATTCCAGTCCTCAGTCTCTTGTCTCAGCTTCCTAAGTCGACTCTCCAATGGACGTTCATATTCAGGTATGTGATATTTGATTGGTCGGAGATTTGACAGTCTATCAGGAGGACCAACCCAGTCATGACTAGAGTTTGCTGGAGGAGTAAAACTGGAAACCTATGAAAAAATTTTAAAAGTATTTCTGTGTGTGTCTCTCTCTCTCTACACACACACACACACACACATTTACATGGAAAGTAGAATATTGTAAAAGTGCCCTACATATTCATGTATCAAATGCTGTACAGATAACAGGAACTTGTTTCAATAACAATGTCTATTACCTCTGAAGTGGAAGAAGTACAAGTACTTACCTGTTCAGATTTCAAATGTATTTCTGTTTTCAAGTGATACGTGGTAAACAGTTAGTTTTGTTTAACACTTTCAGCACTTAAGAGTCACTCCAACTCAGTTTGGACCAAGGGGTTTGCTCAACCCCTTAAGACAAGAACTTATGTCAGTTTATTGTTTTTATTGGAAGGTCCTTGAAAATAGTTTTAATTTATACAAATGTTATTAGGTCATTACCCACATGAAAAAATAATAAATTAGGTCAAAGGCCGGCACCGGGGATGGAAAGAAGACTCATATTGCATAGCAGTTTGATCCATTCCTGGTTTTACTATGAGTTTAACAGGACACACCTTAGCTTGTTACCTACACACTGTGGCTAAGCTTGTAGTAAAACATGGGGTGGGTGAAACTGCTATGCAATAGGAGTCTTAATCCCATTCCTGTTCACATACACAATCTCACTAGTTACACAGTTTTATTGGCATACCCTATTTTCTCTGTCTTAACGAAAGACAGTCAAACGAATTAAATAGTTTAAGTATGTACTTAAAAATAACTTCAATGGGCAGATATGTGAATAGTACTAGTGTATTAGCTCGAGTGATCATATGTTTCCTAGTCGTAGATACAGGTCAAAAGTCCACATTTATAACATTGAAATGAATAGAATCGTCGTAAAAGAAACCTCCTGTACACACCCCAGGCAGTGTCTGTTTGGTCCTGCCTCGACTCCGTGGGTCACTTTCAGAACAGAACGGTCTCGCTGCTGTCAAGCTGCCCACATGACTAAGAACACGGCTTCCGTGTCTGTTCTGCAGCAACCGCCTACTCAACGACGCTCCAAAACCACTGCGGCTCATTGCTATTTAATATTCACTATGACAAAAATAATTCTTAAAAATAAACCTTTATTTCTACAGTCAGAGGACTACCCAGTAACAACACCTGACATCACCACTCACGAAGCGTACGTATCTTCTTACGACAAAATTTGGCAAAATACAAGGACAACCAAAGTGTTACCAGAGTTTCACGCTTCTTATTATAATTTTTTATCCGATTAACTTGTTATTTGAGCTAAATATGTTAACGAAGAGTCTTTACTGTTACAAACATATTTAAATAATAAGTAGACACAACTGGTTATATAATCTAAAATGTTGGGATGTTTAATAAACATATTTTGTCTCATGATATTAACGTCGAGTTTCAGTCTGCTCGGCCACCCGAATTCCCGTTTCCCAGAGCTTCCTGTTTACAGCCGGCTCTGCGTCCACGGTGCTGATCATGTGATCCGCTCTGGAGATGCAGGTAAGAGTTACACATTCTCCCAGCCTCGCTGCGACTAACGAAGAATAACAGATCTTTTGGGGTAACTCTTGTTATACATTTGTATAGCTTTCTGTTTATGGCAGACGTATTTCATCGACACAGGCTGCGTCCTAGTAATCCTGTCCGAATATATCATGTTTATTATTGTACACTCTGAAGTCATTAATACGGATTAATGACACGGGGCTTGGTACTGTGAATACTTAAACGAACAGTATGCTCACATGAAAAAATAGAATGAACCGTAATGGTATAGTTACCATTATAGTTAGTTATAGTTATGACTAATGAATAATAATAATAATAATAATAATAATAATAATAATAATAATAATAATAATAATATATAAAATCGTGTTGTAAACAGTATTTGTACAGTAGGTACAATACAGTGTTTTTATTATGCTCTTATATACAATATTCAAATAGCCACCGTTCTATCAAGGTCATTACATTACTAGTCTGCTTTCCCTTTTGTAATCCGGTCTTTTTAACATGCTTACCATTTTTGGTTTAGTAAAACCATAAGATTAAACGGGGCCGTGAGAGTTGTCACATTGTCACGTGATTTGGGTGGAATTAAGAGGTTCAGTGCAAACAACCGTTATCTCCAGAGCAAAGCTCAACGTTGGAGCAACAGAACTCAAAAACACAGGGAAATTATACTAAAAATGTTTTTTGTTTTAATCAAACAACAAATATGGCCTTTTATCTGAAGGTCGTACACTGATTTCTTTATCTGTATTTAGAAACTTTTGCTGGATTCACTTGTTTTTTTTTTCTCAATTACAAAGTTTAATCATAAGTGCTTCTCTAGATATAAGTACAAATGTAAGTGTGGTGTATATAGTAAACTCATACTGCCAGGATGTGCACGGCCAGCTGATGATAATAACAATTGCAGCAGAGCAATGAACAAATAATCATAAAGGTCACACATGGAGCCAAGTTTACCAGCTAAGGAATTAGAATGAAAACCAACCCTGTCAGAAACTGCCTTTATGTTATAGCTAAGGATGTGGTGTGGTCCAGTGGTTAAAGAAAAGGGCTTTTAACCAGGAGGTCCCCGGTTCAAATCCCGGCTCACTCACTGACTCGCTGTGTGACCCTGAGCAAGTCATTTAACCTCCTTGTGCTCCGTCTTTTAGGTGAGACGTTGTTGTAACTGACTGCAGCTGATGCATAGTTCACACACCCTAGTCTCTGTAAGTCGCCTGGAGAAAGGCGTCTGCTAAATAAACAAATAATGATAGTAAATAGCGGTTGCCATGGACAGTGTAAAGCAGTAGAATCTGCGCACAGGTTACCAACAATTAAGAATGTTACATAGTTTTCTGTTGAAGGGGACTTTAATTAGGGGCAGAACTTTAAACATAATCAAGCTATCATAAAGATTAGAGGATGTAGAGCCACTAAACTGATCTCTTTTTTTTTCTCTGGAGTATTCATTACCAAAAACCTCCACCATCTTCACCAGCTCTGCCAAACCACAGAGGGAAAGCATGTGAGTGGTGGGATTTCTCAACATCCAGACGCGTCAGGACTACTGAGTATTTAATTGGTACCCCCATGCCGATCAGCAATGCTTTTAATATGCAGTACTTAAGAGAAGCTCTCCTTACTTCTTACTGAAAAACAGATATATTTCTTTTAGGGAAAAAAACAACGAAATTATCTTCCCTGACGTGAATCTTAAAAAATCAAGGCTGGTGAAAACCATGTTTTGTCTTCAAGAGAGAATGAACAAATCTATTGTGACATCACAGAGACACACATCATCAACACAAAGGAACACCTGAATTGTAGCCTGCCAATACAGTGCTGCACTGCCCTTATAATCTTCAGGATGTCATGCTATTGTTCAGCATAGGTGTGGTTATGAGGTTGTAGCCGAGACTGGAATGTTTGCAGGAAATTCAGGGAGTGGTGTTTTGGATTTGCAGTGGGAGCCAGATCTTTAACAAATTAGGCTGATTCTTCTCGGTGTATCCGATCGTGGTTCTGTAAGTAATGTCATCCTAATTCTTTTGCTTGGTAGTTAAAGCATCAGCTAGTTTTTATTTATTTATTCTTTTTACTATTTCTTACCAGCATTTGGAATGGTTAATAAGAAAGTAAAACTGTTTTTATCATTTCTGGATACTGCTTAGGAAAAGTGAAATTTAAAATAATATCAATTACTGCTTTCCTTGTCATGAAGATTCAAATATAAAACACTTGAATTAAAAACTGTGTTTAAGAAATACATTTACCTAGGAATTGTTAACCAAGACAATATATTTAATATCTGCTTCGGTTACGCTTGTAATGTTTTTAGTTGGGTGTAAATTAGCTTCCAATGTGTAATTTGTAAAGTCCTCAGCTGATTGTTAAGCTATTTTGAATCAGAAAAGTATTTAACTAGTTTTGACTAAAATCATTAAGGAAATGCAAAAGTGCTACAGCGCTTTCTCAGTTGCAGACATTTCTAATTACTGAAATTTTTAAAAATATATACTTTTCAAGGTGATGATATCGCATTACAGAACATTGCAGCACTCTGTGATGTCACAAGGTGATGATGTCAGTCACTGTTAAAGCATATTTGGACATCATGGTTTTGTGCCTCACCCCGAGCAAGGGTGTCATGTTAGCTTTTCAGTCACATTTTGTATTCTAATTTTGTGACTACACTCTGCAACAATGTAGAGAATCCCAAGCTGGTTCATAGCTTATATCGCTTTTTCATTCACAGCCTGTTATTTGGAACTTTTGATGTTGGAAGAGCATGGAAATGGGTAACCAGCATCCCTCCATGATTCGGCTCCAGGAAATCATGAAGGAAGTCAAGGACTTCAGCTCACAGGTGGTGTCTTTCAGTGGCCTGCAAACTGACAAGGATTACTGCAAACTGGAAAGAGCTTTGACCAGACAGCTGTTTGAGATTGACTCGGTGGACACAGAGAACAAGGGGGACATCCAGAGGGCTAAGAGGGGGGCCACCCATGAGGTCCAAAGTCTGCTTGAGATTCTACAGCAAAACGTCAACCACCCGTCCCGGGTGGAGATCGAGAGGGTCTACCTTGAGGCACAGAATCTGGTCGCCCAGGAGGTGACGCCGCTGAGGGGAGGAGGGGGAACCATCAGCGACGAGTTTGTGGATGGCATCCAGGGTGTCATTTTGAGACTGACTCAGATCAGAACCGGGGGAAAAGTACATTTGCGGAAAGCCAGGTACCGTGCACTGACTAGGGTGTGCGCAGTGCAGGATATCATAGAGAGCTGCATGAAGCAGCAGGCTCTATCGCTCCCCCTTTCCAACAACACCCATGGCTCAGTCACCAAGATCAACTCCATCATGGTGGAGGTCAACAAGTCCCGTGGTGACTTTATCGCTCTCCTGATGGGACTGAACAGCGGGGATAGCTGCGGGCGCCTCTCTCGGGTGCTCACAGGGTTTCTTGTCGAGCTGGATGCCCTGGATGTATCCGGGAACACAGAGGTCCGAAACTACAGGAAGCAGGTGGTAGAGGAGATCAACGGGCTGCTGAAGCACTTGGACCTGGAAGGAGAAGGGGACGCCACCTGCAGGTATGACCTGGCCCAGAATGATTCCATCCAGAAAATCGAGCAGATCCGTCACACGGTGGCCCAGCTGCGGGGCCATCTGCTAACGATCGAGAAAGCCAACGAGCTGCACTTCAAACACAAGGCAGAGCTGCAGGGCTGCTGACCAGGCTTGACGAGGTGAGCACTGCCAGGAACCCCTGCATCCGCTGAAGCCAGGCGGAGGGCGGTTTTGGAGGTGCAGGCTGTCATCACCTACATTGACCTGATCAGGCGCTGAGGAAGAGGGCTGGCGATACCTGCATGGAAGAGCACCCTCCCACAAGGCTGTCTGGAGCGTGCTGGGGTGCCTCTCCGAACTGCAGAGGCAGGTGCTTGTCTTTGATGGCAAAAGAGCCGACAAGAACTATAAGTTGCTGGAGGAACTTCTCACCAAGCAACTCTTAGCGCTTGATGCAGTAGATCCCCAAGGAGATGAAATGTCCAAAATTGCCCGGAAACAGGCAGTCAAGCTTGCTCAGAACATCCTCAGCTACTTGGATATGGAGACAGATGAATGGGAATACTAGTACATGTATGATGTCACTGGTATTGATCGTTCTTTGTACCTTGGGTTTGTAACATATCATAAAAACAGTATGTCATTTCCAACTGACTGAAGATCCATATGAAAAGAAACCGATAAAATGTCAGTCTCTGAAAAGACAACTGGGTAATCCTTTTAGTTTTTAACTCTATGACAAAATACAGATCCTTATTTTGAAGCATGTTAATGTAATTTAACGTGTCCTTTAAAAGCCAGCATATTTGATCCTGAACTACTTTGGGTTTGTTTTATTAGAATTGCACTGGTTTAAATACATATGCCCCTTGGACTACAGTTGCTCCCTGTCATATTTCACTGCTTATACTTTAACATCTGAATATCTGTGAATTATTCAAGTGACCTGTATATAGCATATGCTTTCATAATCTTTAAGCTGGGTAAGAATGTAAATAAATAGTGTATTGTTTAGTGTAAACTCTTTAAAAACAAAACAAAACATTGATTTATTGTATAGCAAATGCCAAAAAACATCATTTAACGACACTGTAATTCATAATCTTCTGCCATTTATGCCTTGTACTGAGTACAGAATTGTGTGATTGAGTGAGTGGTTAATCAAGTTACATCAAAATGTAACCAGTTATGTACATTAGAAATGTATTTATTAGATATTTTACCATTCCTAAACAGTGCACTAAAGTTTATGAGTGGTGTAATGAATGTTTAAGTACATTGCTACAGTGTAGTAAAAAAATAATGTTTGCAGTAAAATAAACATGATAATAATATGCATGCTAAACTGGATTTCAGTTTTAGAAAGTAGTGAACAACAGGAAGTAAATCATTTTCCACCCTTTGTTATTTTGTTAAGTTGTTGCTAATGTAAGCTGAATGACGGATCTCACAGCAGACATAAATGATGTACGATCTAAGAAAGCGTTTGTACAATGATGTATTTTTGTATGTAACTGTACAATTGAAAAGCTTTGTACATTAGATTAGATTTTAGGCACTGTGTTCAAGTAACCTTTTCTGTTTTAGAATGGATTCATGTGCAACAATACTTGTTGGAGGGAAGAGTCCAGTGTATTTTACAAACAGCCCCATGCACATGAATAGACCGTTATTTATATTTAAAAAAAATCTAATCTAAAGAGCTTTGGGTACATATTGCATTTTGCACTGACTAGAAGAGTTAAGTTAAAATCTATTAGCTACACCTTTTCAGTGCATTTTGTATTCTTGAGACATCCCTAGATTTAATATATGCATCACATAAAATCAAGAAAAAGTACTATACTGTACTAGGTATAGTAATAAGGGTAGTCATAGTCTGTTTTATTATTATGACATTGGTATAAAGTCCTTCCATTGTACATTTTACTTCATGCGTATAACAAAACTAAAAGCATGTACTACTTTGGTTAGTAGTCCAAGGATTATATTCACGACAGCAAATGCATATTTGGTGCCGGAGGTACTGACAGATTTGTGCCTCTTTATTCAGTTCAGCTTATTTTATTCAATACATTTTATTAGCAAAAAAACAGCAGCTAGATATAAAATATAAATGTCTAACAAAGCAGCCAATTAAACCAGACCAGACCCTTTAAAAGACAGTAGATGGAAATATTCAATTGTCACGTTATGCTGGTAACTTTTCATATTACTGCTTTCAAATCCATTTAATTTCAAGCACTTAAGTGTGGGTTTGTGGTGACTGAAATTAAATAACAGCAGTTATTTCAGTAGTATGGAGATGAAAACATCAATGCATACTAATGAATTGAAAGGGGTTACCATATTTAATCTAAAGGAGGTGCAGTTTAAAATGCAAGTGATTCCAGTTTATTCAAAGTCATTTCTCTGCACTGTTATTTTACAGCTTGTTATCAGGATTAGAGACAGCAATCATCCTGATCTTGATAACAATACATCATGAAAATAGCAAATCCTTATACATTGTGTAGATTTATTCCTGTTAAAATATATATATATACATTTAATTCATTTGGTTTTAAAAGATTTGTGTACAGGGTAAGGCATTGCAAACTCAAACGTTTTATATCATGACATTTGGAGAGATTAGTATATCGCTGGGGATTCTTTTTAACATGCTGTTCTGTGGAGAAGCATCTTTTAACTGACATCATCTTCAGGGGTTGAGGTTTTACAGAGGGGGTAAGCTTGGGTCCTGTTTGTCTCAGAGTGAATCCTTTTGGGGATAAAGTATATTGGTAAACAGGGTAGAAACAAGGGATAGCAGTAGCTTATGACCTTATAATATATGGTGTAAACAGAGAAGCAACACAAGGAACTCAATTTTATATATATTAAGTATGTGTGGGATGCTGGCTTTATATATATATATATATATATATATATATATATATATATATATATATATATATGCTTCAGCTGCTTGACTGGTTCGTGAACTATCATGAAAAAAAGAAGGTCAGAAGCAGTATTTTCCCTAAAGCAAGACAACAATACAGCATGAGCCTTCTAATGCGGGTGCTGCCTGGCCATGTGTATTTGAAAGCTGAATTGCTCATTTACTTTGCCCAGTAAAAGCAGAACAATTGTAACTGCAACCTACTTTTTTGTTAGCACTGGTACCTGACTGGCATTAAGGCAAGTCTATACCATGGAAACCACTTTCTTTGATTAAACTATACATGGGCGTTTGTTATGAAATGTTATGTTACATGCTGTGGATTGAGGTCATGGTGACTTTGTACAGACACCTGTTATTTGGCAAAGTATGCTCACACTTTACTGTTTATTTTATCAACAGAAGTGTTTTTCTAGATACTTATTTTAACCCTTTTAGTAAATGTAATCAGGCATCTTAAAATCAGTTAACTTGTTCCTTTAAAGACCTGCAGGTATTTCCACTTGAATTTAGTGATGTTAAGTTGTTCACTCTTTTTACTCTCATGTATACTGTGGCAGCTTTCCTTGATTAGAGATCAAAGTGTTGGACAAATAATACAATGAGTACTGACAGCTGAGTTTGCTTTCTTTTTAGTTATCGAGTCTTGATATAATAAATATTGATCAGATTCTAGTTTGTAGATTTTTTTTAAACTAGATCGATATCAGCAAACTAATCAGCCAAGCCCCTTATCCTGCTTTGAAGGTCTTTACATCTGCGTTTAGTTATTTGGTATGTTTACAATGATGAAGTGGCTTATTTCAATGTTGAAGATGTAAAAATGAGTTGTGTGTTGAATCATTCTTGCGTGCAATACCCACACTGTATGTGCTGCTTTGAGTTGGATGAAAAGTGTATATATATATATATATATATATATATATATATATATATATATATATATATATATATATCTAGCAGCCAATAAAAACTTAAATTTGGCTTCCTGGATCTCGCTTGTTTTTCTATCATTTGCAAAGGTTATGTAGAGTAGAGCTCTTTCTTGGCAGACTCCTCAAGTTTAATACTATTTCTTCATTTAAATACAATATGGTCTTTAACCTTCCAGTACTAATAGTGTACAATCCAAATTGGTTCCTGAGCTATAACACACAAGTACATGATTTATTATTTATCAGAAGCAACATGTTTTTTTTCAGTATAGTGCACATTTTATCAAACATGATTATAGCAGTAATTGGTGTATAATTAGGTATGTATTACTGGGTAACAACATAGCCCTGTAAAGAGGTTTTACCCTGTAAGGGTAACAATGGCAGCATTGATTTACGGGCCCATACTTGTACAATACCTTGCAGTAGTAGTTACCATACAATTAGTCCTGAATATCATACAGTGCTTCCAAACTCTTAATCAGAATGGGCAAAACTACAAGAAACTAAGTCAAGTAGACAAACATTTCAGCTAGTGCCTTCTTCAGCGTACTGTTTAAGGACTGTATATGTTGGTATTTTTAGATATTTGTTTTAGATCTGTAAGGAAGGAGTAGCCCCTCCCAGTGAGATGTAAGAAACCATCATTGTGATTAGCCTGGTAATGGTGGGTGATTTAGGAGTGGGGTAGAGGTGCCAAATGTCACATTTTGTGCCTTAAACTGCAGTGATTTTATAGAAGCCCCTCTGTGTTTCTCACAGTAAAAGCAGATTCCCATCCATTATTTTGCCAGTATAGTTGCTTTCTCTCTTTGATCTAGTTTTCTATTTTTAAACCTCTGAAACCTTCTATGAACGCATTTAAAAATAGCATAGAATTAAACAGCTTCTCAGGAGATGAAAATCTATTTCAGGCAGAAACTTAGTAGTGTAGACTTGTAACGTCGCCAGGAGTGAGGTGTGGGAGTGTGCAAAGAAAATGCATGAAACTGTTTCCACCCAAACTCCTCAGGCGCAATTGTATTAATGATCAAAACACGAAAAACGAAAGAAAAGGAAGTTCAGCATGTCTTTATGTTACAGTCGAATATTCACAAACTGACTTCCCCAACTGACCTCCGCTTTCAACAGACTATGTGCACTTCTATGCTGCAGAACAGGAAATTAACTGTAATACAAAAATACATACAAAACAAACCCAATAAATGCATGCTTTAATTTCATATACCCCAGAGTTGTTGTACTTTAATGTACCGGTATATATATATATATATATATATATATATATATATATATATATATAGATAGATAGATAGATAGATAGATAGATAGATAGATAGATAGATAGATAGATAGATAGATAGATAGATAGAGGTGTTTGCGCAACAGTATCTGCACTGAACAATCAGCAAAAGATGCACTGTCCACTAGGGGGCAGTGTTGTGACACATTTAAACTCACATTTAAAATCACGTGAACCTCTTCACATTGTGCTACATTGCGTTAATATGCAGGCGTGCAAGCTCCTTTAAGAAGGACGTGTATTGATGTGAAACCAGACGGGAATTATTAATGTTGTTATCAGCTGTCTTTGCTACCTTAAAGCTACAGCGACACCAAAAACGAAAGGGAAAAAGCACATGGCTTAATGACAGTATGCAATTGTATGAACTTAAGCTAGATTCAATTTTAATATGGCACTGCTGTCCATGTGTCAACATTAAAGAAGTACCAAATAACAAAAACTGTGATAAAGATCATTGTAATTTTGTCTGAAAGGCAACGAGAGAGCAGGTGCAACATTTAAATTATAATTTTAGTTATACAATTATTTAAGGATTTAAATTATCCCGCCTATGTATCTATATGTGTATATATATATATATATATAGAGAGAGAGAGAGAGAGAGAGAGAGAGAGAGAGAGAAAGCTAAAGTCTAATATAAATTCATATGAATTGTTTGTAAACCAGCAAGATCGGCATACATATTTTTTCAAAACCATTTCCCCATGATGTTCAATCAAATATTAAAACAGACTTAATGCACAAGCATTTAATTATCTGCTTTATTTGTCCAGAGTGACAGTCCATTATGCAACTTACATTTTAAGAGAATAGACGAAGAGTATGACTGCCCTGCTACACACGCACACGCACACACACACACACACTGAACGAGTTGTTGCTTAGATAATCTGTTCCTGGCAGAACTTAAAATGATTAGTTGCAATTAACATCTCTTTTGTTTCTTGCACATTTTATGAAAGACACACGGCTGCCATGCAAAAAAAAATATTTCTGATAGAATGAAATGAAAAGCCTTCTCCTGGTGTTCATCTTGTTGCACCTTGTTGATGAAGTAAAGCATTGTTCTGCTAATACAGCTCTGTTCTCCAGTACCCCTGGTGCCCAAGCTGTGGGTTCGTTAGGCCTCCTCACGTTTCTGCCAAATACAGGCTTTCCCATAACTTCTCTTGAGCTTTGGCCAGGTTCAGACTTTTGCCGCTTTGTCAAAGGCTTTTCACAAGCCAAGTTGCCAATGGAAGTGCTCTTTCAATCTATCCCAGAGAGTCAATCTCTCTGCAAGAGTAAGGATTGGATGGGCCTGGAGACTGAACCAGCCCCCACCCTCTCCAGGTGAAAAAATCACACTGCCAGTTTAAAAAAAAAATATATATATATATATATATATATATATATATATATATATATATATACAGTTTTGTGCAGATCCAGTGAATATCATAACTTCTGTAGGATTCTGAATTCTTTGCTGTGAGGTTTTTAACTTTTTTTAAAGCAAGAAAAGACACTTGAATCATGAGATTGATCTCAGGTTTATTTGCACATACTGGACGAGGTCTTTCCCATCCTGCACTCTGAGTTTTCTGCATCGCTATTGATCTGGCATACTGTTGCATGTTTTTCATAGCGGGGAGCTGAGTGCCTTTATTGAATCCCCTCACATAATGTGATTGATTCTCTCCTGGGCTTTTCACCTTCACAATTGACCATATCAAATGAATTTATGTTGCTTGTTAATGTATCTCCACCTTTCCATTTGTAAATCTATCTCACAGTTACAGAACAAGAAACTAAATATACTTTTCAGTTTCTCTCAGGACAAAAACAAAACTACCCTAAACACCTGCCAAGACACTTTCAATGAGTAGCAGGGTCACCCACACCCACAAACACACTGTTCTAGTTGAAATCTACAGGCATGGAGCACTGCCTTTTGAGTCTGTTCTTTGTCTTCTGTTGACCTGTGTTGGAATTTAACAAACCAATACACTTGGTTTAACACCCTTGCTTCTGCTCTGAGAGATTGCAAAGGGATTTGTACTGTTTAAACTCAGTTTAAGGATGGAAACTGAGTGTATCAGTATTCTTTTCTACACATGCAGAAGAGTTTGTGCACATTATCTGAGTACAATTCCAGACTTGATTGTTTTCAATAATTATAATTTCAAGTGACTGGGTTTATTTTGTAGTTTTTTTGAGAATCTGCTCTTGCAGCCTCTCGAGTTTCCATTCAGGAACTCAGCCCCCCCTCTCCATCCCAGTGACCTGGCGATATCACTCGGCAGGTTCATGTTTACAGGCTATAATAGAGACAGTATTACTACAGCCTTTCAGGGCTATCCTTTCAGCAGGCTCCATGGCAACCGTCACATGGGGCCAGCGTCCCACTTTTTCCGACAATTGGCCTGGCGTTCTCGGAGCCTTGAGCCGGCTCCATCCACTAGGCAATCGGCCAGAAAAAAATCGAGAACAGCCTGCAAAAGCTTTGAGGCTATTTTTATCACATTATGACCTTACCCATAAACTGCACAATTTACATTTGCATTATGTAACACAATACATAGTGCATGCTTATTTCTATAGTTAATGAACAGTAATCAATATGAAAAATATATATATATACTACAGTAATTCAACTACAAACTGTATTGCTAGTACCATTACATAAGGCATTTATTTTATAGAAATATAAACAGCGTCATGCAAGCATGTTGGGATATTGATTTCAGTGAATTGCACATCTTCACCTAAAAATCATGATGTGCATCTAGAATTGAGCTCCCTGCTGGACGTGGGGAAGGCTCTTGATTTGGCTCCTTCTGTTTTTTTTCTTTTTTTTCTTCGCTCTTGTCTTGTAAATGATCCAGGAACTTAACAAAGGCTGTGCATAGTCGGTTAAAAGAAAATCAGATATAAAAGAATGGTTAATGCTATGGAAAATAAGCATTTAATCATGGGCTTAGTCCCACTTCCTTTTACTTTTTTTTTTTTGGTTCATTTAACCTTTAATTTAAAACATCTTTTGACCCAGTCTTGGGAACCAACCCCTTAAAAAAGCAAGCCTAACAATGAACCTGTAACTGGATGTATATGAGTTCAGCAAGACGCTGTTGTGCTCACTTGTATTTCCTTATTGCATTTGAAGTTCCCTTTCTCTGTTTGAAAATAGTGCAATCATAATGTAGATTACTCAAAACTAGCCAAAACGTGGCTTGACCTTGGAGCATAAATTATTAAACAAAAATCAACTGGGGTGGGGGTGGGGGATTTAGGGTTAAGGGAAAGGTCATTGATTATCTACTTTTATTTGCTCCATTGTTTATATAGGCTTGATTTAAGATATGCATTTTCAAACCTGATTGGTTTTCTTTAAAAGAAAAAAAACAGTGTGCTATTCCACTACAGCAATGACATCACCTTCAATATTTAATCACACTCGTGCTTCTGAACAGGAGCCAGTAATCCACTTGTTCCCTGGTAACAAGGCTTCATTTCCCCTGATAGTTTTGTCTTTGAAGCTGTTAACTGTAACATGTGAAATGCTGTTGTCACGTGATGCAGGTGGAGCTGTTCGAGCCTCTCAACCTTGGACAGTTACGTTATGGGCGCACTTGGAAAACTCTTACATTTATAAGCAAAGGATTTAAAGGTTGCATATCTCACATTTCAAGACTCCCCCTCCTTATTCACAGGACACATTACAAGGGACATTAGTGGTGCTGGTAGATTTCAAATCGGGCCAAATTGAAATCTATATTCGGGTCAAAATGTAGCCGTCTGATACTTTGCTACAGCTCCGTTTTAAGGACATAACCCATTCCCATGCTGCCCGCCTACATCGAGTGGTGTACTTTAACATTCGATGTTTTGTCAAACGCATGTGTTGGCATGAGGTGACTCGTATTGATGTGCTGTAGACGGGTTGGTGTTTCAGACACCTATTGATTTTGGATGTGATAGCCCAAGGGCAAGGTCGCTGTGGAAGTCACACAGTACAGTTGTGTAATTCATTTTCGATATAACAGAAGCAGCAGCAGGTGACCAAGCCCTCTACTCAACTCCATCTGTTTAGATTAGGAGCAACAATATGGATATAAGGGGTTATTATTTATAAATAATACTAAAAACACTGGGGAAAAATACTGACTTTGTGAAAAGGGTTCTGTTGTAAGAACAATAAGGAAAACATGTTTTAGTTCTGCTTTATTATTAATGAATCTTAATAAATGGCATGTATTTCACACTGTACTGAGAAGAACCTTGTCATACATATAACTAACAATGCCACACTTGTCAAAGTGACTTACTGCTCCGTCTACTTGGAAGTGAATCCAATCACCTCTCCAGAACGCAGTTACCAAGGATTGATTTTTAACCAACCAGCTATCAGGTGCTGCAACCCCTGACATAACATTTGCATGCTGGGATTACATTTTTTATTTTATTTTTTACAATCAGCCAATATCAACAGCCCTTTCTTAATCTGCCTCTTTTACATCGACACAGTTTCCATAGCACTGGCACGGAACAAAGACTTGTGCCCTTTAAACACAGAAACAAAAGTGTACATACTGGAAAATGCTTTGCAAAAAAAATCATCTGAGCAATAAATATTGGCTAAATATTAACAGAAACACCATATTGACTCTCCTCTGTAAATGATTGCAGTATTGTATGGCTTGAAATGTTATAGAGAGGCCTGTGCTGCCTTCCTTTGTCTTGTAATCCTTCACCGAGCTGCCCCACACTTTGGATCAGCGGCGCCCCATTGACATTGTTATGGGAGGCCTCTCCAATTTTTTGTCCAGCCCGTGTGGTTGCTTGAGCGTTGCCTGGGCAGTAGCTCTGTTTTATGTTTTATTCGTGTTATGTGTGCAGCCCTCTGTGGATGCTTGGATATGAAGGGAGCAAGGCAAAAGCAAGTCCTATTATCGCATTGTAATGCGGTTTCTTGCAGAGTGGCACACTAACAAGGGGCGCCACACAAAATGCCTTTAAAAGGACTGATGAAAAGAAATGCTTTGCAGTGATGCTGCCTCTGAAATTCCCAGCCATGTTGAACTGGAGGCAGTTTGAAATCCTGCAATCACACCGCCTAATGACATTCCACTGTAACCATTAAAGAAACGCACTTCTTGCACTGTCCTTTCACTCAGCTGCTGTAATCAACTCTGGCCAGATTGGATTTTTGTACAAATGGCATCAACCCAAATGCTGAGAGACCTTGTCATTTCTAAAACATGTTTTAAAGTGTGTTTTAAGAATTAGACCTGTATTATAAAACTCTGTTGATTATATTCCCTCCCTGTAGAGAGAGGAGGATGCGTGGGAATCGGGTACTCTATTATGTATCAGTCCCCTGCAGGTACGCTGTGTCCAGTACAGAACTCGTTACAGGTTGACTGGTTTTATTCTCTGTTGGACATTAGTTTACTTTGCTGTCAGTGTTAAAAGGACACTGGCCATTTGAGTTCTATAATATTTGAAATTTGAATGTACAATTCCAATGACCTTTACTCTGTTTATTATTGATATTTATTGAATTTTAACATGTAAATGACCTGGTTGAAATGCTAAAATCCCCTTTGGGCTCAAATCAATGTACTTTTAGGGAGGAAAAAAAATTGAAAAATTATTAACGAATAGATAAAATGTGGAATCATATATATATATATATATATATATATATATATATATATATATATATATATATATATATATATATGAACTAAATGAACACATCAGTAAAATCAAAATCTGTCTCATGTCAGTATTGCACCTATGGGGGCAACTGTGTTATGATGTAAAATGCCAGTACTAAAGTTATGTAACTGAATATACAGAGGGAGCTTCCTTTGTACGATTACACTCTAAACTGTGTTGTCTCTTGAGATGTTTGCCATTCTTTCCAGTTGTGTGACACAGTGGCTCCTTGACTATCTTTCTCTTACACTGTAGTACCAGTATGTTACTGCTAGGCTTAAATGGATATACTGCAGAGGACCAAAAAACAACATTTTGCTTTTCAGTGCTCCTTCTGATTTCTAAAACGTACTATATATGGCCAATAAATGAAAAAAATATATAGGATGTTTACATTTAAATAAATAAAAAAAACATTTATTTCAGGATGCTTTCAGCTTCCCAAATGCACATTTTGTTGCATCTATATATAGGCCTATAGTTCCCCTACGCCTGATGTATATAACACAATAAAATCCTTTATGTGCAATTACTAGGCTTTGCCATTTGGTACTCTCTTATCTGTCATTTAGCCGGCATTTTACCATGCCTTCACAGTAATTCACTACACTTTGCTGTGCTTTAACTATAGGACGCCACTGTAAAATTTACTAAACTTTAAAAAGCAGCAGAAGAAATTGACAAAACCAGGTGGTTTCTTGAACCATTGTCTGGAAAAGAATTCCTAATGAGCAGCAGGCATTGTGGCACAGAGCGGTCTCCATGGTAACAGACTGCTCCAGCTCCAGAGTTGGGAATGACCCGTGACCCTGGAACAGAGTGACCTAGAACTTGAAATAATTCTACCAGAGCCAATTCAAAAGAGTGCAGCCACAGCCATCAAAATGCATTTTAATCAACTACTTTCTGCTCTATTCATATGGTAATTACTGTCTACTGCTAGCAAGTGGCATCTGTGTTAGAAGTGGGGTGGCATTTTTTTAAAGCTAGAAGTATTTTTATTTTAAAGCAGTTATCCTTGAAACAGCTACTGCCACACACACACAGAGTGACATTGCTAGTTTTAAAAAAAAAAGTATTTAATAAACAGTATTGTTATATACATGAGATCCAAAGACTGTCAAACTAGCACATCTCTGTAACAAAAAAAAAAGTATCAGTTCAAAAGTTCTGTTTGCAAGAATCCTGAACTAGAGATTACCTCTCTTGTTCTCTGCTCTGTTCCCAAATCGTAATAATTGTGATGAAAAGTAACGATTAGACTAATTAAAGTCTGTTAATGATTCATTACAGCATCAGTCTCTGCTGACAACAGGAAAGATGTGCGCCAAACACATTGACTAGGCTGACCTTGAAATGTAATGCTTCAGGTTTTGAAAACAGAAACAAGTACAATAGTCAAGAATACTGTGCTGGTGTCTAAAACGCTGCACATTGCTTCGGATTAGTGCAGAACTGCCGAGCAGGGAGTCCCTGTTTCACTGTCATTATTGTCCTTGTCCTTGGAATGTAAATTCAGACTCCTTTATGTGACGGCATTACGCAGTCTTTAACAAATGGGAAGCAAACCCACTGCTCACCACTGCGGAGAACGGCTCCATTTTGTTTTCTGAATGTCAAAAAAAAAAAAAAAAAGCAGTAGATCAAATTCTTCACCGAGCGTGTATTTATAGTTACCAGCACTAGGGTCTGGAGTTGCAAACAAAATATTTAACTGCAGTTTGACAAAAAGCTGACGTTTGTAATAACTGCACTTTGATTTCTTTGCTGGCATGAATGGTGGTTACAGGCAAGAAGAGTTCTTTGGGGAATCGCTATAATAAAACCTTCCCTCCTAGCTGAACTCTGATCCGTTACAACAGACCCTGTTACAACAGAAATGTTTCTGTGGCATTTAGGGTATTAGCAATTAGCATCTGTCTTGCACTTGCATTCACTTTGAAGGTCTCCTGTGCTGAGAGACACATGTTTTTGCTAGCTATAGCCACTTTAACCTACATGGGAATAAACAGTAGAAATATACATTTTATTGTAAAGTTGCCAAACCTCCTAAGCCATTCAGTAAACAAGCTGTAGAGCAGAACCCCCAATATACTTGGTTTAATTCACAGCCCTACCCATAATTTTTAATTGCTGTGTAGAGCAAAGGTCACAGCACAGACATGCTGCCTTGTTTGTAGACCATGTATACTGCAGGCCCACTGGCACATTTCATTGACTTTGCTCATTTGTTTAAAAAACGGTTCACTGCAGCAGAGGCATTAACAGGGGACAGATACACATAAATGCTTCAGTTACACTTGCCTTTGACTGACCTTGAGTGAGGCAGTGTGAATTACATCACGGCTCTCCTGGACCAGAAAGAAAGAAAGAAAGAAAGAAAGAAAGAAAGAAAGCCTGGAATGAGGGATTGCAGTGTAACAACAGGACTGGAATGATAAAAAGTCAAACCTATTCAGATGTAGAAAGCATTTTTTGTTTGCCGTTAACTTTGTTTGACAGCCGTTTAGTCTCCCAGAAGCCATTTTAAAAAGCGACTCTGAATCCATCGCCTGTGTCGGCATCTTCCCAGGGCTATTCCTGGTCAAATGTTTCAGAGATGGTGCTTTACTGTTAGTTAAAAAAACATTAACAAACTGAGATGCTTAACACCTTCTTTCTCATCATTGAACCTCAATAATAAATATAACTAGGGGAATAGTATCTGGTGAATCTAATTTACCTGGCATAGCCAGATTTATACCTTCGGAATGGAATTTGGTTTAACTTAATGCTGCCAAAAACTTCAGTTCTGTGTTTCACAAAGGTGAGAACACCTTTGATATCTTTCCGAATTGTCAAGGTGTGTAATGGGGAGTGAAGTCACAGTGAAGCCTGGTAAAGCTCATTAAAACAGGAAGCTAGAAGTAACACAGTGTTGAGAACCAATGTCATTTTAATGAGGGTGAGGACCTAATTCAGAAGCAATTGCAATAAATATGTGATCTAATCTGCATATCTTAAGCAGTCATTTCTGCAGCACCATGTAAAGCATGAACACCAAGTCAGAATAAACCCCATGGGATAATAAAATATCTATACAATGCACTTCATTGGATCAGATACCGATTCATTTCCAAGGTGCAATGAAACCTGAAAATGAACTGTGAGAATGAAGACCAGTAACCAACAATATACAGCAATACATGTGTTATGCAAATAAAATTAAAAAAAACGTTCAAAGTCCATTTTTCTAGAGCAGCTTATCTAAAGTAAACACTTTTATGACAGCCTGTTTCTAATGTGTAAATGCCTAATAATGACAGGCTCTGCCAAGCAAAGTACAGTCAACCATTCACATATCCTGCTGCTGCTGCTTTATATAGAAGACAGGATATTAAGAATATCGCCGTTCGTTGCCTTTATGAAATTAGAATGCAAACAGAACACATTTTCATTGCTAACTCTATTATATTACAATGATCTCTGGACTAATAATTTGGAATTATTCTGTAACATCTACTGTATGGATATTTATGGCAATCTATAGATGTAGATATTTACCCATTATAGCCAATTCTACAGGCATTTATAATAACTTGTAGAAAACGGTAGCCCATAGCATCATTTAGGTTATTCTATAGCCGGACAGTCAAAACTGCTTATAATGGCCAGTGATGGTCTCATAGAAACATTGGCCTTTACTGTCTGTCCAGGAACTAGGTAATATCACTAAAGACAGTGGGCATGGCTTTATATAGATTCTTTTGTCATGAATAATCTCTAAGAGTTTTCTGTTGGTAACTTTTATAACTCTGTCACTCTATACACTCTATCCCTGTCAATACAGTAAACTCTTTTTTTATTGCCAAGTTTAGTCAAAACCTGAGAGTATCCTACAGTCTGTCCTAATTAATCTTATCCATGTCCCAGACAAAATATGAATCCCTAGAAGGTCATTCCTTAAATAAATCACATGCTGCCCAAAGGCTATAACTCAACGGGTATGCAAATACAGAGAGAAGTACTATTGTGCTCAAGGGTGTGTTGAAAGCAAGCTTTAATGGATACAAAGCGCAACCACTGTGCCGGGTGACAGTGACTGCAATGCAGGAGATGCTGTTTGCTGTGTAACACTAAAAGCCTGTGCTTATGTGTGCGTGTGTGCAGCAGGATGAAGGAGGGAGGCGTGCAGGTAATTACAGAGGAGTACAGTACAGGTGAATTTCCATTCATGACTGAGCTTCCCAAGAGGCAAAGAAGGTTACTGCCACAGCGGCTTGACCTCAAAACGACACCAGCCAATCAGGGTTCTCCATGGTCTTACATTGAGATGTGTTTATAAGTTTTAAAAGGGGCAGATGGTTGTCCTCAAAAACATACAGGGTCTGTTGCATACAGCCATCATTTGTCACACTTCCCTACCTTCTGTAACTGTACGGGTACACATGCAACAAAGACCAGGAATGGAATGGCCAACCTTGGACACCCCTGGTGTGGGGCCTCTATAGGGTTGAGATCTTAGAACTGCAGGCCAAGGATAAGGGTCAGTCATACCTGAATATCACAGCAGATGGAGTTCTATCTGCAAGGCATCCTTTCTTACACACCAGTGAATGGGCAAAACAAGGGCTCCATTCACAGAACACAATGGGGACTTCAAACGCCTCTCTTGCCTTGTTCCTTCATAAAGTGGTTTTAAGAAAACCCAATCCAACCAACCACAGCATTGCCAGCAACAGTAACACATTGGACTTGGAATACATATTGAGCTCTGCTACTAATATAGAACCATGGCCCAGTGACCAGTGTATAACGGAAATAACTGGAACTGAGATACTATTCCACCAATGACTTAATGTATCAATGGCTTATAAAACCGTAGCTGCCATTATGTTACCTTTGACCCTTAATACAAAACCAGAACCATTTCCCTTGACGATCCGCTGGCAGGCTGTTAAATCATCAGATCTCAATCCCATTGACTTGACACATACTAACAAGGTGACTTCGCCTCCATTTACTGACATGCATATATTGTGTTATCTGATAAGAGCTTACAAAAGACCAACATAGCAACGAGACCAATTAAAAAACCTTCACGAGGTGGCAGAAATACCTGCTGGCAGTTTGAGAGCTCATAAGCTGGGCTCAGTAAAGCCATAATGATGGTGTTAGAGATAAAGTACACTAACAGTACATTGTGAAGGTGATCACGTAGCCTTACTGTATAAATAACCTTTGAATTCACAAAGGTGAGGTGGTAATGACATCACCAGCCACTGCAGCAGCCTTCTGGCAGCAGTAAGAAAGCTGAAAGAGCTGCTGAATGTATTGACCTAGTTACACCCTGAACCCGACAAGAGAAATACGTCTCTTTAAGGCAAGAGTGAGAAAGATGAACCATGGCGTTATTGCCTTTAAACATGAAACATCTTCTGTCCATTTTTTAATGTTGCTTTTATTTATTTCCAACTTTTATACCAGTACACTCTTGTTTCGAAAAGGCTCCTTTGCTTTATTGTTTCAGGTGAAACCGGAACACTTAAATTACACAGGCTAGTAACCTGCATGAGACCCCAGCATCACTGTGACGTCCCAAACACAACACGTGAAGATCGAAGAAGGAAAACCGGGGACCCTGGCATTCATGAATATTTCAAATAGCATGGAATAGAACTTGCATTTTGAATTGCACCTTTCATCCACACAGAATCTGAAAGCTGAATTATTGAACAATCAGTACATATAATCATGTCTTTTT
The DNA here is from genome assembly GCA_030684275.1 of Acipenser oxyrinchus oxyrinchus. Taxonomy (NCBI): domain Eukaryota; kingdom Metazoa; phylum Chordata; class Actinopteri; order Acipenseriformes; family Acipenseridae; genus Acipenser; species Acipenser oxyrinchus. The sequence continues at coordinate 883,720 of JAGXEW010000061.1, forward strand.
GCTCCTGTGCTGCACAACAGCGTAATTTGTATTTTGTTCCAAATCATTATTGCTGATTTTTAAAAATTTTTTATCCCAAGACACTTCGTGAGAGCAGCCAGGCTGGTATCCAATGGTGGTAATGGGTTTAAAGCAGGATCTCCAACTCTGGTCCTGGAGGGCCGCTGTCCCTCCTGGTTTTGTTCCAACTGTACCTGAAATTACTTAATTGGACCAATTAAGTGCTTATTGGAAGTTTAATTGGTCCAGTTAATTAATTTAGTGGAGACCCTGCTTTAAAGGGTTACTGCAGCTTTTATAAGAAACGTGTTGCTTTACCTTTGCTGTACCCGTGTCGTCCGTATTGCAGCAAAACATCTTTCAACATGATCCTTATTGTTTTGATGTTCTTATTCACATTTACCTTTCTCAGCGTTTACTCTAAATAAACCAATAATGATTAAATATATTGCTGCAAAACAGACAGCACAGGTAGCAGCAAAGGTAATGCAATAGATTTCTTGTCGCGGCGTCTAATTGAAAAGCACAGGGGACTTATGGCTGCCAGCATTTTCAAAACATTCAAGTCCCTACTTGAACACATGCATTCTCTCAACACTCCACACAAGCAGGGGCTGTTAACCTATTTAGAGGAAACAGCGTTACATTGATATACTGTATTTTTATACAAATGTGCAGAGTTGTTCAGCCAAAACTCCCGGAACAGGCGGTACAGCATACATGCCAGGACTTGAACCCAGGTTCTTCAGACAGCTAGTCCTCTCATCCAACTGCTAGATCAATAACTGTTCTTGGTTTACATCATCAATCTACTCCTCAAACACTCCAAAGTGTCACATGCATGTTGTATGAAAGGAGTCTAAAAGAAGGCAGGGCTGCAGGAGATGGGAACTAGATTAGTCAAGTGAACAGGTATGAAGGATTTATCTTTGTATTGCTATATGGACTAGATGGTGCTGTCTCTTACTTCTATAAAGTCACTTTGGCTGATCTAGCCTGGGTTACACATGTCTATGGCAGACAACTTGGCAGGGGGCATGTACAAGCTATCTTGCCTCAATGCCAAGATGATGCCAGGCACTGTGACCAAGGCCAAGAGAGTGACAAAGTAATCAGTGGCACATTTAAAAACAAGTGTGTTGTCTTCAGAATATAATCCAGCATCCCTGCTATCTCATAAAGTGTATGGATCTTCACCCCTCCTCCCTCCCACTACTGAATACAATGCTTGGTTCCTGAGTAGTCACAAGACATGGTAAATTGTGCTTCACTTTTAAAAATTTTGTTCTCAACCTGATGGCTAGAAGTGTCACAGCTCAGTAAACCACTAATATAAAAACATCAATATCAAATAATTGACAGGAGAAGCTTTGCTAGCATTGTGTGACTGGGGTCTTTCATGCCAGGGAAAATCCAAGTTAATTCTTGGCACTTTGGCAGACTGGGAGCCAAGATCGTATCTCTGTTAAAGGAGTCTGATTTTGATGAGAAGCCTATCCAGAGCAGTAATCCTTCTTTAATCACAGTGACAGTGCAACTAGACTTCCACAAGCTTCTGCCAAAGCAAAAGCAAGTCACCTGCAACAAGGATGGAACAGCAGTGTGAGGGACAGGCCTTTCTGGTTTCTGTGGAGCAATACTGACCCATGTTAGACTGGAAACAATGAATGGAGGAACGCTCACAATAAAATCACTTTTGTGGAGGTGCTGTACTGTTTAAGTGCAGGACTGATAATAGATCACTCCAGCAGGATTTCTTTACCTTCATTTTACTGTAGGTCCCATCCACTAAACCTGTGCAATTTAGATTATACCACACTGGATGTCTACAGTCCTTGAGCAGTAATTCCAATGTCGATGGCCATTCCAATTTAAAAATGCACCAGTTTCTATGTCCTCACTACACGCTGTCTGTATCTGCAAAACCGGCTCATCTTTACAATGCAGATGGTGTCCAGCCTCCATCAGCCTTGGCTGTCACAGTCTGCAGTCCCAGGAACAGATCTATCAGAGGCAGGTGCTTACTGGGCCTCAAAGACACTGTCCTGTAAACGGCAGTGTTTGGAGTCTGGAAACGTGGGTTTATCGTCAAAATAATGCAGCCCTCCTCCACCACCATCACCATCAAAAACAGAAGGCTACTGCAATCATCGGTGAATGGCGTTCCTCACTCAAATTGCATTATGTTGATCATGGACTGCAGGCAAATTTTCTAAACTGAAGGAGGTTAATCTTGAAGTGCAAACAAACTTATAAATCCAGCAAAAAGAACAAATTAAGTTACAGAAAGGAGTTGCTTCTTGCTAAGTTTTATACTGTTAAATTATTTTATTCCTGTCTGCAAATGTTTGCATTTGGACTCACTTAGTACAGTTTTCTAGTTATATATTTAGGTAGATTCAAGCAAATCAGCATGTACCAAAATGATCTGCACAACCAGAATTTAATATGAACAGTCCTGTAAGTATACTGAACAGGTGAGGAGAGATTGTTATTTTAAGCACCCTAAAAGCCAGACTGTAGCTCCACACATTGATAAACACTTAGAAATACATTAGTCTGGCTCTGGGAGAGCATTATTATTCTTGCCAAAAATTATATTGTAGCCAGCAAGGTTATGTAGATCATATTGAATGGGTGGAATTAAATGAATATGGAATGTGTTTTCTTTTTCTTTTATGAGCTATTCTTCCTACAGCGTGATTCATAAACAACCCACCATATGAAAAAACAAAACAAAAAAACAAAACACATTAGCGTTTTTATAGAACAGGTTTGAATTGATCACCGCCATTGGCCTGACTCATGGTTATTCTCATGTCTATAGCAGGATCATCAAGAATGCCAGGTGTGATGTTTTCTCATTTTGTCTTAATTTAGTCCAGTAATTCCGCACTGTTCCTGGGTTTTCAGTGTACATTACTGACTTAGGAGGTTCCACACAAAGTTATCTTCAAGGCCTTATCGTCCTGGGAAGTAGGTCAAAAAGACATGTTCTGTAATATTTTCTCCCCTGTGGTTATTATGAAACCACCCTATACACAACATACTATAACTCTGTACCAGTACATTCCAATCCTTACTGATTATGAGTGGGAGTTGAAAGGCTGTCCAGAGATTCAGGTGGGGTTTGCTTGAACCTGGTATTGTAACTCACTAATGGGAAAGGAGGTTCAGAATAATGTTTTTAATAAAACCTCAAATCAAATTCAATTTGAGAAAACCTGACGGTACATATTTATCTACCAACACTGATAAAGCACAGCATTTCAACAAAGAATCCTTTGCATGGAACTAATGAGTAAAACAAGACTATTTACTGAAGCTGTAAGCAGGTATTAAAAGACAAGCCATAGCTTCTTACGTAACTGGTTTAATATGTAAAAATAATGACAGGAAAAGCAGCAGCTTTCTAGAATTGCTTTCCCTTTAATCTGCTCAGAGGTTTATTTTTGCTGCTGTGAATTGTGAGCTTGGTCTCTTGGCGATTACTGTTTAGTGAAAAGTGGCGGAGGTTTGAGGGCGAGCAGCGGTTATTTCTAACCACGAAAATTAGCCGTGATTTTATCTTCTTATAGGTGGATGTCACGTGGCTCACACTCAGGCTGAACTATCCAAAGCCATGTGTATGTTATTTAAACAGTTTCTATTTAAAAGGATTTTAATAATTGATGCACAGATGCACCCGAGAACACGTGCAACAGCTTTCTGGATTGCACAGGGATTTAGAATCTCCTACAGTCTCTTTTTATACGATACACATCCAGACATGGATTAATCAGGCCACAGTGCTAACTGCTTCTGTTCTTAACTGACCTATTTTATTTTTATCTATCAAAATATATTGATGCACGTTCATCCCTGCAGTGGGACACTGGACTTGGTTCACAGTGGGCTGTGGAGCTGAATATATATTTTTTCTTGTTTAACCCATACAGAACATGGTTTCAATTAACACTGTAGTCAAGGAGCATAAAACCATGGCAACCACATGCCCTAAAGCACCTAACGATTTAAGTGTATCTATTAAACCTGCAGTAGAATCATGGGTATTACAGAACTACCCTGTAACAGTCATAGTATTATTAGTACTATTGATTTATTTATTATTAGTACTATTGATTGATCATTAAAGCTCAAAAAGGAACCTTCACAATGGTTTTATTTAGGGATTGCATTAAATAACATGAAAGGAAAGGAGCAGGATTATAAAAAAACAATGTATCCCAGTGCTGTATGAGTGGGTTTATGCCAAGTCCAACCCATTCATAGATGTTCCACTGCACATCATTAATCTTGCAGCCCAGGACACAAGTTCTTTACTATTTAAAAATCTATAAACATTCTGCTTCTGCTTTTCCTGTTCCTCTTGGTTCGCTGTTGAAACACAAGTGCTCTCCCAACCGATCTGGCTATTTATGGAAATCATTTGGAAGCAGTGCCACTCTGTGTGTGTGTGTGTGTGTGTTTTTTGTTAAGGCAGTATCTCAGCCATTTCAGAACAGAATTCTCCAGATGACTATAACAGGCTTTTTGTGGCGAAGGTCAGATAGCGGTGTGTCCGACCATGTCTTTGGGGTCACACCGCTCTTGCAGATTGCAGTTCCTTGCTGGCCGCTGCCGGTTTCTTTGGGGTCTCCCTCCACCTGCGTCTCCATCCCGAAGTCCGGTAGCTGCAGGCTGACAGAGCGGACATCGTAGACCCGCAGCAGCACCTCCAGAGTGGAGATCTCCTTGAAGCCCAACTCGTCCATGGCCAGGCACGTTCTCTGGACCTGCTCGATGCACGGAGAGAAGGAGCACATCCGCCCACCTGGAACACAATTACAGATAAGAGCAATGCCAACCCCACCTCCCCAAAATAAAACAACAGCAAAACAACAGGAGGAGACAGTATTCATCAGAAACCCTGTGACGAGGCTTAACACTTGTGGTCCACGTTTTCTTTGCCCATACCCTAGAACACACTACTTTCTTTATACCATATTTGATATACTTTTAATTGTATTTATGTTGCAGTTCTTGGCATCTGAATCCATGCTGTACAGCTCTTTAAATTGAAATGGTATTGCACAGTAAGATGCAGGGTATACTGCACCATCACTGTACATTATATTCTCTCCTGCTATAACATAAAAGAAACAACAAATCACTCCAGGCCAGGTCTTTAGAAACACTCTGTATTGAACTGTACTGTACTGTATAGCCATTGAAGGCAAACACACACACACACACACTGTCTTGGCGAACCCAATCAAGAAGGCCAAGGTAATTAACATCCCTCCCCTCCTTTAAAAGCTACACTGTTTACCACACTTACATTCATTTTCATATTAAGCTGAACTTACTGTACAGAATGACCCAGTTAGCTCTTTCAGTTCTCCATATTGTTCAAGCTTTGTTTACTCTGACTAAGAAATTCCAACAGCGAGCTTAGAGAGCGAGCAGTTCAATATAAATAATCTTCAGGGGTAGCACTGATACACTGTGTTTGTATAGGAGCTGTGCTTGGTTACCCAAAGACATGTTGAAGGTCACCATGGAGATTATTCTGCTGCACTTTCCGTTCACCAGCTGGAGTCCCATACACAGTATTCCCATTCCTCACATCACCATTGCCAGCAGCTCTCCATTAGACTGCTAATGCAGCCTTATCTCATTGCCCCTTGGCTATGTACAGCCAAGCCTTGCATCCATATCACTTCAGAGCAGCAGATAAGGGGACCAGGCACACAGCACACTGGGAAGAGTTGGCGCCTATGGCTCAAGAGGCCATGAGTTGAGAGTTTAACAGAATATGCTACCTTTTTAATCAAGGGTGTCCAATCCCAGTCCTGGAGGGTCATTCCACTCCAGGTTTAACAGGTAACATGAACTAATTAACTACTTCAGGGTCTGGATGGAGGTTTCATTGGTTCGATTAAACAGTTTAGAACAAGGTTGGAACAAAGACCTTGACTGCAAGGGCCAACTTTGGCCACCCTGCTTTTAATGTCATCTCTCTTTATATGGAAAAATATCTTCTATTTTCACACGCAAGCCAATCCAGAGTAGCTGCAACCCATGTCACTGTGAGTTAAGGTAAATTCACTCAGCCTCTGTAACCCAAAACAGTAAAATTCAGTGCAGCTCTGTATGAATGTACAAAAAGAGGATTTAAAATCTGAGGATTAGGAAGCATTACATCATGCTGGGTCAGCTGTCGCATATTTGAGCAAGGAAGGAGCCTCTGACCTGTGTTTACAGCACCAGGAAGTGTCAGGCTGTGTGCACCTCATAGCGAGGCTCATTCAAATCTAATTACACAGCATTGGTAACAGCTTGGTGTAGAACAGCAGGAGCGGCTTGTCCGAGGAGCTGAGAACGTTAACGGAGGAAGAAATTCACACTTGCAGATGCTTTCACTGGAAAGGGATTTACATAAATATTTCTCCTGAACTGAATTGTACATGTAAACAACACAAACAAATGATCGTGTCACAATTACATTGAAGACCAGACGGAAATGAGTCAGTGTTTCCTAGCGATCAAATTAAATGAATAAATAGACAGAAGAGACTGACTCCTCTGGTCTTTTCTTGAGCAGGTCACTTTTAGGTAGCACTGTCACAGTATGAGGGATTAACAGGGAGTGAAGTAGACAGTTACAAAAACTTAAAACAACAGCGTTAATTAACACTCTGATGTAGTTAATCTTTGGAATACAGATAATGCATTGCTGCCAGTAATGGAACTCACTGGGTCCTGGATAATGATCCACAGTGTAGCGGATCTTAATACCGGCATCTTAAAATGCATATATCTGATTTTTGTAGCCATCATTTCGCTATATATATTTTTTATATATAATCATTTTAGGAAGCGTGTCAATAAATCACCCCAGCTAGATCAGTTCAGAGTTAAGAGTTAAAAGCAGGTGTTTCATTGAACTCTGTAGGTTGGTTGCTCACGTCTATTCTTCCTGAAATCCCCTTGGGAACGGCATCCTTTTCGACACGGCTTCACTGCAGGGTTCTATACCTCTCCTGGCAATGTCACGCCTTCTGCATGCCAAACAAAGATTACTGCAAAGCCTGGAGCACATGAGGGGTTATCAGAAGGACTCAGTGATGTGCAAATCTTTGTCCTGTGACCCCACCCCTCTCGAGTTCCTGGGTGGAAAAGGAAGCTGGCTTGGTTGTGGGATCGGATGATGTCAACTGAACCTTCGGGTCTCCTGAGTCATGTGGGGAATTGCTACGGTGAGGAGAAAAGCGATTGGGCTTTCCAAACTGGGAGAAAATAGGGGGAATTACAATTGGACACACTAAAAAAAATAATTAATTAATAAATAAATAAATAAATAAATAAATAAATAAATAAATAATCATCCCCTACAGCAGTTGCATTCTTGTAAATTTGACATTCAGTTAATGTTCCAAATCATAACTTCTTTCCCCAGGACGTTTCATCCCTTATGCCCGAGACACTTTACAATTTCTGCTTTAAAACATCTACCTCAACCTTTTTCTGTCAATCAATCTTCCTGATTCTCACGTGCCCCTCAGCAATCAGACAAATCACTTTCAATTGCAGCTTGGGCTGCACAGGCAATAGGCTGCACAGCAGCAGATCCCTCACGGACGGTCTGAAAGTCCATTCGACTTTTAAACATGCCCCCGCTCCCTCAAGCAATTACAGACACAATCAGCACTACATCCGCAAATAGCTTGTACTTGTCTGCCTCTAACCTTGAAGAAAAAGGACCCAATCAGGAATCTGTAAAATAATATCGCTGGTTACGGTAACTGCTTCTGGTAGGTCTACGATTAGCAGCATATTTCTCTTTTGATTCCCTCTGTAGGAGACGCACACTCATCATCTGGCTGTTATACTCAGATGGATTTTTTTCCCCTCCACTTCTATGTCAATCGCACTTGATGCGACCTTAAAAACATTCCGCAGCCTCGTCTGATGGCAACATCCACATGCATCTGCTTAACCCTGCAAATACACCTCTTACTTAAGCACGCCAGATGGCTAAGAATCTTGAAAGAATACAAATGGTTAAAGCAGGCACTTAAGCCAGCCGGCTTAGGATGCATTCCCAAAAAGCAAGACATTATTATTATTTGTATTAAATTCATGCCGTCACAAAAGCATGAACCTCAATGACACATCAAGGACAAAGGAAAATACTGCATTGGCCACAGATCAATGCTGATGCAGAGCTTTATGCATCCTACTGTCTCGTCACATATTAACACATTTGTTTCCATACACAACAGGAGAAAGCAACCCTATGCATTGAATCCAGGATTTCATTTGGCTTTTACTACAAGGTACACCTTGGTGTTTAACCAGAGCACAACAGTATACAAGCATTTCTTGAGACATGGCCAATAACTGCAGGAATTGAACTGAGTAATAAGGTCGGAGGTGAAGGTCACAGTCACCAGTAAATATTGTCAGTGACTGGGGAGAGTCACTAAGTCACTGAGGAGAGTCAATCTGAAACCTCAGCTCGGCTACATTTCTGGTTGGGGGGTGTAAAGTCTTGAATTACTCTTCTAATTACTTCCTTAAATATTTACTACATCCTCCCCTTCCCACACACACACACACACACACACACACACATTCCCTGTACTTCATTTTCATTTTGTACTCCCTGCGTTTTGAGTCTCATTATTTATTCCAATAGCTTCACACTCTCGGCGTGGCTTTATTTATAATTCAAACACTTTCGCTCATGGCGGACACTCCAATATATGACTTTTCCATCCAAGCAGGATTTATGGAGACACACTGACAAGGCAGCGGAGATGAAGCTGAACCCCAGTGCAGAGGCACTCTGACAAGGCAGGGGGTGAAGCTGAACCCCAGTGCAGAGGCACTCTGACAAGGCAGGGGGATGAAGCTGAACCCCAGTGCAGAGGCACTCTTACAAGGCAGGGGGTGAAGCTGAACCCCAGTGCAGAGGCACTCTGACAAGGCAGGGGGTGAAGCTGAACCCCAGTGCAGAGGCACTCTGACAAGGCAGGGGGTGAAGCTGAACCCCAGTGCAGAGGCACTCTGACAAGGCAGGGGATGAAGCTGAACCCCAGTGCAGAGGCACTCTGACAAGGCAGGGGTGAAGCTGAACCCCAGTGCAGAGGCACTCTGACAAGGCAGGGGTGAAGCTGAACCCCAGTGCAGAGGCACTCTGACAAGGCAGGGGGTGAAGCTGAACCCCAGTGCAGAGGCACTCTGACAAGGCAGGGGTGAAGCTGAACCCCAGTGCAGAGGCACTCTGACAAGGCAGGGGGTGAAGCTGAACCCCAGTGCAGAGGCACTCTGACAAGGCAGGGGATGAAGCTGAACCCCAGTGCAGAGGCACTCTGACAAGGCAGGGAGATGGAGCTGAACCCCAGTGCAGAGGCACTCTGACAAGGCAGGGGATGGAGCTGAACCCCAGTGCAGAGGCACTCTGACAAGGCAGGAGATGGAGCTGAACCCCAGTGCAGAGGCACTCTGACAAGGCAGGGGTGAAGCTGAACCCCAGTGCAGAGGCACTCTGACAAGGCAGGGGATGGAGCTGAACCCCAGTGCAGAGGCACTCTGACAAGGCAGGGGATGAAGCTGAACCCCAGTGCAGAGGGCACCTAGAGACTCTCTACATCATTTTATTGTTGGACTCGGGCAACACCGATATTTTAATGTCATTTCTGCTGGGGAACATCATTGTTGCGGTAGAAAAAACCAAAAGAAAATGCAATTAATTTAATCTGTCTAGTGTCATCAAGAATTTGATGGTCCACTTGAATCAAATTAAACCTGTTTTACAGTTTAAAAGAGAAATAGAGAGAGGATTTAAAATGATTTGAACCAATTTCTATACAATACATTTCCTGCTTGTAACATACCAAATAAACACCCACCATATGCAGCACACCTTTGTGTAAATGTTCCGCTCATCACATGACTGGTTTGTTATAAAAATCAATCCCAGGCATGTATTCTGTACTATAAAAGCTAGGGAAGAGAGCAGGTAGATGGCTGACAATAGGCACTTAAACATGCGCTGCTGTATCGAAGTCTGGACAATTTTCTGATGTTTCATGGGATACAGACTCAAATGGGATGGCCTCAATGCATATTGATTACTCTAGCTTCCTAAAGGCATGCAATCACTGATAAATGAACATGCTGTCCTGACCGCGCCATAGTGGCCCTTTACCCTATTGACAGTGTTTTGGCAGGTGTTTCCAATTTTGGTCCAGCCGTGTAGTTTATACATTCCCACTTTTGCTTACGACATGTACCATTAGCGTAATAAGTCCAAATAGCAAAACAGTTAAGACGAGACATCAGGTACGCTTTCAATTGCAAATAGTCAGTTGGGAAACGTCACTGACAAATAAGGAAGTTGATTTTCTTTAACAAGTAGAAACATTTCTTGCCGAAGGGTTTACAGCCTTGTTCCAGCAAGGAGGGGAACCCAGCTGGTGAGTGATGAAGCTTAGGAGATTGGGTTAGAAAAGTGCGATAGGCTGAATGCTCGGAGTACAACAACAGACTTCACATTGCAGCATTAAAGAATGCACAGGGCTTTCTTTAAGAGCACATCAGACTGACCACTAGCTAATATTATACCCCTGCATGAAATGCATATATCTGTGTTGAAGCAATAGGTTCTGCCTGCAATTAAGCAAACTATATTCCTAATGGCTTTCCCTCTTCTTGTATTCAGTGCGTTCAGGATATTTTGGGTAACTACCTCAGGGTACCTTTTTTCAACTACTGAGATTCAAGAAAATACCCGATTAACGCTTACTATCTCGTCTCCCCTCTCATTGGCTGTGCTGGTCACATGTCTGCTGTATGAGATATGCTATCCCTCTTGCAAGCCTAAAAAGAGTGTTTAAAGGACTTGTTTTTAGTTTACTGTTTAAAGGAGCTAGTATTAGCCCTATATTAAATCACTAATTAATTGGTAATTAATATCTCATAAATAATTGCCGGGAAATACACCATCAATGTGCTAAGAACAAATTACTAGCGAATTTCAAGCCAATGCCTTAGTGTTTATGAACCAGATTATAGTACATAAAAAGATTTGCAAATCTTTAATTAACACTGAAGTATTAGCAAATGAGCAAAAAATAAACCAAAAAAAAGTGAAATTTTAAATGTGTAAATGATGCCATTTAAAACACTGTGTGGCAATATAAAATAAAACCACTTCATAAAAAATATGAAAACAGACCCATCTTAAAAGGAAACTAAACTCCCTTCCAGAGCTCACTCCCTTTTATGGGCATGTAATTCATGCTCAAATGGTTACGTTGCTATGGAAACCAGTGTTCTCTTCCAACAGTAGCTTTGCAGTTCATGTCAATCTGTCATGTGACCTTGGCAGGCCCCTCTGATGCTCTTTGAAACAACAAAACAAAACAAAAATGAAAACAAAACAGGGAGTGTTGATAAATTGCACTGATGCTGATCAGTTAAATCTGCTCTGTTAAAACTTCTGACTCACCAAGGCCAGGAGGCTGTTTAGAAGTGTGGCCCTGTCTCATTTTCCACTTCTGGTACCCAACTCAAATATACCTGCTTTTTTTCTTCTATATATATATATATATAATATTATTTACATTTTTAAATGTTTGGTCTAAGCTTAACATTTCTTAAATGTTTGGTCATGATCTACAACTATCCTAATACATGCCATAAAATACTTTGAAACATACCGCTCTTGCAACATGGAAAAAAGCAGCTGCTACAAGCTGAAGTCATTTTTAAAACTGCTCTTTCTGGCTGCGATCAATTGAATTCAGAATAATGTATTAAACATGTTAGTCCAACAGTGTTTGTCTGATATGTACTTTTAAACAGGCAACTGAGCTGTGATCCTCACTAATATTTTGTGCAGGGCCACATCAGTGCCAAATCGGGGGACACCACTGACCAATACGATAATCAGCTTTACTCCTTCAGCAGCGTAACGGGCCCTACTCACAAAAACCCTAAGGACTGTTTGAAAGAACATTTTGTTCAGGATTGTTTTTCTAAACGCTGAACACAAAATTCCTCTTTAAAACAGTCCTTAAAGTGAAATTAATAGGGCCCTATGTCCCAAATGTTTTAGGGGGTAGGATTTGCAAACTGTACAGAGTAGGTAAATGTACATTTTAACTTGTGGGGTGCATTTTGGCCCGCAGGACGCATACAACGAGTTAAAAGCTGGGGTCTAGATCAGCTATGAGACTGCCAGGAGGGATGCTAAAAAAAAGTTAATAATAGTGCCTTTCATTCATCATTGAGACAAGTGCACAATCAGCCACAAGAAGTCTTGCCTATTTGCCTCTCCTGATTTTGGCTAGATTGTGCATCCCATTACCGTGATTCATTTTCCTCTGCAAACACAAGTAAACTCACCGGAGCTCTGATTAGAACATACTTATCATGGGGAATACTAAACAACTTCACAGCAAAACTGAATAATCAAAAGGCTGGTCTACTGCATCTTGAAGACACAGGTCTGCTCTTTATTCTTTTGGAATTGAAAGCACAGTTTCAGGCAGATATGGTGAAGCAGAGCACAATACCTGTACAGTGTTCATCCCTGATCTTTCATGCTTTCAAAATCAAAGCACATTCACTACAGCTCTATCCAATTAAAAGTTCAAATCTCGCTTTCCTAAAGCTGTATTTCCTACATGCAATTACGAGAAACAGTGCAGCTTTGAGAAGCATGCAGATCAGGACTTGGAGGGCAATTTCGCAGTTAACTAACATTAAGCCTAGTAGGAGCCAGAGGAAACCCACACAAATCCTTTCAAACAGACTAACCCCCCGCCTTATACAGCTGCAGGAGTGTCTAAGCCTTCGCTCTTGCACAGTACTGCTAAGAGGATTAGCTGTCTGCTTGTGCTGCTGCTTGCCTTTCAGAATGCAGGCAGGCAGGCAGTGGAGCTACCGATGGAGTGAGCAAACCTCTGAACATATCCTGATCAGACCTGGGGTCAATTACAATTAGAAATTACAATTTTTGCTGAAATTTAAATTACAATGCTTAACAAGCTAAGGTGTGTCTTATTAAACATGGTAAAACTAGGAATGGATCAAACTGCTATGTTCCCATCTCTGTTATTGTAATGTCATCAAATCTACCATTTATTAAGTCTAATGTTACTGTTTATAGACATCTAAATGTACAACTGTCTAAACAGAAGTGCCTCTTACAAAGGTTAAGCGGAAAGCAGATACCGGAGGTTTGTCATTTTGAAATGGATTAAAAAAACTCAGGCATCCTTTTCAGGGTCTCAGATGAACTCTAAAGTTGGCAGCAGACTACACCATCATATCAATTAAGAATTATTATGGAAATATTGTATGGGCGTGCCTGGCAAACAAAAATGAGAAATCTGAATTCAGCTAGAGCCTGTTCAACCTGTAGTAAAATTAAATAATACAAAACAAATGCTCTGCCCAAAAGCTAGGTCATCGATCAGGAGAGTCTGTCCTGGGTCAATCGGGGTGGGGTTGGGGATCTTTAGGAGCATTAACTTCCCTAGGTCGTGATTTTTGGTAACTCTCAATAACAAAAATAAAAAAATGTACATATTTACATATGTTAAGCAAAGAAGATAGGTATTCATTTTAAACTGATAAATGTACTAATAAAAATAGACACTTCCTATAAAATTGTGAAATTGAACTTAATAAATAAACAGAGAAATCTAAATGTAGGTCTGGGCTGAGCTACAAAGATTTTTCATTTCATGTTTTTATTCCAGGTTAAAATGCAGCCAGGACACCACACTGCAGATCTGCCTTCAGATGGAGGAGATGCAGAGGCTGATGCAGCCGAACCCCCTTCCAGCACAATCCAACCCTGACGAAACACAACTCACTTCTCCAGTCAGCACTGCAACAGGATTGCATGGAGGCAGAAGGCTGGGGCAGAACAGAAGGATCAGACACCAGACAGTTACCACGACGACAGAACAAGTGTGGCTGCCAGGGAAAGGTGTTGCATGCTGGTTATTAATAAATTAATCCCCACCGCCCCCACCCCCACCCCTTCACACCTTTGTCTAACAAGTTAATAAACAAATCTTGACAGATTTCACATGAAATTAGTTAAAAATGCTATCTAGACTCCTGAGAGACCAATCTATAAACCACAGGCAAAATAGTACAGCACATCCAGTACTTAAAGAAGAACAGGAGCAATGAAGCTGAAAGGCAATTCAGCTTTTTACAATGGGACTGACCAACGCAAAGGCATCAACAGTCCCGTGCCAGCGGACCTTCTGTTGGTAGGAGGGCGGCTGGGCATGTGTGGACTAGCCTGAGAGAGGCCATTGTATTAGTTTTGCTTCCAGGTAACCAGGATACTCTCCAAGCACAGCAGCTCTTCTGGTAGAACTACTGTAGGAATGTCTAATGCCGTTTTCAAAAACACTGTTTTGCAGCACAATGAAATATTTCAACAAGTGTTCATCATCATCATTTAAATGCATACAGTGCAATTTACGCCAAGCCATCTTAAAGCACAAACATAAGCAAACAGATGTTTCTTGAGGGGCTTCCTGAAAAAACAGTAGGGACCCCGATTCCCTAATGGAACTCGGAAGTGCATTCCACAGTGTCGGTGCAAGTCAGCTATATAGCTGGTCACACATGGACCGGGCTGTGAGACACTGACGAAGACATCACCTTGAAATGCTTCTCTGACTTTAGAACCAATTTTCTTTTTAGTACTGCTGCACGCTACATCTTATGACTCAAATTAGTGAGCCATCAAACACAGAATTTAAGGTGAATATACATTGTAATAAGCAAAACCTCCCTTAACCAGCATAACTGTGGATTGCTATACCCCCAGTTGTATCAATATACAGTTTCACTGTGTCTATGTACATAGTCAGTATCCCCTGGAGATTCAGGTTACTTCATAATGCGAGGCTCCTGCTGTTTAATAAATCTATGCATGCAATTAAACCCGGCTACCAATTAAGAACAAAAGCACGTGGAGCTACACAATGACAGGCTCACTAACACTCACCCCTCCAAATCAGGGCTCTGCTGCCATTTCTTTATTATAGTCCAATATAACCTGCAGTCCAGTCGTTCCCACTCATCAGAAGTCAGACACAGCATTACATTAAAAGCACTGTAGCGAATGCAGAACCTCCCTAATTTAGAACTGTGTGAAAGACTGCTTGGTTCTAAATCAGACTAACAACTAAAATGGTCTGGCGATGGAGCGGTTGAAAATAAGCCGCCTTTTGACAAATCAGAAATAATGCATTCTGGTGCTTAAAAGTGCAAGTCATCCTGGGTAATATCGTCTGAGCACGAGATGCTTCGTGCAGCACAGCTAATAAGTCCAGAGAGGCACCTCCCGCATGGACTCAGAGGAGCAGCATCACCCACGGAGATTGAAACTGCAGTGCATCACAAACAAAACAGCGTAACCAGCACACCTCGCCACAACACAAACCCTTCTGGATCTCTCAATAGATATTACACAGCCACCTTCCCAGTCAATACACAGCAAGCAGCACGTCAATGCAGCCGGTTTACCCCTGCAGAGCAAGACTATTGATTTCAAAATCTATTTCATTCTACATTAGTCTACCAACGGCACGTCTTGATGCATTTTCAAATATCTACTTTTTGTTCAATCTGTGGAACAATCAATCTTCAGATCTATCCTTCTGCTCGATCAATACCCCCAGAAATAGATGTAATTCAAGGTTAAAACAACTGGTTTCATTAAATGGAATTTCCTACTTCTCTGCAGAAATGTGTGTGGGCCAGACAGTCTCAAACCTACTTCTACCACATGTTAATGTGTGTAAGTTACTTTTAGTGTAATTGTAATTACTGCAACTGAACCAAATAGCATTGTAATTGCAACTGCAATTTCAGCAAACGATTCTGCTGTAATTGTTATTGTAATTCTGAATAGAATGGACCCAAGAACTGCTCTACAGTACCCATCCCTTTATTTAGAATCTTTGTTATGCTGCTCAGTCCAACTGGCTACCATGTATGTGCAGTGCAGTCAGCAGGGGTTCTAGTGACGAGGAACATAAAACAAATGAGTAGGCTCAGGGACTCTTCTGGTGTCGGTATCTCCAGTTTTGGAAGACGAGATTAAAATTGGAGTGCTGCAAGACTGTAAAACCGAGGGAGGTGTCTCCTATCTGATCAGTGTCTATACACACACACACACACACACACACACACACACACAGAGAGAGAGAGAGAGAGAGAGAGAGAGAGAGAGAGAGAGCTTTTATAAAATAAACATCAATCAGAGTGAATTCTAAGTATTCCGGGAGAGCTGCACGTGGCTGAGTCGTCTCAAAAATGTCCAAATGTAGGATGAGGAGACAGAGCGAGAGAGTCTGCAGGAACAAGACACACGTGGGGCTTCTGAAACACCTGATCTAAACCCCTGGCAACTGCAGGTACAGTAGGAGCAGCCCATTTATTGGCCAGTTTAGTTTCTTGCTAGTTTTATACTGTATATTTTCAACACATCCATGCTAATTCCCCATGGACTGACTCATATGTAGGTACAGTCATCTTCTTACATCCAAGTCACATTCTCTTTGCATCATGTTCCCATACTGCATAATAACCTAGAATGAGTATGTTGTCATCATGATGCCATAACCATGATTTATTGACACTGCCTTCGATTTATAACCTGGCTCAATAAATCTTCATATTGACCAGATACCACTGCAGTGCCTGCTTATTATACAGAGCAATGACTGTTGTGGTTTGTCGAGCTGACTTCAATTTATAGCACAGGGGCCGAGCAGTTTTAAACTGATAGAGCCAATAGACTCTAGGCCTTCCAAGGGGGTTGTAAATGAATCTAGTAAGAAACAGTTAGACTGCGGCAGAGAAAGACAAGGCTGCTGGTGTTGGAAAAGCTAACACTGTCGTGGGGAGAATACGAGTTAGATTCAGAGAAGAGGAAAGATTCCGATTTGGAATAGGAATATTCACTTCAGGCAGCCCAATGCCGGTTTCCAATTCCCTTTCCAATATTCCCAAAATTTAATTCAATTCCCATTCCATTTTAATCAATTCCAACACATCACTGATCAAAATTGCAATTAGCAGTATTCTGTTCAAATGAGCTTCTCACAGTGGCAACAAATGACATGGAAGTCACTGATAGTCAATTAGACTGGCTTCAAATGAAAGCAGTTGACCAATCACAACAATTATTATGTCTCTAAAACATAAATTATAATTCCTTTGAAGGAACTGGAATTGATTTTAAAAAGGAATTGGAATTGAAAAACAGACTCCACCCCTGTTTTCAGGCTCTCTTATCAAGCCAATACAAGGGGAAAAACATCACCAGGACGGTGCTATGAGCAGGTATCCGCCTTACCTCCTTCTTTGAGAGCAGCCTTGGCGTGTCCGATAGCTTCCCATGGGGAGGGATGTCCAGGAACACCGCGTCGGCAACTCCGACCACGCCAAGCCCTCTTTACACACATCCTGGTTCTTCACAGTGGCCAAGTCGCCACCTTGTGCTCCCGAACTCCTCGGCTGCCTTCTCGGCTCTCTGCTCGTGGAACTCCACGGTGTAGAGGTGGCCAGTGGGGCGATGGTCCTGATGATGGCATGGGAGAGAGAACCACTGCCAGTACCTGAAACACAGCCCAAACAGCACATCGACATTTAGCACCAGATCATTTCCTTCCTCAGACAGCCAGCAGTCTTGAGCTGCAGCATCAGGACCGTGCTACATATCTCCTGTACTGGTCAAGGCAGGGAAATTCTCCAGTCCTGGAGGATCATTCCACTACAGGTTCAAGAAGAAGAATTGCATGGATACCTCAGGACCTGGTCAAGGGTCATAAGCTGCTACGACAGGTCTGCAATACTGATATCAGGCACATCATGCTATCCTAACAGGATGGCTGAGGGTACTGTATATACACACAGAGGATATCATATCTGCTATATTCAGAACAGAGCTTTGATGTAGAACTCATTAAGACACACAATAAAGCATCACTCTTACGCCTGGTTGGATTCACATTGCACGCATTTAACATTCAGCTTAAAAAGGAAACGCTTTGGGATGCAGTTTACCCACAAGAAGTGATGTTTTAGAGTGAGAGCGCTCACTTTCACACAGCCAAGATCACAAAAACAGTTTGTGTTCTCATGGCAACAATGAGAGCAATGTTTATCCAGAGGTCCTACATTGAAATGCAAATGAGGGTGGATGAATGAAGTCAAAGAGTTTGAGCAAACCGAGGGGAGATTGCCAGATCAGACTCAGGAACGGCATATTAGCCCCCCCTTTTGAAAATGCATTTAGTCTGTGTACATAAACACATAAATGCAATTCGTGCTTGCAAACAGATCAATTAAAAACCATGCACATTGCAATCCATTCTAATTCTGCCCTTGGGATTGTAACACAATAAAGGTTACTGCAACAGGACTTAATGTACTGTGCTTGAGAGCTGAGCCATAGAAGACTTACATCCGAGAACACATTACAGCACTGAGACTCAAAATGAGGGAAGACTACTAATAAACTCTATGCACCAAACTGGGCGCACAAACCTAGCTGCCGTATAAGCACCATTAGGTAGCCTTTGTGTTTTCAATATTAAAACATACCGGGCTATAATGCAAAGACACATCTTCAGAGAGTAAAAAAATATATAATTTGTATCATTAAAAGGGGAAATCTGTTTATTATCTTACTATAATATGAACAGGTAAAACTGAGTTTAACATAGCTGGTTGAAATCTAGGGTATGTTTAGTACAAATCTGGAGACTTAGAAGTGAAGGAAGAGACATCATCATGCTAGATAGGATTGTTTCTCCTTAAGCCAGGTGAAGGAATGCAGGTAGGTAGGTAGATAAAGTAGACAAATCTAGCATGTCACTTCCTTCCCTACAAAACAGACAAATCCCTTTAAAGAAAACACAGTACTGTATAAACATGCAAAACACAGACATTTCGGCAGCAAAGTAATTAACAGGACTGACTAAAAGCAACTCAAAATATAAGAAGAATTTCAAATCGCTTGCTCTTTAATTTAAGAGGTGAAAAAAGTAGCTGTAAACTAATTGTTTGTAAAGGTTTATACATCTCAGAATGGGCATCATTTCCAATGCTTCAGAAGCGGTTAAAGGGCTTTATTCAGTTTTCTGTTCGGCTTCACAAATCGGCTGTCTATGAACGCACCATCTGTGAGCACCACGAGCCTTCTCCAGCAAGGTCACATGGGCAGGCTTAAGTGACTGACGTCATGTTAGCAAGGATAAGCTGAACCCGTACAGCACAGGCAGGAACACAGAACAACATTGAATAACACAGTGTGCATGGCCCGTGAGTCTGTGTGTGTCTGTGCACCAAAAAAGATACTGCAACTGCACTAGCATTCAATACCCAACTACTGGCTATTAGCCATCCTGCACACACAATACAGACATACTGTATAAATTTCATCGGTGCAAGCCGAGCGGATGTCCCTGGGATTATGCAAGATCCTTGACCTCAAAGAGCTTGTCTAAATTGAGCCCAGAGCAAGGAGGATTGCCGGTCATGTCCCTGGGATGACACTTCCAGCACAGCAGGGAGAACAACCGCCCATCCCCCTCCACACCACTCGTTTATCAGTCTTATTACTCAGAGCGCAGGGCTAACTATGTATGAATCACCCATTGCATCACAGTGTTGGAGGGGATTGAAATATACAGACGTTAAACTGTTGTTCACCTAACATTTACTTTGATGCAGAATGAGATACAAGTCCCAGTTTACAGTCCTGAACTATATGCAGAGGACATGATTCAGACACAGAGATCAAGCAAGAAGCCCTAGGTCTAACTGCAAGCAAGCAAGCAGGTGAACTTATATTTGAAAGCTGGTTTTGCTTTTTTGTCAAACTTTCAAACTGCAAATACTCACGGATAACTCAGCCACAGGCAACACAGGCTGCTGTATTGCAGAATCTCTATAGGTTTACAGTATCTAGAGAAGAGTTTTAGATCCTAGAAACAAACCCTTCAATACGCCTCTGCTCTTTCCCACCTGTCCTGAACACTGTCCTACCCGACAGAAATACTGAAGCTCAACAGACAAGCCGTCAGTCACAACACCCACATTGATATTCATCAATCTGTCCTCACAAGACTGGGAAAGATTTCGCACTGTAGATTTCAGTTCTAAAAATGTAACCACATGACACACTACATACACTTTGCACTTACTAAAATGCAATGTTGTACAAAAAACACACACACACACACACACACACCAAAATGGTACTACAAAAGTAGCACAAAAACAGTAGCAAAGAGCTATACTCAAATACAGATTAACACTGCAGCACAACAGAACCATGCTGCTATTGTTCTTTTATCAAGGTCCTTTATTCACTGATAAACGTTATCTATAATTATTATTTTCCACTGACAGGTAAATAAACTGGAAAGGGCTTTTCATTATCCAGTCTCCATTAACCAATTACAACTCAAAACACCCCAATTACAGATAAATATACCAACCAATCAGAATGAGTTAAGCACGACATCCAAGAACAAAGCAGTATACCACATTACATCACCAGTATCCAATCACAATTAAACTCCCCTTTTTTTCACTATTCATGCTCATTTAAACCTTCATTTCAAAATCACCTTAGTATTACCGAAAAACAAATTCAGATATCTGAATTTTCACAAAGAAAATGTGAAATCTTGAAATGTTATTTTTTCTTGCGCTCTTTGCAGGTCTGCAGTGCTCAAACGGTAAGGACCTCTGAATCGTTTCTGAAAATAACTAGGTGAACACTATACATTGGTTAGTGCTGCACTAAACGATTACTAGGATAAGCTCTCCATGGTTGCTTGGGTTTGTGGCGATTGCACTCCACACGAGTCCAAACAGCTGTTTCTTCACTTGTTTAATTTGGAATAGTAAATTAGCCTGATCAACACCAACGGCCCTGGTCTGTGGAGATCTGATCTAAATAACCCAATAATCGCTTCTTGCAGCACTGATATCAGTGTTCATCAAAGAGAGAAAAGAGAAAAGAAGTTCAGGCTTTCAGAAGTTGTTCACCCAAGGGCATTTTAAATCATCGCCAAGGGCCGTTTATCAACATTCACATGCGACTTTCCCCAAGATTATCACTCCAACCCCATGGGACTCCTGATATTTGTGTAGTAGAGTGATGGCTGATAGCAGTGGGTTTCAATGCCACCTCTAAGGGCAATATGAAAGTTGAAGCCTGGCGACCTTAGCAGCGAGTTACGGTTGTGCAAACAAGCATGGTATCTAGACTTCTGAGTTTTGATCAGCTGGCTCTCGTAATATAAACACGTGATAAAGGCTGAACGGTCCACCTTCAGTTCTCCTCCAGACCTTGACTTTGATATCCTTCTCGTAGGTTGAGCTGGATGCAATGTGTGAGAGGGAGGCCCATATGCACAGCCCTGCAGCCCACACACTTGTCCTGCTATCGCTTAATTAATGCTCCACTTGTCAGTTGGGGACAAATCCAAGACAACATTTTTGACTAGTTTCACTAAAACTAGTAAGAGAGAGCTCAAAACAATAACGGGGCTGTTCCAAAGGAGTTGTTTTTAATTCTTTAAGAAACCGCCTCTGTTTTAAGTATGGGCCATTGGTAAGAGCAAGCTGAGCAGCCATAGCAATCGATTCCCAGTTTTCAGCTAATGGAAGAAACTGCAGAACCTTTTCATTTGAAACTGTATTCCCCTAGAACTTTCATAGTGCAAGAACAGGCATGCATAAGAGAACACTGACGGTACAAGAAACGATCCTCATCAGTAAGAGAAGTGGGTGGACATGTGGGCTATAAAACAAAACCAAAAAATAAATCACGATTCAAACAGCTTATTAAGAAGAAAAGCAAACACTCACACAATAGTATTATATTAAAAACACGTCATGGCAGAGACACATTTCTTAATAAGGGAGAGCTGGAATCATTAGCTAGCAGTACCATTATCTATACCAGAGGAGCAGAGGAAATGCCGATTCTCTCTCCTGTCTGCAGAACCGAGCGATCCATTATCTGCCTACACAACCGCTGCAGGGCGGGGTAATTATTCACGCCGGATGGTTTGTTCTCTTGACTATCAATCAATGCAGATTCAATATTGATCAAAATTGCCCCTCGCTTCTGAAGAAAGGAGCAATCTTGTTAAAGAGATTTGCTTTCATGCATGTCATGAGTTTGTAGCTAACAGCCAGCCCCATCAACTCTCTCTGAGATGTGTGAATACAGAAGGGGCTGGGTAACCCTTCCTGTGATCTGAAAGCACTGAGAAGAGAACAAATGATCACCACTTGAGGGTTTTTACATATTTAAATCTGCAATTATTGGACCAAGCACTGGGAGAAAAAGAAGTATTTATGTAAGGAACCAAATGAGCCAACAGTCTATAGGCAAACTGTAAAAGAGCTTATAGGACCAATAGCATTTATTTATTTATTTATTTATTTATTTTCACCTCCCCGTACATTCATTAGGATGTCTGCAACGGTCCAGTTACAATTTGTTGAGGTATTGTGAAGACCAATACTAATGAATTTCAACAGCAAACTATCAACCAACCCAGTTCAACGTGTCCGACAGCTCCGTAAATCGTGCAGCAAGGATTGCTTCAGTCAGCTTTTTCTTGTTTGCTGCTGTTGCCTTTATTTTTCTTGCAGCCCTTTCCGCGGATGTTGGCATTAAGGGTTAAGTAAGTCTTCAACGCTCTGGAACTAGAGTGACACGTTGCCATTGTTTTCAGAATGTCAGCTGAGCTGCACTCCACAGGAAACCCAGGCCAGCTCTGTGTCACAACAGACCTTATAAATATGCATGCAGGACTGCGCACACCACTGACACTACAGCCCCTGCCCAGCTCTCCTTCCTCCCTCCTCTGCGCACGCTGCACCATGCTCACTCAGGCTTGCACTTGCAGTCCTGCTGAGCACGCCATTTGCTTCACAGACAGAAGGAATGAATACTCAAGACCCAAGCCCTTCTGGCTCACTGTAAATGCATTACATCGCCCTTAAGAATAACACGAAAATACCTTATACTGCAGCATGCGGCTGCAATTCATGAGATACAGGGTAGTTTACTAGCACTATTAGTCAAATGCATATTAATACTGCATTGCCACTTTAAAAAATGAACTCAGTCAACTAGTTTGTTCAACTTAACTACTTAACATACAGTAACTGTCCACAAACTAGACGAAACACCCCAAGACACTCACTTATAATCAAAAAAGAAAAGTTGTTCTGTGGTTTACAGGCTGCGGAGCAGATGGCTGCTTATTTATGTGCCTGTAAATAGACATTGTATAAAAGCAGAGTTGGTTCACTTCAACAAGTGGCTGTCCATCTGCATTGGAGTCTTTCCTTCTCTTGACCCTGAGGTTTTCATTTGAATTCAGTTCCTAACCCCCAGCATGTTTCATTTGTGCTTAAGGTTTTTTATTTCAACAGCATTCTGTTTCTCAGTTCCTGAAATGACCTAAGTTAAAGTTTTTCACTCAAGCTTCAAAGTCACGAAGATGTCTCAAAGTGCTTTGAAGTTTAAAGAACACTGCTGTCATCGGCCATTTCTGCAACAAAATGAGACAATCGCTAATGCAGGCTGCGCTGCAGGAGTGACGCTCGTAACCCTTTTTAATGAAACACGCACCTGATTCACAGACCACTGATCCAGGCTTCAGCTCCAGCATCATAGTGATCATGGAGATGTCGGTGGAGTAGAGGATCTGGGTTCGATGGGGCAGGTTCTGGGTCCACAGCTCAGGGGTGGGGTGGAGGACATACACCCATCCACCTTTGCTGCAGTTGACCTTGGACCCAAACCTCTTCCCGATTAGGTCAGAGGAGTGCCGGATGACACCGTATTTAGTCTGGGTCTGAGTGCCGTGCTGGGCCTTGACTGGAAACATAGACTCACGGCCCAGGAAGACAATGGCAATGTCACCTTCCTGGATGTACTCTCCATACTCCACAAAACTCATCTGAGACAAGAGCAGAACACTTCAGAGTGTTACGATCTCAGTCTGTAATTAAAAAATACATAAATTAAAGAAAAAAAGAGGATCTTCAGTGTCTATTAGAGCACATGAAAACAGCAATTCAAAACTCAGTGATTATTTACATCTTTGATAAAAAAAAGCATAGGAACTGTAAATAAGATCACAGCCAGATGTTTTATAGGCTGAATGGGCTTCCCCTTTCGCCAAGAGAGAAAGTGACTTTACTGAATTTGATTTTAGCTGCCAATGATCTTTATTTCCCTGACTTAATTAACACACAATAGCATTGCTTAAATGTTGACACAGAGCATCATTGTGTTGTTATTCCCAAGGCGATGCGATTTTAAACGATGCATTGATTTTTTTGCACACACACATATATATTCTAGAAGCGCCATGTGAACAGCAGTATTACGGGATCGGTCTTGTAATGCCAGCTCTTACTGGTGAAGAGGGTGTAATCATTCTTGGCAATGGCTTTGACCACTGTATAGAATCTGCAGAAACATTCATTAAGGTGATCCGACTGGGTCTGTCCTGCAGAGTGTCCATTAAAAACAAATACTGAGTTTACAGTCCAATAAATGTTCTGCTTGCATTATTTAACCTACAGTACTTTTGCCAAGCAAGTGAGTTTCCTCAATAATGTAATAAAACTGCAAGGAAGAAGAGACTGTAAAATGCAAGTACAGTGCTGACAATCAGCACAATCTGCACTAGAGGTTCATCAGTGTAGAATGAGACCGATCATATATATTGTACTGCACCATCACAGCAATTCCACAATATATCTATTAAGTACTACACAGAGCAAAAACAAACAAAGCAACAATGTACTGCCTTCATTTGCTTTTCATGCTGCTGTCATTTTAAAATATGCATCTTTTAACTAAAATCTTTGAACACTTGTTATGCCAGGAGCAGGGGTGGAAATCAGACTCTCATATTCCATAGCAGTTTTGCCCATTCCAGCCACAATGTATACTGTAGGTAACAAGCTCAGGTGTGTCTTATTAAACTCATAGTAAAACCAGGAATGGATCAAACTACAGGAGGGTCATCTATGTGAACCAACAGTAAAAAGTTAGGATTCTGCATCTATACATATGTATTGTAGGCAAGGAGAACTCCTTCCCCATACTTAGACTGAGGTCAGTTTGACCCTTTTATATATATATATATATATATATATATATATATATATATATATATATATATATATATATATATATATATATAGAGCCGTTAGATTTTTTTTTAAAATAATTATCTTTCCCTCTCTAAATGTATTAGACAATACCAAAAAATAAAAATAAAAAGAAGTAACTGAACAAGCAGTAGTCTGTGTTTTTGCTTACGATTTTGGGTTAGAATTTCCAGGCAAATTTGGAGAATACTGTTTTGTTTGTAACTTTGTAAAATGCTCGGTTGCGGTTCACCTTCCGGCACGCGCACCTTCCAAACGAACGAATCTTTTGCGATTAAACGGTTTTATGCGGTAACGGCGCGGTGTACCAGTAGCTCTGTCAAGAGGAGTATGTAAGTGATAACGCGGTTATCTTTTATTTTCAACTAAAACTTTAAACTATGAATGAAAAACAACCCGTTCAAACTCCTTTAAACATACCGACCGTCCTAGAAACCCTAACTAAATAAAATGCACTCTAAAATATTTTGTAATCATTGTATTGCAATGCACATGATAGATAGATAGATAGATAGTAAAACAATCCATGTGAAGCGGACTGTACGTGTAACAATAGTGAAGCGCTACTCTATCACGGAACAAAACACCGATGATCTCGGTCTGAATGATCGACATAAACTACTGACCTGTGTGAGGTCAACAGCAGACTGGCCCAGACTTGCTTGCTGTTTATTTTTATTATTATTATTTTTATATTATTATTTTTCAGAATGTCTTGCCCCGATACATTGTGTGTATTAGTGTGCTGCATGATATAAAATGACAACTTTGTTCCGTTGAATCGTTTTTATTAACTAAAATCTACAAACAGTATATTTGTATTCTATTAAAACAATTAAAATAAAATAATACGCATGCAACGAGATGGTTCCCTGGACTGAGTACATGTAGGTTTAAGTAAAAAAACAAAACAGTATGTTACCATGAGAGAAATACACGTGCCTCTCTCCACAATGACCAATATTCCATGAATATATGTAATTAAATCGTGTAAATGTATAAACTGCTAAGCTGTTTCTGGAGATGAAAAGCACTCACCTGGAAATCAAGATGCACTTTGCAGATCAACACGCGTGCAGATGCTCGTCTCAGACTGATGACGTATTGGCAACTCTTAAAAGGCAGATAATTATTTCTGTCCAGTTACTAAACTATCCTTGAATGGTTTTGAATTTGTATGTGTGTGTGTGTGTGTGTGTGTGTGTGTGTGTGTGTGTGTGTGTGTGTGTGTGTGTGTGTGTGTGTGTGTGTGTGTGTGTGTGTGTGTGTGTGTGTGTTTGTTTGTTTTACTTAACGGTCTTTAAAAAAAAAAAAATAAACCGCACACTCAAAAAGCAATCCCTTTTAAAATAAAATATTTTTGTTTCATTAACCAACGTTTCGGTACCTTCATCAGGGTCTAAACATAACTTTACAAATCTCACTGTGTGATGTAATTTGCTGTTTCCAAAATAACCTCTCCTGTAGCGTTTATTTTAAACTATTATTATTATTTATTATTATTATTATTATTATTATTATTTATTTATTTATTTATTTATTTATTTATTTATTTGCCCAAATATCGCAGGCCTGATACATAAATGCCAGTGGAATAGTAAAACTAACTGGATTTCTTTTGATGTGGAGATTTCTAATTACATAAAATTATTGAACTGATACAAACAAGAAAGCAAGCTTAACTTGTATAATGTTGGGATGTTTGATTTCTATAACTCCTTAGCCCCCAGAGCTCCTCTTTTCTACGCTTCTCAATACACATGTTTTTGCTCCTTTTTTATCCTTTACATTACTAAACGTCAATATGCATTTAAAATACTATTGTGCAGATCACAGCAGAACGTTAATCAATTAGACTATGGTGAAATACTCTGTGATAAACTATTGTATTCTTTTTTTTTTTACTGAACGAATGCACATTACTACCAATATTATCCGTACAATAGAACAAGTTTTGATGTAAAGTTGTAAATCCTGCGAACAAGCTATGCAGGTAAATTTCATTTTAGTATTCCGTTGATATGTGAAAGTATTTTCGATCAGTATGGATCATGTGATCTGCTTTTCGCCCTTCTCCAATTGAATGAATGGACTCTAAATAAAACCAATAGGAGTGGAGCTCGGCTCAGATATAAAAACTCCAGGAGGCTCTTAGTTCTGGACACCAGATAGACGCTTGGTGTGATCGGTGCAGGGGTGGAATAAAAGACACGTCCAGTTCTATTTAAATTGCAAATATATCAGGTAAGATAGCTATTGGTCTTATTTAATGGATGTTTCACTCATTAGACTATAGCAGTAGGACTGTCAGTTGTTGTCAGTGAGTTAAGCGTTACGGTTGTGATTTTCTTGTCTTTTTAAATATAACAATGCATCAATTCATACAAAATAGTGCTAAACTGCGCGGCTAGAATAGGTAATACATACACTGTTGTTGTCCAAATACAGTACGTAGAATAGAAAAAATGTGAGCTGTTTTTTTTTTTTTTTTTGTCAAACAATGACCTTAATATAGATGACGCTAAAAGCTGCATCCTTTTTCCTGACCCAGTTGCAGACTGAATCCATAGGAATTACTAATGAATATTCCAGCAAAACGAATCGTGGATTTTATTAAACCTATTGTAATTATCCGGGTGTCACTGGTTGACCATTTAAACATGGTATCGGTTCAAGAACTGATATTACATTGAGACGGGCAATTGTTTTTAAATTAAGGGTTGGAATGCTTGCTTCGCTAAATGGTTTGGCAACAATTAGCATTAACTAAATTTCGGTTAAAATCAGTGCTTTTCTTTAAGCAAGTTATTTAATGTAGGTCTTACTTAAACGACCTGCACAAACGATTGCTCACTAAAAGCACATTTAATGAAACTAATTCTCCGATGTCTTCATTTCAAGTTCGTCAACGAAAATAAAATTACTAACCTTTAATCGGGAGCATGAAGCTTTATTTTCCTTGGCGTAAAACGCTGGCGCCGCGATCTACCCGTCTCCACTATTCTGATTAGTCTTGCTGTAGATATTTGACTTTTGTATTGTATTTTTCGTTATATTTCAATGCATGCGTCTGTAAAGTACGCTAAAGAACTGACCTCTGGCACTTCAGATAAATGTTTACGAATTGTATGCATACCGAAACACTGCACCAAGCCTGTCTTTAATCATTCTGTGTCCCTTACTCCAATTCTAACAAGATTTCTGTTTAGTCGCACACTAAATCACTGAACGAAAACGGTTCAAGGATATGTTGTAAGGGAATTAAATGTTCATTTATTCCCAACACATTTCCCATCAAGTTTCCAGTAGTGTTTCCTTTTGAAGTGGCAATTGTTTAATTAAATGAAATTCTGTAAATGTGTAAGGCATACAAAGCTAAATGCGTCTTAAGGCATTGATAGTCTTGCCAAGAGCTTTTTTCCGTTCACGAAGATTAATTTCACTGATGGCCGTTCTTCGTTTGTTTACCCTTGGGAGTGCTTAAATTCTAGAATCCAATGCGCGTTTTGAGAATCAAACTGTCCAGTTGACCCACAGGATCAGATTCTCAATCTGTGACCAATATCACGGTTTAAATCTGGAGTTGCAGTAAAATGTGCGCACCATTGTGTAATTCATTTGTTAGAAGGAAGTCTTAATTCGTAAATGTTTGTCTAAATTTAACATTTTCTTTCGAATGAACTTGAATAGACGTCAGGGTTTTTTTAATTTTTATAATGTATAGTCCACTAACTATTGGTTAGAAAAAGATTAACGTTGAACCAGTATTAATTTCAATATTATGAATACATTCCAAAATCATTATATAACAAGTAGAATATATTCTGTGCTATTAATTTACTATTCTAAGCCCTGTGTGTAGTTTGAGCCTGCACATTCAGGTTTTAAATGGATTGCCGATTTCTTTGTGGCTTTGTTGTGAGTGGAGGATGCAACCCTTATTGCACACGTTTTTAAATGTATTTTATTGGGTTGAAGGAGTAAATGCAGTTATTCTTCACCTGACCTTGGAGGGTAATTAAGGTTAAGAGCTTTAAGAGGGAAATGAGAACGGTCTGTTCTGCATCGTTGGATTTGTTTTTGTACTGGTAGATTTCTAGGGTTTAAATACTTTGATTAAACTTGCTACACTAAAATTGTTTAGAAAATGCAACCGTTCGTTTTTACTGTTGACACTGAATTGTTCTAGAATTATTTGGCTTTCAATTTTGGTTCTCGGATATACCTACTGTGAATTTATTTTCTTGCATTCAGGTGGCAACCATGCCTTTCGGTAACACACACAACCAACTGAAGATGAATTACTCCGCGGCGCAGGAGTACCCAGACCTGAGCAAGCACAATAATCATATGGCAAAGGTGCTGACTGAGGAACTGTACGCACAGCTGCGGGAGAAGGCGACTCCCAGTGGGTTTACACTGGATGACGTCATTCAAACTGGGATTGATAACCCAGGTAAAGCACGGAAGCAGCTTTCATCTCAAAGGGCCATCTGTTCTCCCTTATTACAGAAGTGCTACTTTCACAAATAGTTTACAAAGACATTCCCTGCTTTGGGGTTTACTTTCACTTAATGACCAGGAAGACTATCGAGGGCAAATGTTTCCCGACCTCTTAACAAGGAAACCAGGTAGTCTTTTTGACCTAAATATTTGCACAGGTCAAAGGATTCGGTCTTTTGAGACGGAGTAGTCCCTATTTACCCGATTTGTGGGGTACAATTTGCTCCTTTTATTAACAATTTACTAACCTGTTTAGGTAAGTTTTTAATGCAGGGTGTTAATACAACAGCACCATGTTAAGAGTGTTGTACTGCAGTGTAGCAACCCTTGGAGCACTTCATTAAGGGATGGCAGATGGTTGCTTTTTTCCTCCCTTACTATGTAGAATTTTATTTGTCTAGCAATAAAAATATGGCTGCAGTAAATATCAAGAGGCTGTCTGCCGAGGAGGAATATCCTGACCTAAAAGCTCACAAGAACTACATGGCCAAGGTCCTAACTCAACTCAGGATTTGTACAAGAAATTGAGAGCGATTCACCCTAGACGCTGTCATTCAGACTGGTGTTGATCATCCTGGTAACCAGTTTTTGTTTAGCTGGCTTGTACCTTTTAATTTCATAAAAGGACTCTTTCAATGTTTTACATAAATGCTTGCATTTTAAAGTAGAAATTGTGTTGTAAACTGTCTCTGGCTTTTTCTTTTTAAGAGAACTCGGATTGTTAGGCCCATCTCCAAATCCCCTTGAGCACCATAACGAAAACGGTTTCCTCTTGCCTCTTCTATTCCAGGCCACCCATTCATTATGACAGTGGGTTGTGTAGCAGGTGATGAAGAAACCTATGAGGTTTTCAAGGAGCTTCTGGACCCTATTATTGAGGACCGACATGGGGGGTACAAACCTAGTGATAAGCACAAGACGGACTTGAACCCAGACCACCTGAAGGTGCGTATCTTTAAATGATGTCGCTTCTAAATGCATCTCATATTTGACTTGATTCAAGTAGTACCTTCTCTGGTACAAACTCCATGGGTTACAATGTGCAAGTTGTTGCAAAAACCCTAAATGGTCTGCTTTGTGCAACATCTAATCCATACCTTGTAATGTGTGGGTCGTGGAATTGATAGGAACTTCCCTTGGAAAGCTATCAATGTTGACACATAGCTAGAAACTGAACAGAATGTGTTCCTCTTTGCAGGGCGGTGATGACCTGGATCCAGACTATGTGCTGAGCTCCCGTGTCCGGACTGGGAGGAGCATCCGTGGCTTTTGCCTGCCCCCTCACTGCAGCCGCGGGAGAGACGGGCTGTTGAGGACCTGGCAGTAGAAGGTAAATATCTGGTTCTGAAAATGGAGGCAAAAGAGAACTATGGCACCCAAGAAATCCTTGCACACATGTAGCTGTATAATTTCATCTTGAAAATG
This sequence comes from Acipenser oxyrinchus oxyrinchus, assembly GCA_030684275.1. Classification (NCBI taxonomy): domain Eukaryota; kingdom Metazoa; phylum Chordata; class Actinopteri; order Acipenseriformes; family Acipenseridae; genus Acipenser; species Acipenser oxyrinchus. The sequence goes on from JAGXEW010000061.1 coordinate 914,911, forward strand.
CTCCCTCTGGTGGAATAAAATAGCATTGCAATATTAGCACTGCATTATTTACATTGCCTTGATGCCAGTGTCGCCGGTGGTCATTTTAACCATTTGATGCAGCCATACTTCCCTGCTAACATGTTGTGTTTTTGGACATAATTGGTCAAATATCTGTTTGTGCTTTTCTAGGTTTAGGTTCCTGGATGGTGATCTGAAGGGTAAATACTATGCTTTGAAGAACATGACGGATGAGGAACAGCAACAGCTGATCGATGACCACTTCCTGTTTGACAAGCCAGTCTCTCCTCTCCTGTTGGCATCTGGAATGGCTCGTGACTGGCCTGATGCCAGGGGGATCTGGTAAGTATCCAGATTCTGCTCTTAAGAACAATATATACTGAGGAGCACTTCTAAAGCAAACCCTTCTTTAGTATGATGGCAGAGAACTGCTGTTGAATTACTATTCTTGGCTCAGACACAGTTTAACTAATGCATCAATCCAATAGCCTTTAATACCTAATATAGAATAAAGTGTATATTACCAACGGTGAACAGTGGGGAGTGCATATAAGGTGCAGAATATCTACTTTCAAAACTATTTGCACTAGATGGGTGTGTTTTGTCAATATGCTTGCTTGGCCTCCAAGTTGTCCCAACTCAAATCGTGTACATGCGTCCCAATGCTTTCCTATACTTGCATAAAGTACTTGTATATTGAAACGGATGTAAAACCCAGGGTTTGCATTGCTTGATTCCAAGGCACAATGACAACAAGACCTTCCTGGTTTGGGTTAATGAGGAAGATCACCTCCGAGTTATCTCCATGCAGAAAGGAGGAAACATGAAGGAAGTCTTCAACCGATTCTGCACTGGTCTAACCAAGGTAACATTTAAAGCCTGTAACTGGAAGTCTTCCACAAGTAAATGTGAGGGTTCTTCCAGGGAAAAGATGGTGAATAATGCAATGTCTTGTAGTTGGAGAAAAAGGATGGGGATATCTTAAGTAAATTGTAGGGTGACTTTTTTACTCCTGTATCTTCTACATTTTCCACAAGCTATTTGATTTAAGGAGCTGTGCAATTTTGGGTCACCAATGGCTATACTGGAATTTTAAATGTTCTCTTCCAGGCCTGTTTTTATTTGTAGAGGTCTTAGATTTGAGATGTACTTTCAGATCGAATCACTCTTCAAGGACAAGGGTCATGAATTCATGTGGAATGAGCACTTGGGATATGTTCTGACCTGCCCATCCAACCTGGGTACTGGTCTCCGTGCTGGTGTCCATGTCAAGCTGCCCTGTGTCAGCAAGCACGAGAAGTTTGGAGAGACCCTCAAGAGACTCAGACTGCAGAAACGTGGGACAGGTTAGTGCTATAGCATGCTCTTCCATTCCTGTTGGAGAGTCATTACTCATTACGTCAGAGCCAATGAGTACTCCCTGTTTTGTGCCTGGTTCTGATCCTCCCTGTGTTCTCTCCAGGTGGTGTGGACACTGCAGCTGTGGGGGGTGTCTTTGATATCTCTAACGCTGACCGCCTGGGATTCTCAGAGGTCGACTTGGTCCAGATGGTGGTTGATGGGGTGAAGCTGCTGGTTGAAATGGAGAAGCGCCTGGAAAAGGGACAGTCCATTGATGATCTCATGCCAGCTCAAAAGTAAAACTGCATACAGAACTATCCACACCCCCTCCCCTCCGCTACCCTATAAAATTGAGGATCACACTCCAAGCAAACTTAGTGGCACTATATTTATAGACAAGTCTTCCATTGATGTGATTTGAAGATTTTTGGTTTTGCAATGTTCTTGCTGAAGATTGCATTTGAAACACTGAGAATAAACATCTCTTGTCCCATGTAATGTGTTTTCTCTTTCATGCACTTTAAAAAAGATAGATGCCTTTCACAGGGGTGACTGAATCTGATGCATGTTCAGTATGTGAAGTGATAAGATACTGGAATCCATCTCTCAATTAAATTGAGAGAAGCATGGATTTGGAATGTAGCAGAGGGCACCACATGAAGGCTTGTTTACATGTTTCTTGTATGTGCTTTGTGTGTAACTCTCTAACACTGGTAAAAACTCCATCTACCAAGGCTTGCATCACAATCCCTTGAAAGTGATCCCCATTCTGACTTGAACTGGTCTGATTTGAATTGTCTGCTGTAGGTGACCTGTTTTAATAAAGCACCTCTACTGTAGCAAAGCCAATGCCTCTTGGGGCTGGGATGGAGGCTATGCTGCACCAAGGCTGTTCTGTGAAATGGTACAAAGTGATCTTTTGATCTCAAAAGTGGACCCAAAAATTGAAGAAACAATCTTCTTGCCTGCAAGATATCTGAGGTAGTCATAATGATGCACTGTATCTGTTGTGTGCAACACCATACTGCAGGATCTCTTTCCAAAAGGGCATGTTAGCAGATGCCTGTGTAATGCTAGTAATTTTAAATTTTTACAAACTTTTAAAATCTGTTTTCTTAAATATTGCTTCTCTCCCTTACTGTAAGCTATAGTCTTGCTTTGCATTCTTTACCTGCAGAAACATCTGAAAATAAACCATGTTTGATTATTCAATGAGCTTCTTCTAAATATCCAGTCTTATTCAAACAATTGATACAAAATAAATACAAAGGTTTTATAAAATTATCACACCGACGTGACATACTGGATCTCAATTCCAATGAAATTTAGACAGCAGCCGCACCTGTGAAGTATACTAAACACTCACACACTGGGGCCTATGTGGCATTGGCTTGTTTCCATATGACCTCTGACAAACACTGAAGCATGAGGCTTTAAGTCTTAATTTTCAACCAGGTTCAGGTTTGTTTCACCATCTTTGTGTCAGAATGTTGCTAGGGAACCAAGATGAATGGATTGAATTAAATGAGATAAGCGGCAGCAGTTTTCATTGCAATCTCCTGCCGTGATCCTGAGGTGTGGATGAAGGTCACAGTTATGACGCACTTACGACTTTAATAACTTCACCAACCTGCTTTGCTTTTCTAAGGAGAGGCTAATAATCCGCACAGGGTGAATAGCTCCAGCTTTCCAGCCTACAAATGAAATATCACTGAATTATAAATAAAAGATTGAACATGATACACACAGACAAACCCTGGGACCCTCACATCATATCCCCCTCCCCAGATCCAGATTGAAATATCAATATTATCCTCCCAGTGCTAGACTACTGCGTTTATCTGAAACATAATTGTCAAGTGTGTCACGCCTGCCCAGCATTGCAGCAAATGTATTTATCATAACAGTAACTTGGGGTATGAAGTCACATGGGGTGTGCTACCAGGATATTGACATGTAATAAAAGGCACTGCTACTCCATCTCCTGGGACTGTGGGTACACCTCATGGAACAATGCATATGGATCTGTATAATTGCATATTCATATGTTTAATAATTTTGTTTCTAGGCTATGCTAAAGTGGCACATACCAATTACTATGTGTGGAGCATTGCTGTGCCCCCTGGGTGTTAATAAGGCAATCTGATTCTGGGCGGTACAATAACACTCTACAATAGACCTGATTTCATAGGAGGCTGTGTGGTCCAGTGGTTAAAGAAAAGGGCTTGTAATCAAGAGATTCAAATCCTGGCTCAGCCACTGACTCATTGTGTGACCCTGAGCGAGTCACTTAACCTCCTTGTGCTCCGACTTTCAGGTGAGACATTGTTGTAAGTGACTCTGCAGCTGATGCATAGTTCATACACCCTAGTCTCCAAGTATAATTATATACTATAATTATATTGCTACATGTCAGAGGTTTAAATAATAAGATTTTATTTTTTTAAATAGCTACTGCTCTAAAAATGCTGGGCATATACGACAATCATTTCAGCAGAAAAACACGCAACTCGAGAGACATCTTGTGGCCAATAGGATTACTGCAACATTAAATGAATGCATGAAACAAGATGAATTAGTCCCCATACTTGTTTAGTTCTAGGTTAATAAAAGGACTAAATTGGCTTATATCAACAGGCTGCAAGGATTGCTTGTGACAGAATACTCTATTGCATATTTCTTCATTATTATTATTATTATTAGTCTGATGGAGGGCGAGATTCATCATTTTTTAGCTTGGTCAAGCCATGGATTAGCAGAACTCTCCAGAGTATTTAGGTGTAAATCAAAAGCAAAACTAAAGAAAAAAAAAAAAACACACACACACACACAAGTATATTTGAGGTTGTTTTAATGGAGACACTGGTGAACCTTAACTGTTGACAAGTTACATCAATTCCATAATTCCTGGCTCATTACATGTTTAAAAAAGAAGGAAAAAAGGAAGTATAACAATATGGAGCTGTTGCAAAACTAAGTTACATTATTTACATTCCAAAAACTGTGCTGGCGTTTTGGAAAACAACAAAATAACAAAAGCCATAAAACTGCATACGGTACTTAAATGAACATTATCCCACAGCGGCGACCATTAGAAATCTAGTCTGTGTGCAGGCTAGACCTCAACTGGTATTACCCCTAATTACAGCTGAACAAGCTACAATAAAAAAAAAAAAAAAAGGATTTGCCCAAATACTGCATTTAAATCTGCCAGAACAGAACCTGGAAATAACAGATGGTCAACTCAAAAAGTCAAGAGTTGCAGTGATGCATTCCCTTTCCCAAAATGTTACTGTTGTTTTAGATTTAAAAAAACGGAGGAATCGAGGTTCTTCTAGGAATTCAATTAAAACATGGACTTCACTATTCCAAATACATTTTGCAGTTGATTAATACACCTTCTGCAAAACAAACTGCCTGTACTACCAAGCATCAGGTTTAACAGCTTAGTGGCGTAAAGGCCGGAGAGCGGATTACTGCTCATGAAAGTTTGGTAAGAAATGTGTGCAGTAGGCTCTCGAGTGCAATACGTACTTCACTGTCTGAGTAACGGGAAGTACTTTTAATGATCTGTTTTGGCGGCTCTTTGAAGATCCTTTGGTGCTGTGAACTGTTGGTAATCTGCTCTGTCAAGAGACCGACAGTCCTATCCCAAATAGAGAGGATTTACAGATATCCCCACCCATCTACTGTAACACTGCAAGGATTATAAAATTACTTTTTATAACAGGGTGCATATCAAACACATTGGTCAAATATATTTATAGCTTCCTTTAAAAATCGGTTTGATTTACTTTTATGCAGCACAGAGAAAAACTGAGTAATGCTGTTGTGCACTTAAAAATAAAAAGATCAAATGTTTACCCCCTCCCTCCCCAGCAGCAGCTCAAGAACGTTCGTTATTTTCAATAATAATAATAATAATAATAATAATAATAATAATAATACGATTCCAAAGATGCAGGAAATTATTGCCTAAGCATTATTCTATACATTATTCTTTTTTTTTTCCTTTTAAATACATATTTTTGCAAGTGTTCAGGAAAAACACTTTTTTTGAACTGCTACTTAAGAATTTACAGCTTACTTACTTTTTTTTTCTATTATTATTTTACAGCTTTAATTCATTGGCGATTTTGGAAGCTATGTTTTTAAAAGCTATGGATGTTCCTGATATTCGCTTGAAGCTTAACGCCATTGAGGGACAGTCTTGGCAGTTTGCAGACCTCCATCTCCCACTGCACCATGTTCTCAGCATGTCCGTCTCCATGGACACAGAAAGCAAGAACCGCTCCCGCTGCTCATAGTCACAGTTATTGGCGCCCAGGATCTTGCGGATCTCCCTCATCATATCGCTGGGGTCCATGGAGCTGGTGGTTTTCATACTCCAGGTAAATCGGAGGGAACGGGCTTGGTTTCTTTGTTTTCGTCTTTTGATCCCCAGATACATTGCGACTGCAAGAGAATAAGCACTCATTAGTCAGAACTTAAAAGAACTTCCATTTTTTTTACATACATGTTTTAAAATGAACTTACCGTGCAATATCCACCATCATTTTCATAGCAATTTAACTTTTTTTTTATTTTTTGGTGGGGATTCTCTCTAGTTTTAGACCCTGGAATTAGTAACTAGATTCACAGAGCTTGAGAGGCATGAAGTTTGATCAAATTATTTCATTTTTCTATTTGATTCCCATAGGACAAAAACAGCTGGCCAAATGAAAAATAAAAATAAAGTTCAAATGATCTAGTTAGATTCTGGACAAGAGGCTCAATGTAAGTATAAATTGGGTTGTACCATATATATTAATGAAGATTTCGACAGTCACTTCATTAAAAGGACGAGCTGGGAGGGTTAAACTTTTGCACCGCACCAGTACAAAACACTGATAGGCGACCCTTGACGAAAACTGGTGATGACATTCTAGAAACTAGCAGGGCTCTCATGAATACTTTACTCCCTGCGTGTCGGTAACGCATTCAAAACAGCTTTCAGGCCCCATGCGAAAAAACAAAGCAGTCTGGCATAGGCAGCTGAAAGAGACTCGATTGAAAATGACAAAGGCACTCTGCATTGATTAGTTTAAAAAGGGCAGTCTTCCTTCTGCGCTTACTCCTCTAAACACTTTGCATTTTAATGCAGAAATGACGCTTCCTTTAGTTCTCATTAATAAGGCTGTAAATAGCAGCCATACAAATAAAAAAAAAAAATAAAAAGCATAGCAGTTATAAATCTACAGGGGTTATAATCTTGTATCATTTTTGTAGGACTACTTTCTGTATAACGACATTGAAATTATTCTTTTTTTTTTTTTTGAAAGAGTTCATGCATGCATTTAGACTGCACAGATGTTCATTAGAAATTAACCTGGTTAGTGATAGAACCTGCCTGAATTTTCGTTAAAAGCAGAGCAACCGCTACAGGAAAGATTAGATAGGACTTTAACATCGATGTGGTGGCTGATTTCAGGTCATAATAAGCTTAGACATTTTGACGCCACTTATAACAGTAGGAAACCATCTGAGAGCCTTGTTAGCAATGCAGCGGTCACATCATTCCCTCTCAAGTCAGGAAAGTAGCCCCACCATCTCTGTAGAACGAGCCTACAGTATGTGCCACTGTTACTTAAACAGTAAGGTCAGGTGCCAAATCCATCTGACGTCTCTGAAATATCATTATGACATTGTAGGATTATTCTTTGGGAAGTATCTGCTCAGGGTACAGCATTTTAAAAAATGCAAAAAACAACAGAAGGATTTGTAACAATGCAACCATGCAATAATAAGTCTATGGACATGCAACATTTAAAACAAGATCATGTTTTATATAGAAAAGGTTGGGTGCTGCATGCAGATGTGACATTAGAGGGCATTCATTCAGGATAGTTTTCCTTTACAGCTAGAAAACACAATACTGCATACAATACTCTGGCACAGGCTACTTAATTGGACAATATACTTAATAAAGGCAGCTTGAAAGCTACAAAGATTAACACAGGTTAAGAATTGCAATGATGCAACAATAACAGACAAGTGTTGCAAATAAGATTCAGTCTTCTATACCAGTATATCTAATTTGATAATATACATGTATTTGTATTAATAATCGTGGTTCCAAAGATTACCAGCTGCTTCCATTAGGTGGCACTGTGAGACAAGAGTCAAGGAAACATGATCTGATAAAACAGCAGCAGACAAAAACAATACTTGGTTCACAGCACTTTTGGGGAAAAAAATGTGCACCCTATTTTTCTACAACAGAAACCTGATTATTAAAAACAACAACAAAATACACATCAAAACTTGTGGAAATCTGTACTGAAGAAAAATCTGAAGGTTTATGAAACAAAAAACAAAGCAAACTTAAATAAAACAAACCCAGCTAGCACAGACCAGGAGGTGGGTGTCAGAAGGAACCCTGTTACACACCGGGACCTTCCTCCTCACCTTGAGCTCTCAAATCGCCCGTTTCTCTCAGATTCTGTTGGGACTCTTAACGACACAATCCGAAAGCAGAATGAAAGGAAAGAGGAAGACAGCTTAGACACAATAAAAAGACAGATGACACTGTAACTGATCGTTCTTTATTTAAAGAGTGAAAGAAACAGGTAAATATATATATATATATATATAAAAAATAAATCACTGAATGACAAAACCAAGAAAGCCGTCAGCCAGAAATTAATAAAAATGGTTTCCTCACACTTCTTACTTTCATAGCATGAGCAAGACTCCCAATTCACTATCTGTTAAAACAATAGTGAACACTGAAGACAATGTAACCATTTCCCTATTCATAACTAACATGGGGATTTCTAAGGATGCTTTTGAAAAAAAGAAATCCCTTTTAAAAATATTACTAGCAAATTAATGCAACTGAAGCAACCAATCAGTGCCGACATAGGAGAAGAGAAGAGCATTAATTGCATTGAAATCCCCGTTTTAAAATCATACACACTTGGTTCCCCCAAAACATACAAAAATTGCTGGACAAACTGGCAATCTACTTTCTTGCTTTATTAAAAACACAAAAAAAACTAGTGTACAAACTTCAGAGAATTCAGGGTTTTAACCTGTGGGTGTTATGTGAATGTGCTTGTCTGTGTATGCTGTATAACACACACACACACAAATGCATGCATACATCTTAAACTTTAGGATTCATGCAGTCGTTTCTAATGTTGAACTGGGAGTGTATGTGGTAAAAATGCACAGAACCAGTACAGTTAAACCCATTGGTTTTCTAATTGAGATATTAAATGAAATGCTTTTGAACAGTTGAAGATCAGACTTGGTGGAAAGTGTCACTCTTTTGATCACTCCCTTCAGTTTGACAGAGCAGATCTGCACTGAACTGGGGGTGGTCCCAGTTGATAGGAACGCTGCTGTCAAATCATGTACAGGAGAGATTAAAGCCTAAGGTAGGGATCATTTATTACATGTTTTCCTGGAGTCCAACAACATAGGAACCAATACAGAAAGGTTACATTTACCATTTACATTCTATAACTTAGTTGCATTAATGTCTAAAAAATCAATTAAAACTGCTGCACAATCAGGCAGCTGCAGTGGTCCATTTAACACAAGCAGTTTACATTTACTAAAACATGGGATCAATCATTAACACCAATTTATTTGAATGGCCGCCTTTCTATGCACTGCATTTATAATGCTTTTCAATTCCTTCATGAACTTCTGTGTTGATGTAGTGTGTTATAAACGCTAGCTAGTACAGCACAGCCTAACAAATTAACAAAATGACTTGCACGTCAAGGCATTCCATCCAGTTAAATATTTTGAATTGCCGGTACTAAAATAAAAACGATACTATACCAGCATTTGTTTAGATTCATGAATCTGATCTTTCAGTCATTAAGACTAAAATGTACAAGACAATACAGGATGCGCAGGTAGAATGAAATGGTCCCCATGTTGTAATGCAACCGGTTTCTCTTCTTGCTGGTTTATTCAAGCAGGGAGTAAAATGTACAGTGCCCATGAAAAAGACTGTTTTGGCCACTTAATCCTCACTCTGGCTAGCGTAGGTAAATATGCTGTTTTTGTGGTGATACCATCTTTTTATTTTGGTTTTACAAAGCTTAGAAAATATACAAAAAGTGCATAATTTAATATACAAGGAACCCATCAAGCTTGAGTTGAGTTTTACTCTGTAATCCAGCCTCATCTTATTAGTCCAGCTTGGTTACAATATATTTCTGTGCACAGGTTTATTGCCAGCTTCACTGCAAAAGCAGGGAGGGGGGGCAGGGGCAGTGGGAATCTACCTCTGTGTAAAAGGTACATGCAATACTGGTGCAGAAACAGATGTACAGGGAGAGTCTTTGCATTTATGCGTTGATTTTTCTGTGAGATGTAAAGAGCCACTCTTTCTGCAGATTCCCGGGGACCACAAAGTCTAGAGCGTTTTTGGAAATCGGTATTAAGAAATCCCTTACTCTAGTTCTCCATCTCCGATTTTCTACAACTTTTTATATCTTCTGCTCCTGAATCTGCAAGAAAAGATGGATTCTGAACATATGTTTTAAGATGTAAGACACGATCACATACAAATGTCAAGAGGAGGAAAGATTTAGAGACTGAAGACTTACTAACAGTCTTTGATCCTTGGGCAGGGGTATTGGCAGGCCCTGATTTGTTCGAAGTCTGTCGTTTGGTTGGGTCAATACTGACCCTGAGGAAAGGAAAAATGAAGAATTAAACTGCACACACAAGCGAGGTTTCATTAAATTCAGTGCACTAAACTCAGTTGATGTAAATGACCTAATAGGCTCATTTAACCCTGGTCCATTCCATTCTGCTGAACAGCTGAATTGAGGCTGCTTAAGTATATTGCTATTAAAATCAAATAATTCTCCAGATTAACATACACAGCTAAAAATATGCCTGGGGTAAGCTCAAACAATGCTTTCGAAGTGCAAACATGTCTAATGTTTCTGTAAGCAATTCTAAAGATTAGTCCCTCGCTTGATTCTGGAGAATAATTTTTTTTTACATTTTAGGCCATAAACATAATTCTGTACTTTGAGTTGAAGTAGTGCTCAGATCATAGGTGCCGATTGCAATTCATGAAACAGTTTTGCACTACTTTATGTTTTTGTAAAGTTCAGCTTTTGTGGGGAACCACCTCAACATTAGCACTGGGAAGAAGTTTAAATCTGTTTGCCAATCGATTTTACAAGCTAAACCAGCTTTCCCACATTGGAAACTTCTGCATTATAAAAGTTGCTACTAGAAGCCCTGCAAGCTGCTACAAACTCTGTGCCAGCTGCTTCTTCTAAATGGGGGTTTCATGTTGAAGATATTTACACACTTCTCTGATTATATTTAGCAAGCGCTGGACTTCCCTCAGTACCACAGCATCTTTAGACAGGATTACAGCTATATGTTTCATACCCCATGGTGCACCAAGCCAATTTCCTGCACTAGTTTGAGGTGCCAAACCCTCAATAAAGCTATTCAAAAAACAAGGCATTTCATTTGTCTAGTTGTCTAACTGTTACTGGATCAAATAGGTGAACTGGTAGAAATTAAGATTGAAAAGACAAAAATATTACCTTGGTGTTTCAGTGCAATTTTAAAAGGGACCAAAAATATCAGGGATATCTAGTTGTAAGGATACCCACATGACAAAGTGACCCACTGCAATTAACTGGTTATCCAACAAACTATTAGCTAAACTGATTGTTCATCCCCTGAGTGTTAATTGAGGCACTTTCCCTAGATTGACAAACCACAATGCTGAATCTGTTGAAAAAAAGGTAAATGTAATTTGTTTTTGTTTGTTTTTAATATGTGTCAGCAAAATGGATGTACAGAAATTAAATGCCTGAGAAGCTTCATATGGAATTATCCGCCACTCTGACTGGTCTGTAAATCCCTCCTCATTTCCAGACATTTGATCACACACTGGCCCATGAAAGTTCATAATCATTAAGTAAGGATGGTATGGATGATGACAAACGAAAAACCGAAGATGTATGGATAGGCTGTGACAACAGGCCAACTGTTTTCTACCCAGTTTGATCAGCATTACTAAAATGCTCTGGTTTCAAGTCTAAACCAACCAATATGTAATACGCTATACTTGTGTATGCCCTTTCTCTGTCCGAGCAAAATCTTCCATGCAACCAGAAAAAGAAACCCTGAACCCACCACTACAGTCGAATTATTTATGCTGGTTACGCAAAGCTGGGATCTGGCCAGATCCCATTTGTAATATGTTAGTTTTTCCAGATTAGTCCAAGTCTTGGTTTGTCTTAGGCTCCTCAAGTGTTTCACATACACCTCCCCTTTCCTTGATGAAATATAAAGTAATAGACAAATGCTTTTAGTATCTGTAAAAAAAACATTTATCAACACCTTTTACAATAGTATTTTTTAAAATAATTTAACCCTAAACCCTTTCACATTTAAAACATTCAATTTAATATCTGTAAAATGTAGATATTTAAAAACTACTCTATCTTGTAATGTTAGCTGGAAATGATGCGTTTTTCAGCATTCCCCAGGTTAAGCTATAATGGGAGTAGTTTCTGTTTAATCTGTTACATTAAAAATATTTGCTTGAACCCAAACCATGGTCACTCTCTAAAAAGGAAATTTGTCATGAAGCCATTACGATTACCACGACTTTTGCAACGGGGAAAAAAAAACCCTGTGGTCTACCCTAAGAAATGTAATAAACTATACCTTACAGTACGTCATGTCTATGCTTGACTTGCATCGACTCGACAGCTACAAGTGCATTAACATTTTTCACACCAGTCCTGTTCCTCAACAATTGTTTCAAGGTTTAGAAAGACGAATTTCCAATAAAACTGGATGACAAAACGAGGTATAAGCAGCCCCAGAGGAACAGAGAGGGGAGGTAAAAAGGAGTTGGTGCTGCAGCAACCACTGGAGCAGCTAAGACAAAAGAGCTATAGAGTTCTTAATACCTGTGAGGGTCTTGAAACGCATAATTTCAAACGAATCGCTCATCTTTCAGCAGCCCAATAAAGTGCCCAATACTGTGGCCTGAATTACATAACCAACAGTTTATTATCTGGCTGCACAAAAAAAAAGTCACAAATGAACAAACACAAATTTAAAAAAACAACAAAAACACACTATACAACTTATATAAACCACTGTCTTAGTTTAAGCAAGACAGAGTACAAGATACATTAAATAGCGTAACAGTTCTGTGTATATCCATGTAAAAGTAGGAGTTACAAATATCCAAGGAGCTCCTATATCAAACTATTCATTTTTAGGCTGACATCTAGAATGTTACTGATGCACACAGCCTAGTCCCAAGTTTATCCAGTCCAGGAAAAGCAAAGCCTGGATCCGGTCAGGGTCAGTAACTCTACAGGCCTGCTTGACTGGGTCCTGGTCTTCCCTTGTTTAGATAGATTATTGAAATGATCAGATGCCAGGAGCGTCAACAATCAGGCCCCAGCTCTGAACCGATTGCACTCATCACAGCATGAATAAGTCTATAGGGTTACCAATAGGAGTTTTTCATAAAGCTGGAAAGGGAGGAACAGTTTATTTAATATCACAGCTCCTGGCTAGATCATTTAAATAATATACTTATTCGAAGGTTGTTCTGAAGCCTAGGACTGGATGCAGGGCCAGTGTAAGCTTCGAGCCCATGTCATACATAGGAGAGTTTTGGGGTGTTGGGCTTAGACATATCAAAACTACTGCCGGGAAATCCCATCATCTAATTAAATTAAAGACGACTGAGAAGGATACTGTGTAACTTATTGCATCATTTAAATTATTGTTTTTTTCATACAACACCCATCAAGCCTGCCAGCTAATCTTACATTTTCAACACTTACCTGAACAGAAAATCTTGTTGCGTGGTTTCAATTAAGAATTATTACATATCACATAACCCATTCTGCAGATAGGCATGCATGGTTAATGATTAAAGAACTAATTGAACTATCTGTTGGTCAAGTACTGTGCAAAAGGCATGCTCATCAGAACGTTACAATAGTCATGTCAATCGAAACAGTCACTGAAAAGCAGCTCGGTAGCAGAACTCGGATTCTCACACAACAAATTATTTTTTTAGTTTCAAGCAGGAAGTTTAGTTTTTCAGTTAACCAAGGTTCAGAAGCCATGTCGTGTGTGTTAATCGCAAAAGAAGCCCATTTGAAATCCTACCTTTTGTAAACCTGAATGACATGTTTCTATAGAACAAAATGAAAAAAAAAACACAAATAGGAAATTAGAAAAAAAATAGAATCTGAAAGATTAAATAAATAAAACAAAAAGAGGAAAAAAAATCAATGCTTAAAATCAGTAATGGTGGAAATTTGTTTTAAAAGAATTTAAAAAAAAGTGACAGTGGTGAAGATAAGAAGTTGAATTTTCAAAATAGTGTTAAGGCTGCCTTTTCAGACCAGTCAGGCCTAGCTTATTTAAATGATCAATAAAAAATATATATAAAGAAGTTAAAAATAGTGCAGGATATTTCAATTGCAGATAAGGTGAGCAGTAAAGCTTCATTGCAGTATCATATTATCGTACTGATTTCAGTTGACGGAAGAAAGCAACCCGAAGCTTGTAAGCACAAAGCCTTATGCCTCTCCAGCACAACCTCTAGCAGGAAGACATGGACAGATTTTCTATAGACAGAAAAGGGACATCTTTCTAGCATGTATACAAAACAGTAGATCGTGAAACCCTTCTATAGACCTGGGACTGCACACAACGATCTCTTAAATCACTTGGGCACAATGCTTTGAGTCCTGTTTAAGCCTGTTACGGCATTGCCATGTTTAAGAATGGATATCAATTTTTTTTTTTTTTTGGTGAAGATTTTGTTTGTCATTTTAGTCAGGGCAACACTTGGTGGAACAATCTAATTGATGAACATTACACAAGTACACTAACAAATATTTTATAATTGAAAACAGTGCCTGTTACACATGTATTGAACTGATGTAAATGCAGCATAATCATGGCCACTAAAATGTGGGAAAAAGTAAAACAACAACAACAAAAAATGTAACTGGTCTAACACACTACACTGCACAGATTAAAGCACAATATTTATACCAGGGTAATCTGGAGTAAACCACCAAAACATTGCAACAATTCTGTCATGAAATGAACAGAAACAAACTATTCTAGAAAATCTGGCCTAACTTTTACCATTTATGTAAAATTACCGTATCCAATTTATCGCCAAAAAAAAAAAAAAAAGGGTGGTCCTTGCCAGAAGACTGACTAGTATTTTTTGCTTTAAGCTGGAGCTCTACAATGGGCTCTACTTTATGTCCAATAGTGCCTTCTGCAAACCCAGGTCTAAATAAACGGAATACGCTATGGGCGTGCTCTGGCATGACTGAAATTAAAATAGAAAGCCCAAAATGCCTTAATGCAGGTGTGCAGTATAAAAAAGGCAATTACTTTGCTCTCTACCTTTTCCTGTTTCTTTCCCTTACATGACAGGGGTAGGGATACTGCGGCAGTGCACCTACCTCCTTGTGAGTTTGGATGTCAGTTTGCTGAAGAGGTTGGTGGAGCCCCGGTGCGAGTCTGGGACAGGGGCGTGGCGTCGGCGACAGGGTGGGAGACGCTGGGGCCCGTTGTAGGTGGCGGTCCTGCGTTCTCGGAGCTGGCCGCCGTGGAAAGTGCTGCGGCTGGCGGTGCCCCTGGGGAAGCGCATACGGTCGGGGTGGTTGCGCTGGTGATACTGTGGGTGGAAGCCACAGGGTTTCTCTGGCCAGGTGTTGTGCTGTAAAAGGACCAAAACCAGCAAAGTATTTACAGTTTCATTCAAGGAGATGGAAATTTGGCTGAATCTGGACTCTGCAACCTCCTATGATACACTGTCCATTACAGGCACAACTGTGGGGAAGGAGTTTCAGGCGTTATTAAAAAGGGGCATGCATGTGACTAGTACTAGTCAGTTTAGAGACTTCTGTAGTGGAGACAGTCGCTAGGAGTAAGGAAACAGGACTAAGAAGAGAGAACTTGAGAGTTGTTCCTGTTTAAGGCACGGGAAATTTGGTGCCGGAGGACTGAGAGCTGGGCTGCTAGAAAGCTTGTCCTTAAAATACTGAAAGATCAGGACAGAAGATAATGAAATTAAAGCGTTTAATCCAGTTGCAAAGAATGGTTTTGTAAAAGGTGGATGGAATCTTGGCAGAACAAATTTCTAAGGATGAAAATGATGGAACAGGAATCTCATGTCATGGAAGGAAGAATTGAAATTGAAGCATTTGAGAATCAGTGTTATGTCAATCCTCATGATTAAGCTGTAAACTTTAGTTCTAAACATAAGTTCTAGAACCTCCAAAACATGGATACATGCCTAAAGTTTGTAGTCAAACCATTTTCATGTATCTATAATACAGATCGATACTCGCACAAACAGAGAGACCATGAACTGGATTTTGGTCCACTGGGAAAGGGCTATGACAAGTCATGAGTTGTTAAAATGCAATACAAAAAAGACCCCCAGATCAATCTTAATACAAATGACAAAATCACATCTGCGGTTTTCTTCATAGAATTATAAATGCAACACCGCTTTAAACATTCTGCAAGCTGCATTAAGCGTCTTCAAATGTTAGCCAGGCTGCTGTATTTAATGAGCGTGGCCAAACAGCTTTGCTTTCACGACTGAAAAGGATGTTTTATTAACTTTGTGACTTTTGCTTAGTCTTTCAGGGTTTCTCGAGAGGGTAGCATCCAGTTATATTAATCTTATCCCATACAAAACCATGCAATTAGTAGCAATAGGAGTAGCAGCAGCACACATTATAGCTCCAGGCTTCTGCTCCATACAGTTGTCAGCTCATGCAAGTGGTCCATACTTATTTTCCTAAAACATTAACACAGTGTAATTCTTTCACTCAGGACAGCAAATTCATTAGACATATCCTGAGATTCTAGTCTACTTTCACCCAGCAGTCCTTTAAAAGAAACTAATCAATATACTGCACACACTGAGTAAAGAAGGGCGTTACCTGTTCTCCTTGCCATTCTGTATTACGGAGTGCCTGTCTGTGTTGTTTCTTTCACTGCACACGTAAGTGTTTCTTCGGGTCATTCCACCAGAAACCGAATTATTCTGAAAGCATAATTCAAGTGTCATGAATCTTGGAAGTTTGCAGAACATAATTAAAGTCCAATAGACAGTCACTTTAATTGGGCACTAAAGTTTAAATGAGTGGCTTATCACTATAGTGTGAATTACTGATTTTTTTTTTTTTGGGGGTCTTTAAATAAATAATATATTTATCCAAAGAACCAACCCAATAAACTATTACATAAAATGCAGGTCTAAAAAATTAATCTAAAGACATTTTTTAAATAAATAAATACACACACACACAAACAGGATACATCTGGTTTGTCAAAAAGTGGATTGTCAATAAGTAGGTTTTGCTTGTCATAGCAGGTTTTAAGGTGCTTGTGGGAACCATAACAAGTCTTAATATTCTCAAAGCAACAAATAAACAGTGTGTAAAGTCTCGAACAGACGAGTTTACTTACGCTAGGGACAGCGGAGCCCTTTTTCCGGTCAGGAATGTCGGCCTTGTTGGGGTTGCCAGCGTTCCCAAGCATGGGGCTGGCAGGAGCCCCTCCCTTCCTCCCCAGCTGCTGCTGGACTTCCTGGACTGACCTGCTTCCTCCTTCAGGTCATTGTCTGTAGTGCTTGTCTGGCTTCTCTTTGGGTAGGTCACAGCCGGAGGAATCGAGGGTCCAGCTGAAAAAAGAGAACTCTATTAAAACACTGACTGTGTCCATGTGTTTCCTCACTGCATGTGTGAAATGATACATCACTTGAATGTCATTATTATGTATGCAACTGAAGCAAGGAGTGTATTGCAATAAGGTATGCCTGCCTGTGCGCTCTTGGTTATAACATTTTTTTTATGCTTGTAAAACTCTGGAATGAATGCAGTGTTGAGTGTGGTTGGCATTGATTTAGTCTCCCTCTGTTGTTTATTTCCGTCCACTGCAGGAAACACCAATTGTGTGGTCACTAGGGGAGCCAGATCTGTAACTTCTCAATTATTACATTTGACATTGAAATAATATGTGCCTCTCATGTTTTAGCTGCTGCGCGTATCGTTTTCACTGTGTTTGCAGTTTGTTTTTCTTTTGCTCTCACCTTGATCGCTGTACCTCCTCTGTTTCTGACTGGATGATATGCTTCTCTGAACCTTGAGATGCGCCGGGATGTTCCAATGCCGTTGTTGAGGTCACTGCTGGGTCTGATCTTTGCTAAAGACAGGTTGCTACTTGAGCTGGAATCACTTGCGTCCAACTGCAAGAACAAGAATAAATAAAAGAAATGAATACCAAGTTTAAATAAATCTTTAAATCAGAATGCAAGAATTTCAAAACACTGCCTGGTGAACTCTTACCTCAGAGGATTTCCTGCCCAGCAGCAAGTAGGTGGCCGTTATTTCATCGTATTTCATTTTGCCAAGGGATTCGTGGATTTCTTCAAGTGAATAGCCCATCCCTACCATGATGTCTATAAAGCAATAAAACAAATTAATTAAAGCTCAATAGACTTGAACAGATACAATGAGAACCCCCTCCCCATACCTGTCTTACTTTATGAATGTATATGCAATGCATTTTGCATTGAATACTTTCACAGCCAGGAGTGCAGTGTTAAAGCAGAGGATTGGGCATCACTATGCCACCCAGTACCTTAGCCATCCCCCATCTATAAAACTAGACACAAGCAATAATCCTATAGTAACTGTGGTGCAGCTAGTCATTTGTGCTATTTTTTTTTTACATTTAGAAATACTCTCCTTTTTGCCATCTAAAATGTATAAATGTTTATGTTGCTTAGCAGGTCCATTTATTACTAATGAAAATAAATCTTTCTGTTATAAATCTGTCTGTTACAACAGCAGTAATAATGACTTGTACCTATTCTCTTCTGATCCTTAATATCCAATTCTGGTTCTGTAAAGGCTTTAGTTCTTCTTCCTCACAGCCTGCATTGATCCACGGTCCTTCATAATTTGCTAGAAGAGAGGAATGTATTTGTTTGAATCACTTTTACTGTATTTGAGGTGGGGTAAGAGAAGTCAGAACTTGACCACTGGAATGATTTATTACTATGGGATAAAACCCATTTGCTTTATTGGGTCTCACCTCAAGTGTGCCTCTTTTGATTGGGTTTAGCACTAGGAAGCGTTTGAGAAGGTTTTCACAGTCTGTTGACATGTAGAAAGGAATTGATACTTCCCTCTTAGTACCCTTTCCCTTAACTCCTGAAACAAGACAAAAAGGTTACGCGTTGGAACAGAAGTCTGTCTGAACCCTTGTCTGGGTGCTGCTTTCAAATAGCTCTTTATGTGGCTGTACTTTTATCAAGAACAGGTACTGATTAGTGATGTGCAAGAATGACAATTTTCCATTACTGCCTTGATAATATTTCACCAAAAACATTTTTTTTTATTGAAAGAAACTCAACATGTGTTCATTAAATCAATTACATAATGTTTCGCAGATACAGAACAGTGATGGCAGTTTTGAATTTGGTCTGAGACAAGCAGACCCAATTTAGCTTTTAAATGGCAAATAAAAACAGAAATCCTAAAAGAGCATAATATTTTAGCAAATGTTTGAGAAAAACAAAATGTCCAGGATCATGCATTGATTTTTAAATTGAATAGTGACTTAACGCATTGTAAACAACTGTAAAGTAACTGAGTACTGTATGTGAAAAATCAATGTAAGATTTTAAATACAAAAGGGAAATACAATGATAACTATAAATACTAAACGAAGTCTACTTTTTCATTGAAAATGTGTATGATAGTTTTAAACGTTAACCAGTCATTTGCACAGGAGGTTTAAACGTGTAAGCCCCTTTGAAACACAGAATCATAGGGCTATCAAAGACAGACCTATGGCAATTGGTATTAATGGAATCAGAAACAAGGCTTCTTACTTTCAAGTTCTGTCCATCAAATGGTAAGGATCCACTGACTAGTGTGTAAAGGATCACACCTAAACTCCAAACATCTACTTCCGGTCCTTCGTATTTCTTTCCCTGGAAGAGCTCCGGAGCAGCGTAGGGGGGGCTTCCACAGAACGTGTCCAGTTTATTACCAAATGTAAACTCGTTGCTGAAGCCAAAGTCTGCTATTTTAATATTCATGTCTGCGTCAAGCAGCAGATTTTCAGCCTGTTGAGGCAGAAAGACAAAAAAAATATATATATATATATATATACAGTACTGTGCAAAAGTTTTAGGCAGGTGTGAAAAAATGCTGTAAAGTAAGAATGCTTTCAAAAATAGACATGTTAATAGATTATATTTATCAATTAACTAAATGCAAAGTGAGTGAACAGAAGAAAAATCTAAATCAAATCCATATTTGGTGTGACCACCCTTTGCCTTCAAAACAGCATCAATTCTTCTAGGTACACTTGCACAAAGTCAGGGATTTTGTAGGCATATAGTCAGGTGTATGATTAAACAATTATACCAAACAGGTGCTAATGATCATCAATTCAATATGTAGGTTGAAACACAATCATTAACTGAAACAGAAACAGCTGTGTAGGAGGAATAAAACTGGGTGAGGAACAGCCAAACTCAGCTAACAAGTTGAGGTTGCTGAAGACAGTTTACTGTCAAAAGTCATACACCATGGCAAGACTGAGCACAGCAACAAGACACAAGGTAGTTATATTGCATCAGCAAGGTCTCTCCCAGGCAGAAATTTCAAGGCAGACAGGGGTTTCCAGATGTGCTGTCCAAGCTCTTTTGAAGAAGCACAAAGAAACGGGCAACGTTGAGGACCGCAGACGCAGTGGTCGGCCAAGGAAACTTACTGCAGCAGATGAAAGACACATCATGCTTACTTCCCTTCGCAATCGGAAGATGTCCAGCAGTGCCATCAGCTCAGAACTGGCAGAAAACAGTGGGACCTGGTACACCCATCTACTGTCGGAGAAGTCTGGTCAGAAGTGGCCTTCATGGAAGACTTGCGGCCAAAAGCCATACCTCCGGCGTGGAAACAAGGCCAAGCGACTCAACTATGCACGAAAATACAGGAACTGGGGTGCAGAAAAATGGCAGCAGGTGCTCTGGACTGATGAGTCAAAATTTTAAATATTTGGCTGTAGCAGAAGGCAGTTTGTTCGCCGAAGGGCTGGACAGCGTACACGAATGAGTGTCTGCAGGCAACAGTGAAGCATGGTGGAGGTTCCTTGCAAGTTTGGGGCTGCATTTCTGCAAATGGAGTTGGGGATTTGGTCAGAATTAATGGTCTCCTCAATGCTGAGAAGTACAGGCAGATACTTATCCATCATGCAATACCATCAGGGAGGCATCTGATTGGCCCCAAATTTATTCTGCAGCATGACAACGACCCCAAACATACAGCGAAAGTCATTAAGAACTATCTTCAGCGTAAAGAAGAACAAGGAGTCCTGGAAGTGATGGTATGGCCCCACAGAGCCCTGGTCTCAACATCATCGACTCTGTCTGGGATTACATGAAGAGAGAGAAGCAACTGAGGCTGCCTAAATCCACAGAAGAACTGTGGTTAGTTCTCCAAGATGTTTGGGCCAACCTACCGGTCAAGTTCCTTCAAAAACTGTGTGCAAGTGTACCTAGAAGAATTGATGCTTGATGCTGTTTTGAAGGCAAAGGGTGGTCACACCAAATATGGATTTGATTTAGATTTTTCTTCTGTTCACTCACTTTGCATTTAGTTAATTGATAAATATAATCTATTAACATGTCTATTTTTGAAAGCATTCTTACTTTACAGCATTTTTCACACCTGCCTAAAACTTTTGCACAGTACTGTATATATATATATATATATATATATATATATATATATATATATATATATATATATATATATATATAATTAATTTCTTTAATTTCTTTAAAGATTTAAGTGAGTTTCTAGATGATTTTCATGAACAGGGATAATGAAAAAATCTAAAGAAAGTTATCATCCAACTTGCTTTGCTGACAGATCGAATACATCCTATCTTCATTAATGTAAATCATATCTGACCAATTACTTTTTTTATTTATTTATTTCAACTGAAACAACCCTAAAAAATGAATACTTGCACCAGAATTTGTATTTAAATATCAACCCTCATGGCTTTAGGGTACAGCTTGAAATGCACTAAACATTTGATGTTTTTTATGGCACAACAGTGAGGATCTTGATATCAGACAAAGGAAACCACATGCAGAGTTTGCAGTGAATTTTTTTTTTTTTTTTTAAACTATCTGGAGAGTTTATTTAGTTTAAATTATAGGATTAAGAGAAGCTTAAGACAAAAACCCTAACACAGTTTTCCTGGTTCTGCATTCATAAAACAATTCATCTGAAGCGTGCCAATAGCTCACTTTAAAACAACAAGCTACACTGTATGTCCAGATAGTTCAATGACCAACCCATTAAAAAGGCACTGAAATCTGAATAATTGATAACATAGAAGGAAAGGCAATAAACAAAGTGCTATTAAAAAAAACACGAAAAAAACAAACAAGCTGAAGCAAAACCAAAAGGTCAGTATTAAAAATAGATGTGCTGTGGCTGCTTACCTTCAGATCTCTGTGCACGATGTGTTTCTGATGACAGTACTGCACTGCAGACACTATCTACATTAAACAAAACAAATCCACGCTTTTACATGTTCATGAAATTACAAAAGCAGGTGCATTTTAAAAATTAGCTTCGGACATTTCATTTAAACTCTAACGCTGCCCACCTGGTAAAGAGGTCTAAGAAATAGAACTCTGCTTTTAACTCTGGTCCACTGATTGCACGATAGAATAAAATTCAGTGAAATTATTTAATACAGTAGACCAATGGACAGCATTGTCTTGTATATCAGCATATAAAACAATACATGCCAGGTTTCCTTTTGAAAATTTTGTTACCCGTATTTTGGGTTATTTTTCTGTACAGACATAGTGTGGATAGACCTAATACACATTTAAAAAGATCTCTCGAAGAGGACTTCACATTAAGGAGTCATCAGTAGGTGTAAATCACGAATCTTTGCTTCCAGCTAAGGCTTACTTTTCCTGACTACGAGCACTTACTATCTACAGTAACCCTGGACTCCTGCCGCTGACCTGTACTGCTTAAAAGTCCATAACTGGAGGCCATTGATGATTCAGTGCTACACCATCATAATATTCCCCATGTGAAACTTTTGTTTTGTTTTCAGTAGTTTCTAAGGGGAGAAAAACAAAAACAAGAAGTTCTAGCAGGAACCCCTAAATGCCTGCAATACGCCTATAATGAACTTCTAGTCAATTAGAGCTCTTTAAATAGCAATTTAGTACAGGTCTGAGAAGAGTTATTTTAACTAAATGTATTCCTGTTGTTGTTTAAAACTCACTTGGTAGATCATTTTTGTTTCAATTCCTAGTGGATTCAAGAAATGCATTAATATCTACAAAAACAAAAACATGACTGAAAGCCCTTTGGTGATTTTCAAACTTCTGAATTTTAAAAACGCCACCAGGATGACGAACAGAAAATGATGTACAAAGTGAATAGAAACAAAAAGAAGAATCCATATAACTTCTGACTTTCCAGTTTAACCGATAAAAAATGAAATCTGTGTATAGCCAATAAACACCGGAAATACACTGGAAAGGGATGCTCACTTCACATTGACTTCACCCGTTTCTGCACCCCAAGTACTGAGTGGCAGCAAATTCCTCATTTCTATTGGCGACTCCGCTTGGGAGATTTATAACGAGACTACAATTACAGCAGAAGGCTTGTTCGCAGGATTTAAAGCTACATTACAGTTAGATAGTGAGAATTTAAAACAGAATTGCAAATTGTGGCGAAATGTAAAAATATACCTAGACACACAAAAACTCGAAAAACATGCCTGTGGTGGAAGACAGCAAAGGAAAGAAGATAAAACTAAGTGTGCAAGTCCTGTCGAAGTTACTACTACTGTGACAGAAAAAAAGCACCCAAGCATTTTGGAAAGTAACCAAAAACAATAATTTCATACAGTATATAAAAAGCGAAAGCCCCTAAAAAATAGCTAAAAATAAGCACCGAAACATTTAATTAACAAAAACGAAAAACAGAAACCCTGCATAATTGATGATTCATACAAATGCATCAAATTCAGTGCAGCACGCCTTTGAAATCTTCTTCCTGTCCGCAGACAGTACATTTATCTTCACAGTCCTCTTTTTTTGCTGCATTCTCTAACTTTGATGCTGACCCAGAAATCAAGAATTTAGCAAATACTAGAAAACCAGAGTGCTGAGGGGGAGGGAGTCCTGCATCTCATCATCATCATCATTTTGTATTGCACGGTCTAGAATGAGTCTTGTGTCATTGAAAATGTAATGAGTTTTGCCAGCAGCTGCTAAACTAGCAACAAGCTCTGACAATGAAACCACTGTAATCACTGCCTAGTCCAGGAGATGTTGCTATTAAAATCAGGAGTTTCCTGTGTCTTGCAACAGGAGACAGAATAAAAATGGGCAAGGTCTCTGGACCTTTTTCCTTTTAAAATTGTGTGTACCAGAAATGGAAGAAGCTGGCTTTTAAGACATGCTATTGTGGGTCTCAGAAAGGTTGAATACTGTTATAATCTTATAAAAACACACACACACACACACACACACACACACACACACACACTACACTACACTAGGTGAAATGCAAGGAAGAAATAACAACATTTCCCCCAACACGGTTGAGAATCTTTTAAAATGAGCACACTGCAGTACCTGTCTAAATTTAGATCTGGCCTCCTTTTCCTTCATTCGTCCATGTGCGACCAAGTAGTCAAAGACCTCTCCTGCAATCCAGACAAGAAAAAAGCTTATTTTAATTTTAAAAAAACCACAATAATAATAATAATAATTTTAAAAAAAAGTAAAGGCTAGCTGCTACAGAATTTAAGGCAGTCAACAATGCAACACCCCACCAACTATTTAATTAACATACCTATTAATTAAATACAGACTGACCAATAAAACTAAAAGACCCTTGACAGACAACATTGTATTTTAACATAGGTTACAGTGACACACAGTACTGGAAATAGTTCTGGAAAACACCCTTGATAAGAAAGACTGCTGAAATGAAGTAAGGAGCACTGCAAACTGGATCACTGTGTAATGTCCACTATGGTTTCTGCCTGCCAATAATGACTCACGATCAGCCTGACCTCAGTGCACAAGGATTTTATGACAACTCCTTCCCTCTTCCATCCTTAAATCACTGTGGAAAAAGACATGCCAACCAGCTCCTCTGATGTAAACATGCACAGGGCTAACACACAACCTCTGAGCAGTTTTTTCCATTTGTTTAGTATGTATGCTCTTTACATCTATCTAACTAAATTAAGCAATTACATTTTTCTTCTAATCCTGCTACTCTTATTTTCCTCTTTACATTTTAAGGGCATCAGATCTTTCATACAGCAGATATGCTGTATACACTAGAATACAGGCATTGTGCACGGCACTTTACTCATTATCAAAGACAACTGAAGGTCAGCTTTTTTGTGTGTGTGTGTGTGTGTGCGAGTACGTGAGTGAGATCGACACTGCTGAACAGCCCATTCGTCTAACATGCATTTCAATTGAAAGCAGCACTAGGATGCAGCCTGTGGCAGAACCTGTTCCCAGCTTTTATTAAAAACAAGGTCAATATATTAGGAGACTATACTTGGTTACTGTGTGAATGGTATAAGCACAGTCTTCATTCTACAAATCAAGAATCAAAATACTGTATATAGCAAATACGATCCGACGAAAAAATAATAATAAACACATTTAAAAAACACGCAATAGCAACCCCTCGAAAGGTCTAAACAGGGTTTTAATGTCCTTGCTTTATATTGATCCCATACCTAGCAGTATACAATTACCAATGTGAATGATGTAGTCGTCGAAGTAGTCGAAGGTTACATTTTTAGAAGTTTATACAGCTGCACGGGTTCAGTATAATTACGTGCTGCAATGGAATAAATGAACAGATTTTGACAAAGGATTTGCTTCTCTTTGTGATCATTTTGGTGCAGATTGGCAGATTGACAGCACTGGCAATTTAAGCTCCCCATCTTGTTCCTTGATCAGCTCCAGCGTAGGAGGACACAGTATGTGCCTGCTGCCTGCCTGCCTGCCTGCCTTCCCACCCTCTACTATGTAAATGTAATTCAATCTAAACCTGTACAGACTATCCTATGCTGTGATGAGACACTGGTGATACAGGCTTTAACACTTTCCTGCCAGTGTGCCTTAACCACTCTCTGAGGGTGTGAGGGTGGTTCTGTTTACATGGTACTGTCGAAGAAATTGCTTGTCAAGGTGCCCATTAATGATCATGTTGGTGGTGGTGGGTGTGACGTGGACTGGGCACAGGTCAACAGAAGTCATTTCACATCTAGACTACAAACTGCCACCAGATCGATGTGACTTTTCGATCACTGCTGACAGAACCGGCTAAGTGAAAGGCTTCAGATCCCATTGCCAATTCATTGAGGCACCACAGACCCCTTTGTTTCTTGTTGCTATTTGTGCTAATTCGCCATACTGAATTGTATCATCGCGTGTGTTGCGAACCATTTGGAACCGAGCTACCCCAGCCGAACAAAAGCAATTTCACTTCTGTCCCAAGCTGCCTACAAAACCCAAACAGCTGCACTCAATTACTGAACGCCACCACTGCTTTCTCTGAGCCACTTACATCTGCAGATTGCACGACGGAGCAGTGCTGCACTTCAGCACTATATAAAACGAAATATATCAATAAATAACAATGCAATTAAAATGAAAGATTTACACTCACCTCCACTGGCATATTCCATTATTAAGTAAAGAGTCTTGTCTGTTTCAATAACTTCAAATAATTTCACTATTGGGGGCAAAAAACAATATATAAAAATTACATGGAAAAATACTTTTTAGTCTCTTCCTTACTCAGAAACTTCTGCATAGAAGAAAAGCACCCTTAAGACAGACAGCTGTTCCCATCACCTGCTTAAGAGCACACAGACATGGGGCTCACTGTACTTACCTTGAGATTGACAACTTTCAGGCAAGAACCAGGGAATTGTTCACTAGGTAACATTGTACAAGATGTAACGAAAGTCACACATCTCCTTCAATGTAGTAAATACAAAATTAGAGCCAGTGAAAAACACACCACCAGTTGCAGCAATATGTACAGACAAGTGTCCTGTTATTTCCCCAGAGATGATGGAACTGTCAGTAACTTCTTATAGCTACAGAATAAAACCAAATGTCATCACAACTGTGATACACATTCCTATACATGAGCTATAGCAACAGTTCTTGTCTTTCCATACATCTTTTTAATAGCACAGACAGTATACTCATTTCAGCTATTGATTGCCTGTATGATTTTTTTTTTTCCCCCCCAGTAAACATTTTGGGAGTCTATTAGGTTATGGATTGAAGCAGTACTCTTTTTCCTGTCAATATCAAAGCCAGCACTGTTAATGGACACTCTAAGAGAATGGAAAATGTTACGCACCAAGCATATTAGGGAACTACTGTATACAAATAGGGCAAATAAATAAATAAATCACTGAGCATTTATTCCAGTCTAATGTTTTAACCACCTTGTTTTGCTTCAATTTTTTTGTATAACCTACTTTTGTATTAAATATTTATTTACCAGTATATATTTTATTTATCATTACATTTTTTACACAAAAGTAAATTTGAGCCAAAGCAATCATAAAAGGGTTACTTTGCTTTTATTAATCATGATCAAGTTTTTACAGGAAGATGATCAGACTAAAAAGGTTCTAATAATTAAATTTCACAAAGAAATGTATGTAATTTACAGTTTGAATATCCCTAACCAAAAATGTAAAATATTTCTAGCTCTTCTTTTAACACTCTGGCAGCTTATTTGACTAGAATTATAAAATCCTGACTGATAAAATAAGATTGAATAGCTGCCTGTGGGATGGCATATTGAATTCATGAGTATGAAATACCTCAGAGTCATCAGGGAGCTTTTAAAAGTACTCATCAGTTGGTGTGATGTGCCGGTATTTTAGTGTGCCTAAAATAAACACAGAAACTCTCTCAACACCCACAGACACGAATCAGGAGCATCGCCTTTCCTTTTACTCTGTGAGCGTCATATTTTTTGCTTTTATGCGTTGGATTTGAAACATGATAGACAGCTGATAAAGTTTTAAGGAAGGTTGAGCAACATTTTGTGCATACATCTTATTAACTTCTTATTACTTATTAAGAAAATTACAGGCTTAACAATCACGGGTCATATATTATACAGTATCTTGATGCTGTGTTCAGTATTTCTATGCACCACATCCCAGAAATTATCACTAACAGTGATTTTGTGTCTGCTAGAAAAAAAGTGTTTCAAAAGGGTTCAGCTGAAATTTTCCAATAGAATGTGGCCTCTTTGGGGGTAATTGTTAGAGATCAATGGATTGCTTACTGGGCATTTCACATGCCAAAGCCATAGAGCGGGATGCGGTCTTACAATCAATGTAACAATGGTAAACACTTCCAAAAACTGATGTTCTTTGCATTGCGGTAAAACCAACTCCTCTTTACCCTACATTTTACATATAATTTTGAGTTGCGTGTTAATGTATTTATTGTTGTTCAGATTAATTAAATATAGCATGGTTTGGGTCACAGATATGATAACAGCCCTGCAATTCTTTATGTACAATATGTCTAGACTGCAGACATGAATTATCTTGCTTGAGATTGTAACAAACAAATAAAAATTCAGTGATATCTCCCCTCTTATGCAATACAGTAAGTCTACTGTGGCAGGACGCCTAATTCCCTCCTAAAAGGATTGATAGAAGCATGAAGTTCTCAGTATCTGGTGGTAGTTCATGCATGGCATGTGTGCGTACAAGGCAGTGTGGCCACATGTTTAGAACAGGAGATTTGATTTAAATCCTGCCAGCTGCAAAATTAAGTGGAAACCGGGCAGATTACAAAATTAAACGTTGAATCTCAGCTGCATTACAAAGTTAAATTTATCTGAAAACATGTGTATCGGGTTTTTGGTGACCAAGAATGCAGGAGTCCTGCTTCCATGAATTATACAGCACAGCAGCCCCGAGCACGTCCCAGTGTAGCGCTCTGTAAAGCAATCAAAGCAAGCCACACAAATCCAATGTTCCTCTTTCCTTGAGGCTGATTGTGCAACCACAAACAAAGAGGGATTGATCCGTCTAACCAATCCCTGACGTTTTGTGAAGACCTGTTTTTTTTTGTTCCTGTGCTTTTTTTGGGGGTTGAGCAGACTTTAGCTTTAAGTTTCTTTTCATCAGCAATTGTTCAAAAGGCACATTTATAACCACTGAATATTTAAGGATGATTTTTGGGGGGAAAAGTATTTCTGGTAAAAACCATAGGCATACTGTATTTCAGTTTAGTCATCCTCATCACATATAAACAAAACTTCCATTATATCTAAAAATGAGATTAGAACTTCATCCTGAAAATGGCACCCAGCAGCCTGTACATTTTCCAAAAATAAACCCACCAGCTCAGTGTGAAATTATAAATTAACCCTTGGAGGTAATGCAGATTATATTCTGTTATATTGCTTTGAAATGCATTCAAGCAAAAACATAGCTTCACAATCTGTTAATTTCCCCAACTCATTACACACACTTTTGTTTTCTAGAAATCATAATCCTTTTAAAAACATGTCGCCACACAATTTGGGATTAAGAATTTGTCAGCCGAAACAAGACTAGGTCTGGTCCATAGATGGGAGACCGCCAATGATTACCTGTTGCTACATGAAGTTAGGTGGACCACCAGGGGGCAGTCTCTCCTCTTAAACATGCCAGTGGTTTTACATTGAAAACTGATATCTTAATTCACTATATGTATTTTTATTTTTTTTAAATAACACACACTTCAGATGTGAACAGAGCAAAACCCCTCCACTCAAGTGTCTTGGGTTTAGTTAGAGTTAAACACAACTTCCATTTCTAAGTGTATCAATTTCTCTAGAGTAACTGAGTCCTCTTTTCACATGCTTGGGATGAAATTGTGTTCATCTGTAGATGGTTCAGGTACAAGATCCACCCAGTATAAATACATGGATTTAATTTTTATTATTTTTTTATGTAAAATGGATAACCACACTATAACCCACTATGTTTAATCAATCATGTTCGAAACATGAGTATAAGCAGACAAATGATCATTTTGTACAGGCATCACTGATTTTTCTATACTGTTCAACTTCTTGATAAATGCAATTGATTAAAGCCTATCCCCAGGCTCTGCCTTCACTGAGTATCAGAAGGGCTGAATTTCTTGAAATGTTTAATGAGCGTATGTTGCAGGGACATGTGCATTTACTAATCATATGAGATGATGCACTTTACAAACGCATACACTTCATTTGATGAGTAAAGACTGGGTCAAGCGGGTTTCCAAAACAGAACTGGAGACCGAAGTCACACTACGCCCAATTCCACCAGTGCAAGATATATTCAGCAGCTTTTATCAAACTACTCTAAAGCACCTACACCAGAGCCAGGCTGCCATATTTACAGTGCAATACAGCATCCCCAATAGTCAGACGGCAGTCCACAGCTGTCAGTTGAATTCACATCCTTCATCCCAGCTTGACAAGCAGGACCCTGAATCTCACTATGTGGCTTCCTCAAGCAAAGGGCTGTCACATTTACTCTGCCCACTAAGCAAAGCACGCCTGCTTCAGGGCGGAACCTGTTTACACTTAGCATTTCATGCAACCTTTTCTTAGGTAGTTCAAAAGACCCTACAGCCCACCAAGCAAGCTATTAAAAAAAAAAAAAAAAACACAGCCAATGTGGGCATTTCAATTGTTCTATAAAAGCAGCTTGACTGAAATGAAGAGACAAAAATCAACTACAAGTGAATGTTAGCATCGCTTGACACTGGCAGGAGAATGGGGACCACAGCTTTGCACTGGTCAGGGCTGAGAGGCGGGTGTGGCTGAGAAGAACTGCTGATACAATTGCTCAGACGGAGACTAAGACCATGTGAAAATTGATCATATGACTCACAGCAGAACACGCAACAAAAGACACAAACCAAATAGCACAGACTGGCATTTGTAACACTGTAGCGCAGTGGGATGAATGCAAAACAAACACAAAAGCTACCGTTCTTCTCTGGGAGTCTCTGCAAATGTAGAAAGAAAGGAGAAAGGTGCTACTGAATGAACACTGGTGCAGCCACACCACCTTGGATTCCTGTCTCACTGGCCTCAGTAGATCCATTTTCTGACCTATCGAGACTGCCAGGGCTTTGGTATGCTGTCAGATGAGACACCAACAGCACAGTGCCACCCACTGTATTGTGGGGTTAGTTATTAAGCTGGTGCCTTCCAGGTGCTGGGGATATTCATTTACATACAGGATATACCTGAAACGTACATTCATTTACATACAAGTAAACCTAAACAACCATGGGGCATTAAACTTTACATTTCATTATTAAATTAAAATGACTTACCTATATTTGGATGATTCAAAATCTTCATTATTCTTACTTCCCTGAAAAGCTGGGGAAAAAAATAAATGGGAAAAAGATTTAAATAATAATAATAATAGTACTGCAAAACCTAATTCTCTATATTTCTGTGTTTAATCTCAATCTCTTGACATCATTGTTTTGGCACTGTTACAAGTTGTATTATGATGGTGTGTATTCAAAGAGAGTAATAGACATCAAAATCTCTTTAGCTTTAGATGGTTTTATTAACTTCAGTACACAATTAATAAAAGAGGTGGAAAAACAGGGAAATATAGGAGATTACTTCCCGTTATCTAACTTCCTTAATTTGCTGCTGAATAAAATGCAAACAGGGTAGGTACTTTTACACAGGGTAATGCATTTATTAACTGATAACTTGACAGATTAATTGGATTTTATGTGTTATACAAAGAAAGACCTAAAGTGATCAAAGCCTGATTACCAGCCATGCCTGAGGATATTCAATAATAATGTTGCATATAAAAAGATCAAATAAAAAGTGGTGCAATAGGATACAATTGGGGAAGAGTGGCAGAGGAGACCACCGCTGGATTAAGACGGGAGTACAGACAGGCTCAGCTATCAGGGAAATTGTAGCTCCTGTCCCAGTCTACAGTAACAAGAACTCCAGAGAAAACCCAGGATCTCCTTGATTGCATTCGGGACTTTAAGAGGGATTAGAATTACATTACAGAACACTAGCCCAGAGGCAAAACTGATGACCAGCGGATCACTTCAGAGCCAGAACCTCAAGGTGATTGCTTAATTACCAAGAAAATATTGCAAGTCCTCCTTCACTGTCCTGAATCAGGTGTCAGCGCCACTTTATTTTCTTTAACCCGTCACATTTCCTTTAATTCATGGCAATACAGTTCACCTGTTATTTTTCAACACACTCCAGGGCAGTTCCATTATAAAAAGAAGAAAACACATATTGGAAAGCTGTCCCACATGATTTTCAGTGACCACCACTATACTATACATACTCATACAGATAAAAACAGATTCTGTAGCCTGTATTTTTCCTGTGAAATTTTAGTATTCTCTTGTGAAAAAAAAAAAATAAAGTCAATCATAGGTAAACGGTGTCCAATTTTTCTGTAAGTTCATAGTTTTTACATTAGAATAAATAAATACCTGGATGCTTTGACAGGTCGACTCAGCATTCTGGGCTTGCAGATGTTAACATCCATTTGTCTACAAACCACAAATGCATCATACAGTATATTGAAAGAATATTGAAAAGATTAATGAAAGAGATACAAAGCTCAGCTAATGACATCCTCTTGTATGTCAGCAGTTTGTTAGTAAAACTACCTGGCACAGTGGATCAATTTGCAACCCACTTTCCTTTTAAAAAGTAAACCGTTAGCAGTTTCAACAGCTATTGTCTTTAACTTTCCTATGTCCTTCCGTGCCCTACTTTTTTTTTTTTTTTTTGTCTGTGTACCTAGAATGTATTAGACCCATATGTACGTTGCTACCGACGACTGGCAAGTGCAGAATGAAGAGCTTATTGAATAAACATGTAAATACTTCACTATTAATTAAATCCTGCAATGGTTTTAGTCATGGCCAAAAATCCCCCTGCGATATCCTGTGCCAGTGCAATCCCCAGACCAGTATTACTGCAGACTAAAGGGGAGGTTGCAATTTATTTTTAATATACAGAATGGAAGCTTCTGGTAGATATCCCAATAAAATCTGATTGAACTGAAACTGCTTTTAGGAATACAGTCGTATGTATCCTTGAATGCAATTCATTTAGACTGTATCAGGACACAACAGTGGCTTTAACATACACCAAACTGACAGCCTCATTTCAAATTCCATGTACTGTAACACAGTGCACATGCATCTTGGTTATGATGTAATGCAGCCTCAACTAGCTCGGATTCACAGAAGAGAACTGCATGCTGTATTACACATCTTCCAATATCTTCATATCTAGCTTCCAAGAGGGAATTCCACTCATTCGATTAACCTTTCATCAAGAGAGACCCGCTTTTGCTTTTAAAAGCCCTTATGTATTTAATGCTAACAGTGCTGGTAGAATAATAAACCTTGTATACAAGTCCACCTTCACAAAGCCCTGCACCAGTAAACCTCTGTAGTACAGACTTGCTCTCGACAAACCCGTCTCAATATAATACATCACTTAGCACTGATTCCCACCCGGAGTTTCTCTCCCAGTTGTTTTCCCACACTTACGAAGACAGTGACCTTTTCGAACTGTAGAACTTACTCCCCCACGCTCACTGAGTGGATTTTGGTTTCTGAATCGAAATGACCTTTTTGCCTGTATTAGGCATTTACAAACAGAGCTAAACCAGGAATATGAGAAGGCTACCCTAATAATTGTCAATGGTGTTGATACAGGCTTTTAAAAGAATAAATAATAGACAAGAGGTCATTGTGCTAATTTTAGCACTGAACTGCTAAACTGTTTTATTTCCTTCCCTGATATACTGTACATGGCAACGTACTGTACAACTGATTGAAAAGCATTCAAAAGCAGCAGAATGGTGACTTTTGGTGGGTGGCAGCAGGGAACCAATATGGACACTAACCTTGATGAGATGACATGATGGGTGATGCCCCAAGCCCCAGAATAATAAACATAAATAAATGACAGACACAAATCAGATAGCCTTTTAACCTCACACAGGAAGCACTGTGGGGAGGAAGGAGCTTCCCTGTGGATAATCTCCAGCTTCACTGCACTGCAATGTACTTGTACATTAAGAAATGTTTGGTTAAATAATTCATTATTCCAGAGGATTGTGTGATAAAGTGTATGATGGCACTATATTCTTGAATTTTTACCATAAAACTGGTATTGAAGGAGATGCCTCACTCCGATGAGCCCTAGGGAAATTTAAGGGAAAGGAGTACTCAGCTCATCCAGTAATGGGCAAAAAAAAAAAAAGTGCTTCTTTCTCCACAAAGGAGGTACA
This sequence comes from Acipenser oxyrinchus oxyrinchus, assembly GCA_030684275.1. NCBI lineage: Eukaryota > Metazoa > Chordata > Actinopteri > Acipenseriformes > Acipenseridae > Acipenser > Acipenser oxyrinchus. Next base: position 948,763 of record JAGXEW010000061.1, read on the forward strand.
TTGAAAAACATCCAGACAAATTACCCAAGAAGCAAGTCACGTTGTGCCAGCTTTAAAGTAACAAAACAATTAAAAGCAAGTAAATAAAATGCTAAAAGAAAAGAAAATCCCTGTAAACACAGAGCTGTACCAACCCCTCTCAGCAGGCGTCACTTTGTGAAGAGATTTCCTGTCAGGATAAAACTACACTACCTAAAATATACGATCAACACACATTGAAAAAACTGCATTGCCAGTCACTTCATCCAAAATGACGTTTGACAGAAATGATGATGTGCATTATTTAGGTGGTGTGGATCAGGCATTAGTCAGTTGAATTGATTAAAAGTAAAATAAGCTAATTAAGGTTAATGAAGTCAGTGAAAAATGCTGTTCCCACTTATGTAACCATGATCCCCTGTGTATGTCTTCCGACCACAAACTATTCAATTTATCCTAAACTTCAGAGCCTTGATCTTAAATTATCCAAGTGCCAAAAATCAATTTCAAATTCCCTTTTATTTTCTGCAGTCCCTTCTTTTTGATTAGAAAAAGAAAATCGATAGCAACATACTGTAGAAAAGATACAGAGAGCATCTTACCTAACCTGCAATGTTGTATGCACTTGGCTATACTTTAATACAAAAACAGATACTGTTTCAGGAAGGGGGATAAGGTTAATTTGAGGGCAATTTACAACTGGACCAAGAATTGTATTGATAAGAGTAAGATATTTAACCATATTGAAGAAATTAGTAAAAGCTATTATTGGAGACCAATGCCATTTTTCTTTATATATATATAAAAAAAGTCTTGGGGATAGTTTCTGTATGCTAGCATGTTCTCAGCTGATTCACAAAGAGGCCACTGGGGAGCAAGTGAGTCCTGTCAGGGTAGTATCTAGTTACCCTGCCAGGTTGCACACATGTTATATTTAGTTTGAAATGGCCTGTGACTTTGAATATTGAAGTGCAGCTACAAAACACAACCCATAAGGGCAAGTGCAGTACATATTTGTAAATATCAGACCAGATTTTTTATTACCGCTGGCTTCAAAAGAATTCAAAGCCAACCCCTAGTTACAGGCAAAATGCTTTGCCCTGCCAAATGTACACGTCTACGAAATAGCTGTGGAAGCCAACTGCTTTGAGAGGCTAGAGCTTAAAATGACAGCCACCAACTCTGCAGTCTGATCAGCAGGCTCCCCATAGTCTTTAATGGGCTGGTGCTAATTACTAATGTTTGCTTTTATTATTGCAGAAACAAGATGACATTAAAAAACACACACACAACAACGTGTACAATGACATAATTAACACTCCAGACAAAGCTGGCGATTAGGAAATGATGTGTTGACAGTAGGGCAGTGTTCGAAGGTTCGTTCACTAGCCAGGAATTCAAAGGTAGTTCTAAACCTTCAAAGTTTTCTCAGGGCATCTCAGTCAGATGTTTCTTTCTTTTCTCTGTTAACAGAAACCATTTGACAATGTGTGAAATCCATAAATCACACATTTAATGTCACTCGCATGCAAAATTCTATCTTTTGATTTGTATAATGCCTAGTACTTAAACAAACACTGCTGTGTTAAAATCCACTACCAAAACATTTTTACTTAGCAACTCTTTACCATGGCACCCCTACACTGTCCAAGAAACTGTTTTCAGAAAGACAGAAGATTGAAAAAACCCATAGAAACCTCTCTCGTCTACAGTTTGCAAAAAGATGTTCACCCAGTCTGAAGTAATTTCGTTGAGCTATTTTGCTTTTTGAAGACAAATTGCATTTATTTTCAACAGAATAAGGTGTGACCAGGGGAATAAATGTTATAAAGATACATCAGGGTATCCTGCATTGTGCAAAAAAAAGTTGTTCAACAGCTGATATATGTTTTTTTTTGTTTTTTTTTAATTAATTAGAACTTGTATGAACTGGAAAGTATTATACATGTTATTATTTATTCAGTGGATAATCATTATTATCGTAATAACTTACAGCAGATAATCCATAACAGAAAATTGCATTATTGTTGAACACTACAGTATATGTATGCATTTCACAAGCAGCATCAATTCACGTACATAAACATATATTTTAATTTCAATTATAAAAACATGATTACTGTTCTATATAAAGTATTTTTAAACTACATGCGAATGTTTTATTCCGTTTATATGGCTTGCCTGTAAAATAGGATTTTCAATCAAATATAAAAACTAGTAGCTATGGTAACGTTCACCAGTAAATTATGCAAATTAATACTATCAAAGGTCTGAGCCTTCAAAGGTCAAAATGTACCCTTTGTTACAGCTCTAGTAACAGTACGTATTTTATGAATGTTCAACAAGCAAACAGTCTTAATTGGCTCTAATTTTAGCAGCTACAAAAATACCCAGTGTAGTCCAGTTATCAGGATCAGGTTTTCCAGAGTAGGTAATACAGCATAGAGTGCAACATGAGTTTTAAGATTGGTGAATCACAGATTAGCAGTCCTTATCTTTTACCACCTTGTAACACCGTCGCCTCCACATGCACATGCTATGGCATACAGGACCAATATGACAATACTTCCCTGTCTACTCAGGTTGCTGCAGTGATGCTTCAGCGATGCAGCTGCAGCCTCATCCTCCATGCAACTACAAACTGCAGGATAGCACACCCTTTTGAGTGCAATTATGCGGACAATTATGATTCTCTCCTCCCCATATTTTTCCAAATCAAGCTCAGTTGGGAGTTCTATTATGTTCACAATGAATGAAGTAAATGGAACTACTGTAAGTGCTTTTCTCTACACTACAAAAGCTGTTCATATTTATAATGAGCCTCGCTGCCTCTTGATACTACTCCAGCGAGACAGCCTTTGAACTCCAAGAACTTTGTTATAAAAGTGTTTAGTTTCTGTTGGTTTAGTTTTTTAAAGTCATCATACATCATGGGGTTTAACACCGTGAAAATAACCAACTCAAAATATCCAAGGCTGTTCTTGGTCCCCAAGCTGTACACTAATTGGAAGTGTCTTTTACTGCTGCTACCCTGATAGCACAGCAGAACTGTGTGTGTCAGATTATCATACTATACGTTTCATGAGCAACCACAGTTCAACACATTGATCTAAAAACAATACTGCCACTATCTACAGTGTTAACAGTATTTTTGTATCATGTATTTGTGTACATATTACAGTAGGAAGATGTTCCTTTTGGAGCAACGTGCTTCAGCTTCATGTTGGCACTCCTTTGCCAGTGGAAGCCCTAGGAATGTATCCCATAATTCAAAGCTGAGCTAATTGAGATACTCAATTACATTTAGGGGTATCCACTTGCCAAAAACAGGACAGCGTCAGTGTACTGTACATTGCCAACCACCAGGATCTGAAAAGCTGCCAATATGCTGTAATTCACACTCGATACAGCAAAAAGAGCTCTACATTACTGTAACACACACATACAAATATTTAAAAGAGCAGAATTAATTAAGCTGTATCTCCCATGTATAAATTGCATTAAAAACACAAATCCTTGTTAAGTACATCCTATATTTGGACCTGTATTAAAATGTATATTGTACCGACTTCTAACACCGCAGTGAAAAATATTTCAGTCATGCTAGGGTGGCAGCAGCTATTCTGTACTCTGCAGTCAAGACTACTCAGACGGTGCCCTGCAAACTCTAGAGACACACTTGCGTCACAGCACACAGAAGTACTGGAAATGACTTCAGACAGTTCTGTTAGAACAGGCAGCAAGAATGCTGCAGACCTGTCTCTATTACAATACTGAGGAGAGAAGCTTACTGTACAACTGCCCACACGCCTACAGACAAACACGCACATACATACACAAATAGGATGAAATGTGCATGTTGAGGTTCTGTAGCAACTCAGCACAGCAGATACTGGTTTTAGTGACAGAGACCGTCAGGCATTGATGAGGTCAATACATTCAATGCCAACTGTGAATGAATGAAACCTACACACAGGCAGGTGTACCTCCTGCGCATTTGGCGTCAGCAGTTCGTTCTCTATTGCAGGCGAGAAAGAAAGGAATGTATGGATATAACGTAGCTCTTATATAAAAATCAACTTGGGTTTTCCAATATTAACAGACGTTGTATGAGTAAATGGCAGCAGGATTCATTAACACAAACTAGGTCATCAATATAGAGCAGGGGAAAGGTACCAAGGAATGCTTTTTTCATTCATTCATAGTGCACATACATAGCAGCTCAAACTGGAGGAAGCGTTCAATGCTTTTCTAGATCTAAAATACAATAAAACACTGAATACAAACCATAAAATTAGATACTATAGCAGATGTATCTAACTTTTGGGGAAGAAAAAGAATCAACGTGTCTATGTACTTATTACTAATCTGTTACTCTACATTTGTACATTACATGCATGTTTTAATGGAAAATTTGAATAATAAAACAAGAAACACTAAACAGAAGTGATGTGGCCCTACTGTTATCCTGCCACCACCAGTGAATCTCCTTCTCGGGTTAAAGGTCAAGGGTGGTAAGGATTAAAAGGAAAATAAAGGCAGCCCCAGCATGCAAGCAGTGAGAGGAAGAAAAGCAGAGGACCTAACCTAACCTGGTACAACAGGAGGATTGCACACTGGGGGTAGAAGACCAATATTTTCAGACTGGCTCCTTTACCAAGGTGCATTACCGTACCCCTTCTAACCGGGTCTAGTGTACATACATACAGTACGAAGAGCATGCCACCAGTGCACATCTATATTATTATGCAACACTTCTGTATTTTAGAAGCGATAAAAGATTTCCTGCAGATTAAACCTACCCCAGTCTGTCTCGGATGATTCCAATAATATACAGCACAACATATCATACGGGCTAGATTCTTTCGCCCCTTATTTCTGTCCCACAATATAATAATATTCATCATCAGGGAAATGTGGCTGATAGGGAAATATATTTTCCTCTAACAAGACTGTATGACGCATAAGAACATTACACCCACTCACTGAATGCATCGTGAGTAACTGCGGTTGCTCAGGACAGCTGAATACCACAGGCAGCACTGCCAAAATGCAATGTAAAAATGCTCCAATGTAACCCAGTGCAGTTGCTCCATTTCGGTCCAGCAAAACCACGCCTTTTACAATGGCAAGGCATCTGTGCAAAGGCTATACCCAAGAGTCATCGTTGGTTTTATAACAGACCTACGTAAACTAGGGTCACAGAACCCATAAGTCAACTGGTTAACCGGTCCCAGTCTTGGGTATGCCCCAATCAAATGTTTGTATACCCTGCCAGGATAAGCCAGGGCTTTTCATATAGCTAGATAGATATATAGATAGCTAGATAGCTAGATAGATAGCTAGCTAGCTAGCTAGATAGATAGATAGCTAGCTAGATAGATAGAGATAGATAGCTAGATAGCTAGCTAGATAGATAGCTAGAATCAACCACACATGTTTAGGGGTCCTAGGCTAAGCACAGATAAGGGATTGATGTAATCCAGGGTAATTCCCTGGTGCTGTAAAACACTCTTAAAAAAAAAAAAGAACAAAATCCAGCTGTGGCTTATCAAAGCGGGGTACAGGCTAATCAAAATGACCCCTTAACGTTGAAAGAGTTCAATCATATTTTATTTAAATCAAAGAAATTACAAAATGACATTGCAAAAGCCTATCGGTAGCCATAATAGTAGTACAGTATATTATGTTAGATGTCAATGTCATATTAATTCTATAGGGTGATGCAAAACTTATGGCCATAGCTGTACAGTACTTAGCCCTCCAGAAGGTCACTGGCCACATTAGCCTGCGCATACTGTCACACTGTAGCGCTGAAGGTCGAATGAAATGCAGAGGCTGTGAAGGCAATAATCACTGCCCATATCCAGTGTGGAGGGTGATGTGAGAGGTATCACCTTTAGCATCATCTGGCTGGTGTAAATAAAAGGTTGGATTTTATTTAGCTCATCACAAGTGAGGGTAGCCCCATGGTTGGAGGCATTGACTGCCAAGTGAAGCCCCTGGCAATGGGAATGAAATCCTCCTAAAGGGTAGACTGAGCTAAGAGTACTGAAAATAAATTATTCTAAATGTTTTAAAACACCTAGAATATGAAGAGCACTACCATACATAAAGGGCTCCACTGTATGCTTGTTGCGGGGGAAGTTTGGAATTCCACATTTACATAAAAACAGAAGTAGTATAACAAATAGCCTTGGGTATGCCTTCATCTCTTTTAGGACCAACTCGCTTACAGGATCATAGTCTCTTTGCTGGTTGTGATGTACGGATTTCACTGTATTTGATAATATGGGGTTTACAGGAATTTAAGGAAACACATCCCACATTTCTTATTCAGAACACTACTGTAGGTAGACGCTAAAAATATTAGGTCCACTAACACAGAACGCAAGACATGGTGTGCCACTTCAAGTGGCATCGCACTGAAATGTGCTTCCGTTTCATCAGTGAAGTGATTAACCCGTGTCAGTCTGCACATGGAGGATATGCGGATTATGGAGGTGTCAGCTTATCCTCAGCTGTGTGTTGCCACTCAGACTGCCTGCAGGGATACAAGAAATGAAAAACAAAGAAAGCTGCTCCCAGGAACATGAAATAACTAGGTTAGGTTACTGCGTTTAATAATAATAATACTAATAGATGACTATCTTTGTACAATATTTCACAAGACTGTTGGCAGGTTTGATTTAAAGCAAACAGTGTTGGCTTTAGCCCAAAGGTTGTGGGTGAAACAAAGACTATGATAAAAAGTAATTCTGGAATAAGTGCATGAAAAAAAAAGAACTGTTCTTGTGGTATTTTATTGAATGTATTTCACATGAACCTGATAACTGTTGATTGTGACAATTTGCAGGACTTACTTTAGGTGCTGCAATCTAATAAATAAATGTTGAGACCCGTGCAAGTTAGCCAAGGCAACGTGATTTTAGTGTACAGTAAGGGATCAAACTGGCTACATCGAAATCCATCATTCAAGGAGCACTTAAATACAGTACAGCTACAGACCACCAAATGGTTAACCAGTAACCACTTCCATTCATCTTCCTTTTTGAGTGACCCAACACATCCGGCTGGACATGTAATGCCCAGACACTCTCCCCACAACACCCACATCGCAAACTATTCAGGAATGCAAGCTGCAAAATGCCACAATTAACCAAGCAGCAGAACACATGAAAAGCGCGGGCAGAATGTTTCGTTAATTTAAAACTCAAGACCTGTTGCTGACCTCCTCCAGATGCTTGGCTTTATCCCAAACCCAGGAAAGCTATTATTTGGTGCAGCTGATGAGGGTGGTAAATTTTCTTGGCTTCCCTACTTACTAAAGCACCTCTGAAAGGCTTATCTACAGATTCCATGGCTGTCTGAATAATTAACAGCCAGCTGCAGGCTGGCATACCATAAACTGTGTTGTCAGGGATTCTTTCCATTTTCAGGAAAGGCAATTTAGAAAACAGTTTGGCACTATTAAATTTCCTTTTACACAGCAGGGCTATATGAAAAAGTCACACAATGACTCCACATGCCAGACCATGCAAGTTTTAAAATTACAGAAAACTAATGGTGCACCCCGTCCCTCAGTACTGTATAATTAGGGTTTCTGAATTTAGGATTTAAATCAATACCCAAAATAACCCAAAACAAAAATAATAAACTGAAAAGGCAGAGGAGAGAGGCAAATCTTGCAGTTTTACAACACCTCTAATATGAGCTGATGTACTACTAACAGAAAGTATATTAAGTTACTAACTTAGTTAGTTACTAACTTAGTTAGTTATTAACTTTTATATAAATGTATTTATTGGTCACTGTGGATGAAAACGTACAAGGTCTGCTTACGTCAATAAGCAGCTCATCATGTGACTATTTAAAACAAGTCCTTCTGTTCACACTGCCTTACAATAAATAGGCAGGTTTGCTCTGATGGGAACAAGCACCAGTAGTAATCATGAGACACTCCCTGAACATAAACCATAAAAGAAGACTACTGGGAAATATAATAAAATTGGTGTATATTACATTTTGTTTGGCTGCTGGGCTAATACAGACTGCTACTGGTACCATGCTGTACCAATCTGCTTTGTGAATCCACAAAATTAATACAAGATACCAATTTCACACCCATCCTCTGCACCAAAAAACGTTGAATATAAAATCTAGGCTAGTTATTCCACTTTGATGGTCCTTCTAAAAAGCCACAAGCTTTTGCACTTCAAAAGATAAAAAATGTGTTGCTTTGAGTCATAGGTGTCATTATTACAAACATATCAACAAACGAACATAACGAAAAAGTAAATTGACCAAAGCAATTATCAATTCTTTGAAGGAGATACTTTTGAGGTCACCATGACACCTCACTCTGAATAATTTCAATGCAAATACATTTTTGCAGCACTGTTTATAGATATTTCAGCTGACAAAGTGGCAAAGAAAAAAAAAAAAAAAAGCGAGCAAATCCCTCTGTGCCTCGTGACTCAAAATATTCAAAATAATGAGAGAAAACCAAAGTGCCACCCAATTTCACAGCCGGTCTGCTGTTTTTAAAAGGCTTTGCCAAGCACAATTCCTGAAATTTGTATCCGATTCCTTCACAAGAAACAGCCTTTCATGAATTTTTTACGACCCACAAGGAACATGTTATGAGGCATAAAAGCTCTGTGCAATCTGTTACTTGCTGAATTTTTACATCCTTGAGTAGAATGGGGTCCACAAGCTCTAATTAGTTATATAAAGTGCTTCCTAATATCAGAACTACCACAGAACATGTGAATATGGAAACATAGAAAACGAAAATAATCTGAATGCTGATCAAGGAGATCCAGGCAAACATCCAGACCATTTCAATTAAAAAGTAATAGATAAAGTACTTCCAATTCAATGCAAAAACAAAAAGTTGCTTGGCTTTTGTCTACATCAGCAAAATCACACATTTAACCACAATAACCAGTTTCATCAGCCTTTGAGCGAGTTGTACTGAGCAACAAACTGCTGAAAAAGAGAAACTAATTCTGAGCAGCACTGTTTTGCTACCCTGCCCCCACCACCAGAAAGACTGTGATGTGCTTGCTCTGACAAATAAAGAGAATTCTGAGTTTCAAGGTACAGTAAAGCAATATGTTAACTGGCAGACCATATGCTGTACAGGCCATCGAAATATTACATACCAAATCAGAGGGCAGCTTTCGGTACAGTGGTGTCACTGTACTTTTGTGGAAGTAGCATTTCATTACAATTCTAGGCTGTTTTCAATAACTGAGGCTGTTTATCTTTCATATGGAAATTAACAGCATGAACATTAACCCTACCTGGCTTTCCAAACGTTTTATTAAATCTAAAGTGGTTTGTGGGAAAGCCACAAAAGACCTAAAACAGAAGAGGCAACTCTTTCAGACAGTGATTCACAAAATATAAAAAAATATAATATTTGAGAAGGAAATGACTGAATTGCTAAATAAGTATTGTTTAGCCATGAGCCCCGTGCTGTGTTTGCGATGGCATGGATTTTTCACAGTGGAGCTAAATGTCAAGCGTTTAACCATGCCAGGAAGCAAGGGCTGGAATAATCCCGGAGGATCTCTGAAACACACAAAGCTGCAGTGGTGCTTTATACCAATCAGAACAATTTGTGATCTTTAGGTTTATATCGTTGACAAACCCTCATACTACAAGAGATTGCAGGCCAGGATCATAGCTAATATACCAACAAATGGTTGTCAGAAAAAAGGTTCTGAATTTTACAAGACTGGGGTTTAAAACCAGAGACCCTCTACCCATTAACAAGAGCATTACGGATATCCTAAGAATCAATTAAAGCGGCATTTACAAGCTATGAGAGCCCTTCAAAGCCTTCTTCAAGCTAAGAATTCCACCAAAGGTTCTTTGTGGTCACTCGTCACTATCCCCAAAGCAAACCTCTATATGAAATAAAAACCCTCAAAACTGCCAGGAACTGGAGTTGGGGATCCATTTATGTTCTGGTCTAGGCTTCATTTTTTTGTAACTATTTTGTAGTTCAGAGACTAAAGACTTGCCTAAGTTGCGCAACACTAATTAACCCACAGATCCAGCAGCAGCAGCAGCAATGTAATGCTTGACTTTGCTGAAAAGCACAAATCAGTCTGACATTCAAATTAAAGGAAGGTGTGTCATCCCAAGGTTCTCGTCTCCTTCTCAATGACTCACATTTTCTACGAAACAGGAGTTGTTCTGCTGGGAAACAAAACCATTCCCAGCACTGCTGCTACTGTTTCTAGCAGACATATAGTATATAATCTAATTCTTACAGTCTGTGGTTTTCTACTGACCATTTCAGTAGAATTCAACCAATTAGCATACAAAACAATTATATGTTTTTAATGATTAGATGTTTACAGGAACATCAGCAAACTGCATCGAAACATCCAAAGGCTACACACTTTACCATCAGAGTAATCAAATTCTATGCACTTACAAGAAACCAAGTAGACAAAGGTTTTAGCTGGGAAGGGTGACTTTCTAAAGGTATAGTAGAAAGAATAGAAAATCAAAATAAAAGTAAAGAGGAATTAGAGAACAGGAAAGGGAAATTAGGGAGGGTGAATTTTCTGGTAAAGTGGTGTGACCTTGTTATGTCATAGGGATAAACGGTCATACTGTGCACTATTTATCCCTGTTCTTTTCTCTTGCATTTGTCTGAATTTCTATGCACTACAGTACATCTGTCCACATGCTACAGCCCATTGTAAGAATGAAGATAATGGCATTCCCAGTACTGCAAATCTGTGTGTCATAAAACCGAAGAACATTTCACTTTTGTGTAGACTCTGAAAGCAGGCCAGTATTGGACAGGCAGTTACTAACAAGAGTTTTATTACACAGCTGGAAGGCCTACTGAAGCAATGCATAAGCACTGAAGAACAAACATGCTTACTTCTAGGGTTAGACACCAGAAATTTGGCCCTGTTCACAACACAGTTTGAGACACAGAGAGCAAAATGGACGAGGCCCTGTTAGACCACAATGTAACATTTGTTGCTTAAATGCTATCTGTATAACATTCAGGATATGAACACTGTTTGGATAGAGGCACAAAGTTAATAATAATAATAATAATAATAATAATAATAATAATAATAATAATAATAATATAGCTTCAAAGGGTAAAATACTTTGAATATTTAAGGATGTACATAAGGCCACTAACCAGTTTCCGTTTAAACTGCTGCTGTGAACTGCTCTTACAGACAGACAATCTCATTATTACCTAGATTTATAATTTGGTAGCAAATCATTTCAGTTAGTTATCTTTATAATAGGATTACTGTACACGGTTATCACTGCCCTGACTACAACAGAAATCCATTTGAAATTTCCAAAGAAATCACAGGGTATCCCACTGGGTATGCATACTTTCCCATGAAGAGTCACAAGAGGGAAACACCTCACTCCAACTCCAATGCTGAAACAAACAGTAATGTACATATACAGTACAAATAGCCTATTTTAAATGTCATAAAGCAGCCTGTGGCTGTTACACACTGCTCTAATATTTAGTGCTGTGCATCAGGCATGGCATACACTTGGCTGCTTCTGCCAAATCAATGCAGCAGATGCACAGAACATAGAGCACTGATCCACAGAAGTAGGCCTACACTTCCTTTTTCAGTTACTTACAACCTATATGAAGAAGAGTTTACGGTAAGCAAAATGTACAGCTTTCGGACGTGCAATTTTATTTAAGCAGAAGGCTGAGTGGTGGTCAAACAACCCCCTCTCCACTCCAATGACAAACAAACATCCAACATTTTTAAAATCCTGAATGATTCAATGATCATAATTTAGGTGACAACATATTCCCTTTCCCTGTAGACAGAATATGAAACAAGCTGAGGTCAACACAGAGTTTAAAGGGAAATTAAAAGCAAAAATAATCTTACTGTAACAATAGTTTCCTGGATAGAACACCTACAGTGAGTCGAAATTAAAGCCCAGACTATTAACCCCTTCACCTCTGTTCAATCATGCTTAACACAGAAGTCTGTACAGCATAAAGCTAGCAAAAAACATCATGCAACCTCAGAGTCAGGTACTAGATTAATTTCTTCTTAGCAGCAGGGTGGTGACATTATTTAGCCAAGAACTAAGTTCCTAGATAAATTTTGCAATATTGGCACAGTTTGTGCATATTAATGACATTTACAATACAATTGAATAGCCTTGTTAGCCATTGTTATTAACTTGAATCAGCATTATATTATTAATCTAACCACACTCCAACACTGGACCACATGCAATGCCCAAGCACATTTTGAAAATTAAGAAATTGCATATTCAAGCCTATGTTTTATGGTAGTATTAGTTATAATGGACTTAAATGTCTCGCTTCTGTGCTTTGGACAATGCTGAACAAATTACTGTTTATTGCTTTTACCTGGGGGATCTTTTAGCTAACTTTTTATCATTTTTTGTTTTTATGGGACACAGTACTTAATTATTTTGTTATTAGATATTTCTAATTGATTTAGCTCCATTTCCCATGTTTGTGTACAACCACTGTAACACTTAAATAAATCTATGTATACATGTTGCCTTATGCAGGCTAAAAAAAAATAAAAAAAACTGAAAAACAAATGGGTATACAGTGCATTAAAAATACTTACCTAGTTTACAAAAGTTTCATACAGTCCCTGTGCAATACCACTTGAGGCATCATCAGTTATAAAACAGTTCTAACTATCAACACTACAGTAATTAGCTCCCGGATGCATTAGATGTTATTTCTGTCAATGAACCATTGCCTAACCTCAATCCACTCTGGTGTGTTCCACTCCACACGTTGGATGAATTCCATGCATGTTTTCATAAATCACATTTCTAAAATGAGAAGTAACCTCTGCAACTGAACAGCCAACACTTCCCATTTCTCTGGAATTAATTAATCAGAGGTCACACTGCTCCATGTGTAAAAATAAATAAATAAATAAATAAATAAATTACAACATAGCTGTGGCAAAACGGACTTCATTACTATTCACAGAGGTGTTTTGGTTCTTAAGTTTACTTATCCAGTTTATTTGCATAATTTCCTACCATTAAAATAAAATCTCTCATGGCATCTAAAATTAACACAAGCCTCCTCGCTCAACATTAGTTACTACTTCAGAATTGTGAATTCTGTGGCACATTTTGTATGAGACTGCCAGATCATTCGGTTTAACAATGACCATTTACAGCTCACATTTATAAGAAATATTCTGTGACTCAGAAGAAAAAAAAAAATACTACACTGTGCCCTCGAGGGCTATGAATGTAGGGAGTAGTCAGGTAGCACCTTTCAAAGTGCAACCATACATGTGTTCTGCATGTCATCTACAATTCAAGGTACTATACTAAACACACTCTGAACAGAATTGCCAAACTGAGTTTCTTTTGACATTTCTATTCAGGAAGTGCTGTCCTGAAAGAAGGCTGGCCTGCTACTGGGTACCCAGCATGTCATCATGGAAGGTCTTCCAATCAGCATGAACGGAATCAACATTTGAAGAGCCATGGTTTATACGATCACAGAGCCTCTAGGAGTGCAGTCCAGTTCATTGACAATGTGCTCTGTGATGTACAGCTCAGCAACCAAGTTAGAAGTAGCAACACACACACAAACACACACACACACACACAAATAACATGGCGGCCAACAGCGGGCCTTCAGCTGCATGTCTAGTCAGAATAGCTTAGTTTATGTGGTCTGAATCCATTCCAATGAACAAGGTGGAATTTCGCTCACTTTTCAAAGAGTAAGCCTGCAACATTTTACAGTATAGACAGGTAGCCCTTAAGCAATGGAAATAAAGACCCATTATTAATTTCTGCCTAAAGTAGGGCCAGTAAAAGCAGCTTGTGCCTCTGTGCTGTGAAAAGGTTAAGAAACCCTGGTTAAGCCATACTCACTGAGAAGATGAAAAGTGAAGCAACATAAGGTAATCAAAAATATTAATATCAAACAATTTCCCTAGGAGAAGACGAGCATGATGCTCGCTCGTGGCACTAAACCCAGATGTGTCTCTTTTTTACCAAAAAAAAAGAATACAGTTATAGAATGCAACGCTCCAACTCACAAGTCATCAGGATATACTGCAGGTCCAAATGAATTTGGAGATATTTCTTTTATAATTCAAGAAAAACTGAATATACATTACAGTGTCTGTTTTTCAGATCACGACTTACGTTGTCACCAAAGCCATGTCCTGTTACCTGGTATTCCCAGCTGAAACGCAAGATGTCAGGGCCCAAGAAAAACGAGATGTGTTCTCACGGCTGCACACACATGGTTAAACAATTTGCTGGAGATTTTACACAGTGAAATGTAGCTATTGATAGCTAAATCTGCTCAGTAACATCGTGCGCTTTGTGATTTTTGATGTGCAACAGACTTCTGTCAGGTGGACATATCGTGCTTCATTTTGAGAGGAATATGTAGGCTGTGTAGTCCAGGGGTTAAAGAAAAGGCTTGTGACCAGGAGGTCCCGGTTCAAATCCGGCTCACTCACTGACTCACTGTGTAACCCGGTAACATCCTTGTGCTCCATCTTTCAGGGCGAGACGTTGTTGTAAGTGACTTTGCAGCCGATGCATAATTCACACACCCTAGTCTTTGTAAGTCGCCTTGGATAAAGGCCTGCTAAATAAACAAATAATAATAATAATTGTAGTAAAAGTGCTAGGACTATTTTTGCCTCTGAATACATTAAGTAGCATTTGTGTGAGCATCCATTGCAATAGCATAAAACTAGTAAAGAGTATTTTTTTGTTTGTGTTTTGATAGTTTTATTAACCATACTCACTGGGGAGGAAACAGATATGTTACTGTTAATGTATGTCATATAATAAATCATATACTGTAAATAGTTGATATACAAAAAGTAGAAGTAGTAAATAACTAAGTTTGATTTACCAGTGTTGACAACAACTTTTCTTTCAGGCCCACTGCAAATGTCAAAAGATATGAACATCGATATGGATTTGGAAAAGCAAGCCACAGCAGGGCTAATTATAGGAGGTGCTTAATACAGTGAGTCTGTGTTCAGTCACAAACTGGGAGACGCTTGGGATTTATATCCCCTTCCTGTCATCAGCTTCCACACACAGTTGTTTGATCAATATTTGGACCTCAAACTTGAACCGCCTTGCAAAATACAAATCTCAAAACAGCTGTCGTGCAAATATCTGTCCATTTCTACCAGGAATGCAAGATCTGTACCAGCAGTGAAAAACACTTTCAACTCACAAGTGCTGTCTCTCTGCAACACCCCCACATTTATTTCCTGGAACTAAAACACAGTTTTGGTCGCAATTGTGAAGGCAAGACCAGCCACTTTAACTGTGCCACTCTATATTTTCATTTCATATACAAACCACTGTAACACTACTGAACACAAAAAAATTGTACTCAATGTTTTAAATAATGTTTTTTGTTTTAATTAATAATAATAATAATAATAATAATAATAATAATAATAATAATAATAATAATAAGATACATTTTAACTCATCACAGGTTCACTTTGTCAACACTTATTTGGAAAGCCTAGAGCCACAGCTCTAAACTGAAACACTGTGTAAATTCCACTTGGAACAGCTCACACCAAAGGCACTAGTTCTTAGTTTCCAAACCTGGTGCGTGGTCGTACTGATACGCAACCAAATCCTATTTTAAATGTATTCAAATTTTTTTTTTTTTTTTTTTTAAATCGCTGAACTAACAGCCACAGCAAACGGTAATGTTAACCATATCTTTCACATGTTGGAATTGAGAATCAGTGCAATCTCTTAAACATGTAAAATATAAAATATACTGTGCACAGGTAGCATCATGCAACACGCTGGTCATTGCAAATACCAACATGGAACAAAAAAGAAAAGTTAAATCCCAGGAATTGTAAACCGTGGATATTGAAGAAAACCCCCAAAATAATAAATGTCATACATAGTGTAATAGGCTGCAAGTGCAAAATAGTTTTACCTTTTGAAGACTGGTAGGATTCAGCTGTGTTTTGTCAATTATTTTTATCGCAACCTGAAAAAAATTAAAATAATGAATTACAAACACCACAGGTTTAATGAGGTTTTATTAACTTCGGATTTCTCTATGATATAGTGGAGTCTCTGGGGGTTAGAATATAGTGGTAACCAAGCGGATAGTAGCCAGATCTTTAACTAGCAGCTCACTGAAGACAACATTGAAGACCTCGACTTCATAAAAATGTAATGTAAACCATTTTTAATAAGCACGGAAACGTTATCAATTGTCGCTGTTAATCCTAGACGTTAGAGCAGGCAGATGTGTTTAACAATATCTAGGCGTTGAGATTCTTTTGGGATTGAGGTCACACTAGATTGTAAGTCTATACCCTGTTTCAACATGCATGCTGTTGATATTACTGCACTTAACAGAGCCTGACCAAGCCGGGATACTGTCCCTGCCTCTATGTCATCTACCTGTCAAACAATGCTGCAGTAGAAAACAAAAGAAAGTATTTTTACCTCTCTGCCAGTGAGGATATGCCTGGCTAGCTTCACCTTGGCAAAGTTTCCCTTGCCAATGGTTTTGAGGAGACGGTAGTTTCCGATGTGAGGCTGCTCGTCGGCGCACGAGGCGATGGAATTCCTGCAGCGGGCTCCAGTGCGGCTCGGCCGCGTCGCCACCTCCGAGCGCCCATCCACACGAGACGTGTGCTGCGGGGGTGGGGGAAAGAGGGTTAACGTTACTATAGGCTCCACATCAATATGAAAAACAACAGAATGACAAAAATCTTAATGGATTTCATAAACAGTTAATTGATTTTTTTTTTTTATTATTATTATTATTATGCATTGACATCAGCCTGCTTTACTGATTTTCACAGCGTAATTTGAGCTTTAAAAGATAAAAAAATAAAATCTACAGCACACCCCCAACAACTGGATTTCTCTCTCATAAGAAGCTTATAATACACAGAGCAAAATATTCGCAGAAAAGAAATGCATAACAGGCAATAGCTCCCACTTAATCATAGAAACATTATATATATATATATATATATATATATATATATATATATATATATATATATATATATATATATATATATATATGCTAGCTACCAGAATTAAGTTTATTTTGACCAGTCAGATTAGTTTACCAACAACTCAAACTTCCATGAGTTCAAATATTGGCCCTGATGTTGACTGCCCACACAGTATGTGCTCAAACCCCAATTTCATTAACATCACACACTAAAAGCAGTTAATTTAGTTTTCTGTATTACTCAAAAAGTCATTGAGAGAATATAGATCCCCCTGAAAAGTGCTCAGTGTGCCTGCGCATTATGTAAATGGCCTCTGACGCATTTCTATCAAGTGCACTTCTAAACTGATTCAGCACCATTACCCAAACCATGTCAAACAAATGCAGAACAGAGGAGTGCACTTCAAGATCAATGGAAGGCTTTTAAAGCCACCACCAAAACAAAACTGGTTTGGGGCTGTTTACTGTCTTGAGTCGAATGCTAGTGGGAAAACCTGACTTTGACCAGTTTCCTCTGTCTTTCTGAGCAAATCTGTAGGCTATTTCATAAACTGCTACCTTACTGCAGCAAGAACAAATGGGTGTATAACATCAGCAGCTACAGATCCTTTATAATATCTGTACAAACACCGAATGTTCAATTTCTTATTGGCCAAAAGTAAAATACTTGAATGAAAACACCCTACAGTAGGTCACAGGCTTAGTTTAAATCGTTTTGTTTTTAAAAACCTTTAACATTGAAGGTGCTCAGGAGATATTATCCCCTGCTGACATGGTATATAACAACATTTGTTTTGACAAGTCTTTGGCACATTTTTGTATAGTTTCACTTTAACACCACACTTGCTAGCATGAAACATAAAGGGGCAGCCAAGGCTCCCAAACTAGTGAACGTCAACTGAGCTACATAGCACTGTTGGGTAAAAAAAATCATACTGAAAAAAAAGCTGTGCTGCTTTAATACCATAAATTCTGGTAAAGTCGCATCATACTTAAGATAAAGGTTCATAAAAAGTTTCAGGATGTGGTTTACAAAAAAAACATTACTTTATAAGCAGGACTCCAAGAACATTAGAAAAGCTGAATGACAGTAGTTTGCCTTCACTGGACAATGCATCTTTTAATACCAGTGAAGAGTTTCCATCTGGAGTGACATTCTGAGAGATTCAGCTGTTTGTAGTACTGTCAGTTGCAGCAAGATATTTGAATCATCCATCATGCACACCTTTCATTTTAAGATTTGAGAAGGACTGTGATCTAAGCTGAAGCAAAGCTTTAAAATGTAAAGGCAGACCAACACACTTGGTAAAAATACAGTATTACCTGTGTTTCTCACTTTGTTAAACAGTGTGTTATAAGAATCAGTTAGCCTGGGTTTTGGAGACCTGTTAGATGATTTAATTGTGGCGCACTAAACACACTCTTTGACAACCAAAGCATTAATATGTTAAATATGTCAAAAAATTACAAAAAAAAAAAAAAAAAAAAAAACTGTAAGGAGACCAGATTAGTTTCGGGATGGCAGATAAACAACAGAAACCCCCAACTCAACCAAGAGTATTGAAATGACTCAAAGTTCTCCTTTTTGCTAAAATCACATTGTTGTTGGTCTCTAGGATATTTGTACTAAAATCAGCCGTTAGAAAATGCAGTATTCCAGTCAGGATTTATCTAAATTACATCTGAGAAAGTGTGTCGTTTATAAAAGTTACCAAAAACTATAATCACAAAAGGAAACAGGTCTGCTCAGAAGGAATTGATGCAAATATTCTATCAAATAACAGCTGAATCCAACAGCAATCTGTTCAGGGTTTCGGAAATCTCATCAAAACTTTGAGCAGAATACTCAAATCTTGCTTTGCATGTAACCAGCAAAATCACATTTGCAATTATCTTTTAAATTTGCAACAATTTTAAACAGGTATTACATATAAAGTTAAGAATCTGTACCATATCCCTAAATCCTGATTGTCTCCGACTTGTATATCAAATATATCGAAACATTTCCAAGAGCATAAAGACTTACAATGATGATGCGATGCCTCTTAACGGAGTGAGTCCCTTTCATGTTTGCATTGGTGATTTGAATGGCATCAAACCAGACTGGCCTATTGCTTTTGTTGCGAACAATCATTGAGATCAGCCAGACGCTTAAGTCAGTGTGAAAAACAGTCTGACAACTGCAAACACCACGCAGCGGATGGCCAATTGACAATGGCTCTTGAACTGGTTGGTTGGTGATTCACAAAAGAAACTGTCTGACTGGAGCAGGTGAAGACCAGGTAAGTAGCATTGCAATGTTATATAAACTGCTCTAGAGCTCTATATGCTTGGGATTCTGATAGATAGATAGATAGATAGATAGATAGATAGATAGATAGATAGATAGATAGATAGATAGAGAGAGAGAGAGAGAGATACACACAATGAATGCATGTTTTAATTATCAAATGTTTATAATACAGAATGGACTTTAAACAACTAAATGCATAACTGTAGATATAACTGCATTAAAAACAATCATACTGCATTGTTATGATTATAAATGATCTTTTGACTGCATTGTAACAGCGTGTTGGTCTATAACCCTTTTAATTGTTTAACGAATAATAATAGTGCTGTGACATGCTGTACTATGCCTCTCACTGGTCGTGTAATCATTTTACTTTCACCACCTATGACATTTAATGAACAAAAACTATTTTTGCTACCACAAAAAAAAAAACGTCTATGAATTATTTACTGCAACAAGGCAATTCAATTTGGTAACTGTAACACTGACGCAAATACCACCCTTTTCTCTCGACTGTACCGACAGCGAGCCTACAACACTAACAAAAACTGTGCTTCAGTATAGACAGCAAAGAATACGCTTGACGGCGAATGAACCTATTCACTGTAGCCATCTATCACGGAGTGTCAGGGTCACTTAAATCAATATGATGCGTCCCAAGTTCGAGTTACTAGCAAAGTCTCTATGCTTTCGCCGGGGCTCGCTGCTTCCAAAGCGCATTTGCGTGCAGTTAACATTTACAAAGGCAGTATGGAATAACTTCTTTTTAGCTTTTACAACATGATATGCTACCAACAGCACACAACACAAGCTGTCAACACTTAGTGTGCCGTACAGAAGAATGAAATTATATTGTTTAGACGGAGGTCTGATAAAAGCAAAACAAAATCAGAACAAAACAGTTGTCTACAATTGATAAGAATTCTAATAATAATAATAATAATAATAATAATAATGAGAACACCAGATGACAAAATAGCACAGTACTTACATGTTCAGTGTCGCGTTCATTAACCGTGGGCAGTGGCGTTCTAGCAGCAGACATTCTTCTTAATATTTCCAGGGTCAGACCGGATCTTTTGTATTTATTTTACAGCACGGTTTTCAGAACAGCAGACGCCAGACAGTTCTGTGATGGTTTTTAATAAAGACCATTGATTCCATTCAAACCTACCAAGTTCTACTCTGCAAATGCTACGTCGGATGCTAGCTACCGGTCGCAACCCAATTAAAAATACAAGTTAGAGAACCGCATCATGCCAAGTACGGTACAAATTATTCACCGGCGGAATTAGCACAGGCCTACCCCGTCGCATAAATTAACGTGTGCACCAGCGTTAGAAAGGCAAACAGATTACAACGTCTGTGTAAATGAAACGAAGACACTAACACTGAAACAGGCCCTGCATCACTGCATTCACACACAACAAGAGGAGGCGAGGCGAGGTGGTTACCCACAGAAATCCTGAAACCGGTTATCCCGTCAACCTAAAAGTCTTCAGGGTGTGCTAAAAAAAAAAAAAAATCGTTTTACAACATGCTCCGACCTGGGATTTTAATTATTATTATTATTTTTTTTTTAATGGGATAGCTGACGGCTAAATCTCCAGCCGGCTTGACTTCTCCCCATCTCCAACCCAAGGTAAGGTTTGCCTGCTTGCTGAATCCAAGATGGCCGCCCACTGTCAGGACTGTTGCAAGCCAAGCCCTGGTACTGCGAGAGGAAGTGAGGGAAGCAGCTGCATTCAGAGCTCATTGGTGCAGCTGCTAGGACAGTGCTGTTTGTTGTTGCTGGGGTGATTACAAGAAACTCATATTACCTGCCCAAGACCTTCAAGTGAAGTCTTACCTAATTTACATAGACCTCAGCCCCTCCCAAAAGCTGTGAGAGAGGTGGGGGAGAGGCTGAGGACTATGTAAATTAGGTAAGACTTCACTTGAAGGTCTTGGGCAGGTAAGCCTCACTTCTGAAGCACAGATGCTAGATGTGTCTTCAGTGTTCTTTAATCTTTTGCTATTTATTTGTAGGTCAGTTAAAGTACACTGCAATGGCCGGCTCTACAACTTGGCAAAGTGTGTTGACTGCTAATGTACAGTCACATTTACGTTTGTGCTGAACCCTCCAGCTATTTGTTTATTATTATTATTATTATTTGTTTATTTAGCAGACGCCTTTTTCCAAAGCGACTTACAGGGACTCGGGTGTGTGAACTATGCATCAGCTGCAGAGTCACTTACAATTACGTCTCACCCGAAAGACGGAGCACAAGGAGGTTAAGTGACTTGCTCAGGGTCACACAGTGAGTCAGTGGCTGAGGTGGGATTTGAACCGGGGACCTCCTGGTTACCTCCTAGTTACAAGCCCTTTTTCTTTAACTACTGGACCACTGGGTTTGTTTGTTTGTTTTTAGAGAGCAGCTCGGTGAGAATTGCAGAAAATGCGCGTTCCAACTTGAGGTTACAGTACATGCAAATTCCACTATGATTACAGTTCTCATATTCATCTGATCCTGCTTCGCATTCGTACTCAGTTTTTTAGGTGTTGATTTGTGCAGACTATACTCCGCTAGGATAAACCACAGCTGGATTTATTTTAGAGCACAATACTGCGTTGGGGAATGCAGGGTATAATTTTATCTTGTTTTCCGGTTTTACTGTTTCTTGTAGGAGTCCTGTTGAAAATGAACCCAAGTGACTGACAACTAGCATCAATATGTTCATTACAATAGAGGGGCTACTGTGTTTGTTGAGGAATAGTGAGCTGATGCATGTGAAAAAATGTAATGTCCACTAATGTGTAATCACCAACTATGAAGTGGCTTATATTGACATACAGTACTGTGCAAAAGTTTTAGGCAGGTGTGAAAAAATGCTGTAAAGTAAGAATGCTTTCAAAAATAGACATGTTAATAGATTATATTTATCAAATAGCTAAATGCAAAGTGAGTGAACAGAAGAAAAATCTAAATCAAATCCATATTTGGTGTGACAACCCTTTGTCTTCAAAACAGCATCAATTCTTCTAGGTACACTTGCACAAAGTCAGGGATTTTGTAGGCATATAGTCAGGTGTATGATTAAACAATTATACCAAACAGGTGTTAATGATCATCAATTCAATATGTAGGTTGAAACACAATCATTAACTGAAACAGAAACAGCTGTGTAGGAGGAATAAAACTGGGTGAGGAACAGCCAAACTCAGCTAACAAGGTGAGGTTGCTGAAGACAGTTTACTGTCAAAAGTCATACACCATGGCAAGACTGAGCACAGCAACAAGACACAAGGTAGTTATACTGCATCAGCAAGGTCTCTCCCAGGCAGAAATTTCAAGGCAGACAGGGGTTTCCAGATGTGCTGTCCAAGCTCTTTGAAGAAGCACAAAGAAACGGGCAACGTTGAGGACCGTAGACGCAGTGGTCGGCCAAGGAAATTTACTGCAGCAGATGAAAGACACATCATGCTTACTTCCTTCGCAATCGGAAGATGTCCAGCAGTGCCATCAGCTCAGAACTGGCAGAAAACAGTGGGACCCTGGTACACCCATCTACTGTCCGGAGAAGTCTGGTCAGAAGTGGCCTTCATGGAAGACTTGCGGCCAAAAGCCATACCTCCGACGTGGAAACAAGGCCAAGCGACTCAACTATGCACGAAAACACAGGAACTGGGGTGCAGAAAAATGGCAGCAGGTGCTCTGGACTGATGAGTCAAAATCTGAAATATTTGGCTGTAGCAGAAGGCAGTTTGTTCGCCGAAGGGCTGGACAGCGTACACGAATGAGTGTCTGCAGGCAACAGTGAAGCATGGTGGAGGTTCCTTGCAAGTTTGGGGCTGCATTTCTGCAAATGGAGTTGGGGATTTGGTCAGAATTAATGGTCTCCTCAATGCTGAGAAGTACAGGCAGATACTTATCCATCATGCAATACCATCAGGGAGGCATCTGATTGGCCCCAAATTTATTCTGCAGCATGACAACGACCCCAAACATACAGCGAAAGTCATTAAGAACTATCTTCAGCGTAAAGAAGAACAAGGAGTCCTGGAAGTGATGGTATGGCCCCCACAGAGCCCTGATCTCAACATCATCGAGTCTGTCTGGGATTACATGAAGAGAGAGAAGCAACTGAGGCTGCCTAAATCCACAGAAGAACTGTGGTTAGTTCTCCAAGATGTTTGGGCCAACCTACCTGCCGAAGTTCCTTCAAAACTGTGTGCAAGTGTACCTAGAAGAATTGATGCTTGATGCTGTTTTGAAGGCAAAGGGTGGTCACACCAAATATGGATTTGATTTAGATTTTTCTTCTGTTCACTCACTTTGCATTTAGTTAATTGATAAATATAATCTATTAACATGTCTATTTTTGAAAGCATTCTTACTTTACAGCATTTTTCACACCTGCCTAAAACTTTTGCACAGTACTGTATATCTGCCTTATATAAATACAGCTAATGCAATTTTGTTTTGGCTAATTTGACTATTGTAGAGTAATTTCCCATATAAAAGAATCTGGGTGTGAAATATCAGTGTGATCACACTCTTGTTACAGTTCGCTGTTGGGAGAGTGCATTAATGATTAATTTAAGCTGTTCATTGGTCATCATTGCCCCACTGTCCTGACAGAACCTCAGAGAGCTGGGGGCTACTCAAAAGCATACTCCTCAATCCAGCCTTATGATGCTGTATGACATCATTGATTCCAAAGCATGCATATTGACTGGCCCCTGGCAAAAGCAACTGTTTTCCCTTTACATTCTGCTTAAGAGATATAATGCGTGCCCAGTCAATTGGATGTCCTTGCTGTGACCTAGTTGCCCAACAATCCTGAAGTTGCTACTGATGCTAATTGATGCTTTTAATTGATATAAGAACCATAATTGTCACCCTGTACATTACACTGTGTATTTCTGTTCCTTGTTTTGTGCTTGGTTGTTTTATGTTCATATTGTATTGATTGATTGATAGATAGATAGATAGATAGATATACACATACTGTACATAGTTAACTACCATTCATTTAACTGTGAAGAATGAGAATCTGGTTTCAACTCTGAGTTTATGTATTTATCTCCAATCATTTCTATGAGGTAAGAGGTGTTGCCTTGGGATACAATATAAACAAGAATCCATTCATTACAAGCCATGGGTGTGGAAGGACCCAGCCTTTCAGCTGCCGCTGCTTCACCCTCCAGAAAGAGTCATTCTAGCCTGGGGGATGGAGCTTGGAAGTTGATTCATGATCAAGACACAAAACAGCATTCACAAATCGTGATACTTTTGGCTTTTTTTATTTTTAGGTTTGTCTTTTTAGACAGTATTGGCATATAATTATCTTGAGGAATTGCAGAAAAAACAGCACACGTTTACAGCTAAACCGCAGCAGAGATGTAAATACATGGCTTTCTATCTACTACTGTAAAATGTTGGTTTTTCAAACTGAATGATATCAGAAGTCCCTGTACAAAGACATCACCAGTATTGTTCTGTAGCACACATATTGAGCTGGAATATTTCTGTTTCCTACAAACCTCAAATCAGCTTCTACTTTCAAAATTACTAATAATCATTACAGTAATTAAAATTTATAAAATCTATGTATTGATTCATGGAGCTGAAACATTCAGGCTCCTCCCCATATCCTCCTAGCTGTGTTTATTTAACCAGCTAGCTTTTTGCTGCATCTTGTCCGGAGGATAAGCTGTCCCTCCCACACTGCATTTCCTGTGTGGTTTACACAGTATAAAAGACTATTCACATTGAAAGATAAAGAATGCATCTGAATGTATTATTTATCATCAGACAAGAGCTGGTATTGAATCGCCAGAGTAAATATTCTTTGTTTAAAGATGGCAGAGTATATCAGAAGTATATAATTTGTAACACAAATGGGGAACCCATCAGTGTTACTTCATTCAAATATTATTTCTCTAAGTAGCATGTAATTAATCAGGCTCTAGGTCCATGTCTCAGCCATACTCTGGTTCTAAATCCAATTGAGCATTGGTCATTAAGAATAAAGGTAAAAAGGTTGGGTTTAAAAATAATTTGACAAAATGTTACCCTAGATTTAAGTTTATTACTGGTAGACCAAGAATGCCTTAACTATGAATGAAGATTGGTATACTCTGGATTTTCTCAATACTGTACACCAGACTAAGTAATTTTGTTTAAATGTAAGTTTATCCTTCAAGACAAAATTTGGGTTATGTAAATAACAATAACTATTGAAGTAGCTATATTTGCTTATGCCTTTACTAGCTCATGCTTTTTCTATTTTTAAATTGTGATTGGCTGACAGACTTCCGTTTCTTATTTTTTAAACCTGACACCTTTATTAATAAACGTGAAAAAAAAAAAATAGTATTGTTTCATGAGTGTTTCTATGGCAAAGAGTTAGCTCCAGCACAGTATATTCAAGTATCAAAACAGACTGAATATCACGTTTTTAAATGATGCAGCACTCTCTAGTGGTAATAAAATACAATTGCAGCATATTTCAACTGACTGCCTATGCATGTTCCATCTTTTAAAACCCCAATCCCATTTACGTATTTAAAAAAAAAAAAAAAAAAATATATATATATATATATATATATATATATAATTATTTACCAATAACATCAACACTACCCAAATTCTTACCACAATAGACTGAGTGTAAATTCCCTATTTGTTTGAACTAAACTCTTCAGAGCAAACATCTAGTGCAGTTTTGGAAAACTCAACCTCAATAACTTCTACGTCTTACTTCTATATTGGACACTGAAACCATATAACTATAATACTTTTCTTTTGCAGTTACTCAGTTCAGAAAGAGTTAAAAGAAGTAATCACCAATCATGTATCACTTGCTGATAGGATGTTATCTTACCAAGCAGTGGTTTCATCAGAAAGTAACTAAAGTTCATTTTAAAAGAATCTCACTATTTTATAAAGTTCATATCAACTGGTTTGCTAATCTGATGGTAGTGTTTTTTTTTTTTTTTTTTTTTTAATGAACTGGCTTTTTATGTCAAGCTCCTGCTATAAATACATCAGTGTATTGTATGATTATGTAAAATCATAAAAAAACTTGGGAGTTTCATAATTTGAACATACCCACCAGCGTTGTTTAACATCAGACGCCAATATCATTTGTTTTATTATTATTATTATTATTTGTTTATTTAGCAGACGCCTTTATCCAAGGCGACTTACAGAGATTAGGGTGTGTGAACTATGCATCAGCTGCAGAGCCACTTACAATTACGTCTCACCCGAAAGACAGAGCACAAGGAGGTTAAATGACTTGCTCAGGGTCACACAATGAGTCAGTGGCTGAGGTGGGATTTGAACCGGGGACCTCCTGGTTACAAGCCCTTGTCTTTAACCACTGGACCACACAGCCTCCATAGTTCATCCACCATATAACACACTTTTTTTAATGACAAAACAAGACATCTTTATTTCATATATGTACTGTTAGTGCCACATACCCATTTTAAAAACAAAAGATACCAAATAAGTCCACTCAATAGAATCAATGAGAGTCTTAAATTTCCACCACAACTCACCAATAAGAATGTCAAACACAATATACAACATCGCAAAGCTGCAAAATTCAGGTTAACAGTAGTAGCTGTGCAGGAATGCTTGCTGTATTATCTAAGCTTTGTAATCTACTTTAAAGCAGGCATCCTTTGCTAAGCTCAAGCAGCAATTTTAAATGGCATCAATATCAATGTCTTCCTCTTCCTTGGCAGGTTTGACAGTTTCAACTTTCAGCTGTGTAGCAGAGGACAAATACACCACCTACAAAAAAAAAAAAAAATAATGAACTACAAATCAATACCAGCACAAATTAATCATTTTAAAATCCTGAGATTTAAATAGCAACACTTCATATGTATGACAAGTAAATCAGCCTACCTCCACATGTTCATCTTCCTCCTCCTCCTCTTCCTCCTCTTCACTGCCCTCACTTTCCTCCTCCGCTTCTTTCAGCCATTTGATAAAAGGAGCAGCCTTAGTATGTATCTCTTTGGCCAGCTCCTTGGAAACATATTTCTTAGACACCTATTAAATATGTATTGGTGTAAAAAACAAATATAAAAGGAATATCTTCAGACAAAAGCAGAACATAAAACATATGGCATGTCAGAAGGCAACAAGGTAAACAAAAAAAAAAAAAAATTCTTAACACTTTCATGGTTATATTTGAAACAGTCAGAGACTGCATCATGTGGAATCTTCTATTAACTCAAATTAAGCCTCGACCTCTGTATTAATAAATATGAAAGCTATGCTCTTCCTACACTATCAATAACAAGGTTAAGACACTTATCAGCAAGCAGCAGGAATCAGCTAGCTTACCTTTTCAGCCCAAGCAAGGATGACGTCCTCATCAAGAAGATCGGCATCATACATGTCCTTCAGCACAAGTGGGACTCTTGGAAGCAACTGAGTCTGATGGATCTTAACAAGACATTCAAGCCTCCAAGCAGGTATTTCTGGGCTTTTTGTTGTTGTGACAAAACTAAGGAAATAAAAGTAAGACAAATAACTACTCAAATGTCCCGATTGTTTACTAAAAGAAGACACAATTAAAGATCTTAAACATTAAAAATTAGTCATAAAATTGTGTAAAACTTACACGCAAAAGTGACGCTTGTATTTCTTCATTTGGTCCCGGATGTTCTCGTCAAACAGCAGCTCACTCAGGATTAAGGGGCCCATGGCACTCACATCGAGTCGCTCGGCTTCAGCAAGGATCTCTTTGTCTGCAGTATCAATGGATCCTTCTTCCTTCTTTTGCTGCAAATTAAAACAGGATTGTTAAAAATGTGGGGAATACAGGCTACCAATCTCTCTACTGAGGCAAAAGTCTAATTCTTGTTAAACGCTGTAACATCACAAAATACATCAAAGAATGGAACAGCAAGTTAAATAAAGAATCCAACTACTTTAGTTAACCAACTGAAATCTGTACACTTCAATCTATTTTACTTGGCAATACACCCCCCACCCCACCCCCACCAACCCCAACCTTGTTACCACTGCAGGCTTGATTACCTTGACAAAGTTATAAAACAAATTGACTCTTTCTTCCAGGGTCTTTTCCAAATCTTCAGAGAGCGTTAAGTTTTTAGCATGATCACTAATTTCCTCCATTCTGCCTCTGAGCTTCTTCTGTGGTTTCTTCACCCCAGTCTTCATCATCATCATCCCTATCCTGTAGCAAAAGAGACAAATTCACACTTAAGAATGTTACAAAAGTTTCACCACTGGATCTACATCCAAGCAAGTCAAATAGAATTGACAGAAACATGACGATACAAAGTTCTAGTGTGGCTTTTATAGATCAGCAAATCAAGTGTGTGTAAATGTTTAAAAAAAAAAAGGCACTATACAATGTGTCGGTTATTAAGTTTGACAAATTACAAGAAATACAAAATGTGACAGTAGTGTTTCAGGGTGACCTGGAGGAGAAATTTCCCTCATCACAAATGAAAAAGGAAGCAGCTGTCAGGTGTTTCAAGTCAACAAAATGCTACCCTGTATAACCTTTTGGCTTCCCAGAAGTGGAAATACATACAACTAAAAAGATGTATGTTTATATAAAACACTGACTTACAACTGCGTCAGGTGCATCTATATCATTAGGGTTGCCAGCTTCTCCACTGCCAGATCCATTTTCCTTATCTTTACCCTTGCGGTTCTTCTTATCCTTCTCTTTTTTGCAGTTCCACTCTCATTCTCTTTATAAAAGAGAAACAATAAAAACAACGCAACAATTACTTAAACTAATTTGAAATTGTACCTCCTGAAAAATACTTGTCAAACCAGGAGAATATTGAGTTAATTAACCAGTATTCCTGTGCGCACCATTCACATTTTATTACTTTTGCACAAATTACTCACCAGGTGGGTTTTAAGAATGAACGTGCAGAGCTTGTGTCTTGTGTCAAGCATGCCTCGGTATCCACAGGCTTTGCAGGAATTACCTATGGTTTGTTTCTTAGTATTGATATGCTAGGGAGGGGAAACAAACACATTGTTTATTCAATGAATAACCAAAAGGTGCAAAAACACAAAATGTATTATAAACTAACTATCCACAAATATTCAGTCCCTTTTGTTCCAGGTTCATTTAAATTTTGTTTATGTGGACTGCCACCGTGGAGTTTTAGCACTGATCAATACAAGTCATTTTGGTCACTAACACTGCAAGCAGATTTTTTTATAAACTTGATTTAGGCCTGCATTCTTAGGAAAAAATGCATCTACATGAGATTGACACTCAAATCAATAGTCTTCCTTGCTGCTAAAAGCGGTTTAATTTAAGACTGGTATTTATCAAAAACAGTATACATTAATGCAGAGTTTTGTCATTATCAGTTAAACACACAGCAGATAAGAGTAGAAGGTCAACCTTACTGATTAAACGTTAATAGTTTACACTGGTGCTAGTGTGGTAAACACAGATGCCCTAGTTAACAGAAACCAGGGAGCTCAGTAACTGCAATGCAGTAAGATGAACAGAAAAAAAAAACTCAAGACAGACAGGCCAACATCTGCAGGGGGAAAGAAACAGGCACTGCAGGTTTTACTCTCACATGGGTTGGGGTTTCTCCCCCTTTTTTTTTTAAAACACACCAAATCTCTTACTAATATTTTGTAACCATTCGTATGACCCCAATTACCCTCGGGACTATTTACCAGGTCAGTTTCAGGATTATCACACTCTGGACACAGCACAAATTTTCTAATGAATCCATCCAACATGTCTTGCAGCTTATTCGCCTCATGAGATCCATTGACAATAAAGCGGTCATTCTTGGCATCAAACTGGGTCTGTGCTCCCAGCTCACAACCAAAAACTTGGTGGGATCTAAACAAAAAAGGACAGTAAAGTTTATGCAAACTCCATGTAGGAGATGTCCAAAGAAACAACTAGCAAGACACTGAATTATTCCCCAAATTCATACATGTTTTAAATTAAAGTATCAACTGGTAAAACTGCTTTTTATATACAACATACATGTTCTACAACAGACATTTAAAAGATCTAAGCATTCCTTATTTCTAATACCAAGAACAGCATATCCCCAGAATCATGTAAGTAATATCTTAGTTCCAGTTATGCTTGAAGCTAGTACTTGATAGGATTGTCAGGAGTGTAAGCTGCACTCACCAATTTTTGCTGGAGACCATTTTGTTTTAAATAGAAGTCTGTAAATTGAATCCACCCCCCTGTAGTGTTTTCAGTTCCAACAATTTGAATAGTAAAGCTTACCATACATGCACATAGGGAGATCAGCAGTCAAGCCATGTTAACTTTGTATCACTTTGGAAAGGTGAATGTTAACAAGTCTGTTTTCAGTAAAATACATAAATAAAGGCATCACTTACACGTTGGAGGCCGATTAAGTGCCTTTGCAACGTCAACCATGTTGACTATAACTGTCTTTATTCCATTTCCTTTGCCCTCAACCTATCAAAAGGACAAAGAACACAAATACGTTTAAACACTATTAGAAAGTTTCTCCTATGAAAATGGACTAAATCGGTTAGAATTCCCCATACTTTAAAAACAACCTCTATAGCCTGGACGTTGCGGGTTCGAGTCTAGGCTATTCATTTGCCGACAGAGGACGGGAGCTTTCAGAGGGCGGCGCTCAATTGGCCGGCGTTAGGCGAGGGTTAGGTCGGCCAGGGTGCCTCGGCTCACCGCGCACCACCAACCTCCTGTAGCCTGGTGGGCGCCTGCGGCTTGCCTGTAAGCTGCCCGAGAGCTGCGTTGTCCTCCGACGCTGGAGCTCTTGGGTGGCTGCATGGTGAGTCCGCAGTGTGAAAAGCGGTCGGCTGACAGCACACGCTGGAGGACAGCGTGTGTTCGTCTTCGCCCTCCCGAGTCAGCGCAGGGGTGGTAGCGGTGAGCCGAGCATAATAAAATAAGTGGCCATTCCAAATTGGGAGAAAATAATAAAAATAATTGGCAATGACTAAATTTATATTAAAAAAAAAAATCTTGCCAAATTAGGTCATGCACAAATACTTATAAAATGTAAAAGTTAAAATTATGCATCTTTGGCAACCAAGCAGTATTTTCTAGAATTCCAGTCAATAGAATGTGTGACTGGAACTAAAACATGTTTAATATGATAACTTGTAATGACTGTTCACAGGAGATTATTCAGAGACTAGAAACCCCTATGTGAAACTAGCTAGGCCTAAATTTAGAAAAGCAGTCTCAGGTTCTGCTGTTACAAAAGCAAGATATTGGGGTTTCAGGTTCAATCAGGCTGCCATATCATTTTCTTAAATGCACAAAATCATGTTAATGAAAAGGAAGTCAATGAATCAGTCAGGTCCCTTTACAATGGTGAAATACATCTCAGACCCAGTATATATATATATATATCATATCTATCTATCTATCTATCATATACTATATATATATATATATATGCATTTCACCTCCAATTGCCAACTACCTAACTAAAATAAGAAATGTAGCAGGTGGGGATGACTTTGCTTTCACCCCACTATTCAAAGAAATAGCATTACCTTGGCAATCAGGCGGGGCATCTTGTAGCGATAGAACTGGTCTAAGACGCTACGGTTAACGTTGACAGACATTTTGGCTTACTAGTAGTTTTATCAGCAAGATAAAAAGATCTTTGCTTGCAATTTTTGGTATCTTCTGTCTGGAGAAGAGCGGATGACATAAACGACTGTAAGTGTACTCGGTCTCTGACATGAAAAAGTTTTCGCCACTGAGGCTGCAAGCTCCTCGCTTGTAGTCCAAGTTTCCCCACACAGGTACCAGCGCAACAGCTCTAGAAAGAAATAAAGAAAATCAGTAAAGATCACCATTTAACATACACTCTCTTGTTAGCAAAATTATTAATCAAACATAAAATTTGGTTGTCATGGCTGTATAACTCATAGTAATCAATCATTTTGCTATCTTTAGTTTGAGCAGTCTGGAGATGTTTATGTAAAATACAACATTACATTTAATTATGTATAATTCAATACATTAATATATATATATATATATATATATATATATATATATATATATATATATATATATATATATATATATATATATCAATACACACACACACACATACTGTCACCACTGAAGTGTCATTTAAATCTGTAAAAAAAATGTTTGTTAAACGAATACTTAAACCAGATAGCAGTTGCATAACAGTTTCTCAATTATAAAGAATTAAAAAAACGCCACACACCGTATCGGCCCACACATGCACTGTAAACTGGATAAGCAAACAGCATTATCTCTTGTGAACACTGGGGCAAAAACTAGAAAGAAAAAAAAAGTACAGCACACACCTCCCCCGGGTTAGTTAATATATGCTTGAATGTATTATTACGTATTTATATTTAACTAGTATTAACATATACGGGGAGGTCCCCAGGGATTAAAATATTGAACGTAGATTGCGATACCCTTTCGATTAGAATAAAAGTATTTGTCCACTTGGATAAATTTAATGAATAAAAACAAACAAACACTTATATATTCTGATATTACACCGCTTTTGTTTCAGTGGATATGTTTCGTCTGCTAGAAAAAAAAGTGTTTTATTGTACTATATTATACAACTAATTCTTGGCAGGTATTCTAACCCAGCTAATGGCAAACTGCTTCCCCTTGTGACTTGTTCCTCCGATCGTATCAGCAAAGATCAATAAGAGACAAACGACATTGTTCACACGAATAAACGGCACGGTTCAGCAGAGCTTTTAAAACCCAACAGTACCTGGCTATGCAAACAATTCGTAGTCGATCTTTCCAAATGATGACTCATGAATGCAGCAGAAAGCCACAGAAATATGGTGAGCCCGCTGAACCCCCCAATCGCATGAGGTTAGTTCTAACTCAGTCACAAACTACTGAACAGGAATTTAAAACACACGTGTGTTCAGAGAATCAAGTTGCAACCTATCCTTTAATACATCAAATACTTGTGTTCTCAAGAACAAACTCGAGCAGGTTCAAAACCCAAACGAAATATACACCACTTCAGTCCCATATGCTAGAAGTGGCGCAGAGTGCGTCACTAAAATTTATCAGGAGAATATATAGTGCGAACAGAGACGCCATTTTGAGCCACATTACAACACTCGCTCCACGTTTCTTTAAAAAAGGAGACAAAACAAACCATGAAAAGAGTCACAATAAACGAACAAATACCTTTCCCATCCGTCGCTCCTGTCGTCCGGGTACTCACCGTTTTCGTAAAATAAAGACATAAACACAACGCTGCTCGCCCTTGGACGCGATG
Source organism: Acipenser oxyrinchus oxyrinchus (assembly GCA_030684275.1). NCBI lineage: Eukaryota > Metazoa > Chordata > Actinopteri > Acipenseriformes > Acipenseridae > Acipenser > Acipenser oxyrinchus. The sequence continues at coordinate 982,375 of JAGXEW010000061.1, forward strand.
AACTGTTCGGTCGTTGTGAATGTTTGTTGTATTATTTATTATATTATATGAATACGGCACGGCGGCGGTGCAGATAATACAGTCAGACCTTTTCGGCGAAGAGGAATTTTAAAAAAGCCTTCGATAAGCGAGACGCCCTCAAAAGCAGGGTATCTGGGGAAAGAGAAGAAAAAAACGGATATTAATTGAAATTGTATATTGAGATTAATCTTCAAATTTCTGAAGCTTGTAAAACAAGTTTATAGCCAATGGTGTGTGAATTACAGATAAGATATCAATTATTGAGAATTGTATTATTCCATTCCTTCAATTAACTGAAATTAATTAACAAGCTTCGCTCCAAACCATACTTACCTCCAGAACGTTCTCTCACAACCTAAACGACGCCAGAATGATTCGACGCCAGTTACGAGTTGTCAATCTTAGCCGGAAAAAATACTAATCCCACCCCCAACATATATTCGATTGGACTAGTTTATATTTCAGTGTAATATGATTGGCTACAGATAATGACAATCATTATGCGACAGTGTTACAGTTCTCAAGGTAGGTCAAGTGGCAATGAATATTAATAGTCTCGCGATATCTCTAAACATGCTGAATAGATTTTTTTTTTAAATTGATGTGTTTGCAGTTTTAACAATTTACATTGTAATGTCCGTGTAACAAGGAGGAGAATATAATTGTTGATATGTAAAAATAAAAATAAAAAGAAAGAACGATCACAATACAAATGAAAATACTATATTTAGAGTTGCATTGACGGGCTAATTCATACTTAGGCTACGCAACGGTCGCTGCCTGAAGTCAACAATTTTATTTACTTATTGATTAGTTTCCCCAAATGTGTGAAATGTTAATTACAGTGTATCCGACTGCAGGGAACAGAAAAGCAAGCATCACACGGCCACAATTAACTAAACAGCACACATGAAAACAAAATAAAGGCAGATGCTGCTGCAGTCGTTTAATTGTTTAACATTAAATAGACGAGGTCAAGTCACGGATTCGTGTGTAGGCAGGTGTGTTTATGGTTAAAGGACAGACACTGATAAGTTTGATCTGTGTTTCGTATTTAGGTATGTATAAACACCAACAGATCTGCTTCATTTGCTTGGGCGTACAGTATTTCAAGGTTTGTTTGTTTTTAGCACATTTGAACATGTAGCCGTGTGGAAGTTACCTTTAACCCTGAACTAATTCATTATTAGACTGCATTCATTTATTATGTATCTGTTGTTATCCAGTGACACAGAATAGTTGTACTGCATTGCACGAATAACAATTGCATCATGACCATAGCTGAAGCTTGGCAATTACGTTGTAAAGCATAGTTTTCATAGCAATGTGTAGGCTGCTGTCTGGAGTACTCGCTACATCAGCAAAGTGCACCAGTAAATGCCACCGTGGTTTGTTTGGACTGCTGCCTGTGTTAAGGTCACCACGAAAGCCTAGTAATAAAAATAAAGACGGAAAAACAAAAGTGGCGTAGCTAATTATGAAAAAAGTGACTTTTCAGTTTATCAATGACTTATCTGACTTTGAGTTTGGAAGTACAGCAAACTTCCATGCGAACACGATTATTGTTCTGTATAGTTCTGCAATAAGGATAAATTTACTTTGGATCGAAGATGTTAATTTTTTAATTTTATTTTCCTTTTGACTAGGTGGGGCGGGGGTTGCTACTGCAGACAACGTTACATCACAGGAGGAAAATACAATGATTCTTTTAATAATGACTTTATTAATCCACTAGATGGTGCACTATAGCTGTACAATGATTCTTTTAATAATGACTTTATTAATCCACTAGATGGTGCACTATAGCTGTACAATGATTCTTTTAATAATGACTTTATTACTCCACTAGATGGTGCACTATAGCTGTTGTCATTGCTAAGTTCTTTGACCTCAGAACTTGAACTTGCGAGTTGTGTGCGCATGGTGGTTTGTTGAGGCTACTTATGTTTCGTCGAAATTTCTAAATATCTTCTAAAGTATTCACATTCTTAATCATTCTTTAAGGGTTATGCCTACTAGAAGATAAATGTTGCCTACCTCTGGCTTTTGCTATACTGTAAACTGCAAGAAAAAAGCTTATAATAAACCATTTGCTAGTTTAATATAACATCAGAAAACTTGCTTCATTGTGACATCATTTATTTCATATCACATTTAAAGTCCACAGGCTCTTGTGATAGCACAAAGGCATGCACATTGCATGCAAGGAAATTCCGTTTAGGAATCTCATGTTAATGTACAGCTTTGGGAGGTTAAACGTCTCTGTTGGCAAGAAAGTTTATGCTTTAGGATTAAAACTACAGGGAGCAGGGCACTCGCTAACAGTCCTGTACCAGCTATGGCTAAAAAGATCACCTGACCCATTATAGTGGAAGCGTCTAAACACCCTGCTTCCCTGATCAACAGAACAATGAGAAGCGTGTTCCAGTTAGAATGTAACAAAGTGTTTTTTATTCCAGTGCCATCGCAGGGCTATGTGCCCACATGACACACAACTGCAAAATATCCTTTCCCAGGCAGCAAAAGGCCTTTTTAAATGTATGTATGTATTTCAAAAACAAATACTCATGCCTTGTTTTATATTTGAGCATGTGTTATGTACCATATCCTGATCTTGTCCTGTTTGGAGCCAGTGGATTTATTGTGATACCACAGGGCAGACATCTGGAAACATGGCATGCATATCGTTTGGTAAAATATTGGTTCTTTTGCACCATAAAGACACAGGGACTGCTGGCTGTTGCTGTTCTTGTAAAGCGTACAGTATTGCAATAGGCACACTGTAATGTCACAATACCATTGACTCTAAGAAGTTGGGTATGACCTGGAAGGTTTCCCATTCATTTCCTAAGACTTAATAGTTAGAGGATATGAAAGAACCACAGCCCAGGCTAAATTATTATTGTGTACATTTTGCACGCAAAAGAAAAAGGGGATCTCTTTGTTTTCCCAAATGTTTTTTTAAATTATTATTATTATTATACCAATAAACATTTATAGGAAACCTCAACTGAATTACGCTAAAGAAATAACCTTCTTAAGAAATAATTCAGCATGATACTTTGTAAAGTAAGAAAATGAAAGCCCTGTAGTGGGTGCAATCATAGTGATACTGCACAGCTGGGCACGTGCATGCTCAGACTTCTCAAAACAACAACATGACAACACACATTTACAGAGATGGCCAAAAGCTTTGCATCACCTACAATTTTAGGACTGAGAAAAACAATATGAGCATAATTTAGATATTTTATATAGCATCATGTAATCAAAGAAGCTACAAAATGACAGTTGTACAGTATTTCATGTTAGATTTTGAAATGTCACATTTTTCAACTTGTGTCAATTAAATTGAAAGCGGTATGCAATTCAATATGTTAACTTAACATTATTCAGCAGGTTTCATTCGACTCTGTAATTCAAAATGTGTTAATTCTATAGGGTGATGCTAAACTTTTGGCCATAGCTGTAGACAGACTAGTTGAAGCAACCCCTGGAATAGCTTCTTAGTTGTTTTACATTACTTCTGTAGGTTAAAGAAAACTCTGGATCCAATGTTTTCTGACTTCTGTATTTCCTGGGTGTTATACAGATAACTCAAGAATAAGGTATAGAAACTAAGAGCTTCCTTTAACCTGAAGCAGTACCAGATATGATGTTTCTTTTAAAACTGTTCATTTGATCTGTTGCAGCTAATGGAAGTGTAAAATAGCTAAGGGTATGGAATCATTTTGTTAGCTACATTTACTTTAAGTTTAGGAGTGGCGGAGATTTTTATAAGGCTAAAATAAAAATACGCTGCAAATATGGGGTTAAACAAATGAAATATTGAGGAAACCCCGCACTGCAGGCTGTTATTGGGAAACAGCCACACCAGGGTTTCTACACCAATCATGGGATCAATGATCTGCTGGTTTCCACACTCAGGGTACATGAGGTTAACTTAATAATACAAACTCATGTAGTTCTATGGCTGTGGAGACACTGAAGCTTTAAAGTCACCAGAACTGAACAGCTGTCAATCAGATATTAAAACAGGTTTTCCTTTAACTTGAGATGCAGATTTTTAAAAGACGTGTGTGGGTGTTTGTTCAGTTATTCCCTACAGTGATTGTGTTGCCCCATTCAAACCCCAGACTCTTATACAGTGTGCATATACCTTAACCCTGACTCCTTTCACAAAGGAAAATCCCTGGAATACCCGTATCTCAAGCTACAAGCCAAAAAGCTTTTGATGGAAGATTGCCTGCTGGATAAGTCCCTACAGGAGGTATTAGCTATCAAAAGGAAATTACCTCTTTGGTAGCAGCAGGCCAAACCCACCCTTTAAAAGCAAGGCAGGGTCGTCCAGTAATCAGATTGACATTTTTATCTGGAGCAGCTACTGTTGGGTAAGTAAGTGTGGTTTTGTTTTGGGGGCTTAACAATTAAAATGTTACTGCTATTACTGGTGTGATGGTAGAAGTTTCACACATTTACATAAAGAAAGAAAGAAAGAAAGAAATCAATGCATACTGTATTCAAGATTTCAATTGCATTACATATTGTGCATTAAAAATAACATATAGGTCTTATACCTTTATATGTACAGTAGTTGAGCTTAAAAAGAAAAATGGGTGGGCTACTGAAAGCTATTCCTGTACATGGACACCTGTCATCACAAGCTATTGCACATGCTGTGGGGGCTGGTCTCATTTCTCATGATACTGGCATAGTAATGTATTCTTTATATTCTTGGATATGTATGTTTCTGGTACACCATGTGCATCTTTCATTACAATTCCTAGCTGTGTTGTTTCTTTTTCTACAGTATGTTGCAGTATTAGAATTGTTTTTGTGATGTCCAAGCCACAACCAGCAGCCGGCCGCCATATTCAGACTGGGAACAGTTTTGTTATTTGTTTTTAAGCTGATTGGTTCCTGTATCTGTTAGGAAGTAAGATGTACTGCTTACCAGACCAGTACCTTACTAACCCATATTAACACATTGGTCATTTATTCCTAAATGTACAAATGTAAGTTAGAAACCAAAGACAGGGAAGTAACATGTCCCGATAATCACGGTGTGCAGAAGTGTGGTATGTGTGGACTCATGGTAAGGCTTGTTAAAGACGATGCATTCTGCTGTTACAGGGCAGGATTGTACAGTTCAGTTGTTCTGCTTCAATTAGTGACTCCTCTTATTACTATATGCTTTTTCTACAGAGTGGGAACCATGCCAGGTATCTCTACAAACCAAAAAAGATGCTGCAAAAAGTTAATGGAAAGGATATTCTGTAAAAATAAGGATGAGATTGCTCCACTTTTGGAACAAGACAAAGCAACCCAAGAAGACGGTAAGGCAGGCCTGAGCACACTGACAATTATTTTTATACCACTGAGCAATGAATAGAGGGTGCTTGTAACATGGGTCCCTCTGCCGCATAGTTGCATTTTTATATTTACATTTTGATTGAACTCCAGCAACAAAAATAATTGTGTTAACATTATTGATGGCTATTACAAACGTACATGCAGATCTGCTCACTGAAGCCTTACATTTGCAGTAGATTATCTTTCTAATGCCCTGCCTGCGCTACACTAATAATACATTATGTTTTAAAAACGCACATGCAAATCAAATGATGAAATGGTGGCTGATTATTTAGACAGTGTGGATAGGGTATAATAATGTTGTCACACTGTGTTCATCCCTAACACAACACACGCAGATATGCAGTTAAATGACAAGCTGTCACAATGCTTTGATTCATTGCCCATGGGATTGACTGACTCAAGGTTTTTAAAATCTTTTAACTGTCTGTTACTTTTCCCTACATTATTAGTAGTATTAAAATGTATTATTAAAACCATCTCATGTAAACAAATGTTTGTTCCAAAATGCTTTGTTACAGTTTTTATACCGGTACAGTATAAAATAGCAGGTTCTTCATTTTTAAGGAAACTGACCAGCTGACCTTGCTTACTGAAATACTTCAAACTTTCAAGTAGCTAATTAATTAATAACCTAGAACAAGGAAGCAAAAAATACTGGCATGCATGACCTAGTTCCTTCCTTGGGAAAGTTTCAATGCTCTTTAACACTGTGTAATGTCAGACTAAAAATAATGACAAGGTTAAAGGAACTCTTGCACTATTTACTGTGTAGAACAATGTGGCTTAGATTCTCAAACTTCCAAGCCATCAGCAAGGAAAAAAAACAGCAAGGAAATGAGTAGACAGGAAATAACCACTTGGATATTTTATTACAAAGTATCATGATATCTTCTATTAAAATGCTCCATATTGAAAGTGATTTAGTTTTTCTTTGTCTCCTAGTGAAATTTCATGTAGCGACTTCAACAAATGGACATAAAATGCTTGAAGTCTGCAGGTGTGTGCATGATGCAAAGATAACAGTAGGAGTGAGCCATAGGCACAATGATGTGTGGTACCAAGTGCAGAGCATTGTGGAGAACGCCTTAATGAAGAAGAGACCACATTGACAGAAACTGTGGAAACTGCCATTGGTGCAATCCAGTGGGGGAGAACAATTGTCCTTCAAAGATGCCCAGCAGTTTGCACCAGCAATTCATCCAACTAGTGGAAAAAATAGTGACTGCAAATTTTCCGCAGTTCCCACCACAAGGGACTGAATCAATTGAAGCCTATCTAGCCGTTCTGCAAAACAGCATTCTAAAAGAGCTGATGTCTACGGGGAACTGCTCCAATCCAGCCCTGATGCTTGAAACCTATGCAAAGTGCTTTGATAAATGTATCTTCTCCCAGCTGCATAAAGCCTTAGAGAGAAACCTCCAGGCTAATGACCTCTTCATGTTGCTTTTCTGGGTTGCAAATACTTATAAAAGGTAGGGACCAGAAGGATCTTATTGGTAATATCTTCATTAACCTTGGATTATTATAAATCCTCAAAATTTGATACAACGATTAATGAAACAGAAACAGGCAGATAAATGACACTTTGATTTTAGAATAAATGCAGTACAGCATTGAGCCACTAGGTGCTGCTGTTCACTATGCAGGAACTTGAGCGTTACCAACTAAACAATTACATTTTGTGGAGGAACAGTATTTAATTTGAAAGCTGCCAAAACCTGTAGGACTGTTATCACCAGCAATATGTTTAAGATTTAGGAAATTAGGGGAAACATTTATAATGTTATTATTACTAACATATTATTCTTTTATTATCAAAAAATGGAAGTTGAACACAACTAGATTTACCCATGAAACAGGCCGACCATGTACGAGTCTGATCAAGAAAGTAACTGGTACTGTGGATACTCAGGTTATGTTTTTTTTTTTTCTTTTTGCAGTGAGCAATTAATGGGCCACCCTGCGATCAAGGATCACTCTTTAAAAAACCTTGATAGTGTGTTGTGTTCATCCTGGATCGAAAAAGCTCGGAAAGTTCTCCTAAACACCATCCAGGTAAGCAGAACTGAAGCACATTGCTAGGGTCTAGCACTGACTGCTTAGCTACTAGTTACCACCCAGAAGAGCACAGGCAGTGAAACAGGCAGAGCCCAGTGCAGACCAGAGGCAGCAAGTCTGTCTGTGCTGGACTGAATTACATACAGTAGCTCTCTGGGTAAGGGCTCAGTTTGATCAATGTAGTCCACAAATTCTGAGGTGCATAATTGATATTGACATACTACAGTAGTATCGGTCCTCCGAACTGGAGGCGTGAGTGAGGTGGGGTCCTACTTAATACTTAATACAGGCTTAGTAGTTCAGTAGTAATATAGCTATAGGAACTTAGCAATACCAAGTAGTTTCTTTTTTGTGAGGGAGTTTTTCTTGTTGCTTGTTGGCACATGTGTGCTAAACACATATTTCATATTCTTATGGGTTCACTTATTGCACTTTTTGTTTGGCGGTACATGTTTGTTTCTTTATTTCTTTTTGCTATGGCAACCGGAATAGCATGTTGACTCACATGCTGTGGTTCCTGGCGTGTGTGCATATGGGTATGTGTTAGCTGGGCTGCTTGCAAAATCAACAATCACAAGACAGGATGGGAACCCTGTGATCTACAGCCTTATGGATTTCCTAAACTCCCACACGGTTTGTTTCTAAAAGGAAAAATAAACTGTTCAAAACTGTACATATGAACTCTTACATAAATACTATTTACTTTAAATTGACATTAGCATGCTTTTTTTCTGAAAGGACAAAACATCAATTAAAATTAAAATAAACAACTTAAGACAATTTACAAGCTAAGTCTAAGTTGTAGGCTTAGGGCTCAGTAACTTCATTTGGTGATTTTATTTTCTTTTAAATAAATAGCTTCACGAATCAAGCTCATATTATTGTAGTTCTGAAGCATCTACAGTTTTTTTCTCCCTCTAGAACAAAAAATAATAATAATCCTGGAAAAACAAGAGAGAAAACAAGACAGGGTGCTTTTACAGCATGCACACGCATGGCAATTAAAACATTGACACTAATTACTTACAGATAAAAGCTGAGGGGAGACTTGAAAATATTCTACAGAACAATTTCAATCCCCAGGAAGCGGTCCTGCAAATGGAAACGATGAAGAATTCATTAAACTGTACGTGGACACTATACAGGTAAATAACTTCGTTATATTAGACCCAGCTTCATTTTACTGGTCACTTTAAAAAAAACCATTTGATTAACTATTAACAAATAGGGCACTAGCATTTGTTTGTTAATGGTTAGTTGATATTTATAACTCTTTACAAAATACTGTTAGCTTTTCCATTGTAACAATCTATAATATTCCTTAATCATCTTTTCTCTTGCTGTTTCATACAGTGTTTTCAAAACCAGTTATTCTATTTGAAATAGTTTGAAGAAGTGAAACTGTGAAAAGCTGTATTTACTTTGAAACATTAAAACGAATTGAAGTGTCTCGTTGTCCTTGCACTGCAGGTCCTTAACAGCTCCATAACAGAAGCGAGGAGGATCAGTGACTCCTTGACAAGTGAGGTTGAGACCATTTGCTGCCAACAGCTTCTCATCTTCATTCAGAAGTGAGTCGTGTGTCGTGAGTCCTCGAGCACAAAGCCACATCTGCGTGACTCCTGCTAACAAGTGAAAATGCATCTCAATACAGTAGTTTCTGAATGATTGTATATATATATATATATATATATATATAGGATTTTTAATGCTGGGGATTTTACAAAGACAATGGAAGACCACATGATCTGTTCAATAGGGTGCTGATGCTCATACTTGTCCTAGTAATTGCCTAAGTATTTATCGGCAGATATTATATCCATCCATTCATTATTGTGTTGAATTCAAAACAGGAAAATTCCCTTCCAATGGGCTTTTAAAACACTCAGTGCGGAAGTTAATTGCATTGATTGGTGCGCATTTGTAAAAGTGAGGGAAGGGTGGCTTTTCTTGTTTTGAAATCAACACATTCATGTATCAGCACCCCTGCTCAACTGTTTTAAAGAGTGAAGGATACAGATCGAGCTGCCGTCTTTAAAAGAAAGGTACTTTGTGAAAACCTAACAATGAACATATTTGGTTATAATTTAATATTGAAACAGTGGCAGTACATACTGTATTTGTATCACTCTTTTTACTTAAGTTATTTAAAACTATTATCGGTAGATTTTCAATGCATTTATCGTACTTAAAATAGTGTACAACTTCATATTCCCTTTTGGCCTATCTATCTTTATAATTCTAATTTCTCAAAGTGATTTTATTCTGTGGTAAAAAAAAAAGTGACTTAATTTGCTATTTCTGTTTACAATGTACTTTATATATTTGTTAATTTATTGTGTGCGCACTTTTTTTTAGGTACCAAGAACATGTAAAGAAATGGACTTGTTCCAAAACAAAGACAATCTGTGAAGAGCATCAGTTCAGGATTGTGAACAATTGCTGCCATTTAAGGTAAGAAGCTCCCTTTTCAGGAAACGTCCCTCTTTGTTTTTCGAGCGGCTGGCCTTGCTGATTTGTGTTTAAGGTCATTATTTTGTAAAATGCAACCACTCTGAAAGTAAAAGTTATGAAAAACAGAATCTAACATCTTCCACATTGTCTCATCTTTTAAGGGAGTATGTAGAGAAGATCGCAGAAGACAAAACGGATGATAGCTATAAAATAGCAATCAGGTCTCTTGAGGAAACAGAATCCCAGGCAACCAAGCTGCTATTGCAAGATCCGTCCACAAACTCAAGGTCTGTGTGTGAGGGACCTCTGTGCGTGGAAATGGGGGAGGCAGCTGTGGGGTGAAGGGGATTGGAGGTTTCCAGATACTGATGCCATAATAAGATTTTATACACTGACGTAAGGCGTCATACACTTTTTAACTTGAGGCTTGTTCTCTGCCAAAGATTGATGTTGTAGATCGAATTCAGAATTCTGTCCCTTTTGAGATTTCTTTCTAGTTAGAGATGACTACAAAATGTAGATCTGATAGATAAGATAAACAGTTTTAACAATTTCTTTCAGAATCTGTTTGTAGTCATTAAGCTTACTTCTCTTGATTTAAAGGGAATCCCTTTGGCTGGATAGTGTGTGTTTCTAGTCACTACAGCAGTGTCAAGTGTATTTTACTGTTGAAGGTGATACCAGGGGCCTTATATGCTTTGAACACCATGCTCCCTCTGATTTAGACAGAGATTGCAGCCTCTTCATCAGCTAACAGAACGCCTCGCACCCGTGACACAATGGAGTGCCAACGTGCCTTGTTGTTTATCAATGCAATATTACATTTCAGATTGGCTTCAAAGACTATTTCAAGAAAGAAGGGAAAAGCATCGAGGAAACCATAAATGACATTACAGAACTTTTCAGGAGGGCTCTTCCAATGAAAAAACAAATGGCTTACAAGGTATGAATAATCTGGGAGTTCATTATTTAAAAGCATCTTTCTCTGAATACTTACTTACTTATATTGTGAAAAAACCGATAGTCTGCGCAGTTCCTAGGTCAGGGTTTCCCAGGTCCTGGTCCTGGGCGACCCTGAGTCTGCTGCAATTACTTCATTGAACCCTTAATTGAACTATTCATTGGCTTAATTAGACCTTTTAATTGTTTTCAGCTTTTAAACTATACAATTTTATAAGGAACTTGAAATCAGAAAATTGTTAGGTGCTGAGAACAATTAAAAGGTCTAATTAAGCACATTATTAGTTCAATTAAGGTTTGATTAAGTCATTGCGAAAGGTGGAATGAAACCCAGCAGACACAGGGGTCCCCTGGGCCAGGGATTGGGAGAGTACAATACAATGCACCCCAGTTGCTTCCCCTAATGACTGTCATTCTTCGTGGCAATGAGAAGTGCAAGTCTAACAGACTTTCTGAAAGTCATCGCATTCTGTCTTTCTTTTAACCCAGTATGGTGCCACCACATTTAAAAAGAACTGCACACATCAGACCAACATGGATATTTATTTTAGGTTTCAAACTTTTGTTTTACTTTTTAGATTGTGGTGGACAAAGGCTATCAACAGACATGCTTGGAATACTTCAATGCGCTGCCGAATAGTGTCTATAACCACTTATTAAAAAGTGGGGGAATGTTGAACACAGGATATATCAGGATGCTAATATACTTCACAGGACATTTGAAAATCTGGTAAGTGAACGCGTATTACTTCATTCGTTTTGGACTTTGTTTATTTTGAACGTATTTTGGAGACAAATGTTTTGTTTTTTAATGTTAATTCAGGATAGGCAATATATCAAACACCACAGATAAACTATAGGTGCTGTAGATCACATGGTCTGAGTATCAGCTACCACACAGGAAGCAATTAAATATTCCTAATTCAATTGTAAAATTCAAGCACTCAAATATTTTAAAGCAACGGTGTCCAAAGCTGGCTGTTCTACTAAATTGTTTAATTGAACCCATTAAAACTCCATCCAGACCCAGAAGTAGTTAATGATATAATTTTACCTGTTAACCCTGAATTGGACACCCCTGCCTTAAACAGAAGACAATACTTGAATGTTTCTGAAAAAAATAATGCCCTGACAATAACAATAAGAGCAATACTACTTTTGTGTGTGTTTTGTATTTTTTTGGTTGTAGAGTCCAGGTGTTGAAAATCATGTCGGGCTCATTTGCCGTGTAAATGACATTCTTAAGACAAAGGACCCGGAAGCGTTAAAACTAGACGCAGCTGTTTATTTTTCAAACAACCCAGAAATAAGGTAAGATAAAGTGCTGAGGATCTGACATACATGTGAAATATGTGCTAGTCTACATATTAACAATATTATTGCATGCAAAAAAAACTATATTCTAATACTTTGTAACCATTTTTCTTTTCTTTTCATTTTGCAGCGTTCAGCAGCTCAGCACCCTGTTAAAATGGAGAGGAGATATTCCCAGCTCAGAAATAAGGAGCATTTTAGACATGTGCAGCAAAGTTGAGGCAAATAAAGAGGTTAATCAAACAGTGGCAGTGAGGATGCCTTTGTGGTTGCCCTTTTGCTGCTGTGCAGAAGAAGATTGAACTTGGGAACGTAGTGGAAGAGCAGGGTTTGCCTGGGATGAGGGCTCGCACATCTGCTTGCACTGAGGAAACAGAATATACAAGCCTTCCCAAGCTTAGTGTTCAATACTGATACACATCCAGAACTGTAAACGCTCAGTTATAAGGTATATAACACACAAAACTGTCAACATCTTATGAAGCTTCCTTTTAGGACTGCTTAAAACAGCTCTGCCTTATAATACTACACAGTCTTTAGTTTCTGTTAGAGAATAGCTATTACTGATAGTACAGAGTCATGGATATGAGTCAGAATACAGGCTGACGCTGTGTGTGGCAGGCAACTGGAGGAATGTTGCAGGAACTGCTATCGGACAGCGTGAGGATGAGAGCCAGGAGAAGGAATCAGAGATGCAGCGGCTCAGTTAAAGGACTCAGCCACTGCTAGGACATGTACAGGAGTGGCTTATCTGCATTATTCAGATGTAGTGTTACCTGATTATAAAGGGACTTGGTACAGCACTTGAAAACATATTATATGCTGCTGTTATGCTACGGTTATAAAGGTACTTGGTACAGCACTTGAAAACATTTTGTATGCAGATATAATGCTATGGTTATAAAGGGACTTGGTACAGCACTTGAAAACATACTGTATGCAGATATAATGCTACCTGATTATTAAGGGATTTGATACAGCACTTGAAAACATATTATATGCTGCTGTTATGACTCCAATGGAGACACGTTGTCCAATATGACTTTTATTATTTTTATTGGTGTTGCTTTTGTTAATATTGTTAGGTTTAGTGCATATTTATCATCTCATTTGTGTTCAGTGAAAGCTTTAAAATATGTTGATACAGTAAGAATACCAGTACAGTTGAGTTCTGAGCAAGTGTAAAAAATTTAAAAATTTAAAAAACTAGTACTTTTTGTTTTTATCTTATTTAAAAAGCATGTATTGTATCAGTCATCAATTTCTTCTATGTGTTTGTTTTATGCAGTTGTATTAATATATATAAAAATACAGTTTCAGTGTGTGTGGGTACACTTTGCTGAGCGATGTTACTTGAATACACAGGGCCTCTTATCAATACGCTTCCAGAAACACTTTATTGAGTTTTTGATCGGTTTCAAAGTTTCAAAAATACATGTCTTTCAACTCTGCCAGTCCCACCTATTCCCTCTGGCTATGTAAATGTAGAGGGGGCAGAGTTGAAAGGTCACACTGTCACATGATCTGAACTGAATAAGGAAGGCCGTTCTGTGCAAGCCATTAGGATTCTCCAGACAAGCACACAAAAAAGATAAAAGCTGAAAAAAGCGAATCACTCAATTGTGGAGCAACAGAACCCAGAAGGACTCTGAATGATTCAAACCTCTGTTTTCCACTGTGCTGTAATGATAAGACACTTTTTAAAATGTAGAAAGGTAAAAAAAAAATACGCAGTAATCACACTTTCTGCAATCACACTTGCTTCATAAAATATGTTAAATAACATTTACTCTCATACCGCATATCCTATTTACTGGACTATTTCATGCAAATGAAAGGGCTTTTCAACACAACTTCGAGCCTGGAATGATCATCAAGCAGTCTTGTTTTTCTTGCACTGAACACAAGAGGGCGCTGTTGCACACATGCTCTGTGTTGCGAAAGACGTCATTCTGAGGTTAAAGCCAACTTCCCACAAGCAGACAGCAATGTGGGACACTTCAATGTTGCAACACTTTGCTTCATTCGAGAAATGACATTCTTCATTTTAAAACCGAGCTCTCTTCCCAGGTTTGCAGGTTATAAAACGCTAGCTGTAACTGTAGATTGTACAGCAACCGTCCTTGAAGTTTTTCTTTTCTTTTTTTCCCCGCCAGAATAATATCTTATGGGAATTTCTAATAACAAAGACACATAATAGTCATCTCCAAAAACAACAATGGTTATTACAAAAAAATACATATTTGAAACAGTGTAATTGATTAGCATGTCGTCATATACAATGTACATAGTCAAAGAAGATAAATAAAAAGATACATAAATAAATAAATAAATAAATAATCTTGTGACGACCCAGAACAAGCTGTGATCTCTAACCTAAAGATTGCAAATAGATAGTTACATTATACCAGAGCTGGGTTAAAGAAATAATACCTACAGCATGTCTATCTTCAAACACATTAACTCAATATTTTCTATGTTTCTATGGGCACAAGAAACCTAAAATTGTGTCAAATGTTTCATAAGCATAATATGGATGGTCTGGAACCCTTGAATTTGTATTGGTATTTCCTGTCTAACCAACTTCAGATTTACATCAGAGAAGGGAAAAGCATTGTGTATCCCAGGGGATAAGCAACACACTGCGACTGCTCTCTGTGAAAGCCTCCAGGATGAGCGGTTTCTAAATGTCTCCTGGAGATTCCCAGAAATCAGATGGGAAACCCAGCCCTGGCATTCCCCTAACTTGTCCTTTTCATAGTTTTGTCTGTTTGTTTCTGAGGCAGCTGCACGTTGATCAGCTCTAACAGTCTCGTCTCCGTGGCAGCCAGCCTACATGTCTGACTAATGAGCATCTCGAACGGAAATAGAAATTCAATGCCTGTACACTATATACAATTGCAAGTCTTCTGAGTGAAGTCCGTGCACTCTTCCCACGCTTTGCACACTGTCTAGATCCATTCACGCTTTGCATTCTGTCTAGATCCATGTGATACTGTTCACTTTCTCTTAAAAGTCTGCAAGAGCGATTCAGACTTTATGTTCACTTTGATTTGGCTGACGCTTGTGTCTCCTGTCTGACAAGAGTTTGATGGAACTGCTCTCCTGATTCACTTCCTGTGTCACGAGTAATTGGACCCCTCGTGACCCCTGCGTAGTTTCCTGGGTGCAGCGTGGCACGTAGATGTAAGTCTCAGGCAGGGCCCTGTTATTTGTAACGCAGGAAGTGAACTTCTGGTGTTGTGACAGGAAAATAAACAGACTTAATCAGAAGTGGAAATAAAGTCTTGAAAACAAAAAGATCAACAGCAGCAAATCAGTAAGAAATCAAATGTGTTTTTAAACCACGGTTATTACCCCTTTTAAAAAGACTGAGATTCCAAGCATTTCTTAAAATAAACAACCATTTACAAAAGTCTCATAAGTGCATGAAGATTACTTTCAAATCAGGTGTATACTTGTTTGAATTCCTTGTAATCTGTGGCTTCTTAGCAGACAGCCCTTATCCAGGGTGACTTACCATGATGAATGAAGAGATAGCTGTGTGCTTCTGGATAACCTGTGGAATTAGAAGCTGCCACACATTCATTTGTTTTTATGATATGCCTGAAAGAACCATAGGGGCTGAAAACAAGCCTGGGTTATCATACAGATAAATTGAAAAGCTCATGAAACAAACACAGAACACATAAAACAGTTTTAAATGTCTTTCTTTACAGCTTATAATAGGAATAACAACCATAGAGCAGGTATTTCCAGTGGAATTCATATACAATTGGGGATGATAGCCATTAGGTCATTAGCCAGTCATTAATCTATAGGAAGCGCGTTGGCTGTGTGGACTCCCATTAGCAGCAGTATATATGAATGATATCATCAAGCTGTAACAAAAATGTAAACAAGTAAAAACAACAGGAATCTTCTGGTTTTGTTACAGTACTATGGTAATGTTTTACAGGAACCGTCTTCAAATATCATATTTTGTATGTGTGTTTAAAAGGCAGGTCTACCAGTAATAAGTTTATGAAAATGTGTTGTGTTGGACATCACGCCTTTAAAGTCTTTTTAAGGACATTTGGAAACATTCGCAAAATACTTAAAATAACTGGAATAAAATATAGCAATACAATCCCCAGCCCAGATTGCACAATATCTTCCTGGTAAAGAAATAACAGTCAGCTAAACCAAAAGCCACAGAGTCAGGAAGTCAACTAGAATTCAAATTAAAACATTTTACTTCCGCCAAGCCTCAAACTGGGTTGTTTTTATATTTTGGACACGCAATTCTCTGTCTTGCTGTGTAAACACTCTTCTCTAACGATGGCTGTGAAGGATAAACATCACCACAATGTAAATGCATTGAAATGTACAGGAGCACGGCTGTTGTTATGAAGCACTTGACTTGCTATGAAGCATTTTGTTATGATAGGGATTGCATTGCCCTGGGGAATTACCACATGGCAGTTTCAAATGATCAGAGTTAATTTGGCTATTCAAATACTGGGTCATGATTCCTCATGAGTGCTGCCAACAGACTGAAGCTGAAGCTGAAAACGCTTCTGACTGTTTAGTGTGCCCACATGGTTGTTAAAGGGGCACTGTAATTTAGATAGGGGTTATCTTACCTGAATTCTGCTCCACTGGTTTAGTGTGCCCAATTTATTTCCCATGTTCAGATTGTGTAAACGTGCAGTATGCACAGAGCCCTCCCCTTTAAATGGTTTTGAATTCTAGAACCCTTAGCGTTCATGCACCTCCATTTACTTTGTAGATTCCATGAGCTGTGTTCAAATGGTGAAGTTTATAATGCTTTCATAATATGCATTTATTAGCTTTATTTTTAGGTGCCACTTATTTTTGTTGTTTTAACTGGTAGCAACTTGCTTAATAACATGCTAAGAAATGTAGGTATTTTTTTGTTTATGATTAATAATAAAGTGAACCATTTAAAATGAATTAGATCCCTGTTTCTGGATTATCAACTCCATGGTGGCTGTGGGGTTACATTTAGTTAAGGGCACTTTTAGGATGTTACTCAAGCAATGTGTAGAAAATTAGACCAGGTTTTACTTTATGATACCTTTAGCATTAGATTATAAATATGTTACTATACATAAACTATTAATGCCAAATAAACAGCATGTGTTAACATGACAGCAAGTTAATGCACTGAAAAAAGACCCCTTCAGATAACCCAGTTACTTCACTGTACTTTACTGCATAATTTTGTCAAGCACTGTGCTGAATTGGACAGGGTTGAAACAGCACATGCTCAACAATATCATATGCCTCGCGTTGGCAGCTATTTACTAATTGTTTAGTTCATGTGAAATTCATTTTTCATTTGGGATGCAACGTTAAGAGATTGAAGTTATTAGACATAGATACCAAACATCCTGTCTTATTTGACCTGGGGGAAGCTCCTGTATAAAGTGATAAGGCAATTGAAAAAGTACTCAATGTCAGCAGTGCATTAGTGGGAGTAGGCAGGCCTGGCTTCCATCCATTTTGCCAGGCCGTGCAGGAGTTTTAGGAAACTTTCAAAGCCGTCCTCTCTGAGGGATATTTAAACTCGACACGGCAGCACCAGGAACTCTTTCGAAGCCGTCCTCTCTGAGGGATATTTAAACTCGACACGGCAGCACCAGGAACTCTTTCGAAGCCGTCCTCTCTGAGGGATATTTAAACTCGACACGGCAGCACCAGGAACTCTTTCAAAGCTGTCCTCTCTGAGTAATAGTTTGTAAAACGTTGCCAATGCATTCATTCTGGGTTCATTTGTACAAAAGAGCCTAGGACAGTATTCAATATTTCTGCTGCCTTGTATTTGGGAGTTTAGTTGCTTCAGTATTCACTCGAAATAAACCAGAATTATTTTTAGTAATTGTTTAATCACACATATATTACAAGTCATGGCACAAAACTTCATAAAAAAGCGAAAAAAACAACTTCATAAAAAAAAACAGCAGATATATTTACAAAAGATCGATTCTTTACACAATGCATGGCGTTCAAGGCATAGATTTAAAATAAAAAATAAAATAAAATCACATAACTACTCTATTCACATTGTTGTATAGATGTCATGCTGCTCTTGATATATAAAAAAGAATGTAACATTTCAACCAAAAATAAGAAATAAATATTTAGTGCCAGAAGCCCGTCTTTATTCCAGCAGAACGATTCTGTAAACAAACACAGCTCCTTGTGATTAGTGGTAAAAGCCCCTCAACAGCATATACTATATATATATATATAACACTATTTCAGAACAGTACAGTAGTTTTCTTTAGCTACTGTATATTAGCAGGTTAAACAGAAACTATTTCACAAAAAACACATTCTATTTTAATGCACAAATACAAATACATTGAAACATGCAGCCTCTTACAGGTCAATTTGTAAAGTGTTCGTAAAACCGAAATAAATCAAAAACGAGCTAAACTGCTACTCAATAATAACAATAAAAAAAAGTACTATGACAATATTTTACTTTAATACTGCAGGGGAAAAAGACATATTGGAAACATACATCACTTTACTTCATGCTTTTGGATGCCTTTACACAAAAAGTTTCACAGCGGTTTCGGAATATTCACTTGAGATCCTTTGCAAGACACCTAACAAGGTGACACAATGCTTAATGCAGAGTCGCTAAGTTTCCATGTGGTGTGTGCTCAGGAGCACTTCATTGAACCTGTGTCCGAGGGGTTCTGGTGGTGTTTGTGAATTTGCTATGATGCTGTACAGCAGCACTGCATAGATACTGCTTGTTGTTTGCTTTGTCTCAAGGGTGATTCTCTATCTCACTGGAACGAAGGCAAAGAAAGACTTTGCTGAGTGGCAACTGTTCAAGTCTTCCTTTGTCATCTGCAGAACCTTCTTAATGCTTTTAACATCTTTACTGGGCAGATTTGCTTTAATGTGGAGCAGAGCGGACAAGTGCTTTTCGCTGTGGGGAAAACCATTTGAAATAAATAAATACATCTTTTAGGAAACTGCTATTTGATCAGTGCAAATGCATTGGTCTCTGCATCGATCCGAATACAAGTTTACTGTCTTCTAGCATCTTAAAGCATAGCAAAGTGTAGTAAGGCATAGTAAATGAGAAAGAGTGAACACATGCAGAATCACAAACAGGTCAAGGGGAAGCCTGGAACTGCCTGGTAAACTGCAAAATTGCTGTGCAAATTCAGCACGGTAAACTTTTACAAGACAAGTGTTACCAGACAACTGTTAAATTGTCTGTTGAAGACCCATTCCTATTTGCTCTTGGCTGCAATGACTCAGCAGTAATATTATTATTATTTATTTCTTAGCAGACGTCCTTATCCAGGGCAACTTACAAATGTTACAAGATATCACATTATTTTTACATACAATTACCCCTTTGTACAGTTGGGTTTTTTACTGGAGCAATTTAGGTAAAGTAGCTTGCTCAAGGGTACAGCAGCAGTGTCCCCCACCTGGGATTGAACCCACGACCCTCCAGTCAAGAGTCCAAAGCCCTAACCACTACTCCACACTGCTGCCCTGTAATACTATGGTGTGGATGCATTCAATCAAATCAATACAGCATTTACCAATCAAGCAAGACCAGCCTCTGTCACCGGTACAAACTGCACTCTGTACAAAGTACTCTGAACAAAACACACATGTGAACAGGCGCCAGTCCCAACTGCTTCAGAGTACGGAGAGTCTACTGGGTTATTTTATATGTAGCTATTGTATAGTAGGAGTGACGTGCTATCCCCAAATTCAAATTCACTCATCAGCGTTTATTTACAGGGATTTCCCCTCCTCTACTTTTTCAATTCCCTTTATGTAGTTTCACATCGACAAAAGCTCTATAAAGACACAAAGCCAACTTCAACTGTACCCAGGATGAAAAGGAATAATATAGCAAGTCGTCACATGTGCGTTCCAAATCCATACCTGTAACTCCCTCTCCCCACCCCCTCGTTAAACATTTAAACCTATACTTTCATCAAAAAGGTTCAGAAATCAGTCATTGCATGAGTTTGCAGTTTCCCTTGTATGCCCAGGGCTTCTTTTCAGATGTAAGAGCACAACAGTGGAGAGATGACTAAAAGCTTTTGGTGTGTCTTTATCAAGCTGTCATGTGAAACAGAAAGGGATTTACGTGTTTGAATAATGTGCCCGACATGTGCCCTGGTGGGAAGGTGAAACTGCACTCTGTATTTTTCCATCTTTACCTTGTTGAAACACGACAGCGTACGTGACGAAGGAGGGTAACATTGCATTGTTCTTCTAAAGAAGAATGCAACCAAATACACGTCACACAGCATTCAGTTTCAGATTGCTCACCTGATATCGGGGTAATCTCTGACCAGAGTTGCAGTTTCTAGTACAATCATACTTGGATCTTGAAGCTTGATCACTTCGGCTACTTTTGGGAGGACATGATGCAGCCAATCTTCTTTAGATTCCTAAAGAACATTATATATATAAACAACAACAACAACAACAACAACAACAACCACAACAACAACAACAACAACAACATTATACTAACATCACAAGGTCAAGGCACGTTCGATTTGTTCTTTATTATGTACAATTCTGATTGAACCTTGCACAGCACGTCTGCAATTGTTGTGCAAGTGCGATGTCCTGATATTAGAATCTGAATCCTTTCTGATTTGATCTGATGTGTTGTGTGTTAAATCCGCTGTGCAATCCTTTCTGACACAATTTAATTTTTCAGGACTGCCGACAGTTTGTTTGATCTTGTGCGTGTCGTTATACTCACATAAAATGATTGTAAGAATCTATATGCCACAGGTCACTATAGGGTTCAAAAGGGTTACCGTGCCATTAGTGGTGCCTGTGGGTCACTAGATTCCCAACTTGGCACAAGCAGGATTCAAACCATGTTTGCATGACTCCTCCTGCACTCCAAGCAGCAGTGCTTTACTAGATGAGGCACTGGGGGCCCCAGTCCTAGAATCTTGTGGCCCCTTTGTTGTTGTCTCATTGGAAGCAGCATTCATTCGTGTCATGTCACTAGCCTATAACCACTAAATCCAAACATTCTGGTTTATCCAGACACTTACATAGTGTGTGAAAAGTTCCTGGATTTTCCTGTTGTCGTCACATATCTTCTCTGCCATCGCCATTTGCTGCTGTTCAGATTTCAGTTTGATTTTCTTCTTCATGATCCTCTTGCTGTATTCAGCAATAACCTCAAAGTGCAGCCTCTTCAGCAGTTCCTGTTATATAAAAGGCCCCAGTGTTAATAGCCAGGGAGATGTATTATCTTTCTTATTCTGATAATGGGTGACGCATACTGTGTGGAAATGATTGCTTAGCTGCTTGCAGTAACATGTTTATTCTATGCGTGCCCCTGCCAAACTGTTTATATAAAACACATAAGCCAGGAAGAAGTCCTACAATTGACACTTCATACGTACACCAGAGACAGTAGGGCACTGCACGCAAGTATACTGCAGATTAGATACACTGCAGTTAAGCAAATGTCCATAAAAGATACACGCCTGTATTTTCTCCAATCTGCAAACTGCAGGCACATTGCCTCTTCCATGCTAAATGTAATATATGGGCACTTTGTCCACAGTGGAAATATCAGGCTCACAGTAGTTAAGACGACCCAACACATTTCACGGTTTGAAGGTTAAGGTAACCATGGTTTTCTTGCGATCTGCACTTTGGTAAAACCAAACGATTAAGAAATAAGAATGAACAATTGACAGCGTCCTGTACCAGGAAACAGCAAGGCTTCAGTTTCCTGAATTCTTGAATGTGTTTCTCAGCCAGATGGAGAATGTTATCCATGACAGGTTTGGAACAGGTCAGCCATTCCTGGGTAATCAGCACTCTGTAGTAAGGCTAAAAAAATATATATATATATATATATATATATATATATATATATATATATATATATATATATAGTTTACCAAAATGATTAAAGATGAATCAGAATTCTCTAAGGGGCTGTCCCAGATTGAGTTTATTCCTTCCTTGTTTATGCATCAGGTCAACATGGCCAGCTGGACTGAAATGCAGCTGTACACCAGAGAGCCATGGGGCTGTCACGCTGCACTTAGTGGTCCTGTACCGCTGTGCACTGGTAGCACCAGGTGGTAGTACTTCTTTTAAAATTTTGACACACCACTGGTATCACTGTATTATAAAGCAATACATCTGTTCCATGTTAATTGTGTTGCTATTGCTGGCAATGCTGTGGTCTGCTATCTAATGGTCCTGCTAGGGTTTCTTCAGGGTAAAGATATTTTTTAAACGCTTCTACAAGGGAGACCCTGAAATGCAAAGGAAGTAATGATAACCCCCCTCCAAATACATACACTATAAACACAAAAGGAGCAAATGCTTGAAACTACTTTATTTGTATTTTTAAAAAAAGAACTGAGAAGTTATTTAAACTGGGTAGCAATTATCATATACAGGTCTCAACCAGTGTAAGCTCTCGCAATGCTTTTAGCCAAGGCATACCACAGCAAACTCCCATGAGGGATTCAAAAAGAATCTTCAGAAATAGATACATCATAAAATACTGTCCAATACCTTCAGAGGCAGGTGCATGAGGTCAGCCAGATACCTATAGCCAGTGTCCTCCAGACCGCTCAGGACTGACAGACACTTCTCTTTATCTTCTGTCTCAAAGGTGTCATTGGTTTTTCAATGTAGTCCCTGGAAAACAAAAAGAGGTTAAACACTGCAAGTGTTGCACTCGTCCACACCTTACTATACAGATGTCAATATACAGAACCAGCAACATAATATTTATAATAAAGCTTATAAAATGTTGTTATTTAATGTATGTGGTCACAACTTACAACTACGAGTCTATGAACAAGTTACTTATGTTATTGGCTAGATTTTAGCAGCTAATAGATGCTAATCGATGCAGAAAAACCACAAAAAAACAAAAAACAAAACCACAGGACACTGAATTAGCCGTTAGCAGAGACAGCTAACTTGGCAGTTGGTTCAAACAAACCAAGAAGTTAGACACAAAGGGTTTTCTGTTTACGGTGGTGGCTTTACTAACAAATTAGAATATCGTTTCATGTCGTGTGGTGCTGGACGAATCACACAGCGCAGGTTCAGCGTCCTGGCTGTGTGAAGGACAGTCTTCGCTGGGGACTCGAAGGGGCGTCGCATTGGCCCAGGTGTGCCATGGGTTAGGGAGGCAAAACCAGCTGGGATGGTTTCTCCTCATCGCTCTACAGCGACCCCTGCTGGCCAGGCCCAGTGAGCTCAGAGCGGACACCTGCAGTTCTGGCCTTTGTCCTCCAGAGGTCGGTAGCTCGCCGACATCCGCTCTCGAGTTCCTGGGTGGAAAAGGAAGCTGGCTTGGTCATGGGATCGGACAACGCCCACTGAATCTTTGGGTCTCCTGAGCTATGTGGGGAATGGCTGCGGTGAGGAGAAAAGCGATTGGGCATTCCAAATTGGGAGAAAAGTGGGGAAAAATTATAAATGGACACACTAAATTTACAAAAACAAACAAACACCCAGAAGGCATGTTCAAGCCTTCATGCAATGAAACCTGTACACAATCCAACCAGGCAAAGCACTTCTATTTGAATGTAAGAAGCAACTTACCTGAATTGTTTACAGTTAAACATATTTGCCTTAATGACAGCAGCGCAATTCTTGTGTTTTTCTTTATCTTTAATAAAATCTTCCAACGTTTTCTTGTACCTAAAAAGATAGATTGAGTCCATTTAAGTATCAAACAAGTGGTCTAGAAGCTTTTGTTTTTTAACAACATTTAAAGTTTACATTTCAAAAGCTTTAATTTTCTGGGATAATACTTGTGTTTATATCATCATCATCATCATCTTATCCACCTAGGGCTTCTTAATTACAGTATTCTCACACTACTGTATATCACATTACTGGAGACTAAAAGATGAACGGTGTCACAGGGTCATTCCATGTTTCTTTTGGCCTCTCCTATAATTCTCCACCACAATTTCACAATTTCATCTGATTAAAACACTTTTATTTCCATGATGTCATTGTTGCAGTTGCCACAGACAGGAAAAGCACAGGACTGAATAACCACGAGCAACTCACAAGATCCCTCTGTGCTCAGATAGTTCTGCAACCATCCTTAACTCCAAAAGGAGTTCTGGAGTTTCAGACAGAAGCCAACAATATTATCTTCATAGCTTCTAAAATCTCCTACCTTTCCAGAAGCTCTTGCAGTGCCCACATGACCACGTGCATCATGTTTCCAAACTCCTCGTCTAGCACTTCCTTTGCCTCCTTTACTGCTCCTTCGATGCACTAAAAACAAGAAGCGATCTCAGCAATACCCAGCCAGTAAGCATGCTTAACTCATTAGACATCAGTATACTGTAAATGCAAACATTTTGACTAACATGAACTCCTGAACACAACAGTGAAATAGTGGGTAAACTGTTTGCTGCTAAAGAAACAGGGGATTTAATGAGTTTAAGAAATAGTCTTTCATACCTGGATCACATCAATGGCTATCTCACTGTGGTAAAACCCATCCATCTGCTCTGGGGTTTCCCCTTCCATCCATTTGGTTACTTCATTTCCCACAGCTTTAGAGAGCCATTGCTTTATTTCACACTGAAAAAAAAAATGTAATAAGCAAGAGTTACAGTACTAAGCCTCACGCAATGGCTGAAAGCCTCATGAATAAATCCTGTAGAGGCCATTGGCCAACATCAGTAGCTCATTTAGTGACTTTCACTTGGTACAGTCTTTCTTTGGTTAGCTATTTAAATGTGTATTACTATCCAGAGGGTTGCAGATTTTTAAATGTTGGATGTTTCATAAATGCTCTTGGTCTGCATTCTCTTAGAAACAAGGCCTTGCATCTTCTTATTAGTTGGTATTAAGCTGGATTTTTTTAGAGCATTTTAATGCTGGCAGTGTTAGATGGAGCCCTTACTGAAGTGGAACAATGGGCATACAGGCAAATCAACGCATAGCAGTTACATCTTTTGGCTCCAGCTACTGTGCAATATAAAAGCAGCACTCCAAACGGTCCAAACATTTGACCTTATGCTGACCAGCACCTTTTAAAAGGTCTGCCTTTCATGACTCCCTTAGAGAATCTCCTCACCTCTCTGCTTGAAACATACTGTGACTCCAGTTGTTTAATGACATCTTCAGGAAGAAGACTGCCCAACGATTTGCCATCAATCTCTTTTTCCAAGTCTCTGTGTTTTAATATGTCACTGAAACAATTAAAATGGAGAAGAATACACCAAAAATTTTTTAGAAAGATACAAATAAACTCCATAAGTATATTTGAACCCTGGCTAAAAGTGTAGCATTGGTGCATTGTGAATGGGCATCGACACTATATCCCTATTGTTTGGTATATTCATCCCCTGCTTGGGTTAAAAATACATGTTTTAAACTTCCATTATATTATGAACTAGATTTCACTTTGCAACCTTAACATGTGTGTAGAAATATCAAAGCTATCCCTGGTTCACATGCTCTGCATTAAAACCTTTAACCATAAAGGCAACAGTAAGAAGAATTTATGGTTAGAATAAAATCAATCATGATTCTTCCCTAAAAAAAATCATGATTCTGTAGAAGTAATAATAATAATCAAGGCACTGTTACTCACTTCTGATAATAATTATGGGCCCAACCCAGCATATAGGCGCAATCCTCCTGTCCCAGCCCGAACTCTGTTATATTCTTGAGCTGAGAGGAGAAGGCGATGTGGTATAACTTTGCGTATACATTGCAGATATCATATCCCTCGGGGTAACAGCTCTTAACATTCATGACGACGCTGAGCAGGTCCTCTTTCACCCGTTTCCCCATTTTGAATATGTCTTGTTTAATTGAGGACAGTTTCTCGCCCCCATGACCTCTAGGATATCCTCCATGCGCTGTTCCACGGCCTTCTGTAGGACAGTGTCCAACTCCTTCCTGCACTCCCTAGGCCTCCACTGCGGGATCCTCCCGTTTCTCTCTTTCTCTTCCAAACATTTCTTGTCCCTCTCTTCCTCCTGCTCGATTGAGCGCACGGCGGACGCCAGTCGTTTCAACTCTTCCCCGAGAGAGTCACCCGGCTGCAATGGTTGTCCAGAGATCTTGGCTGAAAGTTTCATAAGCTAGTTTCAGTTCCTCTTCCTCTTTAAGGCCTCTTCCTGGTTTTCGCTGCCATCCGCATATCGGTACAACTTTTCTTCTAAGCTAATGAGCTGTTGGCCAGCTTCTGAAATTCTTCTTAATTTGAGATATTCCTCAAAAGTCAGGGCTGACAGAGACCAAAGAAAATAAAGAAATTACTACTGTGGGTATCAGAATTATTATTATTATTATTATTATTATTATTATTATTATTATTATTATTAATTATACAGTAATTATACAGTAATGGGGTAAAATATATGCTGGGTATAAATGCAAATGTATACTAATGGAAAACATACAATTGAAATGTAATTTGTATGTCTAAAATTCAGGTCTTTGGAAAGACGTTCAAAATAATATAGTCTCATAAAATAAAAAACCAGATTCATCAAGACTTCTGAATCCATTCTTGTTCCAATGGCGTCCTCTCATGCACAACACTTTTTTTTTAAATAAAAGGAGTGGGGTCCTTTTCATCCTCTCAATAATGACCTCTAGTGGTCTGCAGCTGTAATTTCTGTCCCCTCTGATACTGTGTTTTTGTCTAGACATATTCCATTAACTAACTCACAGCTGCCACTGCTGCAGAATGTTTGATAATAATGCTATTGCATGCATAGGTGCTGGAAATACAAAACTGTATACAAGCTAAGGTGTAAAAGTTTAAGAATCAAACAAATAATATGCAACATATTTTAAACACATCTTAGTGGATATATATATATATATATATATATATATATATATATATATATATATATATATATATATATATATATATAGAGAGACAGAGAGCGAGAGAGATACAGTATATAGATATATGTGTATATCTAGATAGATAGATAGATAGATAGATAGATATAGTATTTCAGAAAATGCTATGGAATTTTTATGTCTGGAAAAGAACATAGAAATTACCTTGAGGTGAAGAATCGCTGTTTGGCTTGGTTTTGGGACTTATTTTACGAGTCCAGCCCAAAATCTTTCCCTTTAAATTCTTTTGTGTTTTCCGGGTTTATTCTTGGGTGTTAAGCCATCCAGCTGCTCCATAGCTTGGTCATTTGCAAGAGCGTCTCCAGCGCTGTCTCTGGGGTTTGTGGTTTCATCATTAAGAGTTCCCATTCTTATTTCACCTGTAGGTTCTAGAAACATACTCGTTTTAATGGACTTGAACTATAATATAATATAATATAATATAATATAATATAATATAATATAATATAATATGCAATACAATACAATTATGTTTAATAATTGTCCTTTTTATAGTAACATAGAACTGCTAAGATAGCTTAGCTGTCTGGCAAAAACGTAGGCTATATAAAATCATTAGAGAATATCTATTTGCAGTACGAAACAAACAGTTGGTTTTAGCATTGCTATCTATTAAAAACGTGCATCTCAACACCCTGCTTTCTCCGTTGATTTACAAAGCTTCACGCGTAGACCTAATGTTGTTTACGCTTCTACAAACCACCATTTCAAAAATCCCACAGAGCTACTCCTGACATTCGAACTGAGACTCAGACTCTCTCTCTCTCTCATACAAAATAGACAATTCCAAATAGAAATATAATAATCCCAGCTGCAATAAGCGCAATGTTCATTATACGGTTGTACAAGCATTAGCCTTGCATTTTTATAGTCTTTAATGTAGCTCAAACCCCACTTCTAGACAGAGATGTAAAAACAGAACCTTATCCACGCGCATTGCAGAAGATTGGTGCAGCGCTATTTAACACGGAGCTGAAGTAAGTAATCGATATTTAACACAGAGAGATGATGCAAACCGTACTAGCACACATGATATTGGTTATATCATGTCACACTGTGTATGCAACGCCTTCTATGGTCTCAAATATATATATATATATATATATATATATATATATATATATATATATATATATATATATATATATATATATATATATATATATATATCATAAAAATAATCACAAAAAAATGTACCGGGCACCTATTGAACTAAAACATGCCTCAAATTTAAAAAAATAAAAAAACCGGAATAACGTTTCGATAAAGCAGAAAACAAGCAAGCTAATCAAAGATTACCATGGGGCAGCCTTTTCCTCCAAAAGAAAAAAAAATACATCGAATATAAAAGGAGATCTTTTCTTCCTGTTGATTTATACAAGATTGCCTCTATACAGCAGTTGGCAATCTTTCCGGCTGTTTTACTGTCAAGCTATTTCTCTCCAGTCACGCTTAAAATGCTTATTTTACATCAAATTCAACAATCATAAAATCCAGAAAGATAGTAAACTGCTACTCACACAAGGTCCCCCTTTGAAGGATGTATTTACACGTCTGGAACTTTGGCTTTTATAGCTTCTTTGCGCTCTGCTCCCTCTCCCTGTTCCTCGACGTCATGATTTGCTGTGTAACCGCAGCCCCATATCAAAGCGAATGGGATAGTATCATTCAGACAGAAGACGACGCGCGCATACACATCCGTCTATCTACCTATATGTGTGTGTGTGTGTGTGTGTGTGTGTGTGTGTGTCGGTAACATAGAATCATATAGAATCTAGTGTTGTATTTTACTCAGCAAATCTGGTGTTTTACGATATGGCAATTAATTATAAGTGAACGGTACTCAGCCATTTGTATTTGTTCTGTTTTCTGTAAGCGTTCCTCATCTTAGACATACTACTTCAATCAAGCTCAGAAACTGTCTGCGGAGACTCTATCATAATTCTGTCATTTTAAATTCTAGTGGGCTGGGTTACCTTATTACAGACAGTCGTCTTTATACCGCCTGGTAAGGACAATGGGCAAAAACGGGCAATAAGCGAGGGTGGCGTTATAGTGAGGGTAAAAAAACAAACAAAACACACACACACACAACCACCTACTCTTTTTTTTTAAACTGTACTGTCATTTGAACTTTACTGTTTGTATTATATAAACAGTATCCCTGATTCAAGAACCCAGTGTGCATTTGACACGGTATGAAACACGAGTTTAACCAGGGGCGTGACGAGCATAGTAAAAAATAATGTATGCATTCTTTTTGTTTATTCTATTAAAAAAAAAAAAGTATACGAAAAAACACGTACGTGAATATGACAAAAACAACGAGGAAGCCCTTTTGCATCATAAATAAAACTACAGTGAAAATGTATTAAAACTGTGTTTACCCAAAATGCAACAATACAAGGTGCATATGCCTGGCTGGGAGTTTAATTATTGAGGTTACTGCCTGGAATATTATTGCGCACTTTGTTTCTATGGCAGCAGATGATCAGTTTAAGCGGGCCTCTGAGGACTCGCGATGGTCAGTTTCACTTCCTTTAATTAAGACCCAGGATTACCCAGGTTCTATACATATTTGCAA
Organism: Acipenser oxyrinchus oxyrinchus; assembly: GCA_030684275.1. Taxonomy (NCBI): domain Eukaryota; kingdom Metazoa; phylum Chordata; class Actinopteri; order Acipenseriformes; family Acipenseridae; genus Acipenser; species Acipenser oxyrinchus. The sequence continues at coordinate 1,012,067 of JAGXEW010000061.1, forward strand.
GATTTTTTTTCAAAACTTCCCTTTTGAAACACGTGTATATATTGAATTGATCAGAAAGGGAAATTTCACAATTCACAAAAGGATTAAATACAATCTAATGAAAAATGAATACATTAAAAAAAGGAATTCACCACTTTGTAGTTCCAGTGTTTTCCCAGCCTCATACTGTACAGTAAAACAAGCTCTTTATTTTTAATTTCGATTGCCCAAAGTAGAGTCATCATTAACATGGATAAATTACCAATACCTAAAGTATGTCCTGATCAAGTTTTTTCATAATTGCATACGCTCTTCTCTTTGTATATATATTGTAGCGTTTGCCGGAAAATGAAGGAGGCTCCCACAGGATTTGCAGGTTCTCAAATTCACGGTTTATTAAGCGGGACCCTACACTGGGCAGGTAAAAGTATGCTGCTTTACCAGCCAGTGGTACAACAACAGCTGAGTACCGTAGTGCTCCTCAGACTGTGACAAATAATAAAATAACAGAAAAGAAAGTCCAAAAGCACACTGTGCTACAGCCACTGGTTTCTCTCTCTTCTGCTCTCCTTGGCTCTGTCTTCCACATTCCTTTTCTCACTCCAGCTTCTCTCTGTCCCAGCATTCCATTACTTATTCCTGCATCCAGGCCACGCCCTCCGGTGCACCAGCCACCAATCCCAAGCAGACACGGCTTCCCGCTCTCCATCCCTGATGGTTGCAACATCTCATCCCTTGGTTTTGCCAACAATGTTGTAACCGGTACTACTCACGCGGCAAGACGAAACCCTGATTGGTGGTGACTCTTCAATCTGAATCTGTGACATCCCTGAACACTTGCTGCATTGAACTGTTGACCTGGGGTCGTTACAAGATATATGTAAAAATGTAGAGTGACAGACGCAGAGAGAGACAAACAGACAAACCGTGCCGCCGTATGCCTTCATATTACATTACACTCAATGATAAAGAATTTCCTTGATTTAAAATCCAGGGCATTATTTATCCTTGGTTAGAACTCATTCAAGCAGGTGTTTTCTGCTCATTCAATTCAATTGTGTTTATATGTTGCATAACATATTAGAGCTATTACAAAAAACAAACAGTAAAAGAGTACTGTGACTGGACAGCTCATGGTCAAACAGGCAAAAAAACATAGGAACACGAGAATAAAGTCAAGCTCTTTAGCACGCATTTATCACTCGCTGACTCAAAACAAACAGTACTGCCTATGCAAAAACAGTCCCTTGCGAATTCTCTTTTTCTATTTTTTGAGTTACTGCTGCTCTCTTACTGCCTCACGTGTTCCCTCTTGAGAGAGGTGCGTCTGGAGCTGATGCAGGCCCGCACAGTCACAGTAAACAGGAAGGCAGAGAAGCAGCAGAGTGTTTGATTTTCCATTGAGCAGAGGCCACTGTCTGCGTTGTAAGTGACTGCCGTGACCACCGGGTTGATGGAGAGCAGCTTCACTGATTTAATGATTTCAGAATTGTTAGCAGGACACCACCGCTGCCTGATGCAGGACACTGCATATTGCCAGCCCTTTTCTGGCCGTGGCACCAACACAAGAGTCTACACTAGGTTTGAACAACCACTGGCAAGGACATCATTTACAGCTACAGCTTGTTACCCATGACTTGAGCCAAGAGATGCAAGTAGATACTTTGGATCAGTTCTTTCAGTTAGATGAGGCTTCACTGGCACACTCATGCTTCACTGCGTAATGTGTGTTTACTGTGTCTCAGACATGCTGCTCAAACCATGTATGCACACTTGTGGAAGGTTCAAGGTTCTTCTAATGCAGAAAATAAGAACTGCGGTTAAAGCACAAAAAATATGTAACTGAAACCAACAAAAGAGAGAAGATACTGTTGCTGCAGGTGTTGCTGTGAATAGGATGTGTGCTGTTTGTGGTTGTAGAGTAGGCATTGAAATGGGCAGTTATAGTTTCCATATGTAGAGTATAATTACAGTTACTGCTTTCACCAAGAGATGCTGTACACAAGATATTTAATACATGTGGTATCCCAGAGGTATAATACTGTACCATTCTCTGTACTTCGTTGCAGTTCTCCATACAAAGACATTTTTTTCACATGTTTCATAAGGCTGTTACTTCTTGTCATGGATCTCCTCCTAGCTGCTGATTAGTTAATAATACTGACATCAGCTTATTACCTCTTCACAGCAGGGCTTGCTCTTCAGTTGAATGGTAAGACGCTCCTCTTTGAAACATATGCATTGCGGTCCACGGCCAGCCCTTGCTTTTCCATTCATTTCACTGGGCTCAGATGCCAATTCATTATACTCACAAGCCCAAGTTGAAATTCTTTATTGGTGTTTCTTGTAAAATGTGTACGCTGTTATCAATAAACTTTGTTAACATGTATGTTTCTTTGAGCTAAAACAGACCAGAGCATGATAATGGATGTGAAGTTCACATGCAGGTGAAACAGTGGCCAGAAAGCTTCCATTATGAAGAGAGGTAGCTTATGTAAAGGAAAAAAAAACTGGCAAGTCAACAATGTGTGGTTTCTGATGAAGCCGAGAGCACAAAAAGCAAAACTGTGGAAGATTGTAGAAATCAGTCATTCACCCAGTAATCATATTTAAGTGTTAAACAATAATAGTAATACAACTTACACTCATATTTATGTGATCTCAAGGCACAATAAAACCATACAAAAGAATAAAACAAGGTCATTATGGAACTTATCAAAACTCTTTACTATAAAGCTGTGGAATACAGCAGTCAGCTCCACGCTTTCAACATTGGGGACATTCAAGTGTTACATCATGAAGTTTACATCATCACTCCTGAAATTCAACACAATTAGAGTAACTGAATTGTTTTACACATCGTTCTGGTAAAGTGTGCTCGCCTTGCATGCACTGTTTCAATGATTAGTTCATGTTTTAACAGCTATATATTTTTGGGAGCGTTTTTGGCTTGAAGCCCGTTTATTCTCGTATTCGAAAGGAAAAAGAATAACAGCACAAGTGAAAAGCTCTGCAAATCCATGCATCTTTCAGCACGACGGAAACTCCTGTCCGGTCAGCCTTCCGTTTCACAGCTATGGGAATTTCCCAACATTGATTTAAAAATGTATCTTATTACGAAATAAAGACCCCAGCTAAAGCTGTATCTTCTCTTGCCGCATGCCAAAGAAGAGAGTCTGGTTAAATCTTAAACCGCAATTAAAATAATTAAAATCTAACAGACCAGACCAGCTTCAGATGTCACGCAATAAAGGGCTTGCGTGGTAATTATGCCAAGCAGATTAGCAGTTTCGTTTGCTTTTGCAATGCTTACAGCCTGCTTCATTATTCTTCAGTGTGACTTACGGACCGTTATCTCTTCAAATATATTACACAACTCAGTATTTGAGAAGATTAGAAAATGAAAATTTGTAAAATAAATAAAAATTAGATTCGTATTTGTTTTCAAAGACACAGTGAGGACAAACCTTTGTGTTTTGCAGTTTTCCTGTAGGTGTGTGTATCTACTGCTGTGTGAAAGCTGACGTAATTGGGGCACTTTGTAAAAGAAGCTACTTGATTGACTTCAGGATATATTATTGCATGACAAAGTTTACTTGCAGGAATCGTTGTGTGCAAGAACTCCTTTTAGAGAAATCCTTTACAGATCGATTCTACACTCATAAGAAGCTGCTTCAATCTTGAACAATCCCAAGGGGATCTTAGCAAGGGCAAGTTAAAATGTCGAAATAAACAGACATTTTACTGGAAGCGACTGTGAAGCAATATGTTTTGAGGAATTTGATGAGGACATTAGTGCTGATAAACAAACTCAGTCCATACAAACACTGCTTTTCAAGTGCTCGTTTTATTTCATGAATTGCATGAAATTCCGCTCATTATGTGATATCCGGTCTCCAGCTGCTGGGTGTAAAGAGGCAGTGGGATTGGAGGACACCTATAGACCTTCAGTTATCCTGACCTGTTGTGGGAAAACATATAACTGGACATACTAAACTGGGAAGAAAAATGGGGGTACATTTTTGGGCACGAAAACATAAAAAGAACACTTTCAGTCTTGACATTATGCATTAAGTTAAAGCTTTGTGAATGAGGCCCAGTAATTCAAATGTATATTCCTTCCACACTAGTGATGTCACATCGGCGTTAACTAGAATGGAACCTTTTTGTTTTGCATTTTAATGGAGAGAATAGGCCACAAGTGAACATGTGATGTGGAGTATTGACAGCCGTCTTCAATATAAAACACGCACCTGTTTGCAGAGCGTCTCCAGCTTGGTAGCGTTGGGTTCCTCTCGTGTCAATTGGTCAGAGTAGAAAAGTCTTCTAATGTATTACTAAGGATGACTGCAGATGATTTTTCAAACACATTTCCATAGCCTTTGTATCCCAGGGACACTCAGGGAAAGATCTTTTCCTTCAGGTTTTACCTGGAAACATAGCATTGTGCATGTACAAAGCACAAAGCACATGCTGGAAATTATGTGACAGGAGCTACAGCAGCTTGGTTTAAATTATGGAGCAAAAGACTAAGACACAATTTACTAATCTTTTCTTCCCAAGCAAAGCTTGTTTTCCCCAATAGGGGGAACATGTAGCATTTTATTTTCTCTTTGTTATTTGTTTCACATTTACAGTCAAACCTATATTGAAGACCAATTCGCTGGCTGAGACCAAGGATATTGCACCTAAAAAAATGATATTTTTGAGATGCGGTGCATTTAAAGTTAATATGAAAATATAAAGTCAGCCATTTGATGTTCCTTCATTTTTTGTAAATTGATAGAATGTTCTTGTCCTCAGCCAGCACTTTGTATAGGACCACCTGTCTATGAGGTCACAGACTGAGCAGAGGAGATGGTCCACTGAACACTGCTTCCAGAGCACCATACCACCCCTCACTCCATACTGTACACGAAAGCCTTGGAGGTAAGAAGAGAGTCAAGTCAAGTACGTGGCTTGAGTTCCAGGTTTACTATTCATTCACTGAAAGAGACTCCAGGAACATCTACAGCACCAGGAGTATCTAAACTTAACATCATGCTGCTGGATTCTTGGTTGGGAATAAGCTGTTGTTTATCTATAAGAGGTAAGCATTTTGTTTCTTTGTTTCATTGATTGGGTTTGTGTTAGTTTGGACAGAGTATCCTTGAATAGCATCCGGGCCAAGTAAATTAGGTTCAAGAAATAGACAAAAGACCTTCCAGGAGAATTCTGTATAATTCATCACAATTATTTTGGTTAAACGAGGAAAGAGTTGTTGTGTTATTGGAGCCGACACTCAGTTTATGTGTAGAAGCTCTGTAGATGGAAATTAAGGGGAGACTTAAAACAGACTGAAGGAGGCATTTCTTCACATGAAGAGTGGGGTACTTATTTACTAAGTAACTACTATGCAAAAACAGTTAGAGACATTATGTAAAGTGTTACCCCTCACAATCTTTAGGTGCAAGAGTATCTAACGAATATAGAAATTACACAGAGAACAGCCTGATGCACATTTTAGGGTTATAAGACACCTTCTGCTTTAGTATTAATACATTGGTAACAAACTTACTTAGTCCATGGGCTTGCAAACACTTTTGTCATATCAAGTTTTAGGTTTTGAAGGGAATTCCCTTATGTGGCCGAGGTACTTGATAGATTGTGAGGTCACTGTTTTGAATGGAGTTCTTAGATTTTTCAAGCAGACTCACAAAAGTCTAGAGGCATTAGAATTAGAGATTACAGTCTGTAGGTAGTCATTTGTGATGAGTATACATCTGGTTTTGTTTATTGAGTCTGTGCATATGTTTCTTATTCAGTGATAATGCATTGATATGGGCACCAATACTGATTATACAGATGGAAAAACAAAACATTTGGACAAGTGTTGCGAAGGAAAGAAAGCACTTTGAGAGGGATAAGGAATAAAGACTTGTGTTGGTTAAAATAAGCTCCTAACTGGGCTGTGGGCAAAAGAAAAACTACTTCCAGATAATATGCATTCTCAGCTGCCCAGAAGGTTTAAATATAAATAATGGGTGGGAAAGTGGATCGACAGCAAAAAGAAAAAGCTAAATGTCCAAAAATAATAGTGAACTATGCAAAGATAATCTGCTTTTTGTTCCAGAACTAACATGGTAGCACAGAATAAAAAAAGGCTCTGAAGAGGCGTTCCTTGTGAAATATATATATTTGGGGGGTAACTGGGTTTTCATCACAAAGCTGAGATGTCACCGTTATAGGTTTTTTGTCTTTGTTTACAACTACAGATCTCTGCCAGGGAGTGTTTATCTCATGCTGCATACATTGCAATTAAAAGCCTAAACAAAAACAAAAAAAGATTCCTTTAACTCAAGCATATTCCATCTGGATTCATTACAAGGGTTACAGCAGTGCTGTGCAAAACATTTGAGGACTTTCCAAAATGATCCAACGGAATTCTCTGCCTAGATTTTTCTTTCCTGGCACACTGACTGTTTCTGTAAATCACTTTCCATCTGGAGCATAGATTTTAGTCTGCCGTGATTATGATGCTAATGCTATCATTCATTCCATGTATAGTATAGTAGAAATACTGTACAAAACTCCAATCTGTTCTATCTTTCCCTTTATATACATTTAGCATTTTAGGAAAAGAAAATACAGCCCTAAAAGTATATGTTATACTACATTTTTAGAATATATTATTCCTTAATTTTCTCTATTTTCTGGTGCTGTTTCTGCTAAGTTTATTATCATTTACTAACTAATGTCCACAATTCTGAAGAGACTCCTAAAAACGAATCTCTGCTCCCACTCTGTTACTGCGAGTTAGTAAACAGAACATGTCAAGACTATGTTCCATATGTCTACAGCAGGCAACCAGAAGAGAAGGCCAACTCCTCAACTCCAGGCAAAGCACTTTTGAGCAATTGCAATATGAAACAATTGAGGGCATATGTCATAAAAATGCAAGGTTAAAATGAGACACATGTTTCAACAACAAGTCCATAACGTTTTAGATAAATATATATGGTTACATAGCCAGACAACATTTAGGCAGGAAGATGATGACGATCATTAAGTCAAAGGCAGACAGGCGTTAGTTTTGGGACTACGATGGCACCAAAAGTAACCTGCTTCTGTTCACATTCGCGTCAGGTGATCGCTTCAGTTCTTGTAAAAGTCGGAGTATTGCTTGCTTTTCAGGGCCTTTTGTGATCCCTCGAAATACAGAACGGCAGAAACATGCTCCTTGCTGAAAAAACAGAAAAAATGAAGCTAGGCATGTAGAGTGGAGCCAAGTGAAAAATTCAGCATGTTGAATTTATTATACAATCCCTGGATACAAATCGCAGCATAATCGTTTGCACATGTGTGAAATGAATGGGTTTTTGAAAACCTTGGCGTGGTTTATTCAGAGCAGGGCCGCACACTGTCGTCCAGTCAGCTTAAGATTATACACTGAAAAATATGATTTGGAGAATCTCGATACTGGAGGAACAGAACCTGTGACCACATAGAATCCTAAAATAGAAAAGGTAGTATGAGAAACCTTGCAGTGCCACGACTGACTGAACCAGTTTGCCTCTGACATTCATAAAACTATCACGGCATATGAAATACTGAGGCATCTACATACAATTTCCTTACATACTTCCGAGGACTGGTATTTGTATGAAAATATATTCAAATTCACCCTGCCTTCAAAAGAACATCTGCTCCTCTCATAAGGTATAGGGAGCAAGCAGAAACAGGGTAATAACATCATTTGTACTATAGCAAAATCACTAATAAAGTAATTAAAGCAAATGCCATGGTTATAATACTACTTCCATTCTAGGAGTCCAGAAATTATCTCGTCCTTATTTTCCTGCCCAAGCTTGTATTTAGTCTTATTATGATGCAAAATATTTCTCTTTAGTGTGTTAAAACAAGCCAATGGAATGAGCTAATTTCTATCTTTTGTTTCAAAATCATATCAATGGGTATCAGTAGGCAACCCCATATACAGCAATATGAGAGGGGAACGTTACAAACAGCATGTCAGAGGGGTTTTCCTGCTGCCCTTTCCCATCTGGTCAGTAGCTGCAAGCTCTGTATCCTTACATGGCATGCAGAACCAATGGAAACTGAAAGTGCCCTGCAGAGCCCTAGCTTCCATTACCACACAGGAATTTCCCAGTATTTCTATAACTGTAATATTTTACACTAGGCTTGGTGGACTTAAGTGCAAAACGAATGCCCAGCTTTCCCATGGTAAACTCTGTAAAGATACAATCCTGGTCATAATGGCAAAGCTGTGATATACAGAAAGTAGCAGAGTGCAGAGGATTAGCAGAGCTACCTGATATCTGGGAAGTCAGAAAACAGAGGCTGGATGGTTTCCTTGATGTCCTTTTTGTTCTTTACTCCAATGATGTCACCGAGATGCTGAGCTGCGGAGTGAAGCCATTTCGAAGTGGTACCCTAAAAAAAGGGTGTGTGTGGTTTACTTTGTTATCAAATTCAATCTGGTCCGTTGACCTGGCATCCTTTGTAATGAATCTTAAATACAAAAGGTTTCTTTGTGTCACCTTTCATTGAATACCCTAATTTTCTAACAATCATTTTTTTTCAAATTCAGTTTATTTTAATCTTTAGCTGGTGCCTAATTAGTTAACAGGATCGTTCCTTTTTTTTTTTAGCTGCTGACATTTTTTCAGAGACAATGCACAATAGTTTCTGTGGTTCAACCAGTAGGGCACCACCGCCCACTTTAATATTTTTTTTATAACCAAAAATGTCTTTTGTATTTTCTTTTTTGTTCTTCCCTGTTATCTATAGGACAGTTCTCCAAATTGCAATATGCTGCTTTGTTTCAACACCACATACTGTATGAATGTTATTTGATTCCTGGTGTGGTTGAAAGCAGGATGGAAAGTCTGGTATTTACTCACCATGTCATCAAAGTGACTCCGGAGAGCCTCCGACTCCACCTTTATCTTTGCTGCCGCTCGCTCGTGTTTTCTGTTTTTGCAAGAATAATTCTTCTTCATTATCTGTGTGATGTATCCCTTCACAGCATTGTAGTGGATGTCATTCACACACTTCTATTATGGAACACAAATGAGAATACAGCAAGGTGTAGTAGCAGTAGTAGTAGTAGATGTCTTGGAATATCCTGTATGATACTATACTATTATTATATAGTAGAACTAAATGTCATAATGTTACCCTTAAACCTTTAATTGCCAGGCAGCACAATATATTTTGGATTTATTTATATATAAAACAGGCTCCATTATAGGCCTTGAGATCTGTATATTTATTCAGCTGTTGTAATATTATATTCAATTTGCTATTTAAATATGTGTATTTGAAATATGGAAGAATGAATATATATATATATATATATATATATATATATATATATATATATATATATATATATATATATATATATATATATATATATATATTCAGTGCAAGTAAATGATCTGAAGGCAGAGGTAAATTAATCTACTTCTGGGTTATGTGCCAAAGGTTATAAGCTTATATAAACCACTGACTTGTAGTTTTTCAGCCAAGCGTTTGGCAGTACTGGGAAAACATTGCATCATACTGGGAAGATTAACAATACTACTGGGATATCTAGATGTGTTTGGGTTCAGCCTCAGGCCTGAATATATTTACAGTCAAAGGCTGTATGCAAATCTGCTCCAGTTGTGGAGATGAGAAAAGTAATCTGCCCACAAGTGCCAAACACTGCAAAACAATTCTTAATGTGGGCTGAGCCACGACCAGAAATCCCCATTCTAAAAGTGTAAAGTGTTACCCCACAACTTTCTAATGGGAAAGACCTATTTGAGCAGCTGCTGTTTTTAGGTGAAAGACTCAGTCCTGAATCAAACATGGTCAGGAACAGATGGCAAGCTGCATGACATGTCGGCAAAGAAATGTAGGACAGAAAACAAGTCATTTGTACTGCATTAGTTACACTATGGTTAAAATGTGTGTCTACACCTTTAAATCACAGGTTGGCATGAAAGCACGTCTGTGTTTGGACTATTCCAGGGCTTCCTGTATGTTGACTGGTGTTGACCTCTGTGTAGAGGATGCAGGAAGAATGAGAGAGAGAGAGAGAGAGAGAGAGAAACACAAGTGGGATTTGTAAGCAAACAGCCGACTATCTCTTTTGCTCTGTACTCATCATACCGCCGGCTCTTTCAATAAGCCTTTTGAACCCACTTGGTGTGTATTGACAATTACTGCACAAACCGTACAGTACACCAGAAACCTCTCTCTTTATCAGATAATGACCGGGATCATTGCATCGCCTCTAGCACAGCTTAATCGGATTATCTCCTTACCTGAAAACACGGCTGCTTCATTTTCTTGTAAAGCTCGGAATGATTTTCAATAATCTCCATTATCTTTTCAAAATCATCCTCACACGAAAGCCACCTCTTCGTCATTAATTTCTTAAAATACGGCTTAATGGTTAAAAAAAAAAATTTAAAAAATTTAGAACTTCATTTTTTTTTTTTTCACAATGCAGGAGAATCTTCTTATTCTTACACTTATTACCTCTGTCTCTTGTATAAAATCAGCTAGTAGCGTTGCTCCAAAATCCTGGATCACTTTGTCCAGCTCGTTGTTCAATTGCTCTATCTGCGCTGGGCATTTCTCTTTGTATTTGTCCATTTCAGTTCTTATGAAAAAACAATTAAGAATGCATTATCATTGGCGTTACAGGCATCTTGTGGATAATGACTATTCTACAACAAGCTATCTTTTTATATGGCAAGACGCAGGGTAGTGAGAGAGTCTGAGGGCACTGCAGTACACTATGAAAATTATTAACCAGAAATTGTAAAGCTGTGTTTCTGGCGGGTGTCAGCGGTTCCTTTGCAGACTCGGAAGAGATGGACAGTTTTACTTCATACTTCATATTGAACCAATAATATAGCACAATACAATACAATACAATACAATACAATACAATACAATACAATACAGTCTGCTTTTATATAGCTCTCAATGCACAGCATCCCAGGGCACTTTACAATAAAAAAAACTCCATAAAATAAAAAAAATAAAGCCACTGGCCAATAAATCCAGCTCAAGAATAAGCTGCTGCAAATATGTTTTAAATTTGCTTCAAAAGACTGGACTGTGCCAGCATTCCTAATAGCACATTTTACTTTTTATGCAATCTGTATTCATTTACACACAGCCCTGCACTGCTTCCAAGAAACCACGTGGTTTCTCCTAAAGGAAAACATTTATCAATAGCTTACTAATTATAGCAGACGCAGAGACTGCATGAATGCTAGCTCTGCACTCATTTCAATGGGCTTCACTATGCAGATTGACTTTCCCTCTCAAATGGGATCATATCCTTGTGCAGGAGATATACCACAGTAACTATTTCACAGAGGATCTCAGGACTTTAACTCATTGACTACCAAGGACACAACCACATGAAGTAGCAAAAGCTAGCTGGTGTTCCAGTGATTATCCTGAAGGCTACAGTTTCCTCTCCTTATTCCAAACCCTATTCACCTGATCCCATTTCTCCAGTGTGGGGATACACATCCCACTGCTGCCACCACGTATCAGGGCTTAACTACTGTTACCTTGCCCCAGGGATCCAGAGATAAGAACTCACAACTATCTGGCTCCAAATCCTATGACTCAACCAGGTGAGATAAAGCAGCATCCAAACTGGAGTTTAATATATTATTATTAATTAGTCATTTAGCAGACACTTTATTACAGAGGTTAGGTGTGAACTATGCATCAGAAGGACGGAGCACAAGGAGGTTAAATGACTTGATGACTTAAAATGACAGGATCCAACACAGTGAGCCAGTGGCTGAGCTGGGATTGAACCCGAAACCTCCCGGTAACAAGCCTCTTTCTTTAACCACTGGACCACTGTTCCCTGTCACAGCACCCTGTTATGTATCAGAGCCCACGTCAAGTCAAAGCATGGGTCTCCTTCAATGTATTATGTTATATTATTGTACATATTTTTTGGTTTTTGGTATTGGTGTGAATTATTTTCTGTATAAACACAGCTTTGAATTAAATATAGCTTTTTAAATTTGATGGAAAAGAAACCAGATGGTATTTTTTTTAAACAGTCCAGATCTGAGCTGTTAGACTCCAAGTTCATTAACTCAAATCTGTCTAAGTCATATCCAGTATACAGTACCGTTCAACAAGTATTTGGACATACCAGCAAGTCCCAATACTGATGATGGGTGTAACGTACTGTAAGAAACTCCCTCAGGTTACTGACCGAGTTGAGTAATATAAAGATGAGCCTCTTTTCAAATGGAGTTTTTTAGCACAGAATGTCAGTCAATGAATCTGGGAAGTGGTGCTTGGTTCCTCTATATTGCATTTAGGACATTTCCAGATGCAAACCTTTTGACCATAGCTGTGAGTATATGTGTGTATAATATATTTATATACACACACACACACACAGAGCTATGGACAAATGTTTTATGACATCCTATAAAAAATAACACATTTTGCTTCATAATGTCGAATGAAACCTAAGTACTTGTGTATGTTAACTTTATTCTGTACATTATTAAAGGTACAGTAACTGTTATTATTACCTGTTCGATTATCCATGCAAATCGATTATGCAAACTCGTATCGGTCCCAATTAGGTCGGATAATTGACTCTCTACTGTATGTATATATATATGAAATGCTTTAGTTTTAGAATACTGCTCTCTTGCTGTAGTCTGTGAGAAATGACCGTGGCATGAGCCATTAATTCTACAGTTTGTGTTTGTGCATTAATGAAGACATTAGCAGAAACACTTGTCTGACACTGTATATGTACAGCACTGCCATTGGGTGTGCCAAAAATATGAAGTCCTAAAATACATGGAAAGATAGTCAACAAGTATAGAGACCCATTGATTAAGCACTGAAATCAGGAGAATAAAACAACAAGTATAGAGACCAATTGATTAAGCACTGATATCAGGAGATACGACCTGTGTAATCTTTTCTATTGAAACATTGTTTAAAAGACACTTACTTGATGTTGCTGAAGCTGTTCATGTAAGCAATGGAGTGCATCTTTTGTAATGCAGAGTTTGAGGAGGAAGTTATCCATTCCATGAAAGTGTTGTGGAATCTGCAATTGAAAACAGTGTGTAATCTACCTGCATTAGTGTGACAACAAGGGTGTTTAAACCTACAAATGATGAGCCCGTTCAGAAAACTGTTTGAAGGAAAGCTTTCTTAAGAATGGTACCAAACCACAATTAAACACATGCTTGTTTCTTAAAAGTTTTTGTAATGGTTTTTTTTGTACCTTTAGAAAAAATAAATAGTGCTGTTAAAAATGTGGAGTAAAAAGCTTTGAGAGAATCTGCCAGTCCACTGTGCTCTGCTGAGTGAGAGCTGGAGTTTTCACTTACTGTCGTGAGAAATGTTTCAGCTCCTCTGAACAGGTGCACAGAACTCTCTCTTCCAAGTCTGTGCCGATTTCTTGTGAAGTCGCAACATACCTGTGAATCATCTACAGAACAAAGCAGGGTATGTCTGTTAAACACAGACAGGGACGGGCCCATTCCTGTTTTCAGACCCAATACCTTTTAAAATCAATTCCCATTCCAACACATCCCTGATCAAAATTGCAATTAGCACTATTCTGTTATGAGCATCTCATAGTGTATATAAAATATCAGGCTTTTTCATGTGTTATTACAATAATGTATTTTACTCCTGAAAACAGACTTTGAAAAATGATTTGTTAAAGCTTGAACTGGGCAACACATGGGTAAATAAACAAGGAAGCCGGCACTCCTAGTGGCCAGTGACTGGTACTGCACTGCACCTCGGTTATATCGATCTGTATTTCTGAATGGTAATAGCCATTCAGTATCTCAGGTTCATCTTCGGTTTCCCAGTTTTTTTCCGATTCAATGTTTAACATATTCTCCAAACAGTGTTTCAGTTGCACCTGTAAAAACAAAAGCGATGTTTAATCTGTCTCTTGGGATTTAAACTATTGTTTTCTTAGTCATAATTAAGGTTAAACGCAAACTTATAAGAAACAAAATCAAGTACACTGATGAAGACACTAGCTGAAAAGCATGTCGAATCATATTTTACAAACCTACAAATAAGCTTGTTGAATAGTGTGCACAATGCATTAACCGGTGAGCATCGATGGACAGAACTGGGTTGTGGGTTAGGCTCTTATCTAATACCTGCAATAGCTTACCTGCAGCCCAGTGATGTAATTTGTCTTCATGTTTTCCAATGTATCTTTATCTAATAAAGGATCCATACTTTCAGTGTTTACTTCTGGTTTCAAAACAACGTTCCCCATTATTTTATCACTAAAGACAAAACGAAAGAGGTCAAGTTTAGATTTACTTGTCTAGTTTCATATGGTACTCAAAACGCCAGGGACAAGTACAAGCGTTTAGTCCGCTCTGAAGCAAGGCCCTCACCTTTCATAGCAGTTGATTGTCCAGTTCAAAGGGCATACCATTCGTTCACTTCAAGCTTTTGCTGCATGATCTTTGCAAGTGTGAAGAAACGGCTTGATGAGAGCTTGCCACGTAAGTGTCGCACACGCCAAAGTCCTCTGGATAGCACTTTTGTACCATGATCTTCACACTCCCCAAATCATCAACAATAGACTTCCCGAGAAGCTAAGTGCACAGCCAGCCACGACTGGTTGTCCTCTCTTTTGCGATGGGGACGTTGGCGATTCGTTCCCGCGCCTTCTTGCACAGCCTCTCTCCACAGCTCTTTCCATTCCTGGGGCCCTTTGAGACAGCTGGCTTCACAAAAGGACGGATCATGCTCTCTCTTGTCCTCCTCTACTATTATTTTGACAGCATCGGTCAGAAGATCTTCTGCGTTGTTCAGCGAGTCTTTCACGATGGATTTCAGCTTATCCCTGAGCGCCACAGAGCAGCTCCATGTCCTTCGTCTTCCTTAACAGTTCTGACTGAGTGCCTTCTTGCACGGTCTTTGGCGTCTCTGCATCTAGCTCCTTTTTCAGCAGCAGTAGATGTAGATGAGCTTCTTCTAGGACCCCCTTGTTAATTAGATCATGGATTTCCATGACTGTTAGGAATCGGAATAAAGTATCAAAAATGCTTAGTTAACCGAGTATCACATTCAATTTTTTTTTTTCACTTTAGTATGCTATATGGAATACTACAGCACAGTATATCATGGTAAACTAGGTAACACTTTGTATTGTGTCTCTAATTACTGTGTATGAACATAGTAGTTACTCAGTAAATGCATTTTATGCATTGCTACAATATACATAATGTGTAAATCTTTGATAACTGTGTGCTTGAATATGTCCCACAAAGAGATGTACACATGAAGTACATTGTAATTATGTGTAAGTACACATGTATTTACTAAGTAGCTGCTATGTAAATACACAGTAATTAGAGGCACAATGTAAACTGTTTCAGTAAACTATTCAGTATAAATGACATGAGAGATTTTACCTGACAGGGGCTCCTCAGGTTCTTTATGTTTAGGCAGTGTTTCAACTTCCTCTGCTCTTATTTCAGCAACGGCTTTCATCAGGCCTTGTTTACCATCGCCATCCTTTCTGAGCCCAGACAGTATCTTTGAGCTCAGCCTTCCCAAGCCTCCTCTCTTCAATGGAGACAAAGATCCATCTGGACTTTTGCTCTCCTCAGTGTCACCTGAGACGGATGATTCAGGTCCTTCAAACAATAGGTGGGATCATAAGAATGTGTTCAAGTTGTGACAAAAAAACATTTCTTTATTATAATGTAACAGGGCGGGGCTAGGCGAGAACAGGGCGACCGTGGTCATGGCTGACCAATGGCAGGAATAATTCTGATGAATCCAGGAGGTCTCACCTGAGAGTCTCCAGCGTTCAGACTGATCTTCATTGACAGATTTGAGCTGCTCTTGTTTCCCTCCCCATCCTTCCTGGGTCCTGACCGTAGCCTTGAACTCAGCCTGCCCAGGCTGCTTCTCTTTAAGAGAGCTTTTGGTCCATCTGGGCTTTTGGGCTCCTCACTGTCACTTGGAACTGAAGTTAATTCTGATCCTTAAAACAACAGGTTAAAGTCATGAGAATGTGCTGAAATGGCAAAAAACACAATCAAGTATTCTAACAAGAAATTAACTTTTAATCCAGTAAAGCAGGATCATGGGCCAACTACAAGAAAATGAAAAACAAAACACTCAAACATGAAAAACTGTCAGTTAGTAAACGCAAATCTAGATACAAATCACAGTTTTGTCAGAGATAGAAGATGCACAACCCCATTTTTCAAACCACTTCAGCAACTGAGTTTTCATAATTAGGCTTTAAAATGTTGTTTTTGCTGGTATAGTTAGTAAGCATGGCAGGGATAAAAATAAAACACCTACTGAATACAGTTTCACCCATTCCAGGTTTTACTATGCACTTGATTAGCCGCAGTGTATAGGTAACACGGTCAGGCGTATCTTATAAAACTCCTAGGAAAAGCAGGAATGGATCAAACCACTGTGCAATGGGAGTCCATGGTTAATAATGATCTAAGCAAATACAGCAATAGATAATGATACAGAATAGCAATGATAAATAGTAAGATGATTCAAAGTGCCCCTTAATTCTGATGAATCCATAGATCTCACCTGAGAGTCTCCAGCGTTCAGACTGATCTTCACTGACAGATTTTCGCTGCTCTTGCTTCCCCTCCCCATCCTTCCTGAGTCCTGACCATAGCCTTGAACTCAGCCTGCCCAGGCTGCTTCTCTGTAAGATAGATTTTTGTCCATCTGGGCTTGTTGGCTCCTCACTGTCACTTGGCACTGAAGTTAATTCTGATCCTTAAAACAACATGAGAATGTGCTAAAGTTATGTCAAAACACAACATTAGAACAAGAAAGGAACTTTGAATTCGGCATGATCTGGCTCGTGGGCCAACTGTAAAAATAACCCCTTCAGTCTGTGTTAAAAAATGGAATGGATATTGGGAGTTTCAATTCTAAATTAAGCTAGGTTTTACAAATCAATGTATCCACCTCATTAGCACTGGCAACATCAACACTATTCTTGCATTGCAAATCTTTTTTAAAAACATCAAGTTAAATACCTAATTTACCAACCACACCAGACTTCTCTGCTGAATCAAGATTTTCTCCTCCGTTTTCCATAGACTCTAATGAAACTTGCTCCAGGGTTTCTGCATCTTCAAAGGGATTGGTGCTGCACATCGTGGCTTTCTCCTTCAGACCGCCAGCCAGGGAGTCCATTGCGATCCAACATAAACACACTCACTGCAGGAACAGAACATAAAGCTGTTTACAGTAAATCGAAGCACAGCCCACACATTATTCAGATCAATGCATTTCTGAAGGGCATTTGAAACATGACCGACTTGCCAGACAAGTATATTTCCAAGAATCCGCTGGTTTCAGTTGTTGTTGATTAGAAAACAATTACCTATAGGTTTGGCTTTTTAGAAAAGTATTTGTAAAGAGCCTGGTTATGAACTCTGTAGCTGCCTTGGACTATGATTTGCCAGACTCCCTCCTGTCTTTTACTTTCACATTCTCTTATCTCAGGTACACCCACGGAAAACCATTATCAAAACATTACGCAATTTCAGCTCATGAATAAAAAAAAATATATCACTTTCATATGCACAACCAGCGATGCAACAGCAAGGGTAAGTAAAACCTTTCTAGTAAAACGCCACAGGGTATTCAGTTTAACCTTTTAACTGCTTAAGCCCTGAGTTTCCCTGATTAAACATGGGTGAAGGCAACCTGGCGATTGAGTTTGAATGAACATCATTTGAATAGGATCCTCAGTGGTGATTTACAAGAGACGCCACACAAATGGGCAAATGAAGAGCTGGAAATTACAAATTTCCTTCTATCCATTTGAATTACTGAGCTGTCAATTTGGCTTGCAGTATATTTCATTTTGTCATACCCTATAACGATTATAATCCCAACTGAGTTGATTGATAAATTCCTTTCTTATTAACTAAATATAATATTAAAGTACAGCTGAATGAGGTCTGTAAAGAGAAATTGTTCAGCACAGTGGTACCAAGATCCACCGACCCCATTTTCCTGCCCCTGTGGAGACCACAAGACTCACAACATTCCGCCATCCAAGAATATCAGACTACAGTGGCAGCCAGAAAGTTGGGGTCCCCTCCCCCTATTCCCAGTTTTTGAGCATCATTATGTGCAAAAGCTTTCCCAAGCAAGGCATTACCAGGCAAGGGCTCAACAACATGTGACTTCTTGAATGTGTTGAAGGGGTGGATGGCGAGTGGCTTCATGTCTCCGTCAGTCTGGGTTTGATTCACAAGTGAAGTGAGATACCTGGGCAGTCCCTCTCACAACAGGAGCCCAGGATCGGACACACAATGAGGCAGAGCTACTCCCTCACCACCTTGTAGGATGCTTCCTCCAGGGCAGGCTTCAGGTTTACTTGTGATAACCCCTCTGCCCCCAGGCAACAGGCCCTATTTTGAAGCAAGTGCCAGGCCAACAAGGCGTTTAAAGGAATCAAGCAGTTGTAATTAAAACTAGCTAGAAACGAGTTTGTGTCTACTAAATCGCTACTTACTGAATACTGTTAAAATGGGTGTATTCCTATTTAGAAATGTGCCTTGCTTCCAAATAGGTACCTAAATAGCGAATTGACATGTTACACAGTACAGACACACGTGCTGTAGGGTGGGACTGTAGATAAATACACAGAAGATATCCTCACTCTTACCTCCTCTGATCCTTTTTCCTCCGTCTTCTTTAAAATAATGCCGTTTTCCATTAAATCCATTGTGCATGTGCTATAGCCCGTGCATGGTCAGTCTGTTCTTTCAGGGTTTTAATTAAAAATCCTACTGTTCAATAATCACATGCAGGCAGTTGAGGGTTAATGAGCACACATTATCTAGAGTTCAGACAACATTGAGCCTGGTTAATAATTTCCAGAAGGCAATTTCCTTAAGCGCATGATCTTCACAGTGGAACGGAGCCCGCAGAATGAATACAGAACCTGCATTCACAGCCACTGTAATAAGGTTTTGTAATACAAGGGAATGGGTGAAGTACCTTGAAGTAGCCACCTGACCTAAGCATCCACAAATATGCCATCAGTTTGGTGACATGGTCACTCTGTGGATCCCAGGGGCGTGGCAGTTTGTCTGGAATGGTTAAATAATGCGTTACAGATTAGATTAAAAATAACAAACAAACAAAAAAAGCATTATCAGCAAGTCTCAACATAATACCAAAGGAAGGTCGAGGTTTAAAGGCTGTCGCTTCCTTTCACATTTGATAAATAAAAATGCTGCTCTTTTTCCTCCAGATAGCAGACACGTGAATTGGTAACTGGAAGACCTTTTGTGAAGTTATTTTTTTTCCTGCATAGACCTCTACGGAAAGCAGAGTCCGAATGGGAACGTTCTTCAACAGCTTGACGAGAGACTCTGGGGGGGATGGGGATGGGGGAGCGAATTCCGCTACTGCATGTTGCTGGCCAAAAAAAAAAAAGTTTGGTCCCACAGTTTGAAAGGCATTAAATTAAAACAAACAAAAAAACAGTTTCACTAATGATGTTCCAAATGTTTCCGTAAACATGACGTTTAAAAGACACTGCGACAACGGTGGAGCAACAGAAGTGCCAGTTTTATTTAGGATCAAAGTAGTGATTTTGAGCTACGAGGCTTTTACAAGGAATGTGTTTTCTGTCCAGTTCACTGCTGATGCACAGATGTGTATCTTTGTATTCCTGTTGAAATGTCCCACTTTCTAAAGATTTAGTGCAAAAATAAATAGATAAAACTGTGTTGACACCTTTCGACAGCTCTTTTGTAATGGCTGTTCTGTGCATAAAGTTTATTCAGACGGATCTAGCGCAATACATAGCTTGGGAGCAAAGGTTTCTAAACAAACTTTATATGCAGACAATTTCATTTGGCTATCTGCCTCCACCCCATACTGTAACTCCTTAAAAGAAAGCGTTGATCTCAAATTGTCCAGCGTGTTTATACATCTTTTCACCAGACGAGGGCAGTAATGAGTTTGAAATATGGCAGCAATACTACATTGGAGGATGCACACTTTCTAAATTTCCTTCAAGAGATGCACATTATTGCTGTATTTTTAGACACAGATCTGCTTGCATTGGTAATAATGCCGTTAACAGTACTGGTCATAGCTCAGTGCTTCCAGTGCATTACTTACCTGGCTATGAAGACATTTGGAAAGGTATGAAGCACACAGCAGTGCCTATAAAAGCAGAAGCGATTACTCCTTTGATCCACTAGGTGGTGCACTCAGATCAACATTTTCTTGAACATGACAATTGCTGTGAAAAAAAATCAAAGTGGGAAAATACAGGGAGCATGGAGTCTTTTATAAAGAACCAACAAGCCCATATCTCATTGTTAAAACATCTAACATATGCATTTGTTTTCTGTAGTGGGCAGTTAAATTGGATCGCCATATTTGGCATTATCTTAAGGATAACAAATAGAATCGGAAATAAAGAAAAACAAAAAGATGTTTAAGAGTAATATAATACATGTTTAATGGCAAAGGCTAGTACTAAACAGTGTGGCACACGTGGTTAAAACCCTAGTGTGTACTTGTATATGGGCATCTCCAATATACTCTCTTGTAATTTAGTATAAAAGCAGCAATAAAAACACCCCCAACTCCAAGACATTGTTAAATAAAAATTGTTCTTTTATTTTTAAAATAAATGCATTTACAGTCTAAAAACACAAGGGACAATACCCCTTATTCCCAGACGTAGGCAGCACAAAACTAATGGAGCTATGAGCACTTTGAGGCAAAGCTAGCAGTGTTACTTCATTCTATTGCAGTCTCAAACTCCAGGGCTAAGGACAGCTCCAAATTAATGAAAAAGAAACAGGTTGTACTGTTAAATTAGGGCTTCCTTTTAAATCCGTTTGTGAAAAAGCCTCAGTCTGTATTCTTTGTTGGAGCTATTTAATTTGAATGACCCACATGTAGAAACTGAGCTGTACATTTGGATAATTAAAATGCATTCATGTAGTTTCTTAAAAGGCAGCTTTGTATGTTTGAAATCAAAATCATCAAAAGAGGAGATAAAGCTTTGGAGCAAGTTCTGAAGTAGCCCTTCAACCTGGAGTTTGAGACTTGGGTTCAGCTAGATCTATTTTATACATTATATATATATTGACTTCAGAAGACCTTATTTTTGAAGACACAAACAACTTCAGACTTCATATTCTATACAAGGTCAACTGCCAATTTTTGTGTGAAACTATACTTAAAACAAAAAACTGTACAATTATATAAAACTTGTGTTTTTACATTAGTTACATAAAACTAATACTTCATTTAAGAGTTCCTTCATTCATCTGGAAAATAAAAATAAAATAAATGAACCCTGGCTGCGTTTTGTTTGTGTCGTAATGCTGGGGAGTTACAAATATAACTCCATAATACTACACGGTGTAAAATAAGAAGTATGGCAAACAAAAGCGAGCAAGGCCAGCAAACCTGATAAAGACAGCGTCCTTCATAATGAGTCTCTCTAGAAAATCAGCAAAAACACACAGACCGGAAGCTAAACATTTTGGCAAGGCAAAAGGAGAATGCTTGGTAGCAACCTTCACAGTTCTGTATATACAGTGGGGTCCGTGTTCCTTCTCTATAGGGGATTGTTGTATATAGTGGGGTCCATCTTCCTTCTCTATAGGGGATTGCTGTATACACACTTGCATATGTCATCCTTCTATATAGGGGATTGATGTATACACACTGGGGTTTATCATCCTTCTCTATAGGGGCAGTTCTGGGAATACAAAGGGTGCTTTTACAGGGCAATGATACCACTTTAACAGCTCTTCTTTACAACAAACAGGATACATTCATGACAGCTACTGACACCAGTGTAAAGTAGACAGGCTGTTCTGGTTCCCAACACCTCACACCAGTCCTTGGAAATGGAGAGATTGTAGATCAAGGGGAAAAAAAGATTAAAATGAGTCACACACTCCTTGATGACAAACTCACCAAGGCTGCACCTCTGTGTGGCCAGAAATCAGGATAGGCAAAGTATTCCATGATGCATGTTGAATTCGATGGTCATGATATCTAACAAAACCCATACTATACAAAAGAAATACACCCCAAGCACAGGCGCTTGCTGGGCTACACAAACAGTCATTACATTTGAGCAGCTGCACACTACACTGGCTTCATTAAAATCCTGCTTCTCATACACACTTCTCTCAATTCATGTTTTTGTTTAAGCACCACACAAAAGCAGTTAACTTATTGGCTAATTAATTTTAGTATGGAAGTGCTTTTGTAGCATGCATTATATTTAATTGCAACAAAACAAAACATACAAACCAACATGTTACAGTTCACAGGTCATCTTGTAATTATAAATATTCATCATCCTGTAAATATGGCAACCCATTTACTATCCCATCAGGGAATATTTCCTTCATATTAAATGCAACCTTCATGTATCCGACCCTATACTAGACATGCAAGGTGTTAAACATTCCTTCACATTCATGAGTATAAACCGCAAACTAAGCAACATCCAGCCAGCCCTGGTTAGAAAAGGACACACTGTAACCAGCTGCTGTGATTTACAAGAAGGAAGACAGTTTAGTCTGCTGATCTAACCTGCAAAAGAAGCCCAATTTTACACACACATGTGAAAACAACAATATAACTAAGTAGCATCAGACAGGTAATCTAGAACTTTGCAGACAGTATGCTTCACAAAGTGTAAAATTAAAGAAAAAACAAAACTTTTGAATACAAAACTAGTAATTTCTTGTAAAGAGAGAGACTGGTGCATCCTGGGTAATCCTAACCCTCTAACTGCTCCAAAAAGGTGCCCCTGGGAGATATGTGGACGTATTTTCCTGGTGCGTGACAGAGCTTATAGAGCAGTTTCAAACTGCAGGGTTCATCCGTAGGTTCAAAGGTCATCTGTTGTGGGCTGCTGCTGCTGCTACCCAGGAAGATGAAAGATGGTATGAGGAAGAGAGGGCTATAAAAGCATTTCTTTCCCATGGATAATGTTCACCTGGACTGGGCAGTGAAACAGTATGAAGTGTTTTATGTTCGCCTGGCAGGACGGATTGGATTTCTCTCTTAGGTGCGTACCACCCGGTCAGCCTCTTTCACCCCAAATCAAACCCAGCCACTGGTCAGCTTGTAGAACATCTCCTCATCAAGGCTCTCGTTCTGGTCCTTGGCACGCGTCGACAGGAAGATGTATCCTCCAATGAACTCGTGCACAACCTTGCAGTCCACCTCCGTGCAGATGAAAGCAAGGCTCGGCTCATCTGCAAACTCCACTGTCACCTGGAAAGAAGTCCAGCAAAGTGAAATTACAACCCTGGGAACAACTACACTAATGAAGCAGTGCCTTAAACTGCTGTACGATTTCATTATTCATTTTTCAATATTCAGTTTAACAGTTTAATATCGTTATGCATCTTCTGTTTGTTCTTCAGCAGTTATATATTAGTGTAATGGGAACTAAATATTTATCAGCAAAGCTAACAGAGACATTTAAAATACTGAATTGGTTATATTAGACGAAGTGATCACTTTAAAATCATCCTCAGGCATGCGGGATCAACCTTGAGTGACAAATACAAATCCATCAGATTTAAAAAAACACACCATTTTGATCTCCCAGTTGACGTTCCACTGCTTCATGTTGCTGAATCTCCAGGTCTTGATCGCATCTCCAGTGTGGCGTCCATGCGGATGAGCCTGTTGTAGGTGATGCCGATCAGCTCCTCCCTCTTCCCTCCCTGGAACCTGTCGGGTAATCCAGCCAAAAGCCACACTTAGCACCCTGTACTTTCATCTAAAAATACTACCACCATTTTATTAACTAGAAAATTTCACTACCCTCCAAACAAAAAAACGGATGAATAAATGCTATAGTTGCCAATTTTAGCCCACTCAAGACATCTTGCTGGCTAAATATCCTCATATTGGCATACATGCATTGCCCCAACTAAACACAGGATCATCCTGTCTAACTGGTAGAAAGTCCGTCAGCCACACTCCACCTCCCTCTGCCTAACTAAATTTGAAAAAAGATACATTTCTGATCATGGATAAAAGGGATATTAACCAGATTTTCAAGAGCATTTTGTCAAGCTACTGGAGAAAGGCAGGAATAGCCAGGAAGTCTTATTTCCCCAACCAACCCCCATATATAGTGTCCCTCTTCAAAAGTGTGCAACGTATCTTACTGAGCAAGTGTGCAACGTATCTTACTGACCATGGTGCCCCAAAATACTATCCATTTCTAGAACATGCATGAACATTAAGGTGAATGAGAAGAGCTTTTAATATTGGGGTTTCCACAGCTCCGTTTGAACTCACTTTGCAAGGAAGTGTGTCATTCCAAACTCGGTAGAGACTGCCAGGCCTGGATGAATCTCATCTTGGCTTCGATCAGACTCATCTGGGCCACGTTCTGGTGAGCTTCGAGGATCCGAGCCGTGATCTTCAGGACGATAAGCAGGTTTACAAAATCAAACATCAACCCAGTTTTGCTTTTAACCCCTACAGTATGCCAAAGCTACAAACTGCTGTGTGAATTCAACCAAACTTCCCTGGACATCAGAGCACAAGCCCCAGACCTCACTCCCTGTGGTTTTACAGAACAGATAACATTGTCAGTATAGAAATCTAATAACCCAGTGAAGACAGTCCAGAAAGAACAAATCAGACTTACCATTTATGGGTTTTATATAAAATCCGAGTGCTTTTCTATCAAATTAACAAACATGTTCTATCACTGTTTGAAGGCACCATTTAAACATTATACATCTTTTAAAAGTATAAAAAGGGAAGCTTGCTAATTTATTGCAGAATTTCATCCAGAATCAATTCTCTATACATTATAGAAGTTTGAGTTTAACAGATATTGAACTACGCTACTAAACACATTCCCCAAACTACACCAAACGTGACACTGTTCTAGTGCACAGCTAGACAGACGGACAGTCACTTACCAAGTCCCTTACATAGCCTGGCTGAAGATGGCAGGATGAGCAAAAGGAGAGGGAGGGGAGCAGAAAGAAAGAAAAGCAGTGAGAACAAAGCAATGAAGCAGAGAAACTGCTGCAAAACCAAAACAGAAATACAAGTTCAAGCCAGGATTCATGCAATAAAATCGAGTGAGGAAAAGCAGCACATTATATCACAAATCGGGCCACAGGTTCCTGTTCCCAAGGCCAGGTGTTCACACCATGTGGTAGAAAGACCGTTGTTGGATTTTGTGATGGATGTACCAATTTTGGACTTATCTAAAATGTTATCTTACTGTGTGTACTGCAAAAATAAATATATCCTTGTGTATACATAGAAGCTAACAGGCCTTTGTCACTCTTTTCTATAGATGACAGTGGTCATCTACTGTAATTACAATAAGCCTCTTTACACAGGACAGAAATGTCTGTGCAGAAAAACAAATCACAAAACAATTATCCAACAGGTGGCAGTAGGGCCTGAGAAATGACAGGATTTCTTCAGCTCAAATTGGCCTGACAAAGCAGGGTGGGGCAGCTGGCTGCAGTGCCTGTAATTTTGCCTAGAACAGAGAACGGGAAGGGAGAGAGGAGAAGGAGACGATAGCAACAGTAGCATGTCTAATTCAGACAATAAGGCTTCAAAAGACAAAGCTTGTGTGCATGCAGCTGAAAAACTACCTGCAACAAAATAAATTGGAATATCTGGCATCTGAGCAAGTGTAAAACGTAGAACATAACTTTTACTATCCACTTTTAGAAGCTGCTGAATTTCCCAGGCTGACCTACAGAACCACATTCCAAGAATTCCTTGAGACTCACACCCCTCCTCTCCCCACATCCGCACATTCCTTTGAGCACAAAAAGTCACTTCGCCGACAGGAGAGAGACATGCCACAGCGATCCAGATGTTCCCCACAGCTGCATCTGGGAAACATCAATCAGACTCCAGTGCACACTGGGAGCCCCCCGCCCCAAACCTCTCAGCCATGCTGTGTGTCCATATGTTCAATTATTACGCATACATCAAGATTTGCCTGCCATCTCAAACTTAAAAGGGAGAAGGTGAGTGTGTGAAAGTAGCCACTGCTTGGCCATCTATGGTGATGTACGGCTATTTTAACAATGTAGTGTCTGCCGCACCGCTGGCATACCTGCTTATTCTTGTACTTCTTGAGATAGCGTGGAGAGACCAGGCACTCAGGGTTGATGTCGGTGCTGATGGGCTCAGCGATGAGCTGGGGTCAGGATTCATGTGCTGCATCTTGAGGAAGGACAGGATGTTCTGCACCTCCAGGTTGTACGAGCTGTCGGCCATCGTCTTGCCTTTGGAGGCCAGCCGGCATGCCGCCATCCAGTTGGCATACTGCTTCTCCTAGACAGAGAGAGACAGAGATTTAAATCTATGCACAAAATAAGATTCACTCATCAATAGGGTATATTACCCATGTAAAAGCCAGTACAGAGGCAATTCCCCATCCTGAACAAGGAACCGCCAGGGAGTCAAATAATCAGCTGCAATTGCATCAAATCCTTATGAATTTGAACATGTCATGACTTGAATTGATACAATGCAGACCACCTATAGGAGGTCAGTAAATGTTCAAAACCTTCCACCAGACTAAACTTTGCCTCCAAGTCCAAAAGGAATTCCAATGGTAGAAAGCCTTTGAGCAGTTAAAATACAGTTCAGAGAGGGTGTACAGGCGAGTTATTTTAACTTCAGTATCGTAAACATGCTCACAGTGTCACAGCGCAGCCAGATCTCGTTCATGCCGTCAGCCACAGGGATCAGCAGCTTGATGTTGAACTTCTGACCAGAGATGTTGACATCTGGAGTCACCTCACAACCTAGGGGTGGTGAGGAACACAAGGGGAAAACATGATTGAATTAAGAAAAACAAAAACAAACAAAAAAAAAACACGCCACACACAAGGCAGGGCTGTCCAGATGACTCCGACCCATCTACGACTCATTGAGTTACATTATTTTTTACATATCTTTTTAGAAGTCAAGGCTGGACAGTAGTATTTGTAATATTCAAAAGTTCTGTTGTCAGAATAGAATGTTGAGGAGCGGCGAGAGCGAGAACGAGAGAGAAGAAAAAAGTAATTGATAAATTGAAAACTCACTATTTTAATAATTAACTCATTAGTTATATTTAGTTTTTTTCACCAAAGACACTGGGCAGCTCTGAATTAAAGCAATAGAGTTTTATATAAATGACAGTAACATTGTTCCTTATGACCAGTTCGATATGAAGACAACCTCCCGGTAAGGTGCTCTATGTAAGACCGTGTGCTGGTGGCAGGGAGTTCCAGGCTGTGATGCGGAGCTGTATTACAGGTACTGATTCTCAGGTTCAGCACCCCTGCTCTTACCTCGGAGATTCATCTGGTAGGCTGGAGTCCCGTGAGCTTCCTCCTTGCTCTTGTAGCAGGAGATGGTAATGTCTTTAAATGTGCACCAGTATTGCTTGTAGCCTTTAAGTGTTAGCTTCTTTGGCCTAGAAAACATTGAACCAGAACTATCAGGATGTAGTGATCACTATCAGCCTTCTGGATTTCAGAGTTCTCCAGACTCTACTGAATTTGTTCACCCAGTAAATTCAATACATAGGACTCAGTTCAGTTCTCTGAATGCCGACAGAAAGGTCTCAAGCACCAACAAACACTTGCCAGCCACTATATGGCTTGCTCTGTTCAACCATTGAGAACTTCAGAAATATTTTATACAAATACAACATAACTAAAAACAGGAGAGCCATGAAAACAGCTTTAAAAATGTACTCACTTGAAAACTTTAACATAGTCTGCAAGTTCTGGAATAGAAGTGATATCACCCTTAAATAAATAAAAAATAAAAATTAGAATTTCAGTGAACTGCTAAAAAAAAAAGGAGAACAGTCCTTTGCACATACCACACTTGATCAGATAGTGTCAGAATTTCCTCTCGGGCCATGAACCAAACCCTGTGCTAGACCTGCCCTGTGATTAACTCCCAGTCCCCAGTGACACAGCAAGACCAACGCCTGCAAGTAGAGAATTCTCATACCCAATATAAAAACCTCTGTGTTCTGTGCAAATCACATTCAACACCCCTACTGCACACCCCATGAATCTCAGAAGCAGTACCTGAATCGCGCTTGAAAATAAAACCTTATTAGAATGAATGAAGTGTCAGATTGCTGCAGGTACTGTGGGGTTCCAGCTGCTCTACAGCAATACATTCCCAGTAGCAGTAAAGAAGGTGTGTACCAGTATGCTGGAAGTCTTGCCCCTTCCAGTGTGATCTCCAGGTCAGACAGCGCTGCATCCACCTCGTCCACCTCCTTGTCACTGTTGTTCATGTGGTTGACCGAGGACATGATGGACAGCTTGTTGATGTGGTACTACAGGACAGAGATGGACACGTCAGAACCAACTCAACTCTGAGCCAGCAACAGATTCAACCCTCCGCCTCCCCACTGGCACAGCACCAATCCTCCATGAGTTTGAGAGGTAGAGATTAGCAGAACAGGCTAGCTCATGCACTAGCTGTGTGACCATGAATGGCAGGAAAATGCAGACAGACAGAGCACTCAAGTTCAATGCTCGCTGTCTACCCATGGTAATAAGGTACACACTGCTTCACAGACCCACATCAGCAAGTAATTGTTACATTTAGCCATGCTGGCATTTACAGGTGAACACCAGATGTTCTCTTCAAATTGCATTTAAGTGGATGTACTGGAACAAGCAAAAAAACAAAAAACAACTCAAATTAGTTTCCATCACCGACGGGCTACAGACCGCACAGCAAGCTCATTATCTCATTGCGGGTGAGGGGCACACAGTGTAAAGATGGCACCCTAAATCCAGAAGACAATGGGAGCTTTAGAGATCCATTTATAGAAAGAAAAACAAATTCTGAAAATGTTTAGCTACTAATAAATGCAGCTAGGTGGACCTGCCCTGAATATAATAAATGAAATACATACTGTGTATAGTGTAGCCCGTCCCATTTCTTCTGCTAAACTGGTTATGTAAACAATACTGCATGACTGCCAGGAGGAGTGTGTTTGTTTCATCGCTATGCTGGTCTGTACATAATGATGGCTGCACCCTTCAGGGTCATGTATTTGGCCTTGCTCAGATTTATTTATTTAAGATTTAACAAGCAGGAGATCACCATAGAGACTGATAATCTGTTTACAAGGATGTCCTGGAGGAAGAACAAAACACCACAACAAATTCAAAAGAAACAAGGAGGACCTCTCAACACATCTGCTATTTTATTTTTAGATCACCACGACTGCTTGAGTTAAACTTCCATGAATGCTTTGTTACCTGCTACAATATATATTTCAACAATTCGCTTCTACATTTCATATAAGTATCCATTGCTCTAGACCTGTGGTTCCCAAACCGGTACCTCCACAGCTGCAAGGATCCATCTGCAGCAAACACAGACAAATGGCACCAAAACCAAGCAGAACATTCCACACTAGGGAGGAACAATGCGTCCACCCTGCACTCCTCCCTGTCTCACCTGCAGAGCTGCAAACATCATCATCTCCTCCTCAGTGCACTCTATCTCCTCCAGCAGGATGGCCCACTTCCCCTGTTCATAGAGCTGGTTCACACGGATAGCGTCGTACTGCAGAGGCAAGAGAATCAGGGATTACCCACATAAATAACCAGCCTTCACTGCACGGAGCTTCCATCCTGGAAAGAGCACTTCCAGTACTACTGCAGCCAGCACAACCACTCCTTCAAACCAAATGCAGCAGTTATAGTTCTCCAGCCAATACAAATATATCCAAAAATCGGTAACTACAGTGGATTGCACAGTTCCTGACCAACTGCTGTTTTGAAAGGGATTTATTTTTCCTTTAACCTCTCCAGTATTTCCATTACTATGAAACCTTTATTTTACTATTTACTCATTTTAGAATGAGTCACTTTGCAGTCCATGACCACAACCATTCATGTACTGTAAACAGTAGAATCATATTGGGTGGCTTTCACATTTCATTCGCAGGAGGTGAGGTGTGAAAATATCCCTATAAAACATATGAGCTTAACTCATTATGCTAATGGAGAGACTTTAACCTGAAACATGTCCTAGCTTGTCACACAAGCACAAACAGCTACTTCATTTAAATTGCATGTACTGCACACACACAGGCAGCACGTGGGGCAATTTTAGACAGTACCTTTGGGTTAAGGTCGAAGAAACTGTGGTATTTGAATCTCAGCAGCAGCACCTCGTTCTCTTTCACATCTTGTTCCATCAGAGATCGGGAGGAGTCAAACCACCTGTGCAAGAGGCAGGATTGCGAGTGGTATTAAGGAACTACATCTGACACAGATCATGCACATCTCGCCCCTGCGGCTCTCTACAGCGAACGGAGCTCCACTCACCCTTGGTTGATCTTGGCCTTGTCCAGCAGACTCTGAGGCTTGTAGAGCTTGGACAGGATATCAGGCGAGGCGATTGGTTGGCTGACAGCGAGGATGCTGGGATTTCCCTCCGACAGAGGGCTGTCCCCAAACCAGGCCGAGGTGGGGGACAGCGGACTGCCGTCCACGAGAGTCATAGGTGGGGGTCATAGTCTTACTGTAGAGGCCAGGACTCGAGTATATACTGCCTGAGAGTGTAAGGGAGGGAAATCACATTAAGCCTCTGGGCAAGTTAGGAGGGAGGCAGTCTTAACTTCCTATTAGAGAGGTTCACTAATAGACAAACATATGTAGGCTATATTATGGAAGGCACCATATACATGCAAACACAAACAAAACTAAATACACGACCCACACCACTCTCAATGGCAGCCTGGAGGTTTCAGTTTGAATGGCATACGATGGACGCAGTGAGCCAGCACGAGTCAAACAGCATGAGATTTAAGAGCCAGTCTTCACAACCCAATCCAAGGCTCAGGGAGCTGGGAAAGGGGCTGGAGCCGCTTTCACATGGATCTGCTTTTGTACAGAACAATTCAAAACAAGGAATCGTTTCTGAGCAGACCTAGATGCCAGCACCACATACAAGATCTGTGTCACGTCAAAACGGAAACTCAGGAACTAGCCTGACCAGCTGTCAAAGATTTTACATTGTGAGATACATCATGTCAACAAAATCCAGCCAGCCACAACATTTTAATTTGGAAACAACCCCACCCCATCCCTGTATTTAACAGCATGCTTTCAGAATAATTTGAGATGGACAAATAGAAATAAACAAACATACTGTAGACAGCAAACTAAGGCAAAGTTGGATATCACACCACACACTAATTCAGATCACGCACGTCCAATAGTCACTAATTTGTTGCTATGCTAAAAAAGTACTTTTGGTTGTTTGACTAGCAATCAAATCAGAGTGCCTCAGTACAGCAGCTCCCACGTTAGAAGCACTTAGTGCTGAACAGTCAGCAAGTGCATGGAAACAAGCATGCAAGACATCAATAAATGCAGAACAGCATGAAGTTTGTTAGGAATTACCTTCCCACAAACTTAGATGATCCCCATGACCATCTTGCGTACGTGTTGATCAAGTTTGAGAAATTAGGCAGCTTTCACCATTTCTCTCCCAAAACCCCGATCGAGTGATCACTAGCAGGGTTGGGGTCAATTCCTGTTTTACAATTCCAATTCCTCTTTAAAATCAATTCCTTCAAGGAATTGGAATGTAGATTTTAGAGACAATTGCTGTGATTATTCAACTGCTGCTTTCATTTGTATCCAATTTAAATTTACTAAACAGTGACTTCACCTGGGAAGCTCATGAACAGAATACTGCCAATTGCAATTTTGATCAATGTGTTGGAATGGGCACTGCTTTCAAAACTGAATTTGAATTGAACAGGAACTGACCCAAACTCTGATCACTAGCAGTCTGGTTCATTCACCATTAACACACAGTTCAAGTTTCAATGTCGTTAATGTGTACAGTGATTCCCAATGAAGGGCAGATGTGCAAGTATTTGCTTTGGTTCAGGGTCACACACACACTTTTAAACTGGCAGTATTAACTGCATTTTATGCCAGCTGTTAAAGTGCTAAAGGTTTCAAACAAGCCCTCCAAATCAAGAACCACTATGCAGGAAAGGACAGACAAGAGCAAAAGCTTACCTTTGACTGGGCCGATGAAAATAACATCGGAGTCTGGAGGAGTGAGAAGAGAGAGCAAGGAAAGGAAAAGAGGAAACAGATTAAGAAATTCAGAGAGAGATAGAGAGAGAGGGAGAGAAAAAACAGAGACAGACACAGACAAGAGTAACATTTACAACAGAGAGGAACGTGCAGCCCAGTGTACTCTGTGTGCAAGACACACAAGAGGTAAACTACAGGTCAACTTCTGTACATCAAGGAAAGTGATCCAGATTTTATTCTTGTGGGATTCATTTCAATTGCTTTACTTTCCCAAACTTATTTATAGCAGGTTCAGTGAGGAGTTGGACATTTCTTTGGATATATGTCTTGTAATTTCAACAAGAAAGAATTGGAAAAAAATATATATAAATCTGTTATAATTGGGAATGCATCCCTTCAATCTTTTAAAAATCTAAAAAGGTTTCCCCATTTGTTAAATTCTGAATACACAGAACAGATATTTAAACTATCCTCCTACGGCAAACCAACACAAGCGTCTGCTTTAACTTTCAGAGGCCAGCGAGCAAATGGACCTTATGCAGCAGCTTTACAGCAGAGCGCTCATGTTTCCATGGCCGCAGTGTGGCAGTGAGATGAACATCCTGTCAACTCCAAGGTCTGCGCACACAAAACCATTAGCAAGCTTTTAAGAGCAGTCACATGCATTTAAAAATCAACATACTAATGCTTTAGAAATATGCGGTGAAGGTGGTGGAGCCAACAATAGCACAGCTGAAATCCAGGACTGCGACAGCAATTCACTTCCCACCTTGCCTGCTGATAAACTACAGGCTATTCCAGAAGTCACGTATCACATTATTTGTTTCCATTTCTATCAGGTATGAAATGTCTAAGCAAACAGATTCAGATTTTCA
The DNA here is from genome assembly GCA_030684275.1 of Acipenser oxyrinchus oxyrinchus. Taxonomy (NCBI): domain Eukaryota; kingdom Metazoa; phylum Chordata; class Actinopteri; order Acipenseriformes; family Acipenseridae; genus Acipenser; species Acipenser oxyrinchus. The sequence continues at coordinate 1,045,086 of JAGXEW010000061.1, forward strand.
TGTGCACCAAAATCAACTGGGTGGGGCTGCGTGATTTACCGGCGAACATCTAGAATCAGCCTCATAGGATGTTGCCCATGATGCCCAATGGGTTCTCATCAGTACTGTCTTATGTACAGAAGAGGAAGTGAATCTGGGAATTCCCAGAGCTTTGGGTCAGAGGCTCTGGATAAGAATGAGGCCACTGTAGAGACACTTTATAAAAACACAGGAAATGCAGTGGAGTCACTAAATCTGGAGTAATCCACACGCCAGACTTCAGTGCTGCTGCGATGCACGTTCCCTGAACCCCACACATCTGGAAAGTTCAGAGTTAACCCCACACATCTGGCCAGAGGCCAGCCCCGATCCCCGACCTTTGACACTGGCTGCCTGTTTTGTAAATCAAGCCACCACAGAGACAGAGTAGCAACCTTTATTTGACTTTTTAAATTAGAGTACACAGAATGCAACTTGTATTAGGTTACTGCTCCTGTCGCCAGTTGGGTTATTGCTGTCTCTAAAAGCTATCAAATTAGAAGCATTAGTTGCAATTGACTTAAAATGAGAAATGAATCAAGAGATGAAGCCAGTCTCTGCAATAATTCATCAATACCCTGGGCTAGACCAAAAACCTAATGCCAAGTGTGTAACAAATTAATGCATGTGAAGTAGGGAGGGTGGACTACATAACTACATTTTACATGCTGCTTAAGTGTCTAACTTTTGACCGCACACAAATATGGAACATTTATTTTCAAGTGTACTACCGCTAAATCTATGCCAGGGAATTTCCCCAGTGTATTAATCTGCATTGTTTTACTGTAAGCAAGGTGGTTCGGTTACAAGCACAGCAAAGAGAGAAGCAGGACAGGCAGAGCTAAAAAGATGCGAGGGACACAATACAGGACAGGCAAAGAGCTGCACTGTGAAAGACACGTTATCTACCTGATCCGGGGGTAATGAGCGGCCCCTCTAACTCCAGAGCATCCTCCTCTGCATCCTCCAGCTTTTTCTTCTTCTTTTTGGGGTCCTGGGGTTTTGCAGTAGAGACAGTTCCTCTGGGTGCCTGATATCTAGGAAAACACAAGTTGGGGTTCAGCACAAGGACACTACGTAAATACTGAACCGTAGTAACGTCTTTGTGAATAGCTACAATGTTGACTCCCCCACCCGGCAGGGAAACATTTTAAATATGCACTATTTCTACATCAAATTTGTTTTCTGGTCATGGGCTCAACTGAAATCTTCCCTCCACTGCAGTGAAGTCTCTGCAAGAGAACAATCAGAAACAGCTGGGCTTGCAGCTTGAAGAATCCCTGTTCTCAGTCTGCCCTCCCAGCCGCCCACATCCTGAACAGGGTGCTGCTCGCAGTCTCTGTCACCAGGCAGGCACAGGACTCCTTGATGATGCGCTTGTCTGGAGTGTGTTTCAATTGCATTGGCAGAGTGACTTTGCTGTGGTTGGTCTCAGCAGCAATCCCAGGGCACAGGTTTGACATGCTCAATAAAAAGTACTACACTAAAAGGCACACTTGCAAGCCAAGTTTGCTTTTTTTATCAGTAGAATTGATATTTTACTGAATAGGCAAGTTGACAAGAAATGTCTCCTCTTTTGAGGGTATTATAGAAATAGCTAAGCCCTTTAAAAAACATTTAACAGTTCCTGTAAAAGTACTTTAAAAGATATAATGTTGGAGGAGGACGTGTGTGTGTCAGAGCTAGCTTCATGGCCTGGTCAGGACAGCGTGTTTAGTTTGTGTAACTAAAGCAAACACATTCCAGGAGTTTTAAGGACTAACAGATGGTAGCTTTCCCCTCTCTTCATTGTAGTATAAACTGCTGAGCGACAGCCTGGCCTTATACAGCAATGAGAGCAGGCCAAGAGCATCATAGCCAACGCATGCCTTCAACTTCCTAGGGGTGGGAGGGGCCTGCATGCCTTTAATGCACTCATTACTGGCAAGGGAGAGGAAGGGGGTCTGCACCAGGGGATTTCTGCCTATTAAATGAGTCCACCAGAAATTCCCATTTATTTTGTACTTCTTAAAAGCTGTGTCAGGCTGCTTTTCTGGTGTGTTTATAAACTTATTAAATAAACTGACTGTTCAGAGAATCAGCCACCCAATTCAGTATGTGGTTCTGCTTTCAAGAGGATGAGAAGCAGGCCATGTCTTCACCTTTGCACGTCTCCCTATTCAGCAGCCTCCTGAGCCAAGCAGTACCAGTAAGGACACGATATGCAGACTGGCAGTCGTAACAAAAGGTCACTTTTCTCCAAGCCAAGATTCTGTACTGCCTGTAACAAAGTGAACGCTGTGAGCAGACAGCCCACAGCTTCCAGTCTAAAGCCAAGCTGCCAGAACAGCACCGGACACAAAACGGGCCCATACTTGAAACGCCTTCTTCATGAAATGAAATGGGTTATAGAAAGGGCTCCTGAAAAATACCTTAAGATCTGTCATCTCTGCACTTATATGCAAGCGGGAAGTTACCCACAACACCAAAGGAGGTAACTGCTGCACAAGCTAGTTCAGTTCCTGTTTTTTCATTATTGTGCTATAAAAGCAGTGCTCACCACTGCACCAGGCTCCAATCAGACCCACACAGAGAGCACCAGGCTCCGATCAGACCCACACAGAGAGCACCAGGCTCGATCAGACCCACACAGAGAGCACCTGGCTGTGAAGAGGGTTGTCCAAGTACTCTCTACTATTTACATGTGCATTGCTGCTGCCACAAACAAGAGATCCTTGTATACATGATGAAATAATGGAAATATCCAGCCTCCAGAATGACAGAAAGCTCAGAGCTTATCCAGCACGTGTGATGTTTCTCTTAAGAGATCTGAGGCAGCAGCGTTTCAAAACAGACCTGGGGTCAGTTAACATGGTAATTGTCTCATTTGTAATTAATTGCAATTTGTGTCATTGTTTTAGTTGAACCTTGGCACACCTGCGTAATTGTACCATATAATTAAACAATTACAGTTCAATTACACACCTTTCCAAGCGTAATTATTCTGTCAATGTCGTGTTTTACATTGAGCAAACATTAGCATATTTTCATCCACTTTTAGTGACCCAGTGTGTTGGGGAAATAAATTATATTGTACATTTCTATATTTGTACCTATGATTAATCTGCTTGGCAGAATACATACGTAGACATTTGAGAGGGTGCTATCAATTGGAACAATGGAAAGAGTGGTTCTCAACAGAACTTGAAATATCAACCATGCACATTCCGTGCAGTGGACAAGAAAACAAAAACAAAAAAAGTGAGTTTCATAGATTCATGCCTCAGGAGGTCTAAAACACAAGCTATAGAGCTTTCTACAAGATGAGGCTGCACTGTGGCAGTCACTGATCCTGCCGCAACAACAAAAGGGATGAAATATGACCAGCACCTTGCTTCCAGCTCACTGAGCAGTGAACACAAAGAACTGAATTACAGAGGCATCAATCTGCTCTTTGAAGAGGTCTGCTGTTAGCAAAAGAAAAACAACAAAACATGCACAGCTGGTAATAGTATTCTCAGCAGGAGCACAAATAACCATTTCATAAGAAAAACCTGAACAGAGTCAAGACGATTACCAGTCCAGCTAAAATGGCATATGTTATGTTAAGGACAAAGGTCTACCTAGAAGATCATTACCGTATATCTTCAAATTAACAGCACAGCCTTTATTTTAAAATTGCCGAAAGCAAGGGCTCCCAAGTGGTGCATTCAGTAAAGGCTCTCCGCGTGGAGTGCAGGATGCGCCCTCTAGCCTGGAGATCGCAGGTTCAAATCCAGGCTATGTCACTGCCGACCGTGACCGGGATTCCTAAGGGCAGCACACAATGGGCAGAGCACCACCTGGGTGGGGAGGGCTTAGGTCGGAAAGGGAATCCACGGTTCACAGCGCACCAGCGACCCCTGTGGCCGATAGGGCGCCTGCGGTTCTGCAGTGGAGCCATCAGATCTGTGTTGTCCTCCGGCACTATAGGTCTGGTGGCCTCACTGTGGAGCCGCAGTGTGAAAATGACTGATTGGCAGGAGCACGTGTGTTCCAGCAGCCGTTCCCTCCGAGTCGCCAGGGGTTGCAGCGGTGAACCGGGATATAAATAATAATTGGGCATTCCAAATTGGGGAGAAAACTGGGGTAAAACCATTGGTGGCGACAATTTAAAATAAATGAATAAATAAATAAATAAAATTGCCGAAAGCAGCTGTATATTGTGTCCTTACTGGTACTGCTTGGCGTTAATTTGAGGATATACAGTATTCCTACTTTGTATCCATATTTATTTATTTTTAAATACAAGCACCATTTTAAAATATCACCTTTTAATAATTATCACATTTGATAATGTTAAACATACTGCTGAAGTTGTCCAAAAATGCAGTGGGAAAAAAATTTAACATGAACAAAACTGCACAAGGTCAGCCAACACAGGATTCAAGTTAACTTGGTAATTTTTCACAAAATATACAAAATTAGCAATATTTGAGGCGATACTGGTGAAGGCTCCAGCCTAAACATTTGTCAGCCTGACTCAGTTTCACCTTTACAGCTTGAACAGGGCTGGAATTCCTTTGAATGAATGATTAAAAAGGAAATGGGGATTGGAAATTTATTTAAAAAAAGAAATGGACCCCAACCCTGGCTTGAGCGTTTCTCAGCGATATATAAACCGAGCACTTACTGAAGGTCTTGCTGATGTCTGAGACGGCCTTGAAGACGCGGTCGGAGAAGTTCACCTTGACCTTCATGTGCTTCATGTTTGGCAGCTGGAGCCGCAGCAGCTTGTGCTGAGGGGTGAAGAGCAGCCGGCGTCGGCCTGGATCCCATACTTATCCAGGGTCCAGTGAGTCTTGAGCAGCCATGTCTTCTTCTTCTCCCACCACAGAGCGTGGTCTGACCAGTCCCTCTTCACATCTAGAAAGAAGAGAGGGATTATATGAACTGTTGGCAAACTACTTTGAATAAACGTCAGACTACTGCAGTGTAACATCTTTCACCTCAGCAGACTAGTTTGAATCCAGAATGTCAGTTTAGAAATGAGTCATTACTCATCAAACCAATTCTCTTCTTGCCCAGTGGTGCCCTTGGGAAGAAGTTCCACCTTCTCGAACATAAGGTAATTAATTGCTTTGCACATCCGGTCAAGATGGAGTGAAACTGGTCAAATAAATATTGACTGTTCATGTCTGGCAAAAACATTTTAAATGTTAAAAAAGAGACAGAGGTTTGTATTTACAGAATTTGTTAGCTTATTTAAAAGAAAAGCAAGGAGACCTTAACAATGTCATGCTCTCATTGACGTGTGTGTTGGCTTGAGATTTGCACCATGTCCGAGTTTCCTCTGCGATGATGTCAGGCCACAGGCATGTACCCAGAGAGCTGACTGCTACCAGTGTCTGGTTACAGCCTAGTAAAACACCAGCGAGCTCGAAACTAAAATTCCAGTTACTGTGACTCAAACACAGACTCAAATATTCCAGAATTTGTTTGCTCTTCTAAATTAAAGGGTGGGGAGCAGTTTTAATGACAGTACTTGTCCTCTGTACAGTTTCATGAAAACCAAGGAAAACATAGCAACCTAAACACAGCCCTCTGTGAATTTGTCATTGTTAATTAAAAGTCAGCGCGTCATGGTTCGAGTTTCCTCGGCTTGTTACGCTGGTCCAGGGATTAATAACCCTGCAAGGAATCCTTGTTTGAATTCAGCGAGAGATGCGGCCCCTCTGTGTTGAAGGATGGCTGCTCATTAGTAGGTTTTCATAGCAAACAGGAAACGGCAGAGGCTGCCAGATACACTTCGCTGCCATTGACACTGCAATATTTCCAGGAATAACTGGAAGACCGTTTTGCTTAGTCAGCTTTAGTTCAATAAGGTCGACAAACCCTCATAACACTATTACAAGAGGCGTGTCTTCAGACAGTTAACTGTTATTCTAAGCATGATACAAGCCACAACAAAATTAAAACAGAGCAAACAAACGTTCACACAAAGCTTCAACAAATTTGGACAAGTAGTTCAAGATATACAACAACCTTCAATAGCCCAACAGATCACAGGCAAGAGCAAAATTCAAGAACTGAGTAAAAATCAAAGCGTATCAGAGTGTATATACAGTACACAGACATCTCCACTATATCCCCATTAGCTGGGAATATTCATCCCTCTAGAGGGAATGAATCCCAGTATCACAGTTTAACATCTTAAACTTCTCTCAAAACAAAAACTGAGATAAATGCACTCCAGGGGACCCGGATGTCCCCTGTTCTCCCACTTTGGTTTCAGGATTGTTTTTGATGTGGTTGCTGAGATACTTGCTTTCCGGTGCCAGAACCAGAGTGTCTAGTTGCCATTTCACTGTCCTTCGCTTTTACATGTCATGTGAACAAAAAGACCACCGGTACAGCAAGCCATTATTTCAATTACACCAAGAGTAATTACTTAATGCAGTTCAAACAAATCCAATTCCGTCATCCTGCAGATATTGTTACCACTAACAAAAAACACCCAGGATGGCTGCAAAGTGTGCTTGGAAACACGTCCTAGAGGCGGAAGGCTTTTTAACCACTCGAAATGGGAAAATATCCAAAACGGGTTGGATGAAAACGGGGCTTTGCAGACAAAGTCAAAAGGGGGGTAAAATGGGATAGAAACAGGGCCAGTCCTTGTCTGCAGTCTGGCGGTATTTCATTCTCCACTTCAGACAGAATGACTATTTTGTTCCTTTTAAACTGGTGCTCTGGCTGCAGCTTTGCTTCTCATTTTGAGTCCCAGCCCGGCAGTCACCCATCAATCATTTCAATAAGGGCAGGTAATTCAATCTCCACACAGCAGCCACGGCTACAAATACAGGCTGCAGGGCTGACGTAATACTGAATCTAAATCAGGCACAAAGTAATTGGGTGCAATAAAATGCAGAGCTAGAGTCCTTGGGAGAGCTATGATACCAAATGGAAACATGTGTCCTTGTCTGGGCCACTAATTTGTGAATGTCTATGCCATGGCTTATAGGAGTATTTATTTTGATGGCCGTGTTTCTTCATGCAACTGTGTGCATCCCTGCATGCATATACAGCTGCACCAATCAGACTGGCTACTCCTACAACCCCGCCTGCCATCTACATCCAAAATAAAGTCTGCACCACTGTTAGTGAAAGTCCATATAAAAAAATTAAAAGGCACTTCTCTCTCTCTCTCTCTCTCTCAGCCCTCACTGGATTGCTAGTTAAATAGTTTGCAGTAGCAACCCTCTTTTTACTGCATGGCTGCTAATGTTTACACTGGAGCAAAACACTGTTTATGAAAACTCCCTCACAGGACACTGAGCAGAAGCATGCTGCTGGACTGGGTGTGGACAGTTCTAGACTGGGCTTCGTCAGCATGTCTAAACCCTCTCATTTCTATCTGATCAATAGGAGAGTTGCCTGAACACCCAAGTGATGTCATACTTACTGATGACCCAACTCCCGCGTGTGTTAATCCTTACTTATATCAAAACTGCAAACCTAACAGAAATCCATCAAGAGGGACAGAGTTATCACAGACAGACACCTGGTAGTGAAGACAAACGGCAGAGTGTATCACTACAGGGATGGAAATAGGCCAGACTCCTATTGCACAGCAGTGTCACCCATTCCAGGATTTGATAGCGCTTGGTTAACCACTGTGTATGGGGAAACAAACTCAGGTGTATCTTAACTCCTAGTGAATGCTGGATTTGATTAAACTGCTATTCAATGGGAGCCTTATTTCCATCCCTGCACTATGATCATTTCTTCATCAGAATTCAATGGGAAAATCTAATTTAATAAAACGCAAAATAAAAAGTTAAAGGGGTAGATACCTCTAGCACACAAAGCAGATGCTGTACAGGGAAAAATACATACGATACATAGGGTGGAACAGGGAAACAAAAGCGAATAAACGAGTCCAGTGTCTTTTCCCGTTAGGTGCTGTAATAGTCACATGCCCGACCTTCACGTCTAGCACACACAGTTAAAAGAAACATCTTCCAACAGGAAAACGAGATCAGATAAAACACCAACCAAGTGAACCACACTGCAACTATCCGAGCAATGCACAGCTCAACTATCCGAGCAATGCACAGCTCAGCAAGGAGGTGTGCCTCACAGGGTTTTATTTTTAAAGAAACTTCTATAGGCAGACTTTTATACCTTCTCCCAGCAACGGCGTCTCAAGTCTGAATAATAGTTAACAGGTGCCACTCTCAAAGCCATTCACTCCAAATCATCATTAGCCCAATTTTCCATTAAGAAAAAAACACACATTTCATTTAAAGGGCTTGTAAGTATTGTCTTAAGCAGAAAGAATGCACTGATGGGCAGAGTTCTGAGTGCTCATAGATCACAGGCTCAGTTCAGCCTTTCACAGCAGCATGGTCGGCAATCGGGTGTAACGACGCATCACCGTCACGATACAATATTTAACACGATACAGGGGATGGATTCATACCAGCTATAAAACACTGGTGAAATACAATGAGCTATGTTGCTCTTTTGGTCTTCTATACGATACAAAATGCATACAGTACCTTCATTATGATACAAAACATCATGCAAAGAAAATATCATGATTCATTGACACACTATGAACCGTTCTACACCTACAGCCAATGTGAGAGAAAGGAAGGAAGCTCAGTTCCTAAAATAATTGGTCGCACTTGGAAGTTCAATAAAACTCAGCATGGCTCAGCCACAGAATGAGTTCTACTGTAAAACTGGACAACTCCAGCTCTCCTACAAATCAAGGATTTTAAAAAATAATAAAGTGGTACAAGAATGAGCAGGCATTTACAAGGCACTTTGTGATCTTTCCACTGTCTCACCCCCAGTGCTGACTGACCCCCAGTCCCTCTCACTACACTCACACAGCAGCAGTCAATCTCCTCGGCTCTCTGCAGTTTAAATGCAGACTGCTCAGCAACAAGCAGCACTTGAGCTCCTGTCCAGAGCAAAGGAAAGCCGCTTTAGGAACTTGGGAACTGAGCCCTGGAACATACCGAGAGGCGCGAATTACACATTCCTGATTCTAACAGTGCGGGCGGGGGGTGGGGGCAGGGTAGAGGGTATTTTTACTGGTTACTTATCTAACATCACGTGTGTTGAAATAGTAAAGTGATGCACACAGCGACACAGAAAAAAAACAACATTTGGCATGTTTTTATATACAAAAAGGGGATTGTAATGATACTGTGATTATCTATTCAAACAGTAATACACATTTAAATTGGGGTTACAGAAGCAACAAGCAAACATTTGACTAGTACAGGAAGATTGTATTATGAAGGATGTATTGCTAAGAGCAGATGGTCTATATTGTAATGTATACAAGAGTTCAAATGAAAATACAACAATTTACAATTTCATAAACGCTCACACCACCACAAGAGCAGAGATTTTTCTCTTTCCCAGAAACTCTGAACGAAGGATTGCCCAGAAACAGGTTCAGTTTTCCCTTGACAGATCCATTTTCTGGAGTAGGCGATCTGAGGCAAAACGCCAAAGCAAACATGTGACCACACACATTCTGATATTTCATTTACTTCGACCCTGGTGCCTTTCAAACCGCTGTAACGTCACCCCAGTTCACGGTTAACGACCTACTGTACAAAAGGAAGACAGGGACTCTCAAAGGCCATTTCAAAAGCATTCCGCAGTATTGCGCCAGTCTCAGAAGGGACACCCTGTGTTAATACTACTCATTTTCATTGCTTAGCTTCATGAAAAAAATAGTTTTAATAACCATTTTTTACTTTGTGTTGCAGAAGGTACAGCAAAAAAATACACTTAAATATTTGAATTTAAAAGAAATAGGACTTTTAACCTACATAATATAGAACTTACAAATAATTCTAGGCAGGGGCTATATATATATATATATATATATATATATATATATATATATATATATATATATATATATATATATATATATCACAACAGGAAGCCACAAAACTAGGCAAGGTCACTATTTAACCGAACTACTTCCTGTGTGGTTACACATCCAACAGAGCAGACTGAAAAGTCTATTTGACTGGAAAAACAAAGCAAATAAATAAAAATATTATTGTATTCAAAATTAAAAAAAAAAAATGCTGTGTGTTGGTTTCCATGATTCATCGCTGTCTGTATGCTTGAAACCTTTACATAAATGGCCAGCAGCCCTTAAGAGCACCAGGGAAATCACTTAGGAAGAGGAGGAGACAGCAATCCAGACTGTCTATAAATCAGGAGGGAAGTCAGACTCTTGTAAAGCCATTCTCTCACCAGCAGCGAGCTCCACCACACCCCGCAATGAATCCCAGCCTTCCCAGGCCGCAGCAGCAGGAAGCTTCACATCCTGCGCCAAATGGCTGCTGTTTCCTTCCAAACATCCCCTGTTCAATTGTCAGGTCCGAGCCATCTTCCTCACAGCACACTCCCTTCCACACAGTGCAGTACGATGCCATCTTCCTCACAGCACACTCCCTTCCACACAGTGCAGTACGATGCCATCTTCCTCACAGCACACTCCCTTCCACACAGTGCAGTACGATGCCATCTTCCTCACAGCACACTCTCTTCCACACAGTGCAGTACGATGCCATCTTCCTCACAGCACACTCCCTTCCACACAGTGCAGTACGATGCCATCTTCCTCACAGCACACTCCCTTCCACACAGTGCAGTACAATCTCCATGGAAGGCAAGAGAAATTACTTCATAGATATTTACTAGGAATTGCACTCGACACCCAGTATACTAATCGAATAGTAATAAAATCAGTAAGCTACGATTTAAGACTATTGTATTTAAAAGCAAAAAAGCAACACAATACAACTAACATGCACGTGCATACTATATAAAACAAATGTATACTAGAAATGCAAGACGACATCCAATTTCTGTAGGGCACCAGGGCAAGCAGTCGATTAATGAAAGTGTCATTGAGGCTTGCAAACCAAGAGCCATGGTGCTCAATGATTGATAATTGTTGCATCTCTAATATTTACCCATCCATCACAATTAGGCATTACCACTAAACACTGATCATGTGTTTATGCTGTGCAGGAATCAGATCTGCAGTCTTTAATCAAAACGCTCTATTATTTCTATGGTAAAACTAGAAGAAACTAAGACATGCGTTCAGCCGGTGCTGCCTTCTTTAGAAAGGCACTACCGGAATGGCTTGTCCACTCGATTTAGTTTCTTGTAGTTTACCTTAGTCTTTAGACACAGCAGAGGACTGTCTCCTTTGTCAAGGAAAACAAGCTCAGATTTATTTCAAGACTTCACAACCAGAGCTGGTAACACGTGAACCCCATACTGGGGGTCACAGGTCGCAGTAGGGTTCAAACCTGCAACATTCCTGCTTAAGAGCCAGCGTCTAACAGAAAGGGAAAAGCTGTTTGGAAACAGAAAGGGTTAAAGAGACTAAAGCCAGCTCATTTACTGGTGCACATTTGACAGCAGCTGGGAGTGAACATGCCAAGCCAGAGATGTCATTTCCTGCTCCAGAGAAGACTTGTATGGAATTCGATCAGTGAGCCATTCGTCACATTACTGACCCTGCTCTCCACACACACACAATACCTTTCTCGTTAGCTCTACGAGACAGTAATGAACCGAATAACAGGCAATGGTCGTTTCAGAACAGGATTTCACCTAAAATGGCAGTACGGGATTGTTTTTTTACCCCATACAGGGTTTGTGAATGCAAGTCTGCAGACTGATGCGTGCCATTAGACCACACTTCTACATCACGGGAGATTGCCAATACATTTCAAGTCTCTGAACAAAATGTGCTCAGTTCTATTTTCTAATCTTCTGTTACCACATTGGAATCCTAATGATCTCTTTAGCTGCAAGCTTCTGGGAAGCTAAGCCAGTTTAACCCTTCCCACTGCAGACACATTTTCAGCAGTAAACCAACACAGCCCAGAGCTCAGACCAGTGAGCTTCTCAACCCCACTGCCTTCAATATGTAAAAGCACAGCGCTACTCCAAACATTAATTATTAATATACTGTATCAGAGTTTTCAGCAATGTTCTAAATATATAAACATGCAAAAATGTATAACATTGAACTAGATTATTGAATATGTTATAAATACATACAAATAACAGAATTGGCTTTTCAATCTTGTTAAATACAGTAGAGAGAAATGAACAGGAAACAAGGTAATCAATAACAAAGTGCTTTCCTGGCATTTCACAAAGCAATCCATTAAACACATTAGTGCTTCTGCACACAAGTCAGTTTTCCACTGCTCAGAGTGTCAGGCTTGGGAGAAGGGGAATAGAATAAAAAATAAAACAAAGCACACAATCTTAACCTACAATGTGGCCAGGTGTTTGTGCGACAGTTGCCTTCGTGTGGTTTATTTCCATCATTAACAATCCTTATCAGAACAAGATGTTTGATTAGAAACTATAAAAGATGACTCTTTAACCTCAATGGCAAATGGCCCATTCCATACCTGAGCAAGAGCAGCTGGTGACAGCTACCCACGGTTTACTTTATTTGCTGTGCAGGGCAATGGCCCAAAGTCCTTTAGTTGAGACAATTCATATGACTGCGAGACTCTCACCTTCAGCGGACAACATAAACAAACCATGCAGTGTAAGAAGCCTGCACAAATACTTGCTCTAGCATACACCTGTCCTGATGTCTACAGGTCCAGACACTGGCCCTTACAGCCTGGGGAATACTACCACCATTAACTACAGGACAAGTCGTCTTCATGAAAAAGCAGTAGCAATACCATTGCCACCATTTCAACGTAGCATCTATAAGCGCTTACCACCACAGCTGCCTGCGAGACCAGGAATGAGAAGAGTGGGCAGGGCACACACACACACACACACACACATGTATGTAAACATTGCTGTATTGTGTAATCGCTACATTTTTAAAAGCAGCAGTTCAATAAGGCATGGGGTATCTAGGCAAACTCCAGAACGGCGTAATAAGATAATGTTACATAACCAACATATTCCAAAGGCAAGGGCATGTGAAATCAAGACGCTCTTAGCTTCTTAACTATGCGAAGGTGCCCAATGCCAAATTGACAAGTGTTTTGTGTGTGTGCAGTTTCAACTGAAGGTTAAGTTGAGACCACTAATGTCATTATGGATTCTAAACCTAGCCTCAGGGGGTCAAACCAAACTATAGAATGCACGGGTAGTGGATTACACTGTAGCTGCATGATAAACGCACTGTCAATAAACAAGACATGTAGTTAAAAAAAGAAACATTAAATTCAACATTTTCCTTTTACTACATGATCCAAAGTATCTACAAAACCACATAAGCGAGGAGTTCAAATAAAGCGTTGCCTATAATTTAACCCAGAAACAACGCATTGCAGGAATGCAGTGTGCTGTATATTTACAGTTTGATTTCTGCGAGGACAGAGCGTGTGGGTTCTGTTGTGTATGGTTTCAGCTTATTGTTTGGGAACATGCTGTTCAAGTTAATGGTTAACGTTGTCAGTTTGTGAAATTGCAGAGCCAGTGGGGAGGGGAAAGAGAACAGCACTGAAGGACTGTCCCCATAAAGGATGCATGCCACCGCTCTCAACGAAAAAATGCATTTTACATTCAAGCAATCTATCATTAGAAAGAACAAAAGAGAATGGCAAGGGGGTCATACTGTACTTCCAGTTCCAGTAGAGACAAACATTACACATTAGCCACCTTGGTCAGTGAAACCACAACATGACTGAAATGAAGCTGAACTGCAGCAGTCTTAAACATCCTGACGTTTTGAATAGATGGCTATTTCACTAGTGTTTACTACAGGAAACCCCCCTACACTGAACACGACCCGCTTAACCCTAGAAGAGGAAGGTCTTTACGGTCTTACTCCAACCAAACCGTAAAACCTCCAATCATTGCCTCCCACAGATTTCCAGGAGAACTCTTCCAAGTGAAATATGTGATGCATCTTCCATAGACAATACCACCAAAGCATACCCAACCACAAAACCTCTACCACAACCATGAAGCCAACAAAAGAACTCTTGTGCGTTTTGGTGCAATTACAATTAAGAAATGCTTACTTTGCAAAATAATGGCAACCCACACCAAACAAAATGGGAAGGTTTAAAAGCTAGCTTGCACCCCCCACCCCACCCCACCCCACCCCACCCACAAAAGGTACATCCCTTGACACTCCTCTTTCTCTTTAGTTATAACATCTCAATAAAACCCAGCAGTCAAATCCACTGGGTTTATAGCTTTGTACAGCAGGATTTAACATACTGAAGCACAAAGTCACTTAAGTTATGATGGCATATGCCTCAAATGAGCCTAATTAAATCAACTGTACAAAGCGACAAAAACTAGAGCCTTACATTATATAAAGTGCATGCACAAAGCGCACTGTGACTATTAAATCATTCATTCAATCTAGCAGTGTCCATATAAGGCCATTTGCCATAATTAACAGGTTTAAACAAAACCAAAAACAGGTAGGACGCTTTACAGGTGGCACCGATTTTAACCCCCTCTGGTGTCTGTCTAAACTTACCAAGCTTCTCGACGAGTTTGAGCATCACACCTCCAATGTGCACCTCACCCGTGACCCTCAGCGACACGTCCCGGTGCAGGTCTGTCACGTGCATTCTCAACTCCCAGGTCCCGTCTGCGTAGCAGCCATCGGGCATCCGAATACCGTCCAGCGCCATCCTACACAGTCAGATAGTCACGGGTTAATGACGCGAATACAAGCGTGAAAATAAAAACAAAAGCCTAAACATTATCAAAACGTAAAGCACAATAGCACCGTTAATGCAGCTACAAGAATATAAAACACAGAAGAAAGGTTACTAAAGACACGCTTCACTGCTCATATGTCGGGGTAATTCGATAAAGGCAAAGAAAAAGCGGCTTTGACGTTAGAGGGACACGACGTCCACACCCAAACCAAAGACCCACCATTTAACACCGCTAAGTTCAGGGGAGAACTGCAGCTTTACAGAACGGTCAGCCATTCATACTTTATACCCACGTCATCATTATTAGAGCAGAGGGAAAAAAAGGTTTGTTTTGTTTCTTTTACAAAAGAAAGGTAACGTGCGATTGTATTAAACTTCTATGATGGAAAATATACATTTCGTGGAAAAATACACACCCAATCCACTGTAAAGTACCGACAATTATAAATACATTAGAACCTAGCCTTCATTTTACACTGTTCACATTCGTTTACACACGGAGCATATTTTAAGCCCCATGGTGAAACATACTTAGTATGTACATGCATTACAAGCATTTTACCCCGCGGCGATTTCGTTACTCACCTGCTCTTAACGGTACTACCCTATCGTAGGGAATACTACTAGCAGCCTAAAATAAGTTTTAAATGTTTAGTGTTTTAAAAGACTGTGCAACATACCGGTTCTGAATTCAGAACCCGACACGGGGTGTGTAACGATAAATAGTAAAGGGGTATTAAACAAACATTAAAGGTTATACAAAATATCAGTGTTCTCACTTGTTAACACGTAGCTAAACAAAAACAGACTCGACACACACAAGCCCCGCAGACAGGCTTGTCGCGGCATAATGAAAGCGAAAATCATTTATAGTTGCATGTTACCAACTCACCTTCACAAATGCAACAATCCCAAAAAAGTCAAATTGTTAAAACCCCAAAAGTTCTTGTTTTTTCACGATTTCTTTTTTTCCTTCAACTGACTTTTCAGAAACAGAACACGTCCCAGTAAAGAAAGTCTACCAAACTGTTTCCTCCTGGCTCTATTTAATGGAGTCCTGTTGGCTTGCTTTCTCCCTCCCTCTCGCCACAGCAGATAACGTCACTCACTGCTCCAATCCCGATTTTCCTATGAAACACTCCAGGCTTTATCCGCTTCCCAGATCCCACTTTTTTACTCCCTTTATTTTGAATGGTAAAGTGAAGGAAAGGTTAACATCTATGCACGTTTTTTTTTTAAATTTTATTTTATTTTCATTTTGCACAAATCGTCCCCATTTGAAAGGCTTTTGGTAAAAGTTTTTCCCCCACTTCTTCTCCGGAGTGTTGTGTGCGCACACAGCACAGCTCCTAGCTCTCAGGAATGGGAAAACCGAAGGACGGCCGTCCCTGCCTTTTATGGCAATGGAACTTCGACCACGGACCGGATTGACATCCGGGGCTCAAGCCGCGGCCCGGGATACATTTTCCAGTTGTACCCCTTAAAAACAGACGCATTTACACACCCACACCCTGCGAGGTTTTGGGAGGTAGAAGTGGTTACCGTTATGTGCGCCAACAACACACACACACACACACACACACACACACACACAGAGCTACGCACTTAAGAATACAGTTTTTCCGATTAAACTTTGTACCTTGATTATCACTCCAGGAGTTTGTGTGTACGTGATTCTTTCATTGGTCAGTATTCTGAGAATTGTCTCTGCTTTGGTTGCTATTGATGAGATTAAAAGTCCATATATTTGACTGTATGTGGCGCGTTAATGTAATTTTGGGCAGGTTTCTCTAGTTAAATAAAGCCTGAATACAATTAGTGTCTTCTTAACAAAATTGCTGTTTGTGGGCGTTTGCTTACAAATGTGTGTTTGGTTTAATGCTGAAATATTCCATCATCAATCCACATACATATTTTTAAATAATAACAATATCAAGAGCAGAACGTGATTGAATGCTGAAATATTCCATCATCAATCCACATACATATTTTTAAATAATAACAATATCAAGAGCAGAACGTGATTGAGATGACTTCTTAACAATAAAATATAACTGACTTCAATTATTTCTTTTAATATATGTTCTTTCTATATTAAAACAAATCTCAATTCCAGATACTGCCCCCTGAGTGTCTACTACATCACAAGTTATTATTATTATTATTATTATTATTATTATTATTATTATTAGTTTATCTGGCAGACGCATTTATCCTGGTTGTTTGCAGAAGCAACAAACGACCGCATTCCTCCAGCCCAGTGCAAGTGGGATTCACTCCTACAGAAGAGGTCTGGAATTCTTTGGGAGGGAAGCGTTTTATTTGACCATCAAAGGGTTGTGGTTCACTTAAGGGAACAGTAACACTTAGCAAGAAGAGATTTTATTTTTATTTGTATTTTTTTAACAATGTTACCTAGCAACCAAGTTTAAGTAAAGCAATCAAAAATAGTAACATTTTCCTTAGTCTAATATGCATTTATACATGCAGATATTACTGAATGCCACGAAAGAGGACACTGACAGTGTTGTCATGGGGTGTTTGTTCTGTGCTGACTTGCTTCACGTCTTTGTAGAATTACACGGTTACCAAGCATCACTAGTAAGGGGTTTGTCTTTATAGGAAACCGCAGACACCGGGCTGTTCCACCAGGCAGTCATTTCACTCCGCTGGAGCGGTATTCATTTATAATGCTGTTCAAAATTAGGACTTGTTTTCAACTTTCAACACCAAAAAACAGCAGCACATTTTTCATCACGCTTCCGCACAGTAGCCTTGCTTAAACAGGGTGGGGTGGCAGTGTTGTATTGTAGGGATATGTGGGGGTTCTTCAGATCAGGACTATTGAGTTGCACCAGCAAAGCTCTTCGGGGAAGCAGTATTGTGCCGGCGGGTCGTGCATCTTGCCTGGCTGTGCCCCTGCGGCTAGTCCCTCACTTTTCATTACTGAGGTACAAACAGTTTAGTGGCTGGTTTCACACCCCGACTGTCACTAATCTTAAGACCAAGACTAGTGCTAACCGGGGTCTGTAAACCCAGCAGAGTTCGGGTTCAGTGTACCCGGGGCACAGACGCGTTTCTTCAGTTTCTGCTATCGCTGGTGGCGGCGGAGGCGCAGAGTATCGTGTGCAGGAATTTCAGCTGAGCATTTGGACTGTGACAAAACGATTTATTGCAATGCACTCCATGCTCTGGATCTGGCTCCATCTCCTTTTATAGGCTCTCCTCTAATTAGGCTGGAGACATTAGGTCACAAGTGTATGAAACTGAAAAAATAAAACATTTTACAAAGAGGGAAGAATAAAGCTGCAGCTGTTTTTTTTCTCACTACAAATATTTGTAATAAATTATTGAACATGTCAGGTGTCACATCAAGTCTAAAACAATCAGAAAATTGTAAAAGTTTAAACTCATCCGTGGTAAATATTACATTTTTGTCTGTCACCTCTAGGCAAAATGCCCATCATATACACCTGTGTCCGTTCCTCTACAATATATATCAGGCTGTTCTTTACTGTAGTTCTGTATTGCAGACTGCACAGTTGTGCTCTTTCTCTTACCCACACTTCTTGAGGCACTCACATCTTGCTTCTGCTAAAGCATTGCACACTCATCACAATAAAAATGAAAAAGAAAAAGACTCACACAAAACCACCATTTTTAATGAACAAAATAATGATCAGTTAAGCACATCAGCTTCATTTGAACGGCTAACAGCAAACTGCTGTATTAAAAGAAGACAACAAACAGGATGTCAACAGCATGCTGAGTACTGTAAAAAAAATTAAAAAAAAACTTCTGGAGAATGAATTAAATATCCAATGTGTAGCAGAACGAAGAACAAGGACAATAATTTGCTACAATTTGGCTGATGTTTGCAACTAGATTTTGTTGCAGTTTGTGTTTTTCCATATTGTTGTTTTGTTAAATTGGTCTGATCTACAAGGCAGACACACGAGACCTAACCTTTGTCTTGCTGGCATATCACTTTCTCCTTTCATATCACTTTCTCCTTCCAAAGCAGACAATCTTCAAAAGGAATTGCAGAACATGAAGAAAACTAAATTCCTCAAAAATAAAAACATCAAGTGAATTACTCTGCAGTACTGGAAACAAAAACACACAAATAGTTGAACACATTTTTAAAAGGACAGTCCCACCCATTGTTAGATGGCACAAGTACTCCTGTGTTTCCTGGCTATCAGCAGCATGCACTGTTCACTCCCACAGAATCCCTCCTTGTAACTGGGGCTGCAGATCCTCTGGTTGTCCAGGGTAGAGTCCTGCAAAGCTGGCCGATTCAAACAAACATTCCTCTTGTGATCCAAAGGCAAGTATAAGAGCTCTGTAAAAGCAGCATTCCAGTGCAGAGGGGCAATGTGCATAGCTGACATCACAGCTTTCTAAATTCTAAAAGAATTACACAACTTCTAGACAATAGCCTGACACAATGTTGAAATCCAAAATGTCTCATTAAAGTCTTTGTTGGCATTCAAGAATCAAAATATTCTTCAGAATCTAGTGCATGGCAGACCATTTAGAATTTGTTATGGAGGATTTTGTACATACCAAGTTCAATGAGATCTAGGCGATTGTGGACATTCTAGAATACAGAATCTAGTTTGTTGTGGGCATTCTGAAATTCACAAACTAGTTCATTGTGAACATTTCTGAGTTCTAGAATCTAGAGAAGAATCAATTACTTGAAAACATTTTTGAATTCTGAATTATAGACATTCCAGAACTTGTAATACATTCTAGAATTTAGAATCTAGTTTTCTGTATTCTATGGATGAAATGTAGCTATTTTAGTGTTAATCAGTTCTTCAATATTAAGATATGTTTCAGGTATTACATTAAATTTGGATCTAAGGTTGTGCTCTTTGTGAAATATGGTATCAAACCTCACAATTCTGCTTAACCCAGGTATTAACCCAGACATTTATTTCATACTCTTACTTTATAGTTTGTGGTGGGACTATTCTTCACCAATATTCAGGGCACAATCCAGACTTTGGCACCTATCATTTCAACAGATCCTTTGGTCTTCCAAAACAGACACATAATTCATCCTCTTCGGTACGATTTCAAACGAATCTGAACATTTAGCTAAAACAGCGCTTAAACCTGATTCCAGCGCTTCCCAAACTGAGTTGATAAGAATCTGGAATCCCACTCAGCACTGCTCATTCTGGTGTACTGCATTAGATCAAATGAATTGTGCTGTTTGTCAACCAATCTCGGCAGGACTCTGATTGAATCACTGTTTCACATGCTCCTGAAGAGAAATCAGATCTGCATACATTTAAAAATAAAACCCATTGGAGGTGAAATTGGCATATTTAACAAAAAAAAAAAATGCTTAACAAAAAAAAAATATGCGTACATTACACCGAATTCTGGAATTCTTTGGTTAGGGACCTTTTAGAAGCCAATTTGTTAGCTATCATAGACCAATAACTTCAGCAGACATGAGAAATGGTGACACCCTGTGGACAGGCAGGCACCCCTTTACTAGCTTTAGTTTTTTAGTTACACCTGTCAATTTCACACATATTCCCACCTGACCTTGCTCATTCTAGATTCTACCAGTAGTGAAATAGTAAACTGGTGCCTTTGCTGTGCTGTCTTCCAGCCTTGTGCCAAACTGCCCCACTCCCCCCTCAATTCCTGGGTGTGTGTCGCAGTTTGGCTACCCATTGTTGATTACAAATAAATAAAACCCAAAACGAGGACGATAATAAAAATAATGAACACACACCACTACAGTTTTACAGGTTTAATTGTAAACATTGTACATCAGTCCCTCTTGCTTTTATTTCTTGTTTGTAGGATTCACCTGGGTAACAGTAGGGGGCGAGAACCTTTTCTCCTACATCAGCCAAGCTGAATTTGATCAAACAAAAGCTGCAGAAACGTACGTTAGTCATTGGAGTGGCACTTGAAAGCACTGTATATTCTGTATCTGGTGGAAATACACCGTGATGCAGTTTCTCTTTCTTTGCTGCTGCTTTTCATTGTTCAAAGTGAAAGGAAGCTCTGTAGGTCATGAAACTGCACAATGATAGACAGTAATCGGAGAACACTGCAGCTCATCCTAAAACGAGTTTCTCTTATTGTGAAGGATAAAGCCAGCAGCTGTCCGTAGAGGCAGGCACACCCTCTGTGCGTTTCAAAGATAATCAACTAGAACGAGGTGGCATATCAGGGTAGATATGACTATGCTTGTTGAGGAGCACAATACGATTTCATAGCCGTAGCAGTCCGAGCCATTGAGTCTGCAAGCTTAGTTAGACAAAACTGTGCTGCCCTGAACTTAGACCGCATGCAGCTACAGTAGAGGTCATATGCAACCAAGGCTGCTAAAGAACTTAAATTGCTATTCAAAACAGTTTTGTTTTCTTCCATGCTGTACTGCGCCAGGCTTAATTCAATTGGCATTTAAAAAGGTGAATCTATTTAAAAACACATCAAATAAAAAGGGGAGGTAGGTGAGGTTAAAAGGAAATACATTCAATTTAACATCAATGATTTTCCTTTCCTGTTTTTTTTTTTTTTTTTTAAACAGTCTATATATCTATAAATATCTATATATTAGATAGATATATTTTTAAAAGAAAGAATAAAACAAACAAAAAAACTCAGGGTTACACATAAAAAGACAGAACATAAAATAAAAAAATGTATAATACAGACTGGGGTTCCTGTTCTCCTGTGCAGGAGAGAGGCAGGCCATCTCCAGTGTTCAGATGGGTGCACAAGAATGGACAGGAATAGTTGCAAGTGAATGAGTTTGGTTTGCAGGCTCCTGACTTAAGCCTGACAAGTCCAGATCATTGTGGAGAGCCAGTGAATGGGGTTTGCACAGTGATCAGATGAGGAACAAAGGCTCGGATCATTGTGAGCAGGAGGGTGTTGCCCTGTGTTAAGTATTACGCAGACAGCAGACTCGGTAAGGGCGACAATTCAGTTTTGTAATGGCACCAGATTATTCCTGTGTGGGAGACTCCAGGTCTCGGAAGTGAATGACCAGTAGTATGGACATGTGCAGATCAGGGGTAAGCTCTGAGGTCTGGGTTCGCAGGCAAGACTCCAGCATTTACAGGTCAGACCAATGGTTCTCTTGTGCAACTGAGTGAGCGAGCGGCGAGACTCCAGTGTTGAGGGTTCCACAGGATCCAGACTGTCCTCCAGTGTCAGGGAGCGAGGTGCAAGTGTGCAGGTGTGCTACACTGGGTCTGGATCATCCTCGCTGGGATCAGGCTGCTCCTTTGTGTACATGAAAGTGAGCAGGAACAGTGCCACATCCAGCGAGGACCAGTAAGACGTGTGCGAAGTCACCGCAGACCAGTACCTACTCTCCACCATGCCCTCTCGCAGCTCAAAGTCGATGCGGCTCTCCAGTTCCACTAAAACGTATAGAGAAGAAAAAAAGATTTATTTAGGCAAGTCTATTATAAGGATCGTTACATTCACAGATAATTGTACTACGCTTTATCTTATGTTATAAAAGTCCCATTTGAACTTTTTTTACTAACATTTTTTTTTTATCTTTCTGATTTTTAAACTATACAAAAAGGTCCAAGATATATATTTTCATAATTAAGGTCTCAATCAATAGATGTACATCCTTCTCTTGATAGGTCACCCTGCTATGACCTGATTGTTGATAAAGCTTAAGCGGGATAAGCCTCAATGATATTATCTGCTAGACTGTTCCAATCATCAGGAGCCACTGAACTGCCACTCCCCCCACTATCCTGTACTGACGTGTGTTGTCGATGCTGCCGGGGTTGGACTGAGACTGGGACGTGCTTGACAGGGTGCAGCTCGTCTGGCTCTCCAGGAGCCGCTTGTCCTCCAGCTCTGTTCCGCTGCCGTCTGCGGCGATGCTCGCACTAGAACGTCCGAATCGTGAAAAGAAGATTCCTCCGATGCCCTTCCCAATGCTCGCCGCTCCTGTTCAAACCAGCAAGTTAACGCTCACTTCGAGAAAAACCAGCACAGAGCATACACGACACAAGCAAACACACACACACGCAAAACACACACAAAACAATCGTGCACACACTAAAACAAACACGCATACACTTGTGTAGACACTTCAGCTCACATTATAAGACACCTTCATCATTTGTGCAAATCTTACACAGCCATTAACCATTTTTAAACACAGCCCGGTTTGTAATTTCTATACAATATAGCCTCTTGGGTATGAGAGTGAAATACATCCATTCACATTGCTAGTTCTCTTCTATAAAATAAATGTCCATATTTCCAAGTCAGGCTGTTCTAATACAATGACACAAACATACATCTATGTGGGCTGCAACAACTAGTAGATTTATTTTAGTCAACTGATGAGCGGGACAGTGCAGCTCAGTGGTGTTATAATCAGGATTAAAAACACAGGATCACTGCCTATCCTATTGCATGTACCACTATTTACACACAAATAAGCAGGGCTCTATTCCCTGTAACTTATGCCATCTTTCAAGTTCTGTGACCAGAGAGGCATTGTTGTGGGGGTATAACAGAGTCAATGGACCCTGCACTATTAGGAGGTGATTAAGGCCAGGAAGCCCCAATCCAGTATAATTAGCATACATGTGTGTAACAAAATCAACTCATTCATTTTCACTAGAATTATATTCTTCAGGGAAAAGTGGATAGTTTAGCCAGTGCTGGAAACCTAACTGAAATGCAAACACAGGCATTCCTGAGATTGATCGCTTGCAAAGCCTACAGTATGCTAGCTGACTTTGTTTTGTTCAGAAGTATTTTGGTTTCTTTTGCAAACCACTGTGAAGAGAAAATCAAAGTGCACTGCCAAGCACTTAACTACAAAATGACAGAGTATTATTTTTGGAATCTCATAGTAAAACTATCAGGATTTAAATGTAGGACGCAAGTTGCATTAAACTTTCTCAAGGATAAGACTGTACACTCCTCTACTCCCTTTCTCCATCTTTCAAAGGCTCTCTGCTCATCTCAGCTAAACAATGAATCCATAGTTTAAACTCAGTTCTGATGGCATTTGTAACACAAAGAATCCATAGACACGCAGCCTTTTCCAAAGCTTACTGATAAGGCTCTCTTGTGAAACAAAGCTGCTATCCATTCCAGGCTAATTATAAACCTCTCAATTAAACCTAAATATTAAAGATGCTCAACTCTACCCTCATTATACAGATTTCCATGTTCTCAGGCCTGTGGTAATAAGGACAATATGTTCTTTGCTTTACACTTTAGTTAAAATGCAGTTAAAGAAAAGAAAAAAGAACTTGTTAGTGCTGAAATATTCAGAAATCGTGTGCCATCACAATAAAGGATTGTAGGGAATCTCATGCTGAGAATGTGGGGTACACAAGTTTCCTAATTATCTTTGGACAGATTTGAATGTTTTGTTATTTTAGGTAATGAAACTTGGTTTTCTTCAGAAGAATCTTGTGTTTCTAAGCAACATTCTAGTAGTTTGGTATGAATATCTGTGGTTCTGCACCACCTTGTGGATACTTGCTAACACCTTAATAGGCCATCATACCAAGACGTCCGAGACTGTCCTGAGTGAAGTGACCTGCTCAACAACGCAAGTAATGTACATAACCCATGACAGCTTCATAGTCAGTACATGACACACATTAGAAGCGTATTGTCCAGCTTTAAAACATATCTACTTTTTCTGAAGAGAACATCATTCTCTCACCAGAGGATCCCCATTTTCAAGTGGACCCTCTGAATATACACAGGTGATTCTTACACCATTAATACTCTAGTCAGTAATCTAGGGCCAATGTACCTGTTCATGATTATGTACATTACTGATGATAGGGGTGGTTTATGTCAATAAAGATCTGGAATGCACATTTTATGTTTTGCCTTTCTTCTGTCTCAAGGGATGACGTCTAATGGAGTCACCGTCGGGATTTTTTTTGTGCTCACCCAGTATGCTGGCTTTGCCGAGGTTGGTGATGGACTCTCCGTGAGTGGCGGCGTGCCAGCACCGGGAGGTGCTAGGGCTGGGGATGCTCTCAGTGTCGGAGGCAGAGGTAGTCTCTTTAACAGGATTGAGGAGCGTCGGTCTGACCTGCTCGTAGCCATTGGGGTTGGTAGTGTTAAACCTGCAATGCAATGGAGAAGCAATTTTGGGTATGCTGTTCACAGACTAGCTGCCCATTAACAGTAGGAAGGAAAAGCACCAATCAGAATTCTTATAAACCTTACAGATGGTCTTAGCAACTATAATTCCATTGGAGATGTAGGGACTGTCTTTAGCCGGGAAAAACTGGACCTGCACCCAGCACTGGGTGTCAGAACTTCCCTTGTTTTGTTACATTATAGAAGCAACTGACAGGAATTTGAACAATCACAGCAGAAAAACCTCATTTGCATGGATGTTTACTACTAGCATTTGTTCATACAGCTATAAATGGAGGAAAATGAATTTAACAGGGCATTGTGCAAACTCCTGAGTCAGCTTGCCACATCGCAAAAATACCATCAGCTACATTAGTCTTTCATACATTACCCAGTTGTGTCAGATTCAAATCAAAAACCTGTAAGAGGAAGGCTTCATATCACTGTACCATACACTCATCACAAATATACACTTGTAAGAATACTTACCAGTGTATTTGGACGGGCGAGATGTTGCTGTAGTGCTTTAGAATGAGGGGCTCCAGTCTGTAAGCCTGCAAAAAATACAAAATCAGGGTTTTTATTTTAAACTTCCTGTGAAAGTGCTGACTGGCATGCCATGAGCAATTATTGTAAATGTATCTTTTCCCCTGCTGGGAGCAGCGGCGCACACTCACCACGGGTCGGTGGGGTGGAAGATGTTCAGGAGCCGACGGCAGATGGACTTGGGCAGGAAGTGGTCCTGGCTGCCGTTGTTCCCGGGACGGATCCCTCGCAGAGCCAGGAACACCGCGAGTGGAGACCCCATGCAGAAGAAATTCTCAACCTGAAATGCAATCAGTTCAAATCAATCATTCGTTAGGGAAAAGCGTAACAGAGTCTGAAACAGGTGCCAAAATCAAGGTACAGCCTACTGGACTCCAGCTGTTTTCTCTCTAAGGCAGGAGCTTCTTGTTTTATAGACAGCCAGTGCAGGTAATTGCATAATTAATCAACTAATTTCTATTATTATTAATTAGTCATTTAGCAGGCACTTTTATCCAAAGCGACTTACAGAGACTAGGGGGAGAACTGCTGCTGCAGAGTCACTTACAATAGGACCTCGGTTTTACGTCTCATCCGAAGGACGGAGCACAAGGAGGTTAAGTGATTTGCTCAGGGTCACACAGTGAGTCAATGGCTGAGCTGAGCTGGAATCTCCTGGTAACAAGCCCTTTGGAGTTCCCTCCCTTTGGCTGGCTTAAACAGTTTAGGAATGCACATGCCAAGGAGTCTAACAGTATAATAAATCTAACAGCAATGGTTTTGATTCCATAAGTTTGTCACTCTTCAGCTATCATCACTTGCCAGGAAGAACAAGCAGCTTCAGCTTCTCATTTCATTTATACTGCTGAAGGCATTAGCCAAAATATTAGGCTAGCAGAAGTTTTACCTACTAGCACAGTATTTCCTTACCTTAAATTTCAAGGCTGGTGATGCTGTAGCAGCGGAGTTTTCCACCCTGTGCAGCTGCTCTTCAATTTCTCTTACCCTGTGGGAGGAAAGCAGACAGACAGAGCACCGTGAAACCTCAGGTCCAAGTTTTCATACAGACTATCTAGTGTGTTGTTCTGTTACATACGCCTATATTATGTAATTATTTTATTTATTATGGTCTTAAATGGTCAAGTCTCCCAACTGCTGAGGGAACACAAAGCCACTTTTTCAGGAGCAGTGGCTTGAAGCCTTGTTCTAGGAGACCGGAAGACCTAGCTTGAAGCAACTTTGCTGTATCAAATCCAACGTCCTCTGGTGTGTCATGCTGTGGCCTGAAACCAAGTCTCCTGAAACCAAGTTCCAAGCGATAAAGTGGCTACAAGCTCCCTCAGCTTTAGATGCACAGATCTGCAGGATCAATATGGACAGATCTTAATACTCAATATGCAATCCAGTACAGAATCTGGACATACACCGGAGTAAACATCTGAAAACGGAATCCTTGTCCCTAAATTAACCCAATAGAGGGTTGCTGCTCCAATAGTCAAATGACTGTTGTACCTCTGCTACCCCAGCCTCTGCTCCCTGGAGTGCATAGTGACAGGTACATCAAGAGCATCGCTGTCTCTTTGTAATTGGTGTGAAGCCATTTGTCTTACCGCTGCTTAGTGAGGTGCAGTTCCTCCAGAAGGTGACGCTCTTCATAGCTCAGCCACCTCATGTCAGTCTCCTTGAGGTCACGCTCTACCTGCTGGTACATTCGCACGGGTCCCAGCCAGTCATGATGTCAAATGTGATGACACAGCCCAGTGAGTGAGAGACAATCGACACCTTCCCCCTTCTCCTCAAAGTCAGGGTTACGGGAGCAGAACAGGGAGTACAGGCGGTTCAGCTCCAGAGTCAAACCCTTCGTAATCTACCAAGGAGAAAGCAAGAGACCTTCAAACTGTCACCCTTTTCCGGCACAATTAGTCAAAAGACACAAGGAACAGGCAAATTATTCCTTACAATTATTTCTATATGGAGCCAGTGTATTTATTTGGTCTCCATTGCTCTAGTCTGGGCTCAGCCTTGCAAAGAAGAATTAAAGCACAAATGCAAATGCTGCTTACAAAGAGCACCCAATTATAACTATGTGGCAGGGGCAGAGGAGTTTTATTGATGATGGGCCAGTTTGTCTAATCATACCACATACTACCATGGTAGACACAGAACATATGCTGTGCACACCCACACTCTCACAGCCAATTAGCAAGTTCTGGCATTTAGCAACTTTCTGCTCTGTTGATGGTGCGTGTTAAGATTTCTATTTTATGGGTGTGAAGTTATCGCTGAATTAGGATCGAGGAGTTTTCTGTCTAATATGTGGTGACTGGACACCCACCTCGTCCCTGTACAGTGGGCTGGTGTAGTACATGATGTCCATTGCACTGCTGTTCAGCATGTCCCTCAGTCCAGCACTTTGTCTGGAGTGATGGAGTCTACCGTGTCTGCAAGGGCAACAAACAAGCTTCAGTTACAATGTCCAAAATGAATTATCAAAGCAGCCCTGTAAAGCGGCAGTGTCCAATAAATCTAAGTCCAATAAGGCTTGGAACAGGTTTGCAGCTGAAACAGAGGTGAAGACCAGCAAGGCTACTCACACCGCCTTAAGCTCTAACCAGCAGGCCACACTGCCTCCCAGTCCCTCAGCTCCAACCATTAAGCCACACTGCTTTTCAGTCCCTCAGCTCTAACCGCTAGGCCATTCTGTTTCCTAGTTCCTCATCTCTAAACACAAGACTCTACTGCCTGCTAACCCCTCGTCTCTAATCACTAGTCAACACTAACTCCCAACCCCTCAGCTATAACCAAGGGCCACTCTGCCTCCCAGGCATACAGGCTCAGGTGGGTGAAGCAGTACCTCCATCGAGAGAGAGTTTGGATCTCCACTCCACTGGTAGGAACTCTACGTGCTTCGAGGCATATTCAGAAAAGTGCTTTTCCTCCATTTTTCTTGCAGCATCTCTCATCCTAAAAACAAATAAACATAATAGACATAAATCATGGAGCCAATGGCTCAGCTGTAACCAGTTGGTTAATCCTGTCTGTTCAATGAATGAGTCCTTCACAGCTACCCCTTATCAGAGGGGACAGGAACCAATTAATAGTGCATATTATAGGTAAATAAAATATAAATAAACAAAACGGTATGTCGCCTGAAATCAACATTTGGCCAGGTTTCAAATGTAACAGTTGTCCATCCTGATGAACAGGGCAGTCTGTGCCCTCATAAATCAAGTTCAAGAGAATTTTCTTGAGGAGCAGATGCACTAGGACCTTAATCTGTACTCAGAAACAGAGTTTAAAGCTGCTTGCCCTAATTAACATGTTAAGCTCCTTGCGGCACAGTGGATCTGCTGTGGTGTTTACTGGCAGTCGGCAGGAGGTCAGAATTCTTAGGGCTTAGTCCTTAGTCCCACTTTTGATTGTGACGGAAAGGCTAGTAAAAAGTGTTCTTGCTCCGACTACTGAAGGTACCATAAATACTGCTGAGAGGGGTCTGACAGCTCGACACGTGAAACTATGCCAACCGTTTAAACCACTTACTTATAGGAGCCAATAACCCGTGCACGGATGGATTGAATCATTAATCGAAACCCGATTCCCGCATATAGTCTAACATTTCCATGCACAATTGAAACAAAGGTCTACCAAATGCAATCTGAATCCTGTGGGCTCTGATTCCATGTAGACTTGTATATTAAACACCTGTTGAAACTGGGCTTTACCATAATATACTTAAAACAACTGCCAGGAACCTGAAGCATGAAGTCCTACCATGTACGTGTGTGGCACATTATATCCTGGTGCAGACAGCGCAGGGTGACATTTAATACAGACAGAAGTGAAATGACATCACCATTACGACCTTGATGTTCACTTCTCTCCATTGGTTGCCACCGTGATATAAAAAGCAATTTAACTGAACTGAAGTCTGCCAAAGGCCGAGTAAACTTTCTCAAGTCTCTCAAATGTTAAGTTTTGTTAAAATACTTGTACTACGATTACATTTTTAAAAGGGTGACTGTAAAGGGGACTCAATGTTATGAAAAGCTTGATATAAAAAGATACTGCAGCTGCTCTTCTGTTGATTCAGCTTAAGGAAAACACAGAAGCATTTAATCCTTTAAGCACATAGAGAAATGAAAAGGAATATGTATCCCCATGCAAATGGATCACATGTATTCAGAAAACTGACAAAGGAAATGAGTGTTTTTAGAATCCAGGCGTTTAACATTTGTAGGGGTGCATTAAACCTGGCACTAGGCACGGGGAAACTCTAAACACAGGTCACAAAATATTTATGGCTGGCTAAAGACCACCCGCCCCCATACCACCTCTGGAAATCTCAGTAGATCTAACCTGTATATATGTGCAATCCTAATATAAACACACAGTACATGAGGCACACACAGGTGCATACATACAGAGAACACACACAGAAACAAACAAACAATGGACAGCCCTTCAGTGTCTTCATCTCGGTGGTTATTAATGTATGCTTTTGTGTTTGTCCAAGCAGAGTCAATGCCAGATGCACTCAGCTGAAAGTCACGAGAATTCAATCACAACACCAGCTTCACAAGCTAAACTGAGAAGCCCACGTGGGCTTTGTTGCTTTCAGTGCAAAGACACATTAAGAATTTCTAGTTGTTACAACAAAGATGTTGAGTTGGTTATTATTATTTGTTTATTTAGAAGACACCTTTATCCAAGGCGACTTACTGAGACTAGGGTGTGTGAACTATGCATCAGCTGCACTTACAACAACGTCTCACCCGAAAGACGGAGCACAAGGAGGTTAAGTGACTTGCTCAAGGTCACACAGTGAGTGAGCTGGGATTTAAACCGGAGACCTCCTGGTTACAAGCCCTTTTCTTTAACCATCGGACCACACAGCAACAAAAAAATGGTAGCTTGACACCTAGCAATTTGATTTGTTATTACACTGAAACTTGTTCACCTAAATCATGCAAACGAAAAAAGCCATCGCCATGTAATTGTCATGCCCCTAAATCAGTGGGTTTTGAATTCCGGCATCACCGCATGTACTTACATGCCTGTGTTCTTGATGATTCGGCCCTGGTCCATCTTCTGGCCGATGCCGTGCACAACAAAGACGATGTGCGTGGCCTGAGGGGCCTTGTCTTCCAGAGAGGCCTCTTCTACATACCCTCGGTGGAGACGAGTCCCACTGCTCGATGCTAAAGACCAGCCACAAATCTAGTTACAACAAACAGGACCAAATACCTTTCCAGATGCAAAGCCAGCAAGACCACAACCAAAACCACACAACTGCCTGTCACTATCATTACGCTAAACACAATAAAGTGCTCATGTACTTTAACTTGACAGTATGAAGCCCCTGATTCCACAGAGACAATGCTGCAGGCCTACACTTGTGTTAGTGAAACAAATACTACAATGCAGCATTTACAAACAAAACCTAGTATTTTCAATCATTTATGTGTACTGTATTTATAAAATGTCTGCACCTTTAACCTGAGGAATAATCAGTAGAGATATATAAATATAATGAGAGAGAGAATTATATCTTGCTCCAAATACACTAAAAATAGGGGACATATTTCCCTAAATTCTCGAGTCAGATGACCCAATTCACACACCTGCATGCCAATCCTGCTAGGAGAGCAGAGGCAGACAGCAGAAATAGCTGCCCAATATGTGCTTGCCTGCCCCAGCCTGAGCACAGTGTGTAGACTCTTCACCGTGACCAGTGAACACAACTGTTGGTGTTACTGTTGGGAGTTCTATGTATGTATGCAGAGCATGCAGCTGTGTTTAACTTGCGTCTTTTACAGTAGCCAGGAGTCTACTGAAAAAGCTTAACGGTTTTGTCTTGGGTTTACTAAAAGAATAGATATTTTAATGGAGGCACTGACCTTTGGAAAAGCCAAGCTTCTGCGTGGCGGTGCGGGCAATTTTGGAAGTGGTGGCATCACTGTAGAGGTACACTTAGTCCACAGAGTGCCAGTCTACATGGCTGCGGCTCAGCTTCAGGCTGTGGATGGCTGCAGGGACAGAGGCACACAAGTCAGAGAGGGCTTCTCAACAACCCAGGACCACACAGCAATCAACAACATGAGGATTATTGGAGCGGGCAGTCATTTCACACCCTTTAAAAGAATAGTAATCTGAAGATACTGAACAGGACCCACTGAGATGCAAAACATCATTGTAATGCCCAATACTGGCGACTGGGAAATGTAAAACAGGCCTGATTCTTTGACCAGTATTGGTACTGCAATTTAGACAGGCTCACATAAACTCAATGTCCTTTAAACAAATTACAGTAAAGCAGAGCAGTTTGAAAGCCTTCAGATAATCGGCAACAAACACAGTACTAGAGTGTCTTTAAACACTGAAAATCAAGTGTTGTTATCTCTAGTAAATGTGCCCCCATCCGCCTCGTTTAAGAAGACCCTTTAGTTCAGGTAGGAGGGCGTTCTGCTTCAGGGTTTTATTTGATGCAATTGCAATGTATATCCACCAGGTGACGACATGCAACATGTGTATAAAACAAAACACACACGATGAAGACAGTTCATGTATACTATTTGACCCCTGCAGAGTCTGGAAGAAGGAGCTTCTGTAACTGTTTGTTTCGTCATCAATGGGTGGTTACTTCTTTGTTTTCAAGCGAGTACAGCAAACACAGAAAACAATGCAAGAGTTTTGTTCTGCATCTGTAATTAGGAACATTTGGTCTTTCGGGACACTAACAATGTAACATTTTAGTCTCCTTATCAAGGGAATTATTCCCCTTTGCTGCACTTTCATAGACCAATTCAGGACATCTGATCAGTTCATGGGGAAAGTGTGTGTGTAGGAGGGGCGGTTGATGTTTGCATTTCCTCTCTACAATTGAGAGATGAATCACCCGCAGCAAGTGCTGTGCAGCACTGTTCTAATCCAGAGACTTTATTAAAACGAATAATCAACAGTATTTTATTTGTTTCCTGCAGGAGTTCACTGCTAATATGTGCAAATAATCTAATCTTTGCAGAAGCAGTACAAAACTGGTAAATTATTTAGGATGAAACCAAGAAACCCTCTCCAACGATTTTAGGAGCAAGAAAAAGCATCATTAGTCCCAACAACCATTTTCCATGCAGCATCAGTAATTTATTTTTGTTACAAGCTTAGAGAATCCACTTTTCTGCAGTAACTTACAATCACACACCCCTGCTTTTTGTAATATATACAATGCTGGCTGCAGAGAATAACATGCTTCCTTCCATAGTAAAGTCATTAAGTCAAAGCCACGAAAATCAAGTTACCAGAACATAAATCATTCTGTTTCCCTCACAGACTAAGCCTGTCTGTTTCTGTTCAAGAACACTACAGTATCTACTGGAAGCAAACCTACCTACAGCGTGTAACTTTCGAGAAAGGACTGCCGAGTCAAGATGGAAAGTGTAGAGGCAGAAAGCTGGTGCTACCAGGGAGAATGCATTTCAGAGCAGAGCACAGATTATCAGGGGCAACACTGGAGTGGATGGATTTAACATCTGCACGGCTAAACACAATCAGGGGACAGGGGGATAGGACGGGACTAACAATGGTTACATTAAAACCAAGTAGCTAGCTGCAGAAAGATTTCCTTTTTTTTCAGGGAAGTATAATGATGATCCCAATGCTAACTTTATTACTGAACATGCGATGAGCTGTGATATAATGAAGTGTGTTTAAGTGATATGCATGTTAACTTTATTAGTAACTGTATTCTAGCTGCAGGGATAAATACATACATTATTCATATTAAAACAAGATTCCAGGTCCATCCTGTATGCGACCCCATTAGCACCACTGAGAATTTAGAATAAGAAAAAAAGCAAAGACTAGGAGCAGTGAGAAGGTGGAATGGAAGGGGCGTGCAATCTAACCAAGCTCACTCTAGGACAGCAGTCATAAGTAGAACATGATTGAAAAAAGTATCTAAAGGATTCAATTAAAAGGCTTGGTTACTGTACCTTCGCAACGCTTTCGCTTGTGACATGCAGTGTCAGCTCGGCTGATATCCTCTCCATTTGAACAGAAAGGGGAGGTAGAAAGGGGAAGGTGGGAGAAAACTAACAAATTAAGAAAAAGTGAGCGACATGGCAGTGGTGTTCGAGGCTAACACAGAGCTCTTAACTCCAGTCCAAGAGTCACAAACTACCAGGGTTTTTAATTGCAAGTCCTTAACATCTATTTTATATCTTAACATAGAAGCCCACTTGTACCTGTAGACTTTGTGCATTTATATATTTGCCATGAGGCATGTCTATGGAGGTGTGGTCGCTGCATGCTTGTATAGGATGGCCATACCACAGTGTACAGGGACAGGAGGGATCTCCACTACAACACACACAAGCTGAAACCAACATTCTCCACCCAGCAGCAGCAGCAGCAGCAGCAGCAGCAGAGGAGGATCTGTTCCGACTATCCTGGAATTCCTCCATGTTTAATAAAAGTCTGTCTTTCAGCTCAGATAAAATGTTTTAAAACGTAGCTTGCATTTAGCTATAATAATGTAGATCATTCACATACCTGCAGTATTTATCGTAAGACATGCAGTATGTTTCAGTTTAAATCGATGAATTACTCCCTTGTGCAGAATGTTTTTATCGTTATAATAGAATGCTGCTTGCTTTATGATAAATGCCACTTTTGTAAACCATCCATTTGACGTTTTATTAAGTTTTCTTAGTTTTGCTACAGATCCTCAACATGTACATATTTTTTTTTAATGTATGTCATGATAACCAGATCACACATGGAAATAACTAACAAGTGAATTATTAAAACAAGCTGCGTTTTCTGTGTTGTAAAACAGATTAGCAATGATAAACACATGACAATGGCTTGTTTTATTAAGCTTCCTGCTGGTCATTAAAATTACATTGGGTGGTTGAGGTTAGTTGAATGATGCTTTCTATATCAAAAGTTCCTCCCTAAAAATATTTGAGCCTCCATTATATATACAAAACTGAAGCCAGACGGTCTTAGTTTACATTTGAGCGTCACATTGCTTGGTCTCATTTGCATAATGCACATGATTTGAATGGGGCGAGGTAAACAACTTAAAAACACCTCCTATCATTTTAAATCTCTGCATGCATCATCACCAGTTAAGCAAAAGCCTTTTATTCACACAACTTTAAGGGTGGATAAAGAAAGGTTTCGATTAAGGACACTGGCTTTTAAAGTCCCTTTTGATTAATTCAATCACATGTGCAGTGCATGAAACCTTTTTTTTTTTTTAGAGAAGGTTAGTAGTTTATTCTCAGTTTTCAAAAAACTGTTTAACCTGCTAAAAGTGAATCTTTTAAACACTCCCAAAACCAGCCCTTTAAAAAAAACATTCCTTTAAAGTTAGTGAATAGAGCCAAAGACCACTAAACTTGTTTCAAGCTTTTAAAATGACATATCTATATCTCGATAGATAGAGATAGATCTCTATCTATCAATATATCGATGGATCGATATATACAGGTGCACTGGTGTGGTAAACTTACTTTCTGATCACCCTGTATATATATATATATATATATATATATATATATATATATATATATATATATATATATATATATATATGATCTACCTCACATGAAGGTTAACCAACAATGCATTTAAACTTGGGTTCTCAGACTTATGCTTGAGACCAATCAAGATCAAGCCTCTCCTGTCCAGAAATGAATGCTCTCTATTCACCAAGGCACTTGAACCAAGCCACTCATTACTGTACCTTCACTGCAAGTGCAGTGTCTAAACCCTGGTACCAGGATAGCAAAGTATACTAAAAGACAGATTTGCTGAACTTACATGAATAAAACACACTTTTCAGTACATGTATTGAAGTAAAACTACACCATGAAAAGCTCCAGGCTGTTGTGTGTGTAATACATATTGGATAAAGCTGTGTGGATATTTGCTGGGTTTGTTGGAAAGAACACCAGCTTTGATATTCTGAATGTGTTCCGATCAGAGCTATTTGACTAAATACAAGCACTAGAGCAGGATAACCAGAAATACATTTTCAATCAATTTAAAACCAAAAGCCAAAATAAACTAAAAAGCAAATGAGAGCAGATCTATAGATTTCTTTGTAAATGTATTCATTTGTCCATAATGATCATTTTCATTATCAGTTAGTTAGGGTGGCTGGTTCTGCACTCAGGGCGTTTTAGTTAGCTTGGAGTGTAGGGTGAACAATAAAGTTCAGACTGAGTCCATCTGAAGAGCTGGTCTCAGTTTGTTTGGCAAATTAAACGGGTTTGCTTCGCTTGGTAAACGTCAATGTGAACTACAGGCAAATGCAGTTTGTTTGCACACATGAAACAACCCATACACTGTGATATTTGTAGCTAGAAGGAGCGGGTTGGTAGCGTTGGGGGTCTTGTGTCTGGTTTTCTGCAAAAATTGTAATTATTAAAACTCTGTCAATAAATGTCAAAGGGGACAATACGGACTGTGAACGAAACAGGGGTCACTTCGAAATATGAGAGCCTCGTTGACACCACTAAACTCATTCTTGCAAATGGAAGTGAAAAGCTTTTGGATCCTCTCAATTACATACAATTCCATTTTTTAAATGTTTTCTGTGTTATTCAATCAGCTTGAGTTGGTGATTAGTAACCAAATCCTTAGGTGGAGCACAGTAATATTTGCTTTCTGTTGTTTTTTTGTATAACCCCAGGGCATAACCAATGAAGCAACATTTTTTATAAAGCAAATACTTTGTAAAACTTTTTAGTATGTCCAAAAGACCAATCCCTTACTAATCCCTTTTAAAATATGGAAGGTGACCTTATTATTTATTAAACTTCTTTAACACTACAGAATAGAACATGGATGTGTATGTTTCAAAGGCGTTACTGGCATTCTGAGCTGCAGGGCTATATGGCCACTACACCTTCATTGACACCAATTCACAGCTAAACTGCTGGTCACTGCACTTCCACAGCTGTTGCTCTTTAAAATGTCTTATTATGTTCAGTGATTACAACGATCTATAAAACCTCTAAAAGTGCTTTATAATTGTAAGCAGAAATTCAAGGGCATGGAATTTCCAGTGGCTTCCTGTTTATATCTAGTTTTATAAACTCATGCAGTGAGTCAGTAGCTGGGATTCAAACTCAGAATGACTTGCATCTTTCCTTTGCTCTGTCAACCACTGGACTGGTAGACAACCAACATATTTTTCCTGTTTTTGTTGTAACGGCAATGCTTCTAAAATGCTGTAGCCTCCCAGGCGCTAGGGACAGTCCTAGCTTACACACAGAGCAGTGGAGCTCTGGGTGTAATGACACAGAGCTTCTCAACACACACACTCACATTATCATACAGTTAAACCTCCATATGCTTCCACATTAGCCTTTTTCTTCTGTGATGAGGGGTTTTGAGACAGAACTACAATCTGCAAAAAATCATTTTTGACTTCACACTGATAAACAGCTTCCTCTCTCTATTGCCAAATAATCTTCCAAAGAATCAGAAAATTACTTTGGTTTTAGAAAAACAGGTAAGTAAGTAAGATTAGGGTTTACTGATGTTTAAATTAATGGGCCCAATGCATCTAGTTATAAGGACTGTTTAAGGAATGTTTTGTTCAGGCCCGTTTATTATGTAAATTCATTAAAACACCTACAATTTGCAGTTCATAAAACCTTTTTCCCAGCTGAGAGGGTTACAAATTAATTTTCACTTTTCAATTCACTGTTTAATCTATGAGGACGTTTATAAAAGTCTTTGAAATTAAATTTGAAATATGAATAGGGCCCAATATTTAAAAATTTAGGACAGTGTTTCTGCTTAATGGGGCATCCAACAATGGAGGTTTTGCTTTAACCAATGCACACACACACACACACACACAAAAGGACCTTTCTGTTGTTGCTCACTCCCTGCCTGGATTCTCTCTAGCTCAGTTTGCAGTTTTGAGCCCCTACCCTGTGCCCCTCCCATTGTGATCTCTGCTCACCATCATTGCTGTCTATAGTCTTGGCCACCACATCTGTGTCGAAGCTGTCCTGCACCTGCTGTCCACGGAAGCAGTTGAGGTGCTCCTCCTCAATGAGGTCACTCTCATCCTCCTCCAAAGGGAGCCACGTGCCATCGATGAACCACTGGCCTCTCATCACGGGATCGGTCCTGCTCTGAAACACAAAACCACACACATAGAATCACCAACTGGCCCCAACTTGTACAGGTACATGCTAATCAATGTCCTTATTTTTGACCCAGCATTTTAAGCTTGAATGCTGCCTGAGTAACATGTTTGTACTTGCATGAGTCTTATTAATACACAATCCTACCTTATCTTTGATACTGCAATACACACTAGAAACAATCCCTGTACCACACAGCTGGCCCTTGTAATGAAGGGCAGGAGCCTGTGAGTGAATGGCTTGTGAGGAGGTCGAAATTACAGTTGCACACCCCTGGTTGCCATTACTAAACCCGCCAGGCTTCAGAAGCAGACTCCCAGGTTGAATAATTAAGACCCACTCTGGTTGGCGGCACTGAACAACCCATTATCCAAGCCAGAGTGAGGAAGACCATGTTTAGAGTTTGCATGTTGATTTCCAAAGAGGTGGAATATAGGTCTATTTATACCACAATATCCAATCCTTTAAAACATGTTGTGAATGCCTGAGGTTTTTCAAGCTAGTCACACCCCATGCTACAGTGAGGTTGCATTCATACGCTACATTTACTACATGCTGGTTTCCAGTATGGCCTCATTCCCACACCAATGTGAACGTCTCCTGTTTGTATGACATTGTCCATTAAATCCCAAACTAGACCAGAACTGTCCATGAACGAATGAGCTTATGGCAAAAGGATGGTCTTGAAGATGAATCTTTTAAGAACGTAGTTCTAATGTTTGTTTTTCTTCTGAAAATAGAAATGAGAGGATTCTGAATTACCGTGTGTGCAACACACCGTGGTATGATATCGCCCGCCAATTCTCAAAACAAACGTAGTGTTTTGAGGGGCAATTTTAAAACTTGTAATACATTCTGAAGACTGCAATGCTGAGAATTAAATCAAGGAGGAAATTGGTAGTTACCTTTTTGGACCAACAAATTCCTTACCAATTAAAGCACTATCATTTTGATCATGGTTTTATTTATATCCTGTGGAATTGCTGTTCTGTTCAGAGAGGCGAGTGTCAAGCTGAGGGGTAGACATTTAATACAGATTTCAGGAGCAGCATAGTTAGTATGTTACTAGCATTTGACCTGCACATTAAGGCGGTCTGAAAAAGCTATATAAATAAACAGTACTTTATGCTTCACTTCTACATTAACAGCTGTGTCAATGAAGAAGTGTGCGAGCAGGTGACCAGTAGTGTGACTCAGAGAAACTCAATACCTGCCCAATCTTTCAGCTAAAGCCAGACCTTTACTGCTTAGCGGAGCAGGAGAACCAGAATTCTCTTTTACCTCATGGCTCAAATAAACTAATCCACACGGTTTACACAAGCCTGATAAATTATTAAAAGCAGGAAGCACAGAGTGGGATGCTGAGCACTATAGACCTGGCCCCCATCCCCATTAGAGCCCAGTGAGAAGGACTTTACCAGAAACCTTAATGAGACTCCTACATTTATTTTGCAATAAATCAAGCAGAGAAGCAAACATAAAGCACTTTCCAAAGCAAGTGAAGAACAAAACAAAGTAGAGTCCATCTCTGTGGTGCAGTGCCTGACTGCAGCAGGCAAATGCATTAGGCAGCAAAGTTCTACCAGGCAAATTTTATGAAAATGTTACTCAATCAACTCAATATGGTATCAGTCCATTCTTTTTGGATGCATTAAAATGAGTCAAATACAAGAGACTGGATCGTCCCTCTTTAAAGCACCTGACTAGGACTGAGTTAAGAACTAACCCTGTCAACATGGCAAGTTCTTTTTTTTTTTTTAATATACAAACTGTTTGAGCACAGCTGACATGTATACACTTGGCCCAGAAAAGAAACTGAAGACCACCCTAATATTGATGGAAAAATAACCCCACTCAAAACTTCATGACCAGTACCTACTAAACTAATATGAATATTCATCAAAGGGAGAGGATATTGATAAAACCATTAATAAAAACAGGACAACTGGGTGGTTTCTAGCTAGTTTATTGGTTTGTTTTTGGGGGTTTCCTAAGACTTAGGGACAGACTTGATGGTTCAAGAGAGATTTTCTTTGGAGGCACAAAACGTTGTAAACTAATACGAATATTCATAAAAGGGAGAGGCTGGTGTTCATTTCTTGTGATATTACACTGAGCATGGCTTATGCGAAACTGGATTTCATTATAGAATTTCACAGCACTTGGGGAATCCAGCCCCAACCCCAACAAAATCAACCCCTTGAAATAAAGTAGATCTAGTCTACTGATCACTAGATCAATACCAGTCTCATTTCTGGTGTAGAAGTAAGATTTAAAAACCTTGTACTACAAAATTGTATAGTGTATAATTATTATGTTAGTTGAGGCGTGACAAATAAGCCAACACTATTGTATTAATACAATGAAAGGCTGAATGAGATCCAGGTAAAGACGACAGCTGAAAGACAGACATGACCAAATGAATAAATTATGTTAGGCATGGTTAAATTGGAGAGGCAGACAAGGTGCAGGTAGGTTCAGGAGAAGGATTTTCTGTTATTCCAATTATGACCTGATTTAATTAAAAAAAAAAAAGATTAACGTAGATAAAAATAACAGTTATAAAAATGAATTGAATATTTAGGGAGTTCGTACCATGAAACGGTTTTTAAAATGAACTTACGGTTCCAGTACACAGGGTAGCAGTCCTTGTCTTTCACGTCAACCTCATACAGCCCTCCTCTGACACACACAGGCTCAAAATTGATGCTGATCAGATCGGGGTCCCTCGCAGCCTCTCCTTTTCCTCGGTCCCTCTTCCTCCGTCTTCACTGTTTCTTTTCTCCAGAGACCCTTGTCTTGATCCCCGATATTCGCTCCCTCCTCTCCCCGGGGCTTGCGCCCACCTCCTTCCCCTCCTCTGTGTCCCTTGTCCCCGGGCGCCGGGCCAGCTCTGGGTTGAATTCGCAGAACTTGCGGTACATGACCTCGATGTTCAAGGAATCGTATCCTACGAAGGGCTTCCATGTCTTTTTGTCCTCTTTGTAGAACCAGCGCACCTCCTCGGGTCCCAGTTCTGTGACAACCTCGTAGCGGTGCCTGGAGCTGCTGGAGCGGGTCCGTTTCCTGGTATCGAATGGAGGGGCTAACCCGGCGTCGCTCTCGTAATCCTGCTCACCCGTGTGCAGGTAATCAAGGCCAGTGTCAGAGTCGCTGTGATGGAAGCTGGAGTAAGTCTCCTCCACTAGGCCCAACACCATGCCATCCTCGGCAGAGCGATG
This sequence comes from Acipenser oxyrinchus oxyrinchus, assembly GCA_030684275.1. Taxonomy (NCBI): domain Eukaryota; kingdom Metazoa; phylum Chordata; class Actinopteri; order Acipenseriformes; family Acipenseridae; genus Acipenser; species Acipenser oxyrinchus. Next base: position 1,085,844 of record JAGXEW010000061.1, read on the forward strand.
CCGGCTGCGTAGGGACAGCAGGTGGTGGTCCAAACCCGATTGAACAGAGTGCATCCTGCCGTGAATCCGCTCTCCATCCACCGGCTCCTCGTAACAGCAGACGAACACGTCGTTGCCCAGGTCCCAATCGCTGCCGCCGGCTGAGGGACTGCTTTTATCTGGGCTCTCTGCGCTTATCAAAGACGCCCTGTCAGGGTAATTGCTCATTATTATTATTATTATTATTATTATTATTAAAACAAATAAAATTTAAATTTAGCGTTATGTGTATGTCACTTTGTACTCTACATAAATCTGTGCGTGTTGTTATTATTTGGATAACGATAAAGTCATTGGGAATGCACAGTTCCCTGCTTGCCCTCTCTCCCTCCCTCCCACGACGACAACCAGCAGCAGCGGTGCCGACTCGGAACGGCTTTCTTGCTGAAGCCAGACATAGAACCCTCTGGGCCCGGCTGTCCAGTTTTTAAATCCCCTCCGGTCCTGTCCCAGTCCTCTACGATCCGTGTCTGTTGAGTTCAGCTCCTCTCGTAAAGCGACTCGCCGGCAGAAAAGCGATACGTGCACGCGCCTGGCTGGTACTCCTTTCCAGTGACAGCGCACGCCGCACATCCTGTACGCGCACGTACTCACTAAACGGCAGCGTACATGACATAAATTGCACCAAATGGTTGGCATGCATTATTATATATATATATATATATATATATATATATATATATATATATATATATATATATATATATATATATATATATATTAACCCTGTCATTTCACCTAGGAGAGCATTCTTGAAACGAGGTCATACATCTCGCATTGGATATGTATTTTATAAAAGCATGCCATAAGAACCGCACTTAACTATTTATGTATTTAAGATTTCAGGCTCGCCAAGATCCACGTTTTTGTAAGAGATCGTTACTAAGTATGTCCCATGGACACCAGGTAACATCCTAGCACACAGTATTCAAAAGCAATCATTACTGTAATCCTTACAGTGTACAAAACAAAACAGTGGCAGCGCTGCAGTTAACAGTCGCCCTCTGGCGGTAACTACCAGAAATAAGGTACCGTTATCTCTGCATTAGCTTGGTTGCATAATTAATAATGATTTAGCTAGACTTCTCGAGAGAGGAAGGAAGTTAGAGCGAAATTCACAAAGCATTTACCGTGGCGCTAAGTTAACACCTGCTTTTTTTTCTAATGTTAAGTTTCAAATAAATAACCCAGGAGGTTAATTTAAGATCTCATACTTCTACCTTAGTTGTTTCTAGCTAGTTCTGTTCATTTATGCTTTACAAACTTAGCACAGTGGTAAATGTTTTGTGAATACGTCTCTCAATATTTTGATTGTATCCCAACGTGCTCATCAGCTATTGTTCTAGTCTGTGTATTTTACCACCCGTGGAAATGTGATAAATTACACACTTTATTTTGCAGGACTCCACATTACTATTACCTGTAACACAGGGAGTGAATGTATGGTGTTGTGGAGAAAAAAAGTCTGAAAAACAAAAAGATGGAACAGCAAACAAAAATAAGCTTTTTGTGTGCTGGTCTCCCCTGTTTCTAAATGCTTTTATTCTTTGTTTTATTGGTATTTAGTAGGGTGAACAGTCGGGAAAGGACACTGATCGTTTTGGTTCACCCGAGGTAATGTATAGTTTGTTTTCTTTTGCTTTTAAATGATTTTAGGCAGTTTACTTGGTTTTTCATGTATAATAAACTGAGCGTAGTAGTTTTTTTTTTTTAAGTAAACTGTCTGAAGTATGTTTTTTTTGTGGTCACGCTGCTTGTTTCTCATTTTTATAGGAGACGCGTTGGCCACTTGTGTAACTATTTTAATCTGGTTATTGTTTGTTTCTGTAATTTTGCTTTTGTTTATTTTTGGCCCTTGTGTTTTTTGGTGTATACGGTTTGCTCTGATTCGCGTGTTTAACACTGTCTTGTGTGTTTTCTTATTCTTGCTAAGAAAAGAAAAACACCCGAGTTGACTACTACTCCCTACTAGTGTTTAATACATTGTATGCTAATAAATCTGAGTGCAAACCTTTGCGGTAAAAACAAGTTAACTATCTGACGCTGCAGTGTTGTGTTTGAAAAACAAAACAAAACAAAACTCTAAACTAAATATTAGGAAGTCTGTATTCAGCCTCCCTGGAATCATACTGTCCCCTGGTGTTTGTGTGGTTATAGTTATTCACGATTTGGTTTGAGTACAATTTAAGATTTGTTAGTTCTTTTGTATTCTTATGATTTCGTTGTATTCAGTTTTATTTTGAAACTCTTATTTTGTATTCTTGGTATTCTTTGTTCACTCTTCCCTCCAGGCGCAGCGGCATCTGAGAGGGGCTCCCCTGACGTTCCTGTGCTTTACCAGACTTACTCCAGCTTTCTATTAGGCTGAACCTATTGTAGTGTGTTTTTTTTTCCTTAATGAATTGCATGATTTGTGAAAACCAAAAAAAAAAAAGTAGCACCAAACGACACAGGTCTGCAAGCAGCCATTTCTTTTAGAAGGATTACAACCACCATGAAAAAGTTGAGGGTTTAAAACAAAAAAACATCACACTGTAACAGGAGCCTTGCTTGAGGCAGCTGCACGGGCTCTTAGCTTTCTTAATGCAGGGTTTAGACGCGGACCATGAAGTTTGTGATGACTGGCCAACATACAGTAAACACTTCCCTGTCCACTGATAGAGCTCTAACAGCCTTGTTCAGAAGAGCCCCTTCCAAACAACTGCTGAACCCATGTTTCCAATCTCCTTTGTTTATCTGGTGTGTGTGTGTCTGCTGACCCAATCCTCATCGCACGCCACGCTTGCTCACTCACAGGTGGTCTGGCAGTGCTCAGGGCCAGCAGCAGATTTTAATATTTCATGTGAACGCACTGTGTCCTGGACGGGTTCATTGAGTCCACATGGTGGGCAGGAAATTGACTCTGTGAACATGTTCCTGAAATATGCAGCCTGTCACTCCCCTCGGTGTGTGTGTGTGTGTGTGTGTGTGTGTGTGTAGGGGTTGGTGGGGAGATGGATGTCAGGATGTGTAGGACCTTGGCCTGGAGTTTGCCAATAGAACATCATTCAATTGCCACACCGAAGATTATTTTATCTTAAGAATATATGAGGGAGTGTTTGAATTTTACGGATACATTGCCACAGATAGCTTGTTCCGTGGGGTTTCGGTCCAAAAGCCAGGGTAGTAAATGTAGTCCAATCTGTGCCTTTTAATATGTGCCATTTGATATTCAGACCCAAAGAAGGGGCATTAGGTGAGATGCTTGTTGATCCTGTGACCAGTTATCTTCAGGCTACTATGGTCAAAGTCAGAAGCTGCTCAATATGGAGCAATGCATGGTATATACCTGACTGTTTTGTTTGAACCGAAAAGACACCTGGGGAGCTGAGTGGTTCTTGCTGTGAGGTCTCTAGAAGGCATAGAAAACAGTGAAAAGTCTCTAACATTAAACACTGTCAAACTTCATTAAAATAGTCATCAGGTACAGAGTCTTACATCTTGAATTTGTTAAACTATTCCAGAACTCCAGCAGCTCAGAGAGGCTGTGCACATCGCCTTAATTATACATGTCAACTTGTACAAACATTTAATTTATTCAAGCTTATTTAAAGCTTGCTCTGCAAACATGCTGTGTGGCATCCATACTGGCACTGTGCCAGAGGTAGGGTCAAGGGATCAGTGCGCAATATGAAAAACTGCAACTTATCAAAACAGAAGAGGAACAAACATAGACTGCAGCTTGCATCTGTAACTATGGCTGATATAAGTCTGTTGTAGTGTAGCTGAAATACAGTTACAAGGCAGTGTGACTACACTGTACTGGTTTCATTCCACTTCAGACAAGAAGTTTAATCTGAGTGCGGCAGGATAGCGTCACGGCCCAAGCTGTTACTGACGGAAACAGACTCGGGGACAAGGAGCTGCAGTTTAAGCGGCGTATGCGGCGTTTAATAAACACAAATAGAACAAGAAAAAACAGTCACGGTGGCCAAAATAAAAGGTTCAAGCAAAACAATACAGGGCATAAACAGTACTGTTTAGGCTGGGCTTCTGTCTTCACTTTCACACACTTAACACACACGTAACACTCACCCAAGCTCCCTTCCCCATACTAAGGATTTTGTCTCCCAGGTGGCCACTCCCAAATTAGCACTCAATTGGAGAATGGCCACACCTGTGATTGTTGGCAGGGGCAGATTTAACCTCATCCCTGCCAACCTTACACTTATTTACACCGGCAAGGCTTCTGCCCTGCCACAACGAGCAAAATATTTTACGTGTGCAAAAAAGTAAAACAGCGAAATAAAAAAATAGAGCTGGAGGTTAGTAGCCAATACTGATTTATAAAATGTTCATGTTTAACCATGTATGTTAAACAAGTTCTCTTCTTGAGCTAGTTCAGGCTAATAGCTGTCTATAATCCCTAGCTATTGCATAAAATCTGAAAGTAAATGTCCCTACATACTACAGGAATAAGCATTTCTCTCCCCAAGAAAAGTCAGGAACTCAAGGGGTTAAGATCGCTGTGAGTGTTCCAGTGCGATGTCAGCTTCCAGTGTCTTGCTGTGAGGTTGTGCAAGTTTTGGTCAGTTTACATGATCTGCTGGAGCTTTGCTGGACCCAAGACAAACAGGTGTTTTCATGTTTCCCATCTGAAACAGCACTCCAACCTACTGCACTTTCCAAGATTCAACCATGTTGGGATTTAAACGCTGCCAAAGAGACAATAGTATCCACATGCTTTGTAATTCAGGGAACTATCGTAGTTTTGGCTGTGCTACAGTACTTGTTTGTGTTTGTTGCACAAGTGATTCCTGCAGGCCCTTACAAAACATAGTTAGCTTATTTTAAAATGTCAGGACCTTAGAGAGTCATACCTGTTGCCCTACTTTGAGATACAGGGTCAGTTTATAGGGTCTTACCAGACGAAAGGCAGCATTCTCAATCTACCACAATGAATTTAGCTGAGAGTTCTAGTATTCTTACCACACCATAGCCACTAGAGGTCAGTACAAGCAAAGCAATTGAAACCAGAACCTTTCTTATTCAGCCTAATCTCAGATACCCCACAGTATTCAGTGATAATAGAAAACATGGTCTCAGCGGTGATGAAGCAGAGAGGTTAACCTCTCAAACAGCCCTGTGGTGCTGTGGGTTTGGGGATGGAGCACTGAAGGGGAAGGTCTGTTTTCCGAACAACAGGAGGGGAGATGGAGAGATAGAGAAATCTGGTGGCCACATGTCCTCCCCTTAGACTGCCTGGCCTTTCCAGGACAGACATTCGTGATAAAGACCTATACAGAACCATACAGCACACTGGGGCTTCAGCTCCCCATTACATCTATCAGTGTGTGAGTTTATGTTAAAAATGAAACCTGCTGTTGTTCTTAAAGTGCTTCAGTTTGATTTTTCATATCTTAATCAACTCCAACGTCTTAATGTAAACAACACAGCAAAAGTTTACAATATAAACAGCATGCACACAACCATCAGCACAAATAGTCCATTTGTTTTAACTGTGACTAAAATAAACTGACATGTTTTCCAAATATCTTCTAGGCAGAAAGTAGCCAAATCACGAACCAGGCTCAGGCAGGAAACACACATTATTCTGTCAACAGTGACATTTCAATACTCCACCTTCACAGTTTGTTCATAAAAATTGAGCCTCCGACAATCCCAGTGCTACAGAATTATTATTATTATTTGTTTATTTAGCAGACGCCTTTATCCAAGGCGACTTACAGAGACTAGGGTGTGTGAACTATGCATCAGCTGCAGAGTCACTTACAATTACGTCTCACCCGAAAGACAGAGCACAAGGAGGTTAAGTGACTTGCTCAGGGTCACACAATGAGTCAGTGGTTGAGATGGGATTTGAACCGGGGACCTTCTGGTTACAAGCCCGTTTCTTTAACCACTGGACCACACAGCCTCCTATAGGAATAGGAATACTAACCTACAGCTCTAACATCATTGAAGCCTTATTCTACTGCACATAGCAACCCATATTCTGTGGGTTATAACCCACCTTCTGGCCATATTGCTACACATATATTATTTCGAGGTACCTACTAGACACTGTTATGTAAATAACGACTTATCTTGATTGTGATTGACTTTTTTTTTGTCAATCATTATCCAGGGAATGTTAATGCAATTGACCCCAGGAAGCACAAGAAGAAGAAAGAATTCCAACAGGAAAGTCTCTAAGGGATGTTGCTTCCAAACATTATGCTGTTTAATCAAGATACATGTTTGCTGATCTCCAGACTGTTTGCCCCACAGTGGGAATGGCAGTGCAATGCAGGTATGGTTGATGGAATCATATCATCAGGTTTGACTCCTTTGATAGGATCTCAATACAGGCAACCCACCACCCCGTTCCTGCTGAACACACGTGTCCTCATCACTGACAAGCATGTCAGGAGTCAAGTGGGGCCTCCTAAACTCTGATACATGGGTCAAGGGTCGCAGACTAATGGGTAAAAGTATTTGTGTTGTTTCAGAGAGTGAGGAAATGAATTTTTCTACATGGCCAAAGAAATGTGTTTGTGTCATTTACAGTGACATCGTTTCCAGTAAGTGAAGGGCAGCAGGGCTTAAGAAACGCCTCAAAGAGCAAGTAACACTTGTTCGACCAATAAAGCCTGAATTAGAACGAAGTTAGAGGTTAGCAGGTAATACACACAGTGTACTGAAGACGGCACCGGCCTAATGTTTGTGTACTTGACTTAGTTTTGTTATCGTTTTACCTTATGATTGAGCGTTTCCGAACCAATGTGACACCCTAGAAAAAATAAAATAAAAGTTCTGTCTATAGTTGAAGCCGCCTCTCCTGGGAACATGCTCTCTCTGTCTGCTCTGCTGTATTCTGGATACTCTATCTCCCACCCTCGGCTCTGCTGTCCAGCACTCTTCAGACAGACCACACCCAAAACCATTGCAGATTCCTCCAGATGTCGTCAGATTTTCCATCTAAGCAAGTTCAAATTAGTGAAGGGTAAACTGTTTATTTAAAAACAAAAACTTCAACTAAACAGAAAGACCAGCTTCCTAACCAAGTGACTTTCAAAGCCATCGGGATCCCACTGACACCCTCGAGAACCTGTTAAAAAAAAAAAAAAGCTGTAAAGCTGACAGTATACCTGGCTTGCTCCAACACCTATTGCTTTATTGAGTGTGATGATCGATTTGAGGTTTCCTAGCAACAGAGGAGGCTTGTGATCCTGCTACAACTTTCTATTTCTGAAACTTCCTGCTTGCTCAAGCATGTCAGTCAAAGTAAGGTTCAGATATCCAGGTCTTTCAGTAAAACAATGAATCAAGATACTGCAGTATTGAGGGGCTGGCTTACATGAAAGGATATTGAATGAATTAAGAGGTTCATTATTAAAGTGTATGAAGAATTTGCCTTTGATTCTAATGGGAATTAGACTTTGTGCAAAGCTACACCAGGCCTATTGTTTTAAACAAGACTTTTTAAGGTTCATCTTCAATTACAATACAAACCTACACACTGCAGACAGCGGTGCTCCCTTCTCTGTCCACTAGCCAGCCCACCTCACCCAGCTGTGTGCTGCTGCTGGTCACAATAAACATGACACAAGACATTACTGCTCCAGCCTATTAGGATCAAATGTTCTTTCCCTGGTTTTCTGCTCTTTGGATCATTAGTCTGAGCGGTTTGTTATCCAAGCTACTTAAAAATATGAATTCTGCAGCTAATTGGCTGAAGGAGGGCAGCGAGTTACAATAACAGGAAGCCATTCATTCCCTGCCCTAATTACTCCTGACCCAAGTATTCACTAATTGATAACCTCTTCACTGTTTAACCATTAGCACAGAGGAGTAGTAGCACTTCCATTCTTATTGAGTGTGTTGGCTTGTGTCGATCTCAGTTTCTCAGCAGGGAGATGGGCATCTTCACAACAGAAACAAAAAGTTCTGCCCTGGACTGTAAAGTCACTGGATGATCTAAGCAGCGGTTCATCCTAATTAGATGCTAGATTGGCAAGTAACAAAGACACAAATCCCTGATTTGAAACAAGGCAGGGCTGTCCAATGGATGGCTATTGAAGTCCCGGGTATTCAGTATGGATCTTTAACCAAAAAGCCCTGGAATAAGGTATTCTGTTAGCAATGGGGCACATGTGTTCTGTTGACATGGACCTCAATACTTACTATTTAGCACTGGCATATCAGTGATTATAAGTTATGATCAATAATTAATGTAAATTGTTCTGTATTAGTCATTATTGTCTTCCACAGCACTGCATCGAGACAGCCCTCTCCCTAATAACACTTTTTATCTTCTGTGACAGAGACAGAATGATTCTTGGTGATAAATCTCCCTCCCAACCTGTGAGGGCGCTGTATAAAGGGAACAGAGTGCCCTGGACTGGATGGCCAGACAATTCATTCCCAGGGTTAGGCAGAAGTCGACCATCTAGAAAGGGGGCGGAGCTACGGTACAATAAATCATCGACCGGAAGGGAAATGATGTGGCAGCCGATGACGAAGGGGACGAAACAAATGTAGAGCCACACTGGCAAAAATAACTTTTAAAGAAAAGTGTGTTTTATTCTTTTTTTATTTTATTTTAGTAAAAAAAAAAACAGCAATATCGACAATTCTTTGCCATGTTTATTAATATACTTTACCATATCACAATCTTTACAAAGCTTACATATGCTTTACCATGTTTTATTATACATTGATATGTTTTTACTATGGTAAACTTTTATAATCAATATCAATCAATATTTATTTTATATAGCGCCTTTCATAGTAGACCACCATCACAAAGCGCTTTACAAGATAGTGAGGAACAATACATTAAATACAGTGAAATACAGGGCATAGTACATTAAATACAAACAGTAAAAAAACAAAACAATGCAAATTCATTAAATACGTGCATAATACATTAATTACAAGGCTAGGGTGTGAATTCTAAACATTGTGGATGTGTGTGTCATACAGAATCATATGAATAGGATGGAGTGAAAAACCTGATCTAGATAAGGGGTCTTACGTCATTTTAGCTGCCTAGCTGCATACCTGCCTCGCCCCAAGTTCACTCTGCTCCATGCAGGTTCATCTCAATACAGATTTGCAGCTGCAGGCTGCTGCTCACCGACTTACCGCTACGATTCCCGTGGTAAAGTTTCCTTTCCTTAGAGTTCCTGGACTCACATCAAAGAGCTTTACATAATCACTGGAGGGAGAATCACTCCTATGTGTTTTAGGAACACTTTGAAGGCGGCAACACATTTTCACGAAAAGATCTAATTGTATTAACTTTGGTCAGTTTAATTCAACTGTAATTCAACTGTTTTATTTTGTGTACAAGAGTATCTGTATCACTTATTGAAAAATAAATCATTATAAAACGTGAGGTAACAGTATCCAGCAAAAACAACTGTAAAAACATTTTTACTTATTATAACCTTATTTAAGTGCAGTTTCTACATCACACAGGGCACTTTATATAAATATACACTTTTATACAATTAATTGCAAAATTGAAACATGAATTATGCTGGGAAATAGCCATACTGAGAGCCTCATATTGACAGAAATGTGTTTGTGCCTGTATATTGGTGTGTATGTTTCAGTGTGCAGTATCAGTGTGTGGTGGTTGCAGTGTGTATATTTCAGAGTGTGTGCATATTTGAGTATGTGTGTGTGAGGATTGGAGTGTGTGTGTTTGAGTGTGTGAGTGTATTTGAGGTGTGTGTGAGGTTTGGAGTGTGTGTGTTTGAGTGTGTGAGTGTGTGTTTCAGAGTGTGTATGAGGTTTGGAGTGTGTGTGTTTGAATTTGTGAGTGTGTTTGAGGTATGTGTGCATGTTTCAAAGTGTGTGTCCGATTGGAATGTTGAGCTCCTTAGTAAAATGGCTCACTTGTAACGCTGCACTTGAGCTCTGACCTCGTTCTGAAAGAAGGCACCTGTGTGGGGTTTATTTTTTAAATCCAAGTGCCACCAATTATCCTCTTTTCAACCTGAAGTGCTTAACCCCCGCCCACATGAAGAGGACTTTGCCTGTCACTCCTGGCTTCCTGATTTGACGAGGGGGAGGGGAGGGGAGATCAATGCGCTTCACCTCGCTGACAGCTTCCACACAAAGGGCCATTCAGACAGCCGCTCCACCCCCTAACACACCTGGACAGGTAGAGCCACTGCAGACTTATCCACGGCTCTTCAAAGACAGGGAGCAGCAGGGTCTCTGTGCACCAGTGTGGCTATGTTTGCTGTGCCGGGAGGACAAGCAATGTTATCCAGTTGTATGTCACCAATTCTATCCACAAGTTATGAAAAGCCGTAGGGAAAAAAGGTTCTTACTCTGTCAGAAGTTGGACATGTTTAAATAGAGCAGCATGTTGTTGGCATGTGTCCTCTTACATCATTGACCCAGGGCCTTTCACATTGTAGAGAACGTGTAGACCACTGTGTAAGTAACTCATGGAACAACTGTCACCACTGATGACGCACCTTGTGGTGGAATAAGGTTGTTGTTTTTTTTTACTGAAACTTTTCCCACAGGACCTAATTGAATTTCCGAAAACACAAAACACTGATTTTTTTAAAGTTAAATCTGTAAGAAACTAAGGCAAGCATTCAAACGTATTGGTTAGTGCTTTCTTCAGTGTATAGTACATGATACACATAGCTTTATCTTAACATTCTGATCAAGCGTTTGAAGTAATGGATGAAGTACTGATTTTAAAATAAAATGCTTTTTGTTTGTGCTGACGTTGCTGAGCAGGAACTCCAAGGAGTTTTTTTTTTTAATTCCGAGCCAGAGGTGTGTAGCAGGAAAGAATTTACCTGCCTGTACTGCGACAGCACTCAGTAATGTTTAGAGTGAAATACATTTTCAAACATACAGAGCTGGATGGTAATTACAAGCTGGAAAAAGTATTAATACTAATGGCGGACAGTAGCAGGTCCAGGAGGAATGAGTTTACTGTAGCTTTGATGTGCCAAGCACCATGCTGGAGACTTTTTACCCTAATGTAACCATGACTGATATCTTTCAACTGATAGAAGTGATTAGGAGTCCAGGTTAAACGGGATGTGGTGCACTGATACACAAGCTTGAAGAAGATTTTTTTTGTATTTTTTTATTTTAAAGAAGCAATATATTCCAGTTTGAAAAAGTAAACCCAGCCCTGTCGCCCTGTCCCTGGGAAATGTACTGAAAAGCAGCAGAAGGAGGCGTTTGAAGCCAGCTGTCACAACCTTGCTGGCTGTTGTTTTAGAGGCCTTTTGTATGGCTGAGGGAAGAAAAGAGAAAAACAACACCAGGAATGTGTACAAGTCAGGACCCAACAGTAAATCCTTCGTCCATTTCCTTTCTCAGCAGAGCTGGGGAGGAGGGTGAGGGTGTGGGTGGTAAAGCACCTCAGCTGACACTCTGAGCTGAGCTGGGCCTCAGCACCCTCTGAGCCTCTTGGAAACGGGATGAGACTTTGCTGTAGACCAGTTATGGGGAAGGTGTATAGTTTTACGAGTGGGGCAGTGGAAAACTTAGAGTCGTTCAGCTTTTCTGAACACGATGAAAAGCAAAAAGCTGCAGTTGCGTATCCAGTTTTTAAACAAGTTTATAAATCAGACACAAGACAATTTTTTTTTGAGGCAGGGTTCCCCAGTTTGGGTGCACAGTAGGAGAACCAAGATTTCAGATAGATATAGCGGTGCAAGGCCATTTAGGACGCAATCTTAAATTGTATCCTAAAACAAACGGGAAGCCAGTGTAAAGAGACCAGAACTGGTATTATACATTCAGCTGTCCTGCTCCTGGTCAAGAACATTTTTTTCCCCAAATAATTTCGAGTGCCCAATTATTTTACTCCCCAATCTAGAATGTGCAAACAGTTTTCCTCAATTTAGAATGTGCAATTATATTTCCCCACCAACAGCTCAGGAGAACAGAAGGTCAGTGGGCGTCCTCAGATCCCACGACCAAGCCAATTGCCCTGCAGGTCTCCGCTAGTAAGGTGCCACAGTTTTATGGTGAGTAGTATGGCGACTATTTTGCCTCTCTAACCTGTGAGCCACTCAGGAACCCCTGATCCAGATTCTTGTGGCAGCATTTTCAACTTATTGCACATGCAGCATTACAGTAATCAGCCTCTCAACACCAACCTGGGAATGGGGTGGTCTGACTCCAGCTATGCTGCTCAACTGGTAAATGGAAGCTTTGTATGAAAATGGGCTTAAAAAGTAGATCACGGTAAAAACAACTCCTGAATTCCTAATTTTCAAAGCACCCCTCAAAACATCTAACAACTAAAATAAAACGCAGGGGTTTTACAGAGATTCATTTTAATATTGGTATTGCAACACATGGAGAATGATCAGTATTACACTGCGGATCTGCTGTTGGTTGGCTGCACTATACCAGCACTGCTCCTGCATTTTAAGATCACAATAATTATGCTGGAACTGCAGTCTTACTTGCAGTCTTAAATTGCAGTGATTTAAATTGACTATACTTTCACAGCTGTTGTTTTTCTTATAGCGGCTGAAACCACATTCCTGTTCTTAATGCCTTTCCTTTCCAGCGCGGATTAGGTCATAACCTCTAGCTAGTGTTAACATGGTGCTGATTCTGAGCTCCATGGCTTGTTTTCATATTGTCACATAGCCTTTCCCATGGTGCTTAGGGGATTGATAATGGGATGCGAAGCCTTTCACTTGTAGGTCAGCAGTGCAATTGCAGACCAGCTCAGTGGGGATTGAAAGTCATTGCCCCAGTGGTCTCCACCCTGTGCCTTGTGCTCTTGAAAATGAGACGCACCACTATGAGTGACGTTAATTAGCATGCTTGCCGACAGACTGTCCCCTGAAAATGTAAAATACTGGATGCATCACCTCCCATCATCTCTCCCCTAGAGAAAGGTTGGTATCTCTGCAGGTAGTTGCACATCGATGGGCGCCACCCCTGATCGCTCAGTTCAGACCCCTGACTTCTTAATAGAAATCTTCTGAAATAAATAGATGAAAAGAAGGTCTGGCCTGAAGCCCTTTGACTATGGCTGGCATGAAAATGTTTTTGAGCTTCGATCCAACTGCCCTGCTTCCTCAGCAGAAACCCACAGTATGTTTAAATGATCAATATGTCCGTGTATTAAAATAAATAGAAAATGTGAAGAACCATCACTAGTTGCTCTGTGTTCTGAGTCTGAGTGCAACAAGGTGGTGTAATGGAAAACCCCAATGGTAATGATAGAGGTAGAGGCTGGTGGTGACATGTGCTGTTTCTACATGGGAGGAAATTAGGGAGCAGCACAGAACTGGCATGAACCTGTTACAAAATCTTTCCTGAAACCCCAAAAGACATATTTGTTCAAGTAACCCCCCACACACACCCATCTCCTTTTCTTACTAAATACACATATACTTCATTGCGATGATGTCATACCTCTTTGTCCTCATGCCAGCTGACCTGAGATTAAAGCACAGTACCACAATTATGTTTTGGCGAGTAGATTTAATTACTAATAGCCTGTGCCAAGTACTCGGGTCATGCTAGTATCTGTTATGATAGGACAATTTTGTGTAAAAATCCAAGTACTTGTAGTTAGTAATTTATGGATTGCATAATGAAGAAATTAAAGTATGTCCTAAAGTAATTTTATTTTAAGATACAGGATTTTGACCCGCATTGAAATTGGAAAGTAAATGCTATGGGACTCAAGACTCCAGGACCTAATGCAGTACCGAAGGATTTCCCATTGGCTGTTGTGATTAGTGTCTGGACTTCAGTCTGTAGTATACGTACTGTATATACAATACTTTGCATCTTAAACATCATTGCTAGGCTGCTATTCTTCCACCACATCTCAACAACATCAACTCAGCACAATATTCTGTATTAGCAGATATTATTAAAACACAAACGTGAAAATATATTAAATGCTAAAAATATGAGTTAATCCAGCCTTTCTTCTGTGGAGTATTTCCAGTTGATAATAACTATAACACCTCCTTGGCTAAAGACAGCATAGTTTGGACTGTATAATCTGTTATTTAAAAATAAAATAAAAACTTTCCAGGGAATTACCGATTTCTGTTTGTTACAGGAATCCCCACAATGTGGTGTCTGATGGCTTCCTTTCTTTCTCTCTCTTTCTTGCTTTCTACTTTCTTAATGTTTGTGAAGTTAAATGGGCTCCTGACAAGCAGCTTCATGAAACATGACCTTTGGAGTTCCACTACTTGACAGATAATATTTTGCTGAATCCATGTACCATTTCGATCGTGAATCCCATTACTGGGGTCTTGAGCAGCCCAGCTGTTAAAACAGAATGATTAATTAAAGCCATTCTACTTGAAAAATAACCTTCGCCCCTCATGCAGCCTGCAAATATGTGGTGTTGTTCACAACTGGAAAGGGGTATCTTACATTAGTAACATTCCTGATTTCTATTAAGTTTTTGTGGAAGAGGGAGAAGGTATTTTTCTGCTCTATATCAAAGCAGGTGAGCTCGTGTTTCTGATCTGAGCTCAGCCCTCTGTGAGCAGCGCAGGTGCATGTAATTTATCATTTCGAGACAGATGCTTAAAATCCCATTAACACATGCTGTAAAGTGAGCGTTCACTGTTCTGACTTTTCAATGAAGTTCTGTACAGTACTGTGAGTTCTCCTATTTTTCATTCTCTTGCAAAACAACATATGATACTCCACAAGTCACGAGGGGCCTTACTCATCAAATACTTCCGACTCATTTTGATCTTTTTGGTTGTACATCAACGGTATTCACTAATTCACTAATTGCTGTAAAGAAATTTCTTTTATGTTTTACATGCAGGCGAACTTCCTGTGATTCTGTGATTGCAGATGGTTTGTGTGCATGTGTTCTGTTTCTTATTGGAGTTGGGACAGAGGGAAAGAGAAGCTTCTTCACACAGAGAGTGGTGAGGGTATGGAATGGGTTATCTAGTCATGTTGTTGGAGACTCTTCTTCACACAGAGAGTGGTGAGGGGATGGAATGGGTTATCTAGTCATGTTGTTGGAGACTCTTCTTCACACAGAGAGTGGTGAGGGGATGGAATGGGTTATCTAGTCATGTTGTTGGAGACTCTTCTTCACACAGAGAGTGGTGAGGGATGGAATGGGTTATCTAGTCATGTTGTTGGAGACTCTTCTTTTTATTATTACATGATAATGACAAATTAAAAATCATGTTTATTGTTTGTTATGGTTAGTTAAAATATAGTAACCTATTTACTTTAAAGAGCCAGATTCTACATGCATGCATGCATGTAACTGTCATCTCCCTAGTTCCTAGGTTTAAAGCATGGCCATTTCAGCTCCTAACTAACCCACGTTTTCATGTAAGAAAACTCAAAGAAATACATGAAATCTTACTTTGATCAAATGACTGCAATTGTGGGAAAAAAACGAATTTCTCAGGACCCACATGTTTGAGATAATTGACTTGATTTTTCCAGGCTGTCAACAAAATCCATTTTTATTTCCTTAATGTGTGAAAGGAAAAGCCCAGGCTGAAGCCAGTGCTACACCGATGGTAGCTAATGCTTTGAGGAGAAACTTCTTGGAAGAAATGGGAGAATTGTCTCTCAGATCTGGATTAGGGTACTGGAAGAAGAAATCCCTGCTGTTCTCAATCATTTTGAATGCAGATATTAATATCATATACAGCACTCTCAATAGGACAAAAAAAAATCTACATTATAGCTGGTTTTGGATTAGCTTATCCTTGTGGGCTATAGGCAGATATTTTAGTGTATAACTAAAAATACTAATAATATGATCCTGGTTAAATAAGGGAAAATGTAATTTATTAAGACCACTAGGCAATGTATTTCGAACAGGTATTGCGGTTTCTGCCGCTGATTTTAATTATTCTAAATGTTACATCCCAGTGGATAGATCTCTTTTCATTTCAATAGAATAATACTACAACCCTGTATGTGTGTCCAAATTCTATTATCCTTATCAAATGTTTTTACATGAACACAATCTGAGCTGTTCTTGTTAAATCAATATTGCAATCTGATCCGTTGACAAAATTAAACATCCTAGAACAAGACGGCCCCTCTCACCCCCCTTCTGGACCACACATTCTGCACCGTGTCTCCACCATGGAAGATGTTGTTTTAAATCACATTAGTAACCAGGCTGTAATCACATTATTGCACACATGGAGATTTTGACAAGTAGAAAAAGTCATGTGTTAGAGATTTGGCCGCGCTGGAGTCCAGATCCAAGCTGTGAGCTCATTCTCCTGACAATGCTCTGCACCGTTCTCCTGATTGTTGCTGTTTCTGGGGATTTTAGGAGTATAGCAGTAAAAAAAAATAAGTATAAATATAAACTGGTAACTATACCACGGAATGATCCACGTTCTTGAGTTCCAGTATTGACAGTATCAATATTATTGAAAGGAGGACTTTCCTAGGCTTGCGGGTTTATTGTGAGTTGCCTACTTGTGAGTATCTGTACGAGTTCATGTGCACATGGCTGGGATTGTGTACCTGTTTGTATGTGTGTGCGTGCGTTCGTGCGTGCGTGTGTGCGTCTGTGGGTGTGCATCTGTGCGTGTGCGTGTCTGTGCGTTCGTGCGTGGGTGCGTGTGTGCGTCTGGTGCGTGTGAGTGTGCGTCTGTGCGTGCGTGCGTTGTGTGTGTGTGTGTGCGTGCGTGTGTGCTAGAGCGTGTGTTTCTGATCATTCCTTGGTGAGTATTGGGAACGTGCTCCTGTGTGTTTTCTCAGCCAGTCAAGAAGATCACATTCTTGGTAAGGTTTTAATTAAACAGAAGTTTAAACTTGTGTTTCGTAATATCAGCAAAGTTTCTACATTGCTGTTGTTGGTTATTTTCTTTATTTTTTTTACATGATTTTGAAACGGAAGTATTAAGTGGAAGTGCCCGGGTGGTTAACTGGAAAAAATGATGATGTGTGGTTGAAATTGCGTAAAAGAAACTTTTATGATCCAAATGCTTCCCTTATTATCCCCATCTGGCCGCGGCTCCGTGCTCCACCACGTAATGAGCACCAGCCCCAGACATTACCAGGATGAGACACTCGCCTGCAGCCTCAGAGCTCGCTCTTCTCCTGGGAAACACACTGCGATGTTAACCCTTTACTGGGGGAGCTACAGGTGTCCAGACACACATCTCTACATGAACGCTCTGGGGAAGCAAGACTTTTATATCTCAAGGTGTGACGCTGAAACAAGGCACCAATCTGTAAGGAGAAAGAGCTCAACACACTCAGGGCATGGCACACATGCAGCTGCAGCCAAAAGTTTAGCATCACCTAGGGTTTTTGGATGGAGACATAATTTAAAAAGAAAACAATTATATGAACATAATTTTAGATCTTTTATTTAACATCATGTAATCAATTAAACTACAAAAGGATATGGCAAAAGTCTGCCGGAAGCCATAATAGTAGTACAATATTTAATGTTAGATTTCGAAATGTCACATTTTTTAAATTGTTGTCACTTGTTCCTTAAGTATCTGGAAAACTACAAAGCAGTATGTATTTCAGTATGTTAACATAACATTATTCACCAGGTTTCATTCAATAGATTTCTTCATGCCAATACAGAGGGATATGTCACATAAAGGAGTGAGTTAGGAAAAGTTTTCTCAAGTACTGGGACATAAAAGCTTAAAAGTATTCCATCCAAACCACTTCAATACCAAATCGCCTCCATTCATTGCCACGTCCAGAACTAGCCATAACTATATGCACCACCGCCTCCTACTGGATACTAATTGAATGACCGATTACTGAAACAAGAAAACAGATACCTCCATGGGTTGTAACCTCCAATCAGAAGTAATGGAGGCGTCTATGGAAGCTTAGTTTTACTACCCACACAACTCTTAGAACCGCTGCTTCCCACTGTGGTCAGAAAGGCTGCTTTGAAAGATCCTTTTCAAAAGGAGCTACCCCCCATATAAATATATTCAACCACCAGTTACTCTTATCTCAAACTGCTTGGAATATCAAAGGCAGAGACAAGCTACCTGGACAAAGACCTGCGAGCCAGCTCTGCCTTCATGTGTGTGCAAGCGTGGCTCAACAAGACACACACTCATCCCACACACACCTCACCACAGCAAGCAGCACTGAGGCATGACTGCCAGAGCTGTCTGCAACCAACCATTAATAACCCACTGAAGATTAGAGATTAAACCAGAGCCGAAAGAAGTAAGAATCCCTGTGTCACATCAGTATGAGCCAGTTAACTTTTACCCTTTGGAACAATCCTTTAGCGTGTCCTTTTCTTTCTTCTTCCAGATTCCAAGTCATGGAGGAAAATGTTTTGTAGTCCTGCCAGTTTCACATGCTTATAAACTCAAGGTTTAGTACATATCCCGCTTATCAGAGACAAAAGCTTGTGTCGACCCCCACTCTCAACAGCAAACAACCACTAAAAAACTGTATAAATGAATTATTGTAATTACAGTGTGGCTACTTCAGGATTTAATTACATACGTAATTACAAACCTTTCTGCACTTTTTGTAATTATACAAAACACTAATTTATTATGATATATATTATTTATATAATTGTGTAAATCAGTAATAACTCCTAGAACAATTGAGAAGGCACATGTACAGTGTGTCATTTACTGTAAAAAAAAATGTTATTGTAGAAAACGGGACCCTCAGAAAGTGTTATCTATAGAGATAACACCCCAAGAGTGAGGGCCCAAGTCCTTGGCAGATCCAGTCTATTAATTCCAGATAGGGATCAGTCTGTGTTCAAATCTGTCTCTTGCAATGTCTTGCGGGTACAGTGTGGTGGTATATCTTTATTTGAAAGCTGTGAGATGTTTCCAGCTATCATGATGAAGTGTTTGAAATTAAATCTACCAGTTTGTTTATGCAGGTTGACTGGGATCCAGACAACACTGGTTATTGCATGAGAAAAAAGAGGTACTCTCCCTGTTCTGCAGAGTTTGCAACCGCATTAAGTATCTGTGATCAGTCTGAATTTGTGTTCAAATGAAAATGACGCTATGTAGTAAACAGCTTTGAAAATCCAACCTTTAGTGTTCATTGCGTTTCAATCAGCAGTGCTGGAGAGGTGAGGACTGTAGTACTCATTTAAAAGATGCACAGTGGCACTGCTGGAGAGATGAGGACTGTAGTACTCATTTAAAAGATGCACAGTGGCACTGCTGGAGAGATGAGGACTGTAGTACTCATTTAAAAGATGCACAGTGGCACTGCTGGAGAGATGAGGACTGTAGTACTCATTTAAAAGATGCACAGTGGCACTGCTGGAGAGAGGGAATGGAGTATTTTAGTGCTGAATAAATATCAACTGGTTATTCAAATCCCACTAAGGTTTCTTCCTAAGTATTTTAATTATAAGAAGGAGCTTAGTGGTTGATTTGATCAAGCTATACCCAGGATCAGGAGAAGCCAGATCTGGGTTCTACAGCACTGTGGAATCCCTCTTGATTGCATCACTCACCTGGCAGTGGACCGCATCACTTACAGTACATACAAGGTCAACTGCCAATCAAGACTATTTATTTAAACAACTAAACCGTTTTTCTTCTGTTCCATTTTTTTTATAGCTGTACATTCCATGTGAATGCACTGTGGTTATCAACAGTGGGTTAGTGCCTACGTGGAAATACAGTTTCCTGATTGGTGGGTGATAGTTCTGAGGTTTTAAATACACATGTTAAAGTGCACAAACTTATCAGCATTGTGAAGTAGTGGAATACTGCAGCAGAAGAACTCCCTCCCTTAGCAGTGAAGCAGACTGTCGGGTCACACATAGGCAGGAGGAGGTAACTTCATTTTTCTTTTGATCTGCGGATGAGAGAAGACAACGAGCGTTTCTGCTTTGGCTAATAATCCACACGGTCTTCCTGTCCACTCTACCTACGCCACAGCAGTGCTGCTAT
Source organism: Acipenser oxyrinchus oxyrinchus (assembly GCA_030684275.1). Taxonomy (NCBI): domain Eukaryota; kingdom Metazoa; phylum Chordata; class Actinopteri; order Acipenseriformes; family Acipenseridae; genus Acipenser; species Acipenser oxyrinchus. The sequence goes on from JAGXEW010000061.1 coordinate 1,105,784, forward strand.
CAATGCAGCAGCTTTCACAACCCCGAGTGCATGTGTCTGAGTCCCTCCAGGGCGGGGTCCCTCTGTCTCGCAGCACGAAGCCCTTCGATCGCATCCTTGCTTCCACGCCGCACCCTGCCTCGTCTGCCACCAGGGGAAACGGTCATTAAGAAGCTGCCCCATCATCCCTTTCACTGCGTTCCAGGATAATTAACAGAAGTCATTCCGCAGATGGTTTCCTTCCTGTCAGCAAGTACCAGGAATTTAATGATCTGTGCTGGATTGCTCAACTCCGGGAGAGGGAGAGGGAGAGGGAGAGAGGGGTCTGGGAGCGAGAAGTGAACTGTTTTGTGATGGGGTTGAGTGGGCGACAGGATGAACAGGATTACTTTTGCAGTGTGAAGCCGTACCTGCCCCAAGATAACAGTCCCATGGCAACCTGTCAGCGGGTCACAAGTGACAGCAAAAGTTATTAAGAATATCATATTTCTCTGTTTGTTGTACTTACATTTTTGCATGTACCTGGAAAACTGCGTATTCAATTTGAATGATCTTGGTATTAACACGATTTAGCAGAAGTTATTAAGACTGTTAGATTCTGGGGATACATGCAGGTGGCTCTGTCTGTACATCTCATTTAAATACAGTACTGTGCAAAAGTTTTAGGCAGGTGTGAAAAAATGCTGTAAAGTAAGAATGCTTTCAAAATAGACATGTTAATAGATTATATTTATCAATTAACTAAATGCAAAGTGAGTGAACAGAAGAAAAATCTAAATCAAATCCATATTTGGTGTGACCACCCTTTGCCTTCAAAACAGCATCAAGCATCAATTCTTCTAGGTACACTTGCACACAGTTTTTGAAGGAACTCGGCGGGTAGGTTGGCCCAAACATCTTGGAGAACTAACCACAGTTCTTCTGTGGATTTAGGCAGCCTCAGTTGCTTCTCTCTCTTCATGTAATCCCAGACAGACTCGATGATGTTGAGATCAGGGCTCTGTGGGGCCATACCATGACTTCCAGGACTCCTTGTTCTTCTTTATGCTGAAGATAGTTCTTAATGACTTTCGCTGTATGTTTGGGGTTGTTGTCATGCTGCGAATAAATTTGGGGCCAATCAGATGCCTCCTGATGGTATTGCATGATGGATAAGTATCTGCCTGTACTTCTCAGCATTGAGGAGACCATTAATTCTGACCAAATCCCCAACTCCATTTGCAGAAATGCAGCCCCAAACTTGCAAGGAACCTCCACCATGCTTCACTGTTGCCTGCAGACACTCATTCGTATACGCTCTCCAGCCCTTCGGCGAACAAACTGCCTTCTGCTACAGCCAAATATTTCAAATTTTGACTCATCAGTCCAGAGCACCTGCTGCCATTTTTCTGCACCCCAGTTCCTGAGTTTTCGTGCATAGTTGAGTCGCTGGCCTTGTTTCCACGCCGGAGGTATGGCTTTTGGCCGCAAGTCTTCCATGAAGGCCACTTCTGACCAGACGTCTCCGGACAGTAGATGGGTGTACCAGGGTCCCACTGTTTTCTGCCAGTTCTAAGCTGATGGCACTGCTGGACATCTTCCGATTGCGAAGGGAAGTAAGCATGATGTGTCTTTCATCTGCTGCAGTAAGTTTCCTTGGCCGACCACTGCGTCTACGGTCCTCACCGTTGCCCGTTTGTTTGTGCTTCTTCAAAAGAGCTTGGACAGCACATCTGGAAACCCCTGTCTGCCTTGAAATTTCTGCCTGGGAGAGACCTTGCTGATGCAGTATAACTACCTTGTGTCTTGTTGCTGTGCTCAGTCTTGCCATGGTGTATGACTTTTGACAGTAAACTGTCTTCAGCAACCTCACCTTTTTAGCTGAGTTTGGCTGTTCCTCACCCAGTTTTATTCCTCCTACACAGCTGTTTCTGTTTCAGTTAATGATAGTGTTTCAACCTACATATTGAATTGATGATCATTAACACCTGTTTGGTGCTAATGATTGTTTAATCATACACCTGACTATATGCCTACAAAATCCCTGACTTTGTGCAAGTGTACCTAGAAGAATTGATGCTGTTTTGAAGGCAAAGGGTGGTCACACCAAATATGGATTTGATTTAGATTTTCTTCTGTTCACTCACTTTGCATTTAGTTAATTGATAAATATAATCTATTAACATGTCTATTTTTGAAAGCATTCTTACTTTACAGCATTTTTCACACCTGCCTAAAACTTTTGCACAGTACTGTATATTTTACCATAAATACCAACAGCTCAATTGCTTATGACATAGAGTTCCTAAATACCACTTATCCAATTTTCATTCCACTATTCATTGCCATTTCCTTTTCTATACTATTCTGTGCATACTGTTGCTATGCATCATGGTCATCAGCTTTTTCATCCTACTGATTGCTTGTATTTTGAATTTACAGCTGTGGGAGGGAGCTGTAAGCTACTCACATACTTGTTAGGTTAACCAAGCTAGAGTGAGCCTAATCTCAAATTGCGACTGGTCTCCTGTGTTCAGTTGAAATGAACTGCGTCCAGGAGTAAAAATCACTACAACAATGTGCAGTTTTAGGATGTACGTAAACCACCGTCAACAAGAATGATATCTTCCAAATGTTTTAATTTCAAAGTAAAACTAAAAAAAAACTAAAGTGGTTTTAAAAGTCAAACCCAGACAGGGAAGTGGTTTTGGGACCGCACAGCCCATGGGAGATCTCACGCCAGCTGTGCACAGACACATTCATGCGTCCTTGCCCAGAAAAAGACAAATTCCATTTTATCATCTCAGATAATCAAGCCCGCTGTTTACCGGAGTGTCCTTCCGAAATGAGTAAACAGTTTGAGAATGAAGGAACGGCATGCCAGCAGACCGTGAAGCTTTACGTGAGAAGAAATCATATTTTTTCAAAGATAAATCAAATCCAAGTAATCCTCTGAGAGTCTGGGAGATTGTGATCTCATTTTCATACACACCATCTTCAAACAGCTCATAATATCATCAGAGAGATGTCCTCCCTGTCTGGGGGCGAGGCAGGAACTCGCTTGTTGTTTCCAATGGCTTCTCAAGTCTGTGTTATTCACTGGCCTAGCCGAGATGCAGGGTTTGGGTTGGGTGAGGTTTGGTTAAAGATTGGGTGTTTTAAATTAAATAAATACAAATAAGTGCTGCCCCAGGCCCACATCCCGTGTGTTTAGATTCCTTGCTGGAAACCTATCCAGTTGTTTTACCATATTTATTTAAATTTTACTTAAACAGTTGGCTCATGGACTGTGAATGACCCTGTTTAAAAGTGCACTTGAACCCCTGTGCCTGCTCTAGAAGCAGCTCTGGAATGTTTGAAAACCTTTACCGGGAATGGCTTATGTAGTTTAGGGTGCCTGTGTGGAAGTGAAGGTGTTTTTGGATGTCGATCTGGCTCTGTTCATACAGCAGGATGACGGGAGCCAGGAAACTGGATTGACTGAGTAAAGAAAACTGAGCCCAATAAATCTCGTGTTTGACACGCTGCCCAGAAGAGTCCATGAAGAATGCTGAAGAACATTTCTTCTCAGATGTCACACTTCCTCTCGTAAAGCGCTGAAATTCTTTCATGTTACAAGCATTTCGTTTTATTACTCTGGGACAATAATCGGCTCTCTGCCATGCTGCTTCAGTGATGTCTGTGGACTCGTACACACAACTCAAGGCTGACCAAATACTTAATACAAAATCATTTATCTATGAATGCATTCCTCTATCCATCTTTATACTGATATGCATGTCTAAATCGCTTTTCTTCCGACCTAGCTGTCTGTATCTCTCTCCTTTCTCTGTCTATAAGTATAATCATGTGAAATCTATCACTTTCCCATAGTTTGGGTTGCGACCTCGGAAGCTAAGCAGGTCAGAAAGGGTCCAGAACTCAAGCAATTTCAGAAGACCACTGGCATGTTTTGTCCTCTCGTTTAGGACATTAGAACCAAGAAACATAAGAAAGTGTATGAACAAGAGGAAGGCATTAGGACCATCAAAGCTCATCCAGTTATTAGGAGCTGATTGATCTAAAAACTTCAAGTTGTACCATCACCACTCTCCTACCCTCTTTCATAAGTCTGATCCTGGTTTCTGTGCTCCTCTTAAAGTATAGATTAGGGTAAACTTTGTCAACTCCATAAGAAGTTTACAACATCATGTAACTTATAGTTAGGGCTTCTGATTTTTGGTTTTAACTGATAAAACCAGATAAAACACCCCCGATGCAAAAAAAAAAATGAAATCGGTGGATAGCCAATAAACACAGGAAAACACCGGAAAAACTATGGAAATGGTTAATCAATTCACGTTGACTTTACCCTTTTCCCATTAAAAATAAAGCCTACTACAAAAATAATAATAAATACATTTCCCAGTGCTGCTGGGCAATGTCCCGCCTTCCTGATTGATTCGTTCTGAATACTTTAAACCTGCCCCAGCTACTGAGTGACAGCACATTCCCACATTTCTATTGGAGACTCCGCTTGCGAGATTACAATCAGGATGGAGGCTTGTTAGCGGATTTAAAGCTGTATTACAGGGGTTCCCGAGTGGCTCATCCAGTAAAAGCATTCACAGAGACTGCAGGATGCGACCTATAGTCTGGACGTCGCCGGTTCGAGTCCAGGCTATCCCTTTGCCGACCAAGGACGGAGCTTCCAGGGGCGGCACACTTGGCCGAGCCCAGGGAGGGAGGGTTAGGTCAGGGTGTCCTCGGCTCACAGCGCACCAGCGACCCCTGTGGTCTGGCCCTACTTGTAGTCCATAGTGCAGCTGTGCAGCTCTCCTGCTGTAGTGGAATTGTGTGCCACCAGCAGTGTAAGGTCAAGCAAGGCGCTGTGTTAAATTGTTTAGATTTTATTTGTTAAACCTGCGCAGTAAAGTTTCCTACTGGAAAGGGTGTTGTCTTTCATCACTTTTGCCTTTCCTGTGCCCCCTGCGTGTTGCTGGCAGGGAGTTGGCTTGTGCCCCAGCGTGTTGCTGGCAGGGAGCTGGCTTGTGTGTTATTTAGATGGAAGGCTCTCGAACTCGATTTTGCTGGCTGATGTCTTTGACTGACTCAGAGGCCTGGCTCTGCTTGGGTGAGAGGGCTGCTGTAGCCGCTCCAGAGCCTGACAGGTTTGAGGGCTGTTTCTAAAATCTGATGCAACTACAAAGCCAGCTTCAGAAGCCTTTTTAAGTGATATTCGGCTTAAAGTTCAGTTGAAATGTTTGCACTTTGAAAATCAGAGTACTTGTCCTGGACAATGGAGGTCATAACACCTTGGATTGTGATCCATGGCCTCCAAGAAAGTGCTGTTGGTGCCTCTGTTGGGGACATTTTCCCTTGCAAGGTGGAACTCAACAAATGTGCAACGCCTTTAATTCAAGTTTTAGTAGTAATTACCCACTTGGGTAACATTAAGGTAAAAATATTGAAAACACGGCAGCCACCTGACTAAATAATGTTTAGTGCTCTTAAATACAATACAATTTAAGAAACAGTTTAACCTGTCGAGGAAATCTCAAAATGTCCTTCCTGCAGTCTCACACACTCTTTTACAGCTCGTTAAAGCTCAGCTTTATGTGTCAGAGGAGCTTACATAATGTATACCCCATGCATAAAACAGCAGCTTAACAATATACACACGTTGACTTTTTTCCTTCCTGACATTACCTTGTTTGTTTTACATGAAACTGAATTTGCCTTCCCGGTGCAGCTGGCCAGCAGCAGAGCCCTGTGGGACGAGCCAAGTGGTTATTAGCAGGCTTGATTGGCAGCTGAGCCCTGGCGCACTCTGCTTCCTCTCTGTCTTTGATTAGGGAGGGAATGGGAGGAATGTAATGGAAAAGAGCTGCATGTCCACAGGCAAGGAGCGCACAGTACACCGAGGGGGCAAGCATCATTCACATACTTTATATCATTATATATATGTGTGTGGTGTGTGGGAGGGACGGGGGTGCAAAACAATACACACTGGTACACACTGAAGGTTTCTGAACACAGTAACCCTACATTCAATGTGCATTTAAATCTATGTAGAAGCAGCATAGTAAAACTGAGTTGCAAATAATGTGGATTATAACTGCAGTCTTAGTACGTCGATTTACTACACGTTAGTGTAGTTTCTGTTACGCAGTGCGGAGTGGTACTTTGTGCAGTAGCTCTGGGACACATTTACTGCTCGGAACATCAGAGGTTCGTACTAATTTAATAGTCTTGAAAGCGTTTTTTAAATTCATTTTGGCATCAATTTTAGTAGGCTCACTCTCAAAAGAAAAGGAAACGAGTTATTTGATTTTTTTTTACTGTATGACATTGAGACACTGTTGAGGTAATGTAGCCCTCTTTCACCCTGCCCTGACCAGTCCTGGCTTGATATAAAGCCTGGTCCACAGTGTTCATAACAGATCACTTCATGTGTCCCGTGTGCCAAAGGGAAGCAGAGGAATTCATGTTCATCCTCTTCCTGGAGAGAGCAGCGGAGGGGAATCGAAATTCTGATTAGTCAGGCAAACTGCAGTGTTGGGGGTTGAGTTTCCACACTGTTTATTTTGGTCGTTGCTCTGCATTACAAGCTTACTCTGCAGCCATTCAAGGGGCCTTGCATGTTGTGATTGCTTTATTCATTAGGACCCAGCGCCGCAGTGTCTGCTGACAGTGTTGAGTCTCACTGACAGCGCTGGAGCACTGACAGTCAGCAGTTCTGAATGCCACACTGATTTATTACCAGCATCGCTACTTTATAATAAGTGACAGCAATAGAAATGGGAACTGAAATGGATATATATCTGATAGATTGCAACCTTGTTCATTTCAACCCCGTGAACACCTTCAGGTATGATGTACTAGTCAAGGCACTACATGGAGGTCTGTGCTTCCATATGTTTGTAATGGAATATAAATAACAGCTGCTTTGAAATCATTAACAAGCATCCCAAATACAGCATTAACTCAGATCCTGCCTCCTCGGATGAGAATGATGAGAATTCTCCAGGAGACACCAAGAGCTTCTTCTCATCTCAACTGGAACAACCAGCTTCTTCCTATTGCAAGGGAGTGAATGCAAAATACTCCTGGAGTGCTGCTGTGAAACGCTGCTATAAACCTGACTGTACAGCTGTGGCCAAAAGTTTTGCATCATCCTATAGAATTAACTAATAAAGTCGAATGAAGCCTGCTGAATAATGTTTCATTAACATATTGAATTACACACCGCTTATCTATATACTTAACGAAAAACTAACAAAATGTGACATTTCAAATCTAACATGAAATACTGTACTACTATTATGGCTTCCAGTAGACTTTTGCCATATCATTTTGTAGTTTCTTCGATTACGATTACATGATGTTAAACAAAATGTCTAAATTATGTTCATATAGTTTATTTTACTATGTGTCAATCCTAAAATTCTAGGCGATGCTAAACTTTTGCCATAGCTGTGGACTGCACCCAGACAAGAGTGCGAGAGAAAGCATGTGCTCCTAATAGAATCATTGCTATCCCATGATATTACCAATATCAGCCAAGCATTGTGTCATTGCAATGGTGGTACTTGAGGCTTGAGTCAGAAAAGTATTGAGTCAAGTGGGCATTGTGCAACTTGCAACATCTGATCTAAGTTATCCAAGAAGGGGCAGGACTACCAGCTTGTTCTCCTATTCCTAAGCACTGCAGACGCCTCTGCTTCCTAATGACTCGCCTTGCTGGGTCCTCACTGCTCAGGATACGAGAGCAGCTGTCTCTGCAGCCCCAAAGGGGTGGTGGACAGCCTCCTATAGTTGATATCATTAATATGGAATGCCTATATAATGTGGATACGCCTATTGTAATATGTTTCATATAAAATGTGTTTGCACGCATAAATGCACGCATGCATGAGAGGGAACAACAGGGCCATCAGCTTTACACATATGCAGCATGTTCTGTCTTTCCATGTGCATGGCTGGGACTATTACATGTCTTGAAGGGTTTCACTCTGGGTGGATTCTTTCAAAAGCAAAGAAATGTATCTGCATGCTTTTAAACAGTGTCCGCTTATGGCTGGGTGTTTCTTGGTTATGGTTTTGGAATATATATACACAGCAATGGCAACTACCTTTCAAACCACGGACATCTTCATTCATATTAAATTCATTATTTAACTGTTAATGGCTTGTTTTGTTTTTGTTTTAGTGTATTTGTGTGTTTAGATGAACACAGTCCCCTAATATTACCCGCTTTAACCTCCATGCGCCAAAGCAAAACGGCCAATACTGATTGCTGTGGCATTAAAACCCAAGAGCACCCAAGAGCACCCAAGATGCCACACCCAGCACGCCAGCCTATCCACTGAAAATGACTGCCCTTAACCATCTCCTGCAGTACCATCTTTCACCAACAGAGAGGGCTCTACACACACATCTGACTTTAGAAGGGCAGATTTTATACAGGAGAGCCTTCCTGTAATTTGGCACCATCTGGTGGCTAGGTATTGATCTTCAGTTTTCAAGATTGGTAAGTGGGTGGCTGAAGCGAAGAGATATTCGAAGTGGGCTTCTTAGAACTGGGTATAAAAACAGAGGTCAAATACTTGAGCAAAACAATCCTTAAGTAAAACAAGAAACGCCAAGAAAAGTGAGTATGATGAGCTAACTATGTTCAAAAGGCCTTGCTTGTGATTTATTCTTGCTTGCTCGATTGCTCTCTCTCTCTACTTCGCTAACACTTCAGAAAACACGGCAGGCTTTTGCTCTCAAGCAGCCAGATGTTTCTCGCTAAGACTTGAATGGTCAAACTGCTGCGTGGGGAGTTTTCTATTATTATTATATATTTTTTAACAGAAATTCCTTGGATTTGTATCACATTTGGCTGCTAAGATACCAAAGCAAACATCTGTTTGTCCCTCGTGGAGTGGGCCGGGTTGGCCCAGCATCGCTCCAGTGTTTGTTTAAACTGCCGGCCTCTCCAGAGAACTCCTAGCCCCCTGCTCTTACTGGGACCTATCAGCACAGAGCCCCACGCCAGCCACAGGAACCAGCAAAATGTGCAGCACCAGTCAAGCTAAAGCGCCAACTTCATCAGCCAATGAGAAAGCTGCATCGCTGCATGTGCTGCAGTGTCCAGTCAGTGGTGTTGATTTCTTGTTTGTGTTGGCCATGTTTGTGCAGTAACAATCTCAAACAAAAACTTCCAGCTAAGCCCTTGTCAGGTTTGAAAATACCCCTCTCCTCCTTCGATCACCGTGATCAATGCTGATCTCTCATTCTGCGTGGTTTCACTCTGATGTAAGCTCATGGTATGATTGAATACTGTAACACATGGGGGTATTGCTGATACAGATGGGTTTGTGTTGGGGTTTTTTCCACGGTCCCCAATGATAACTTGTATGTTTGTTGTTTTTTATATGGTAGAATAGGATATTCACTGTCTGACTCCTGGATCTCCCACGCTGTACGCAATTTACTGCGTTCTTTATGTTTTTGACAGCACGCCCTTGGTGGAATTTTTCAGTAGTTTGGCTGTGATTTCTAATCGTTCTCCAGCGGCTCTGAGCAGAGCCACTGCAGCCCTTCCTTCTGCTGGCTACATTGCACCAACAAGAGTACATTCAATTCAGGTGAAAGAAAGAGACTCTAACCAGTTAATAACCAGTGCTGTCTACTGTCACAGAATCTGACCAAATACATGAGGCGGTTCCTTTTACCCCTCCACAATCCTCCGAATCTTCTCTGTTGCTGCAGTCTGATAATCCCATCAGCGCGGGTTGTCAGAGCTCATAAAGGCCACCCTCAAGCAGGGGAGTCCTGGGAGAGGGAGAGATGCTGCTTCAAGACGGACTGGAGGGGAAGATTTATAGAGGACAATCAGAGAGACGCACGGCCCACAGCACACCATTCTCCACATGCATGGGCAGGGGGCTAACGATAGGCTTGCAAGATGTGACAGATTCTGACCCCTGCAAGGGAAGATTGGAGAAAGAAACTGTATACTACTCAAGCCAACCAGCCAGGCTCCATTGAGCAGTGGTTAAGATGCCTGCTTGCCAGTTTGCACCAAAACTCCTTCACCTCTGAAGAGATCCTCCAGGGCAATCTTGAGGCATGCCACTGGCTGTGCTATCCATCCTGATAGGGTGGAAAGTGGTGCCAATCCAATGCCTACTGGGAATGAGCATGCCAAATAAGTGCATGTTTTGAACACTCTGATTTCTGATAAGCCTCAACTAAGGCAGTTTCTCTGACTGTGTCCTGGGAGGTTTCTGTTGATCAATACATTAGCTGCTATGTAATTTGATATGTTTTTGCCCATCCTATTGTGATATCCTGTTGCTTGATATTATTATTATTATTATTATTATTATTATTATTATTATTATGATGAATACTCTCTTATCCAGGGAACAGGGCAATTGTTTCAAAATATCACAGTACAAAGTATCACATTTCAGAATATCACATTACAGATAAGAGCAGTTATCTGTAATGTGATAATAAAATCAGTAGCAAAAAATAGAGAACACAGTAAATAATTACATGCAGAGCGGGTTCGACTAAGAGCAGTTAACTTCTGTTCAAACTATTTGCTTATACAAGTAAAGTCCAGTATGAGCACGTAGTAAGTATGATGAATGGATGAGAATGATTTCAGATAAGAGCAATTACAAAACACATGAACACGGATACCTATAAGAGTAAAGTCAAATACGAGATACAGGAAGTAGTTACAATTAAGAGCAGTAGTAGAATACGGCAAGGTATGGAGCAGTTCAGTGCAAGTGCAAGCTGACGCAAGTACTGGTACAAGCGATAGTCAGCCTCACTGGATACAGAGACACAGAGTGACTTTGAAGAGCTGCAAGTAACAGCAGTGGGGATTGAATTGGTATACAGTACATGAAAAACACAAATGCAAAACACAGATAAACAACAGCACCTCAAAGAGCAGGGGATTTTTCTTTTCAATCGATATTAACAAGCAGATTGTATGATCTGCACTGCGGACTGTCTGCCCATCTGCTCCCCGGCCCCTTCAGTTCAGACAGTGTGTGTCTCGCCTGGCCCTTTCCTGGCAGATCAAAGCAGCGGGCACTCAGTGGGAAACAGGGAAGGCCCAGGGAATCGGGGAGACAAAGGAAGCGATTAAGAGATAAGGATCAGTCTGAGATATGACATTTCATCCCAGGCAGATCCGGTGCACACTCTCTATTCAGAGTTCACTGGCAGAAGAATACAGCCGTGAAGGAGGGGGTCATCCTCTCAGCTCTTTGAGACTCCTGAGCCCTGGTCCTCTTGTTGCAAAGACTCGCCACATTCCCGCAGACAATCCCCATTCACCTTTCTCATGTGGCTTTCTTTTTATTGTACACTTCAGAGGATTTCTAAACCCTTATGCTTCTATTTCTAAACGCTTATACTCAGAGACAGCCGCATGGCTATACAAGCAAAGCATTAACTTGTGCATCTTTTTATGGATTATACAGCACAACCTTTTGAGTTACAGTTCCTTTGTTAAGCATAGATTTACAGCCTTGGTTAAAACTAGAAAATAATTAATAATGTTATTAACGAGTTCTTTCTATGTGTCCTATATTCTATAGGCTACTGTTCTGCTTGATTGAAGTGGTTTTAGAACTAATATTGGACAAGATGGAAGTGTCACAGCACATAGTGAATGGGCAATCGATTGATTGGTCTTTGCTCTTTTTGACTGGTTTAATTTTTATTTTTGGGAAACCCATTTTTGTCTAGAAAGTTAAAGGTGTAATCACCAACACTTTTTTAAATAGTGTGTTTTTTTCATATTTATATCCTTATAAGATATTTAGAGGTTTGGCGGCTGAACTGTAGTGGAGCAGTGGAATTTGTAGATCATATTAATAACCTCCTGTTGCTGCATGTAGTAGCATGAGTTTATCTGTCTCGCTCAGATAGTGAAAAGTGATAAAGCTGCTCAGCGAGGGAGGAAGTTGCACGCCTGCAGCTGAAACTACCAATAAGGATTGCAAACAGCTAAGCCATCAAGGCCTGGTGCATAGAATGGTTAACTATAGAAGAAAGCAAACAGAGAGAGATCCCCCTATGCAGAGAATAAACAAAAATAGAGACGTTTCTGTGTAATCTGGACACTGAGGGAAATGGACTTCGACGATTGACCCTTACGAGCATTTAATTGCCTTAAATCGCAACAATAACCTCTTTGTTGGAACTTTATGGTGGGAAACAAACACACACACAAGGAAAGTAGACTTTGCTGCTGTAATTTGTCTGCTGGTGAAATTCCTCTTGTCACTGATGAGAAGCGCCGGTGTGTCCGAGCGGCAGAGCAGTTAACAGCGCACACCTGCTCAGAGCACTACAAAGAGCCCCGCTCACTGTAAATACAAGGCTGGCGGACAGGTGTGGCACCTGGATGACTGGAATGCTCTTCAATTAAGATTTCCAAATGAAAGCAAGGGACTGAGCTGCACTACCCGTCCCGTTTCATCTCCTGGCCAGCCCTGCTGCAGCGAGATTGACTCTCGGAGGCCCTGTCCTTCAGAAAGACCACATCCAATCATTGTATTAAACTGGTTGTTCCCATGCAGGGTAGCAACAGTTTTTGGTCGTCATTCATTTCAGTTTGCAGCAGCCAATGGACTGGACTGAGTTTTAACCAAAGTTCAAATTAGAACGACTCATATTTGAGGTTGCTGTGCCTGCTAAGTTGCTGCTGAGATATGTTTTATGATTGACTATGTTTTTTTTACTCCTCATTTATTGTGTTTGATGTTGTTTGCTGTCGTGGTGTGAGCCTCTTGCCAGGTTGTCATTGTAAATGAAAATGTATTCTCAATTGACTCATCTGGATAAATAAAGGTTTTGATTGATTGATTAACTGCGTTAACCCCTTACTGAAGGGCTCCCAAGATGTCAACGTCAACTCTTTACACTTATTGTAACTACTCCCTTACCTTGTGCTGTTAAAACCACATTTCATTTAAAAGTATTTTTACTGCACTGAAAAAGTCTCTAATTAGGGGTCACGCCCACTTCAAAAACAACACTGAAGCCAGCAGGCCTGCTGGTATCGCACAATATCTTTGCAGTGAGGGCAGGAAGAAACAGGAGAGCTGGGATTGAGAAAGTACCTTCCTACAAGTTTGTTGTGGCTGGGTAACATGTGACAATGAGACAGAGAGCGGTGAGCGCCTGTCTTGTCCTCACAGACAGCACTGCCCTTCCCCAGACGGCGGCCTCCTCCCCTGAAATACCTGAAGGCTGACAAACACTCTGAGGACGTGGCTACAGCAGGGTCATCGCTCATACCAGGCCCTTCTCTGCAATTACTGGCTGGCCCGTAATGACAGGGCAGAGAGCAGGATACAGAGAGGTGTGTGTGTCGAGGGGTGGGGATGTGCAGCTGAACCCGAAAATCCAAGGCCCACACCATGACGTGATCCAACATTCTGCTTTTTATACTGTCTGCAACACCTCCCCCACCCCCAGCCAACATGCACTTATCAGTAAGGATGTCTCCAGTGTAGGAATGGTTTGTTAAAGAATGGGCTTTCTCTCACATTGTGCCTGCTTGTGCTACACCAGCCACTGCTGTTTTCAGTAGGCATGCAGTATGGATCCCAGTCTGACTGGTCTAATGTAAAGCATCTTGTGAGCAGCAGGCGGAGTCGGAGAGACGGTTATTAAAAGCAGAGAGTATCCACTGTGAGCGTGGCAATCTAGATGTGGATGAGCCGACTGATGACAGGGAAGTGGAGATGGTACCCACCCAATAAAATGGAGCAGATGGTCTTCAGCGCCACTCCACATTCACTCACAGTGCAGGCAAGGAGAGCTCCCATTCCCTCTGCTGGGAAGTGACTTGGAGTGATGGAGACCACCTCCCTCCCTTGCAGGCCAGTCCCTTTCGCAGATAAGACTGGGAGGGCTCTCATCCCGCTCTGCTTGGAGTGACAGGAGGGAAGCGGACTCTGACCTTCTGCCGACACAGGCTGTCAACGAGCACCACTGATAACGGGTTCATAGTGAAAAGCGCTCTACTGAGAGACCGCACACGCTGGCACCCAACAACAGGGGCTCTTTAACAAACAGTGCATTGCCGAAAACTCTTCTTTTATCTCAACCTACTGCTGACAAAACTCAATTCCAGATAAAGATGGGAAGTTTCAGCTGTGGAGAATTAAGCTGCTTATTTGTTGCTGAAGCTTTTCTGCTGTAGAGAGATGGGTACACCAGCAGATTTTCCGATGTTTAGAGCCGAGCTCTGTGGTCATAGCCCTGTCTGACCAGGCTTTCAGCAGCGACCCCAGATATGTTGTACACAGACATTGAAATTGTTTGGCTGTTCAGTGTTAGTGAGCCCTATATTAAAAGCCACCTTATGAAAAATGTTAATTGTATAAAGCTGAGGTTTTTTTGTTGTAATTTTAAAACTTGTTCATGGAGGGTGGGAGGTTACAGTAACAAACCTTTCTTGAAAATTTAAGCAGAGCCAAACAGAAGCAAAGTTGTGTTTAAAGGGTTAAATTCCCCGCCCCCAGCACTACCCCCAATTAGCAGGGCTGTGTCAACAAACCTGTCTCTTAATGAGTCTCCTGTAATTGCTGAGGGAACAATGGCCCTCTATGGGAAACAATAGTCAATTGCATTTAAATCACAAAACCCCACTATCTAAATCCTGCTTGCACTGCCTCGAATAAAATGGCCTTCAACCCATGATAAAGAGCTGCTCTTTAGAAAACAAAAGTAAATCAATTAAAACAGCATTTCATAGTGACCTGCTGCTAAAGTGGGGTATATTTCAGAGTACCCCCAGCAATATAGGCTACCCTAGAATAACAACACACACAATCAAATGTGACAATGTTTAGCACAAACAATCTGAAATACAGAGGGAACCTAAACTCCATGTATTCCTAGTAATAGACTAGCATTTCATTATGTGCTCTTGCATTATGATGTTTCTAAATTATTATTAATGATACGCTGTCTTTCAGAGCAACATAACTACATTACAAATGGGTTTTTTAGTCCCACCGTGGGCCTATATAGCTTGAACCAAACACAACCCTGATTATGCACCGTGTTAATTGGGAACGTCTCAAATGTATCGGGCGTTCAACATGTTGCATACAGCGCTTTCAGAGATGTCGGGCTGTCTGTATGGCACGTGGACTCGAGCTGCGAGGATTATCCGACAACATATTACAATATGATGTCATTTAAAAAATTTAAAAACCTAACGGCGTTCTGTACAGACGTTTAACCGCCAGCATCTTTTCTTCGTTCTTTCAATGTAATGTAAATTAGTATTGATTGCACTGTAAGTGTGGTGTTATTGTCTTCACAAAACACCACTTACATTTTACTTTGAAGAGTCAGTCATGACATGCGGAACACACAAACACAGACTCAGGCATAAAATGAACTCGTGTGCCTGAAGAAACTCTTCTCCGCGGGCGTAGAAAGAACTTTAAAATGTGCACCTCACCTGCAACTTACAGGAAAAGTTATGATGACTCAAGTCTGGTATCTCCCCAAGCGTTTTAATCAACGCGCGCGTCCCTTGAGGGGAGAGCCAATTACCATAGCTCACTGATGTTATCGAAACGCAGAGAGATCATTTGAGATGTGTAATTGCGCCGTCAAACAACTGAAAAGAACTCCCCTTCAGCCTATCGCCACTTCAAAATGAAATTCTTTCTTTTTGACATAGTGAGGCATCAAAGAGCTCCCTTGCGGCTATGATGCAAGCCCACCTTTGCTTCAGTCAGAGGTACACGGGAACAAGCAGAGATCAGAAAGCACACTCAGTTCTTGCAGAGTTGGACATAGTAACTGATGGCTAGTGCCAATCCAATTTATGTGGAAACGAATTAATCTTAAAAAACCTGCAGAAAATACAATGATATCGTATACTAATACTGGTATTCATTTGGTCCAATACAATGCACACACGTAATAGTTTCAACTCACCCCAGAGCGCCCCTGCTGTCATCTTTGTCGTTTTTTTTTGGTAAGTGTTTGAGATTTTTTAATTTTTTTTGGCAAAAACAAATCTTAAATCTGAAGCAAAACAGAGTTAAGCAAGGGGTTAGCGTGGAGATGAACTAGCAAGACTGCTTGTAATGATCTTGAATAACCGCATTTCCTCGCTAATTCATTTTATCAGACAACCAATTGAGTGTTGCCTACTATTACATTGCTAACCCTGACTAAACCGTCAAAAATCCGCAGGTAATTGGCGGTTTTGATTTTCAACCCATTCCTTTAATTTCGACACAGAGGTTCTGTTATGATGAGCATATTTCCAATGCATGCACAGCTTAATTGTTTAATAAATAGTTTTAAGACGATAAACCAATTGTATCACGTAACTTTCCAGAGAAGTGAAGGAAACGCTGCTAATTACCTACACACCCACAAATGTAACTTACCACCTATATTAAATGGGAACTGTACATTGTAACAACAACAAAGAGAATGTGTTAGTACAGTATGTTAATAGGACAGCATGATGGTTATGTATTAGGTGGTGTTTTTAATAAGACACACGGTTTAGATATATAGGCCTACAGTCAATTCTCCATCAGACTTTTAGATATTAAACTGTAGACCTATAAGAAACTATAAACCAAATAAAATGTCTTAGTTTTCTGGGTGATCCTGGCTGATACACCTGTATTTCATTAATAAAACGTGGATTATGTGAGTTACTCCGCTGATGGTCGGACACGTGCATATATTCAGAATGTAACCTTTTCGTTATTGAGCACCCGATATCGTCAATGACTCATTAAGGAGGGTGCTTCTAGAAGACAATGGGGCAGAGACAGCCAGGCAGGCAGGCGCACCTTTGAAGCTCCCGCGGGTTTGAGTCGCCGCGACGCCCAGGTGTTTAACATGTCTTTAACACCGGTCCTGTCTCCGACTCCCAGTCCGCCGCCACTCATCCCGCTCATCACAATGGGATCAAACCCGAATAAAACCATTAATCTCAGAGTGGAACGACTGAGCCGACTTCTCACCCCTTTCAAATGGATCCGAGAGCTTAGCATGTAGTTAAAGCTCGCAAACTAACACATGCAGGGTTCTGAGTACACTAGCAGGACCTGTCTGCAACCTGCAATAAAAATAAAAAGTGGATGTAATGCTCGGTTTAACTGCGTGATCTATCAGGCAACAAACACAGGTGTAAAAAAAGTATGTTGCATTTCAGTGTTCAAATATTACACAATAAAATGGAGAATACCACAACAGTGAAGCCGTTTGGACTACTTGTTTATTACAGTCTGTTTTCAAGGAATTCACTATACAGACTATAGCTTCTGGGAAACGTAAGCGCATTCGTGTTGTGCATGGTGTTTATTTATTTGCAATGCGCGGTAGTTAGTATACACAAGGACGGCGAGATTACATCGTTGTATTCCTCAAGGAATTTGAATGAAAATGCATATGTTTTATTCAATATGCATTTCCATATGAATACCCAGAACTCGCTGTAAAGTGATACCCGATCTTTCTTAAGAGCTCAAATCTGCACGCCTCAAACACCAATAGGCTACATCACTCGATTCCTGCGTGGAGACGAAACGTGAGATTGAAAGAAACGACAATTTACTATCAACAGGCATTGAACCTAACTGGCGAGCTCTCTGATTCTGCACGTAACACCCTGTGATGTCACTGGAATGAAATCGACCGGGGTCCTAATGTATTCTATTGATTCTGATAAATGCAACAGGGTCTTCCAATTGAACAATGGATATATTTGGACTACCTTTAATAAAATAATGATGTTTTCCAAGATTAGTGCCAGTATGGGTGTGTGAAGCATACGTTGGCAAAGGACTTGTTAATAAGGACAGTCTTGACTTGGTCTAACTGACACATCAACACACTCACAAAACCCCCATCTGCGTCATTATTGGAGGAAATCTTCTAATTTCATCTCAGAGTTATGACTTTATCAATAAAAGCCATTTCTGACAGTTATCCTTTTCAAGCTAGTCTATTTTTTCAGAATATTTACAGACATTTACTTAAAAAACACACTGCTATGTTTCTTGAAATTTTACTGTTTTAACAGTGATATACAAGCTTGATGTAGTTTGTATTTCAGGTAATTATTTTGCACATTTTCCCCTTTGTAACTTTGTAATGCCCTGGAGCAAAATCACAGTGAGCCTTGCCCATTTTTATATTAAATCTTTGTGTTCAGACCTGCTCAAGTTTGGAAGGCCTTTTTAAATTTTACTTCCATAAAGTATATATAGGAAAACAATAAATATCACCAGTATATTAACATTACTTTCTTTAACTATATTCTCATTTTTCTTAAAAACGTATACAATTCTAATATACAGTTAAAAAGATGATGTACAGTTTTTATTTATTTATTTATTTATGTTTAAAATAAGAACTCATTTTTATTTTTTAATATGTAGTTATAAATATATATATATATTTTTGGTCAAAATATATGATCATATTGTCAAAAAACAAACAAACATCAGCACATAAAAGTCATAAATAAGGGTCCAAGTGAAGGATTTGGGTGTGAAGTCTCAGCGGCAGCCACAGCCCTCCACCACCATCTCCTGATAGTTCTTGAGAACCACCTTGTCGTGCTCATCGAGGTACAACATGGAGATTGCACTGAGCTCCGTGGGCACGCAGCATGCCCTAGGGATTTCAGCATTCACTGAGTTCACCAGAGTCTGCACGATGGCGTGGTTGGTGGAGTTCAGGTGGTCCGCCAGGGAAGGGGCAATCCCCATGGCAGAAATAAGCCTGGTAGCCAGGGGTGCCACTATCCAGTCATTCCAGCCCACGCCGCTGAAATCCACGTACAGTTCGTGTCGCCGGCAGTTCCGGTTTTCTTGCGCCCCGTGGCCTGGGGCTGCGTTTGGTCCGCCGGGTCAGCGGGTGGCCCTTGCCATCGTGGCTGAAAGTGACCAGCAGGGGCGTAGCTGCGGCCAATCCTCTGCGGCGCCTGGGTGCAGCGAGCGGCTGATGCGCACGTGCCGGCCCTGCTGCGTGGGGGTGCTGTTGAGGTGCAGCACCTCCAGGGCCAGGCCGTGGTTGGGCAGTCTGTCTCGTGTCCAGCGCAGGACCGCGGGCTCACGTCGAAGCTCTCCCAGCGCGTGGCATTGTGGTGGACCAGCCAGCGTGTCCAGGAGCCGTGTGATGAGTTGCCCAGTGCCCGTCTGGGGGCTTGAGGACCTCGTGAGACGTTGATTCGGTGGAAGCCCCCTCCTCTCCGCCCAGCCCGGCCCCTCAATCTGCTGGCGGTACAGCCGGAGTTCTGCTGATGATAGAACCTCGTCCTCTGGGATGCTGCTCAGATTGAAGAGGAAGCGCAGTGGAGCCGTCGAGTCCAGCACACGCTCCAGGTGCTCTGTGTGAGGGGCAAGGAGAGATCAGTCCAGGGTTCAACAGCAACAAACAGGCACGTTCTCTTTAAATTAATAGTGCAGTTACTACATTTGCAACACATGCATGCTAAATAATACCTTTAAAATGAATAACAAAATAAAATAAATAATAAAACTAATAATATATTAAAAAGGAAGCAACTTTAGCCCCAATCTTAGTGCATGCATTTGATGCAGCTAAGATTCCAAACACAGCATTTTAACCCCTTCAGAACCAGCAGTCTTTTGGTGTGCCGTTGAAACTCTTTACATCAGATATACAATGGAAAACTGTAGCCTCTTATGTATTTTTAAAGTTTTTTTTAAAACCATATATTTGAAGCCAGCTTGCATAATATAAATTACATGTTTGACGGCTAAATTTATATTCCATGTGCAGCAGCTGCTAGCATTTACAGAACACCAACCCCAGCACCATAACCCTAATCCCATCCTTTAAGATAAAGAAACATATGGAGTTGAGTTTACCTCCCATAACCTTCAGAAAACCTCAGACTGCAAAATAAATTACACAGCACAGTTTTTTAAAACAAAAACAAAACTTGACGGCACAACATTCAATAAATAACTCCAGCATGTCGCAGTTTATTTTCCCAGTTCTGTTTCATTAAGTTAATCTTTTGTTTGCTTACTTTGCACTGGGGCAAAAGCTCAACAGTTTATGCCTGCAATAAGTGAATGGTGTTTCACACTGAAGCCAGACTACATATTGAATGTTGAACTATTTTAAAGGCAACTGTGATTCACATGCACAGTTACAGATTTTAGTTTTCATAACCTTGACACACAAAGTATCTTAATTATCTTAGTAGTGGCAGTGCAGTTTTTTTTCTTATATACCCCATAACTGTGTGCATAGTCTGATTGGTTAAAAGAGAAATTTAAAAAGCAACCTGCCCAACACTTGAACCGACACAGTGAGCATCATAGCAATCGGGCCATATCAGCAGCTGTCAACTCTGCTTTGTTACTTTCTGAACTGGACCCTATTGTTTGACAATAACTAGTGTGCTTCTTGTATGCACTGACATGTTCTTGTTCAAATGAAAGGGGCATTAAATGGGTTTGACAGCCCATGATATATTTTCCCCACAGGAATGTATATGATTCAGGTTTAAGTGTCATCAGGATGTCATGTCATAACCCCACTATTTTACACTAAATTACTTTTTTATTTTGAATTCCCTTTATGTTGTTGTTAGTTGTAAATGTAACACTGGTCTAATTTTCCAGTGCATTCCTTTTAGCCAAGAACAGATTACTTCTATTAAATCAACACCTCGACAGGATACTCCCTTTATAAACCGCAGTCCGTTGTGAATAGGATTTTAAGTGTGATTTTATTTGACATAGTCAAAAGGTTTCCCAGCGAAATGATAATATTTGCTCTTAACCCAAAACATTTTTATTGTAAATCTGAGCCACTTGGGAGATTTGGATCCTGCTCAACAAGGAAGGGTGGTCTGCCTGCATTTCTAGACACTCTCCTATCTATTAGACACACTCCATTAAAACTAATGCACAGCCCTTTCCCCAGGAGAATTCGCATGGTGCTCTCACTCTCCTCTCTGCCGACCTTGTCCCCAAACTACACTTTGTGTTCTAATGCCTAGACACAACAGAGTTCGCTTTTTCCCCAGACAAATAAATACATGCATTTATTAAACAGCACTGAAAACTTGTTAATAGCTTACCATCTTACCGAGTTGGTGATGTGCAGCAGTATGACATTAAAAATAATGACCAGAGTGCCTAAATATTACACCAGATCACGTTTTAAAACCTAAACGTCACCATAACAACGAGGGTAGCTTTACCTGGGACAGGTAAACAGTCGCCCAGCGACCTGGCTCAGCTTACAAAGCTGTTCTGACGCTGGGCTGCAGCGTTCCACAGTGTTTGTGTTTACAAGTAACCACTGCTATTCATTGTACACCATTACAAAAGGGAACACATCGATGGGGTGGTTTGAAAGCATTTCGCCATGGTTTCTCCTGATCAGATAATGGTATGGTTACATTCTAAATACTCCACGTTATTAATAATAATGCCAGCATATATTCACCCAAACACACAATTCCATCGTTCAGTTTGGTATCTAAAACAAATACCACACAGGCACATTATTATTATTATTTTCTAATATATAAAACAATCTAGACCCGGCTGAATTATACAGTAACTGCACGACTCTGAACACGATCTTATCGACTTTCTCTATACTTGTCAGTCTCGAAAACGGTCTAAAGATTTAATCGCACTGGGGTCAAACTTCCTCTGTCATTAACATACAATGACCACACACAGAAATGTGCTTGAAGAATATATACAATTGATGCAATAAAATGAATAAGCCCAAACCAGCAGGCATTCAATTGTCGATCAAGTTCATATAAAAAGCATGGGTAGGTATGCTGCACTGTATGCGTTTCTTTACCACATTAGAATTAAGCTATGGATTTTGCATTTTATTCAGGAGCGATCAAACCAAAGCGGCATGTTTAAAGTGAGCCCATAAAGCTCGGGCAGTGGAGTGCTGTCCTAACAGCACGAGGCGTGACGTAAGCCCCACAGGTATGTAATAATACCAATATAAAGTGAACACAGACTTATGCGCTACATAGCGGCGGGGAAACACAAGGCAGCAATCCAAATGCAATTATTTATCCACAAACACATGATTTACCAACGACATATCCACACGCAGTATTATTACATTCTTAACATCAAGACCATTTTGAAAGTGTGACCGATTGTGGATGTAGGCTGTACGGTACACAGCACCTTAGCCTTTGGTTTTTTTTAAATTTTTATAATGGTGCATTTTGAAATATTACCTTCGTGGTGGAATCCTCTCACTGTGTTTGCTCGGCTGGCAGACTTCTCTGGATACTCGAACGGCGTGCCGTATTCTCCAGCCTCCTCCGTCTCTCCAGACTGAAAACGATAGAGATCCAGCATATACCGGGCACGACGGCTGAGTGGCTGGGCCTGGGCCGTCTCTGCAGGCCAAACATGTGCAACAAAGTTGCCTCGAAGTCCTGTAATAGTTCATGGCTTTGCCCAGAGCGACTACCCTGCAGCTCTGACGCTTTTTTTTCGCCTTCCTCCGGTATTAGACTAGCATGGCTGCTTTCTCCTAGTAGGACTTGGCATAATAGAATTACCATCAGCATTCGATTACCAGGAATCATGGTGTCTCTGGGTGAGGTCGAGAGAGGGAGAGAAAGATAGGAGAGTCCCGATTAAAACCATTTAATCTTCCCTAAAGCCCAAAACATCTTCCCAGTAATACAGCAGAGATACGATTCCCTCTAAAAACGTCTTGGCTTGGCAATAATTACTTGGTCCAACTTGTTTACAGTTAAATAGCCCATAATCAGATAGCTCCCATCCTGTTAGCCTTTTTGGTCTCTGCTTACTATCTTAGTAATTATCTCAGGCTGGTTTCTCAAAGACTAAACTGCTGGGTTTTTGTTTGTTTGTTTGTTTGTTTGTTTTTAAAATCTGTTTAAAAGGAATCCAAAGGCCCTCATAAATCCTCCCATCCCGCCCGGTGATCAAAACTGAAGTGGGAATAAAATGTTCAGGCCAGACAGAGGTTGAAAACGTGTCTGTGAACTGCATCAAACAGAAATCCTGCGTCTGTCTGAGCGTATCCCTTGATCTACCGTGTAGATCGGATCCAAACGGTTGAAATGCTTTCCAGCACCATCCTGTATTTAATGTATTTGCATTTTTTTACTGTTTGTATTTAAGGGACTATGCCCTGTATTTCACTGTATTTAAAATATTATGCATTGTTCCTCACTATCTTGTAAAGCGCTTTGTGATATGGTGGTCCACTATGAAAGGCGCTATATAAAATAAATATTGATTGACTGATTGATCAAGTAACTCAACAACTATAATAATAATAATAATAATAATAATAATAATAATAATAATAATAATAATAATAACGTATCGCCTAACCTTGATTTAATAGGAGTCTGTGAATACGAAAATGAAAAATAGATTACTCACAGACAGAAAATAGAGCATGTGAAAACAGTCCATGTTTCTCGGCAGCCAAAGTTGTACACGTTTCTTGAGGAAAGATTAGGTGCTGTCGAAGGGTTGCTGGAGAGCGCTGGAGCGAACCTGTTCCTGCATGAAACCAAAATGTGCATAGAATGAGATCTCTCAGAGAGACGAGGGGACTGTCATCTTCCCAGACACAGTCTTAAAATCACAACTCATTCCCACCAGCAGCGCCCTCCGCTCCCGTCAGCGCGGTGCGGTACTGAAAGACTGTGCGCATCGGCAGGGTGATCTAATGTTCAAGGCGTTTCACCGGCTCTTCCAGGTTAAGAGGCGGTTTACAGTACCTCTGCAGCCGCTTTTAAGGTAGAATTATTCCTGCCTAAATCATTATAGTGCAAACAAACTGTACATTTTTCAGCTCACTAATTATGTATCCCTGCTATTAAAAAATAGTTTAAAAATGTTGACTGTATTAGACATCTTTTTTTTCTTCAAAGTAGGAGACTGAGAAGTTCCGTGTTATGTGCGCTTTGCACCGCCCTTCGTTTGCAAGGTAATTGCCCCATTCTCCCCTGCTTATGCTATGTATTCATACAGGTAACCATTTTTACAGCGCTTGTCTGGGATTTACCTTGTTTACCTGCTCTGCGCTATGCTTGTACTGCTTGATGCAGATTTTCAGATTTCTGCTATTGGCTTCACGACACTCCTTATGTCAAAGGTCAATTAAGTACATTTACATTCAAATCTCTGCACGCAATTGCAGCCTTTTACTGAAATATGCGGAGTAGTTAGTACTCGGGGCGAGATTGTAAGCGAGCCTGCAGCCAGGTAGCTTACAACAACAAACTCAGGTGTATGGCTGTGTATAATGTGTCTTTAATGGCTTGAGATCAGGGAAGGAATTCTTCAAAGCCCGGCCTCCTGGCTAGAACTGCGCTGTGGTTAAACACTTAAGGGAGGGGGAAAAAAACTTCCTGGATAAAGCTTTCTATGTAATATTAACCCAATTTTGTTTCGGTCTTGGAAGTTCATCTGTACCCACGTGCTTTACTGGACAGAATGATCTAGCGCAGTATATGTAGTTAATGACAGACTAAAGGCTGCGTGGGCTACTGTATTGCAATTCTGTGGCAATCACATGCAATATACTTTAGCAGATTTGTGTTTTCTCAAGAAAAGATGCATGTTTTCATTACTTCCCCCAGCACGTCTAATACATCATAAATAAATGTATATTTTGAACATATCAGCATTTTAGACTATTCACAAAAGGTTAGACTACTACATTATACAATACAAACAGGTGCTAAACTAAAACCAAGCAAGACCATAATTGTGATTCTGAGAATCCTGGGATTTGCAGTAAAACCATCATATTATTAATACAATTCTAAAAGAAAAAGTTAACACTCAACAAAAGTTTTAAATTGAAACGTTATTAGCGTGTGCAGAAAACAACCCAGCGAGACAATCCCTAGAACTGTAATATCAGACGGAACGTCACAGTGCCTGTAACTTAAAGATAATCAGCTATAGCTGCCACTCTCGCATCACAAACACGATTGTATCGGATGATATTAGGGAGCCATTGCTTTAACTTACAAAAGACTAAATGGCCCATTTTAGAATGTGCTGTTTTACCAAAGCCATCATCCCAATGTTGAATTAGATTTGTAACTTTAACACGATTAATGTCTGATGTGGTAAATTGCACTGTGTGCAACGACCTGGTCCTTGGGGTTAGTAAATTTTGAGTAAATATACTCACTTTTGTTAATTTCAATATTATTAATCTTCTTTGCTTTTGTATTTCAACTTAAATGTAATGTTCTGTTTTGCTCAGTGATGTTGTGCTGAGCAAACTGATTCATGAAGTCATACTACAAAATACATTATGACATTACAATGAGAGTTCTAGAGTACGGACAGGCAGTCTTGAAAGAAAAGTCTTGTAGCACAACTTTTTCTAAAACCATTACAACCCTTTTCACATGAGCAATTTACAAAAAGCTAAATAAATCTGTCCTTTGTCTCAAACGATATTTATCTGGGAGTTTATTTGACTCAACTTGTTCACATCCAGTAACCACCAAGCAATTCAACACAACACTTTTTGTCTGGAACTCTAGAACATGCCAGGATTGTTGAGGTTCATAGTTAAAAGAATTGCCACACATACTAAAATCTTCATGATTTGAAGCCCATAATCATTTGATCCCTCACAAGCACTGACCAAGCAGGCATATTGCAATCTTGCTAGCCAGTGCTCACTACCTTGGGGTCCATTCCCTGTTGACAATAGTTCTTGAATTGCACCCCTACATGTCAATCACTTGCTGGAGCACCGCCCACACGTTTAATCAGGCCCGCCCATTCATTGTTGGCACTAGAGATATTGAGCTCTAAATAACCATTCCACACTGCTTCACACACACACACAGGGGCTGGGAATATGAACTGTGTTAGCCAGGCTGTGTTTAGAATCCATCGACAACAGCATAACCAGGATTGTAGCAGATTTAAAGGGTCTTTATTACCCACCTGGGACACGCAAGACTTATGTAGCAAATTCTACTCTAACTCGGGTAATCCCTTGGGCACCATTTCTAAACCTATTACAAGAAGGCGATTTGTTATTCGGACAAGGATAGAAGATTTGTGCTGAAACATGGTATTCATTTTCACCCCTGAAACCACACACTCACACACACAGTATAAAATATACCACATTTCTTTTGCTTCTGTGGGTTAAAAACTGAGATGTAAAGTAAGCACTGAAAAAAAAACAGGCTCTGTCAATAAACTGGGTTACCTGATTAAATCAAAAAATGTTTTCTCAAGAAAACATAAAACATCCTTTCAGATACTGTCTTTGTTGTTGCTGCAGAGCCAACACTGCACCTTGTTTGAATTACTGTTTATGTGGTCGCCTCATTAATATCACAGAGAACAAACACCAATTATGTCTTACAACAGAAGCCACTTGCCTTGCAAATACAAGCATATGTACTGCCAGTGCCAGTTCTCTTCTTAACTGCAAAATCTTATGGATCTGTATAAAATAGCACTTCTAATACAATACAGATCACACAGTTAACAAAACGAACACCATTTCACATGTTGTCTTGTCCCCCCTCAGTGAACTGTGATTACGCTGTGAATACACAGCAAATACACTATTAATTAATGAACAATAATTACAAAAAAAGTGACCCCAAACTTCCTTTAAACTTTAATTTTGTTATTACAACTGTAGGTGCATAGTAACTACGAACTCACCTGTGTAATGAAGTATAATAAGAGACACAGGACAAAATGTAACCTTACAATTTGCAGTTGCTGGGTTATTCCACCCAGGCTTGTTGTGTTATTCCTTAGTTGTTATCCGTACTGTAAAATGTAAATTAATAAAAGAACTATCCCACTCGTAGAAAAATCCTATAGCTCACTCCTGTATCTATAGATTTCTATAACTTACAGATCTGTAAAACTGGCGAGAAATGTAATTACTGTAATGTTCTTTAGATTTCAGAAGTTTTATTTTTAAGGGAAGGTGTGAAAATATACTCACACGTGTGGCTAAAGTGCAGTATTTCTAACACCATTCACACCCCATGCAAGCACGGGTATGTGTTACACATGAATAACAATTTTCGTTTGGCACCAGCATTGGTTAACTGGATCTGAATTGCTCTCTGAGGAATACCATCTATCCCTGCCTTGGTCATCTGATCATAAATCCTAAATCAAACCTTACAGTACACAGTTTAAATGCTTAATACGGATTCAGATATAATGCCAAACTTGAATACATTTTCGTTTACATATTTATATTTTTAAAAGTTACAAAACCACACAGGGTAACATCGCTTTAATTGCAAGCTACCATTTGATTTGAAGAGTATTAAACAATGAACTGTTTGCATGTGATGTGATATTTTGATCTCCAGGGTCTTGCGTATACCCCGTACAGAAATTTAAAGAATCCATTAACAGTCCGATCACTGCTTTTTATTTATCTATTTTAATCAACGGTAATATCGATATTTCTTTAAGAAAATTCCTTTTTTTTGTAGACTTGAAAACGACGCCTATAAGTACAAATCTCTCACTCTCCTTATTTTTTTCTGCAGACAGTCCATTTTTTTTGTTTTTATTTGTTACCTTTAGTTACCGCGAACAAAAGGAAAGCAAACAACATACTTCTGGTTTGGCACTGTCAC
This sequence comes from Acipenser oxyrinchus oxyrinchus, assembly GCA_030684275.1. Lineage (NCBI taxonomy): Eukaryota > Metazoa > Chordata > Actinopteri > Acipenseriformes > Acipenseridae > Acipenser > Acipenser oxyrinchus. Next base: position 1,133,424 of record JAGXEW010000061.1, read on the forward strand.
ACACGGCCCGGATGATTTACGAAGTATTGTTTCGGTGCTCTCAGTAACTGCTTCATCTGCAAACTGCGTAACATATCTCTTTATCTTTTTTTTTTTTTTTTTAGATTCTTGAGGCACTGAATTGAAGCCAGAGCACAACCGTGTCTGTTTTATACTTAGCGGGGAGGCCAGTTTAGTAAATTAAGAACAGCAGCCCTTTCTCCGCGGACTGTTTTAGTGCCAGAATCGCCCTCCCCGGACCCGCTGGAATTAAAGCTGTGTAAACCACCCTATGCTTTCTGTTTAGAACTTCTGGATTTAAAATGATTGCAAAAACTGAATTTGATACACTGTACACAAAGAAACATACATCCAGTACACTATGATGAATGGCATTCTCTATCTATCTATCTATCTATCTATCTATCTATCTATCTATCTATCTATCTGTCTGTCTGTCTGTCTGTCTGTCTAACATTCTGTCCAATTAAAACATAATTTAGGGTTTTGAAACTGGCGCACTGTTTCATAACATCGCATATACCAAACAACACCAATTTAATCGAGATTACATGCAGATAATCTAATGCCGAGGCACCTCATCGTTCAGAGCTCATAAACAACAGCACGTTGAACACCTGTGTGCAGCCGAGGTCTCATCCTAAAACAGCATAAGGATACTGTTTGCGTACGCTTTTGTTTAATACGGGTAGCCTACCCTCTTCAAACAGGCATTAACATCTCTCGATTTAGGTCCAAATGAAAAGCACAGTCCTTGATATATCAGTCACGGGGCAGGTACCTTTTTAGATCATCTTTCTGAACATTACGTGTCAGCAAGCTTAAGAAACGCCACCCTGCAGATGTTATTACGAGGATGCGGCTTTGAGTAAAACCCGGAGAGGCCGCAGGTAAACGCACGGCATTAAGGTTACACACCTGGGCTAGGGCACACTAGGCAGGTGAGCAGATAGCTCCCCAGTGTCGCAACGCACAGTCAGATACTAGACGCCATTGAGTCCTCGCCGACCCGGCCACTATATATAACCCATTGGCGCTGGCTGCGAAAAATCCTGTGTACTTCATATGAGCAATAGGAAATTAAGGTTCAGACAAATGTATGAAATGTAATAAGTATATGTTTTAACTTTAAATAAAACCGCGTTGGGGTCAGTTAGCCTATTATTGTTTTCGTTAGGTTGTTTATTAATGAAGTCAACTCTAACCTCCACGCACCGAAGCACACATATTACTCACTCTGAATAGTAAAGGTTGCCTATTCTGAATAAGTTTCACCGAGTCATCTTATTAGTATTATTCTTTTAAATAAAACGACAATTACGTGAAGCACCCAAATGAAACATTCACTTGAAACAACATACAGATAATTAATTAAATATGAAATAACGGTACACTTAGTCTACAAAAAAATGTATTTTTAAAAGTGTCTTTGGAAACTAATTCAAATAAACGTACACATACAATCCCAATACACAAGGAATCCAACACCAATTTAAGTAGAAAACTCGCTCTTACCATTGGAGAGAAGTCCAGGTATTATCCTCAGCTAAACGTTTTAAGAAAACTAAAAGCAATAATATTTACAGGGAAAAAAACAACAAAGCCCACAATGACGGTTCAAGCCCGAAGGATGCAGCCCATAATAAGAATCGAACATGCCAGCAAATTGAACGAAACAACTCCTTTAATTCCTCAAAAGAGAGCGGTTGATTGAGCCAGTGGAGCGAGTGGTCTACCTTTCCAGTATAGCAGTAAGAACTGTACCCTGCGCACGAGCGACTCGCTGACTGCTCTCGCAGCGCCTGCTACGCTCGAGCTTTATGCGTCCGCCCAATTTAGACAATTTGGAGGAATGCTTTTCTTCTTGTTACGTCACTGCTGTAGCACATTCATAAAAAAATCGAGCCCACTCTCTCTCTCTCTCTCTCTCTCTCTCTCTCTCTCTCTCTTCTCACATGAACGAAGCAAGCGCATTCTTTTTTTAATCAAGGTGGTACTAGGGTTAAAATAAACTTTTTTAATCGTTTCCCTTTATGATAGTTAACTAAAACGTGTTTTGCTTTCGTTATGGGGTGTTCAGACTTGGACCTTAACTGTTCATGTGTCGGAAAACGGACAGGTGACTTTTCCAGTACTTGGGCATAAACAGGTAAAGTCGGCAAAAGTCACTGGTATACCCACCTATCTACATACCTGTTTGGAAACATTGCATATGACGTAGAGAAGCTCCTGGAGTCTGCGTGGCTGGTCGAGCACAGCACAACAAGAATAGACTCAATGTACACTTCTATGCGTGAAATGATACTTAAAGTGTCCCTGCCCAGGGCCCAGTCGACAAGTGCCCCCATCACTGGCAAAACCAAGTGCTTTATGCATAGAACGTTGCGTCTAGAATTGTGAGGTGGCTTTTACCTGTACACTGGATATTGACTAGGATACAGTGTGTAACGCCCTCTCACGTTTTGATGACTCCTCCATGTCTGGGCACTCCTCCAGAGACTGCACCTCAGCAGCTGTGGGGAGCCTGTAGCTGATCCCGTGCACCTCCCTCTGGTCTACCAGCACAAGGGGGCGCTTATGAACACTCCTACATGGGTCAAAGACAGCACTGACAACCTTACATACAGCCAAGAAATAAAACCCTGTTTAAAGCCAATAAGTTCATCACTGCTATTCCATTCTATTCTTTTATGTAAATGACATGCATTGTTAAAGGATCAAGCCTTTATCTTCTACCCTGACACTATTTGCTTAAGTGTTGTGTTTCCGTGGAAACTATTATCCGATAGCTGCCCAGTGTATCATCTTCAGCTCTGTTGCCTGAACTGAGAGAGAACACAGAAACAGGTATTGAGTTAATCTGGATACCTGGCCAGTCGGAACTCCCATATGGCAAAAGGGGCAGATTTTCTTTGTTCTTGATCCAATGCAAAGTTTGTTCCACACATTTTATTTTCTATATAGTGTACTTTCTGGTCTAGAAAAAAACAGTGTGTCAGTTTTAGAGTTCATGCATGCACCTAATATTTTGGGATTATTATTTGGGAACCCTGCTAGTTTGTTTTTCCTTTTACATAGACCACATTCTTATAAAACTGGTTACATAAGTGAGTTTTAGGGTTCTCCTTAGCAGGATTATTGAGTTCAAATGTAATTAAAACTAGCCCGTTGTGAAAATCCCTTGATAAAGTTGACCCGATGCCTCTGCTAAACTGGTCACAACGTGCAAAGTGGCTGCAAAGAAAACTAAAGGTCTGGATCTTGCCGGTTTTCAGCCTACGGTCACATGACGGGCCTGTGAAAAGCTCCATGAAGATGGATTACAGTGAGTCTGAGCTGTGATTTAAACAGGAAAAGCTCACAGGATCCTTAACACAGCTTGGCTGGGCATTTCTATTGTTTATTTACTTTGGTTCTGTATTTATTAAGGAATATACTATAACCTCAATGTAACATCAACATACTGCTCAGGGGTTAACAGGAAACTACTGCTGTCAGCACACTGTAACTTAGACTAGACTGCAGCTGCAACTCTGCCCACTGAGCTGCTCAAACCCACTGCTCTCTGGTGCATTAGTATCTGAGTGACCTGGCTTTTTAATTTGACTGCTTTTGAGATGGATTAGCACAACAACAAAATATCGTACAGATCAGTATCTAATTGTGGGGGAGGGAGGGGGTCATTAGTTTTCAGTCATTAGTGCTACTAATTGATCCCGTTGTACAGATAAGCAATTGGTCCTGTAAATGCAGGGAAAACAAACTGTAAATGCTACCAAACTGATAACAAGACATAAACAGTGTACAGTAAATTAGCTTTCTAGTTACATATTGTGTTATTTTAGGAGGTGCAATACTTAAGCATTTGATCTTAGTAAAATCTGTCCAACCATATGTTAAAATACCCAGGTCCAAAGTTATCATGCCAGGACTCTTCAGACATGTTGAGAGAAGGGCAGGAAACACACAGGCAACAATTAAAGAAACGAGTTGAATGCGACAGGTCATTCTCACCACCAAGGTGCTTACATCCAAACTGTTTTCTTGAACTCTTCACATGAGTCTATTACAACTAGCTGTTTCAGAAAGTTGCTTGTGTTGTTTCATGGGCTCCTGGGTTAGGATGTGTGTGTGTGTTCTTGTGTTAGAATTTAGTCCGGACACTGGTATGACCCTCCCACACACACACACACACACACACACACACACACACACACACACACACACACACACACACACACACACACACACACACACACACACACACACACACACACACACACACACACACACACACACACACCCTGCCGCAGGTGATCTTGGGAATGAAAAGCTGTAATGGAATCTTTATCTCTTTTTGAACAGTGTGTTTGCAGTAGGGTTTACTGGCTGTTTGTTTCCATTATTAAACCTTATGCAAAGTACAGTAAAGCAAATATAAAAAACAACAACAATTATTTTAATCTATTGTTGGGGTGCCACAAAGGAATGCTGAATTTACCTTTTAATCCTGTCAACAGTATTTACTGTGTGCCACCTGCTATCCAGAGCACATTGTTTTTGTATTCCGCACACAAAATAATACAAAGGGAACATTATTCGTTACAGACAGAGAAATGAAGATCTGGAAAATGAAGCAAACAAGCAAAGCTGGAGTCTAAACTTGCTGCCACTGTACACTTCATTTATGAACTCCTCAGAGTATAAAAAGATGCTACATATCTTCTGATTAAGCTGCTTCTGAAGCATATCCTACCTCTGTGTCTACAGAAAGTTGGATTGAAGTGGTCAGTTATGTAGCAACCTGTGTCTGGGACAGTAATCCCTAAATCAGAAGTGTTAATAACCTCCACATAGGAGACAGGACGGTGGTATAAGTCCTTCTCTGAAAGACCGCACAGCTCATACCTTGCTGGAGGCAGAGATTGAGTGAAGGAGAGGGAGAGAGTGCTCCCCCTTAGCACCTGGCTCCTTTTGGAGGAGGTCCCCATTCAAGTGATGACCAGACTCAGCCATGCTTAGCTGCTGAGATCCTAAGAGATTACCCTTCATGGTGGTATGGCTGCAGGCTGCATTGCTGGTGACCTTCTTCACTGCTGATTAGCCAAGAAAGAGTTATTCTGTGCTTGCTCTCAGGCTCTCTGGAACATGTCTCGTCATAGATGTGTTTTGGTGTGTGTGTTGTAAGTCAGTTATAGTAGTATGGTAATATAACATGTCTAGAAATGACTGTGTAGAAAGTGTTTTGATGGGCTGAGAGGGATTTACTTTATAATTAAGCATGCAGGGCTGGTGAAGGTAGTGAACTCTCCACTTACAGGCAAAGTTCTTTCTTAAAATATATTTTTGAAGACGGGACAATGATCAAATCAGGGATAATTAGTAAACAATGGGTTTATAGCTAGAGTATCAATACTTTTGTCAGGGGCAGTTTATGTGTCACATTTCATATAATTCTAAATAATTTCACTTACCCATAATAATTTCCTGTTAGTAACATTTATTCACATCCCTCCTTTCTGCCTACAACCTGACTGCATTGGACTCTCATCAAGTAATGTCTTCCATTGAAAGTGTGTTGAAATTCCCACAGGCTGAATTCCTAGCTTGTACTGCTGGAGCCAAAGTGCAGACCGTGCTGGTGAAGATCTTCTGCCTATTAGGAATGAGAGCCGCCCAGTGTTAATCTCAGGAACTGCAGCCTTGTCTTCTTTAGAAAGTTCAGGCATGCAACCACGACCAAGGGTTTTTTTTCCCACACTTAAATCTCGTGTTGAACTTTTGGCCTTGTTCTTTTAAACCCATTTTAGAAGAAAAAACAGAAGAAAAAAGAAAAAAGCGACGGAATTGACAAACAACTTTAATCCCCATGTGAACTCTTGAAAATAAAAGTAAACAATTTGAAACTCTGAGGGCGAAAAAAGACCAAAAACAACCTCTAAAGAGCCTCTGCTTTTAAAAATCATCTTTGTGTTGCAACTCAACGCCACCCTTTGACCTCGGCAAGGGAACAAAGGCAGAGATCACAGGGTATTCCTGTTCTGTACTGGAACAGATAATAATGTTAAATAAATAGAAATGGGCTCAGTAATGCCTAGTGTGCATACTTTATGATATCCAGACGCTGCCTTCTAATCCCCAGACAGTAGGGTGTAAATATGTGTTACGCCAGACAATATATTTCAAGATGACTTCCTCCTTTGTTGTTATCCCATTGAATCACACTGTGGAATTTTAACACAAATAAAACAATTTGACATATTTAAATGATGTAAACAGTGGAAGACTTAAAACAAATTGAACAAATAGACTTCTGGTGGGGTTTATTTTTGGCCAATGCAGCACTCCCTGTCCTGTTGAGCTGATGGAATGACTCACCGTGCACTCCACTGAGGGGAGCTTCTTTGAGTTGCAATGTGTACCCTGTGGCTTTTCATTGAAAATGAGCCGATTTAGTATCAGTTCAGTTTTACAATGTGCATAACTAAATAAAAAGAAGCTTTCAGGGTTGCTGGTGGCGGCACTGAATTCGCCTCTTAGCCGTTGTTTGAAAGGAGGCTGATGCCCCCCACCTCACCCAACACTGTCCAGGCCCTGTCTGGACAGCTCCCTGCCCTGTAATAGACGTGAAGGCAACAGAGGAAGTTTTTTTTTGTTTGCAATAAAAAGGGCATTTATGAGATTAGCACTGGCAGTCAGCTGCCGGGAAGCGCTGATGTTATCAGGGTCCACACAACCCCTCAACCTTCCTCAGAGCCCCCCTGTACCCTGTCCCATGTCCTGGAGCAAGGATTTCCGAGGCCTCAGGCTCTTATAGCACCCCCCATCAGGGTAGATCAGATAGCTTAGCTGCTCCTGAATCCATTTTGTTACCACTGCTAACAGTACCAGTTTTAAATGATGATATGTTCTGGATTAGAACATAGTTAATATTATAGCAAACCAAGACAAGTAGACAAGTGTTTAGGCTAACTTAATCAGTGTTAAAGCATTAGCCGATCAGATCACAACCTAAATCCTGACTGGATCTTTATCTATCTGGAAATACTCTTTTGGGACTTGAAATGCAAACTTGAGTCCGTGCAAACAATAACCCAGTAAAGGGGAAGCGCTTTAAGCCACAGTAGTCCTTTTTGTTTTGTTTTGCTATTTTAACACATCCCTAGCCTTGAGCCACCTCACATCCGAGCCCATTGTGAAGCTCTTAAGTGGAAGAGCGAGCGTTAACTGTGCCTTTTCAAACCCTGACACTTAATACTCGCTATGAATCACTTCGGGGGCCTGTTATTCTTTCAAGAATGCAATTACATACTTTCAAATAAAACTTGAAAGGGTCCAACAAGTTTTAAAACGCAGTGTGTACTCACACGGAGGCAGGCAGGAATTCCAGGCAGTTGGGATATGCTAACATCCACGTGCGGGTTTGTGCTCGGGATTAGCAGGATGCTTGAGCCGTGAGGGAGGCAGCTGGGTTAGCTGGGCAGCCCAGTCACAACATGCTGCAGTTAGGCAGAGAAACTCCACAGGGTCCAATCCCAGTCCAGCAGGTCTGAATCCAGGTCCTGCTGGGTGGAACGTGAACATAGGTGAAAAGAAGCAGGACCGGAGCCAGGTTTTTGTGAGACCCAGGCAATGGACCTCCAGAAAGGTTTTCATAATCAGTAGTGCCTGATAGTAATTGTAATAAACCTGTACAGTAGGCCTATACAGTATCCATGATAAATCCAATTCAGAATCCATGATAAGTCCCAAATTTTTCACACTCTTGTAGAGAGTCAAAAATGACCATCAAAAGGAATATTAATACAAGGCGATTTAGCCAAACTGTGCCTTGAGCCAACCAACGCACCTCTGTCTTCTGGTGGATTAATTTTGAGATCATTAGCAGTCATCCATGCTTGGATCTCAGAGGTTCGGCAAGTTTCATTTTTGATGGTTTAAAATTGTATAATTATAATAGGCGCTCAGGTGTTATGATAATCATAGACGTTATGATAATGAGGCTCGACAAAACGCTTGTCAAAGAAAGTCTTGATTGTTGGAAAGCATGACGGAAATGTGCCAATTATAGAATGTCTTTAATTGGCACATTTGTATAATTGTATGTCAAAATCAGCCAATAGCTTTCGGCTTTACAAAGAACTGGGGAGGATGGAAGCCAATAGGGAGTGAGAAGAGGCGGACGAAGGGAACAGGATGCAAGCAGGAAAAGAGAAAAGAAAAAGGGGAGATCTGAAAAGTTTCACTGCACTGCACACGTACAGTTTAGTTTAGTGAAAACTAAACGTTTCTAGTCCTAAAGGCTGCTTAAGTAGGATAGCTGGCACAGAAATAATACATTTACTCAGATTTGCAATTTTACTTCTGAATGTGTGTGGGCACCGGGCACTTGCCTGGGTTGTCCGGTTGCTGACACCAGCCCTGAAAAGAAGACAGGTACAGGTATTGACAGATCTGTCTAGATGTACCATTAGTTAAACTGGAAATAGAAACTGCAATACAGTCAAATGAGGTCAGACCAAATCTTAATACGATGTATTTATAATTGTTTATGGAAAATGGAAAATTGTGTTAGTGTTCTTGGTCGGTATTCTGTATTTAATGTTATTTGAAGTTTTGTTTTAAATAAATTTGATTTAATTATTTTTGACAAACGCATACTGAGAATGAAACAATTGATTGCTTGGTTATCTTAAATCATAGACACTTACTGCTTATTTCACAGACCCCAATTAACACTAATCTTGGACTACCTTACCTAAAGTAACATTAGTGCTAATGGGGGTCTATGAAACCAGCCGATGGATAGTATATTTAAAGTATAGATGCAAATACATTGCTTTACAGAATACATGCTAAAATTCAGTAAAAACAGTATTAAGTGAAAAATATATTAAAAACATGGTTGATGCAATCAATAACATAACTAATATGATTCAGTTTGGGTTCCTTTAAGAAATAACAAAGAGGATCCAATCCTGTGATTACCCTGATGTAACTCACTTGCTTGTCAAACACATTCCTCTGGGTGTTGGGAGGAGGAGCAGGAGGAGGAGGAGGAGGAGGAGGAGGGAGGAAATGGTGCATGAGAGGAAGAGGCTGAGACACAATGGAGGCACAGAGGGATGGGAGAGGAGGTTTATCAGAGACACCAAATATTTATTTAGTTGCTTGCCTTTACATGTGCAGTTACACTGTGCAACACAAACTACTGTGCATTTCAGGACATCTGGAGGGATCTTGTTTGGATTAGTCGGTCGTTAATGCGAATTCCTGACAAACAAAACCTTTAAAGATGTATATGTTTATATTCAGAAAAGGAGGTAGAGTCAAGGACATCCTGATGCAGGGAGTCCCCAGGCAGCATCTGCAGGGTCTGGAGGTTGAACTTTCCTCTTAGTACGAGGCAAGCAACTCCAGGCACCTAGGGAGAGAGGGGTGGGGGCATGGGAGAGGGGGAGAGGGGAGATGGAGGGGGCGGGAGGGGGCGGGGGAGAGGATCTGATCCTTCTGGATGACTGACTGAAAAGTTAATTTCTGATTCTGTCAGTAATTGTAGGTCATTTAGTTCCTTCTCTGACAGTGTTTATGTTGACGATTCTAATTGGAGGCCTCGCTCTGTGATTGGGTGCCATTCTGGATCACGCCTTTCCCGAGTGTGTGAGATCTGGCCTGAACTGACCGCTGAGGACCCTTTAGGACCACCGGGACCGGGCAGGCAGTGGCAGGAAGTGTCATTATAAAAGGGCACTGCGGCTTAGGAAAGAGTCCAGCTAAGAGCAGCCAGGCCAATCCCAGGGTTAAAAGGCATGAGTAAGCTGAGGGAATGGAATCTATATGGCCAGAACAAAGAAGGGTTGATAGAGACTGGATTACATTTTTTTAAATCCTACACAGTGACCAGGACCAGAGGACATAGCCGGAAATTGAGTGGAGGCAGACAGGGGTATGAGACGCATTTTGCAGAGTGGTGAGTATTTGAATGGGTTACCAAGCCCTGTCGTAGCTCATTGGGCTATGTTAAGAGTAAGGTGTGGAATAAATCAGCCAATAGAAACGGGACAAGCACTGATGGGCTGAATGGCATCTCATTCGTAACATTTCCTGTACTCTTACTGTCTTACTTAGGCTTTCCACAACATACATATACATATTATCACTCCAGCAGAGTTAGCAATGCCTGTGTACAATACAAGAGGGAGGATGAATGCTGGCACCAGATCGTTTGCACAAATAAACTAAAAGGTCCAGTTAACACAATAGATTTGAAATCCCATTCTAAACTGCAGTCTAGCTGTGGTCACTCGTTTACTACACTTCCCCTGCAGTGTTAAAGCTTGCATTTATAGTCCAGCAAATACACCAACAAGTCATAAAAAAGAAAAGAAAAAAGAAAAAAATAAATAGCCAGGCTAACTCAACCCACATTTTGTGTTACTGCAATTCCACAGCCTCAGGAAGTTGACATGACACGAATTTTCCGCTGTCAATAAAAAATAAAACGCTGATTCCAAAATTACTCACATGCATTAAACCTGGTATTTTTACAGTGAGCCCTAAACCGTTCAGCAGCTGTAAATCACACAGCGTTTTGAGGCTGGAGAGCTGTGGGGGGCACAGGCAGCATTCCTAATCCCAGAAACAAATTAAAGGGGCATTATAACAACAAGCTGTAGGTGAGGGCTGAAAAACATGCAGCACAGAAGAAACCATTGAAGTGATTGTAGCTATCGAAATTAATTTCATACATCGTACCTGTTTGGTACTTCCAAAAGATATATAGTCCTCAGCATAGCAAATCTGCATTTTCATTTTAAAACATGATATCACATTTGGTTATGGGAAGTTTTCAGTTTCCATGCCTTGCTCTCAGGAAATCTGTGTGAGAAGGTGAGAGTGCCTGTGTGGATCTGAGAGTATCTGTGTGAGAGTGTGTGGATGTCTGTGTCAGGGTGAGAGTGAGAGTGCGTGGATGTAGTGTATAAAATATGAAGCAGTGGTGAGTCCAGGAACGGGCCCTCAGATATATGGCTCTGGTGTTTATTCAGTTACACTCTGCTGGTTCTGAGAATTTCACAGGCTGAACATGAAACACCACCTTCAAGCGCTGAGCCAAGATTGATGGGGTGGGGAGCTTCATAACTGACCCCTCTCTCATCTCTCCAGGTTGCCTTTGCTTTCTTCTTTTTAACCTTGATTTGTTTTCCTGCAGCATGCTATCCTCTTTAGATAGCATCCATTTTGCCTGGACCAGCTATTCCCAGAATTCAACATTTCATTCTTTTTATTTCCAATGATTTTGGAAATAAATAATGATGTATTTAATAAATGATGTATTTAAAAATATTTTTAAACTGTGGTACACATTTCTCAAGGCTTTTTATCAAGGTTTAACGCAGTGCGCTTTCATAAAAGTTTAAGCAGGACGCTATTGCGTAAGATTAGCAAAGTGGACGACAGTAAAGAACAATGAAGGCATAGTAATGCATAGCGCATTTTACAAGCTTGTTGTGTTTAAACTTCAGCCCAATTTAATGAGTAAATGTAACATTTGGAAAGCCTGTGGAATCTCCTGCAGTGTGTGTCTGCGCTCACGAGAAAGAGCTGCAAGCAATGAGCAGCAGAGCTCAGTAAAGTGCCAGCATGTTCCATTTACCGCCTCACCCCTCCGCATCTTGCCGCTCCTGTGGGAGGCTGGGAACTCAACAGACTGGACGGTTCTTGTGGCCGCAAACCACACAATGGCTGTGGCCGGGACACAGAGCGCAGTGCAGGCCCTGACATTGTCTGGCCCAGCAGGGTCCCGCCTGTTAGCAGTCAGTAAAGCTGGTTTATTGCTTTTGTATCTGTCAGTTTTATCACCTTGAGTGAAAAAGCAAAACAGCGTTTAGCTCATGTCTGCGAGCGTGAGCTTTACCAGGAACTGTAACACACTTCCCATCATTGCAGGAATAGATGGGTAAGGCAACCCCCACTGCTTTTACACAGACATTCCATGAGATAACTGGGCTCCAGACTGGCACTCGGAAGGGGTCGAACTCGGGGGTGGGGTGGGGGTGGAGGGGGATGAGGGGGTGCACGGTTGTTTCAGTTAGACCTGACCTGATCTGAACCTCACATCTCCTCATTGAAAAGAGATGGACGATGAACTCAACCCCATCAATTCAAACAGACTCCTTTAGTAATACTGCAAAGCTTGTTTAAACTTGTCTGAAGTCATTTTAAAGTTGTTGCTGTTACTCATGCCTTCTGTGACGCTTTGTCGCTTGCTTTCAAAAGAGCCTCTTGTTCTTGCAACATCTCTGCCAAACAAATGAATACACTGGTCTTTCTAATTCGGTTTTGTCTCTTTATCTTTTTCCCCCTGTTCACCTGTGGGCGATTAACTTAATCCTCCGTCTCTCGATCTCTTGCCTGTCACTCAGCAGCTTAATGCACGCACCCACAGACGGCTACCCTGTCACAAGAATTAATACCCTGTATCTTTCTAAAGAAGGGATTTCGGGGAGCTCCCTAATAAAAGCTGAATCTCAAAACAATAATTGTGTGAATATAATAATTGTTACATCTGTGTACAATGGTATTTAAAACAGGATTAATTTATCTGACTTCTTACATATCCGCCTTACTCTGGTCCCATCGCAGTCGGATATGTGATAGATTACTGTATTTCTCACACACTCTCTGTTGTTCACATTCTCAGTGAAATTATAAGTGTAGCTGCTTTTAATGGGTTCCAATCGGGACGTGACTTATAAGAAATAAACACATGAATAAATAAATTGTCTTTCTTTACAGCTTTGTGCAGCTTGAAAGAAGCACACAGATCAAACAGTCCTAGAGGCTTGTTTTCACAAAAGCCAGGTACACTGTGGGGTTTGGCCAGGCTAACACTTGTGCGCTCTTCTCTCTCTCTCTCTCTCTCTCTCTCTCTCTCTCTGCTCTCTCTCTCTGCGCTCTCTCTCTCTCTATCTCTCTCTCGCTCGCTCTCTCTCTCTCTCTCTCTCTCTGATCTCTCACTCTCGTTCCCTGGAACAGTGAATGAACAGCATTTTCCTCTCCTGGCCGTGCTGGAGTACCATCAGCACACAGCTGCTGTAGGGGACTGTGAGGTCTCCCAGCATAAATTTCACTGATATCATCTCCATCAGAGGCCCATAAAGCTGATTTATTAGAAATACAGCTCGCATGTGTTTATAGCTTGCATTCTTGGGTCATGCAATTAACAGATCAGCCATCTTTCAAAGTGAGCGCTTGCAGGTGCTCGGGGCTTCGCTGGTCAGACACTTGCCGGTCAGGGGACAAAAGGAATAATATATCTAAGCACTGAGTGATAAGGATAATGCGGTAAGCGTTAGCTGCTGGGGAATACCAGCTTCCCGGCTTCCAACTAAGCACTTTCCCACAGGAGGCATGACATTCTTTCTTCAGTTCTTTTTTTTTTGGTATTATTTATTTCCACCCAATTCTCCAGCTCAGTTTCTGGAACACGCTCAAACAGAAACACATCATGGGCCGATTAGCATGGGGCTTCAGAAACATATATATATATATATATATATATATATATATATATATATATATATATATATATATATATATATATATATATATATATATATATATAAATTCTTAAGCAAGCTAGTAAAATATGTAGCAAGTAGTTAATGCAATAACTGCAATACTGTCAAGACCAAACTTAGCAAGGTTACAAGAAAATGCTTGTGGGTCATTCATAGTTGTTTCTGTGAGTTTGTTTCAATGTTTAAATCCTGTGGTTGGAACAGGTAATTAAATATCTGTGCTCTTTGCATTATTATAGCTACAGCATGTATGCTGGCTTGCATGGCTGAAACATGAAAGTTTAAAAGCTGCCAGGATGTTAACATTGGAATGACCGAAATGAAACTGAATTAAACCAGAACTTGTGAGTAAATATATTGCTGTATGTTTGTATCCCAACCAACTTTTTAAAGTAACAATTATTTACTTCATGTAAATATAGTAAGTGCTTATATACCTCTGCATGGAACGTATGTTTATAAAAAAGCTCAGTATACCCCTAAGCTGAACTTTAACATACCAAGAGCTTGTGCATGTGCATTCACATCGCAGACTTTTTCTTTCTAGCAGAACCAAGACCTGAAAGCACTTTGAGAGGTATGTGAAATGCAAGGTGGTCCAGGCGTATTAGAAATGAGAGACATTCCAGAATGTGAGGGAGCTGTACCTCTGAGGAGGCTGCCAGGTCTGGGACTCCTCCCACTGAGCCTGGCAGCACGGCAGAGCCCTGCCCTCGGTAACTGGTACTTAGTTCTTTTTAATTATCCCCAAACTAAACTGTGAGAATTCCTGCCAGGCTGGACTGTGCAGAAGCAGCCACTCCTGCCTTCTCATTCTCTCTCCCCACCCAGTCAGAAACGAAAACCCTCCCCGCAGCTCCCCTTCCCTTTCCACACACACTGCGCAGCTTGCACACAGCCTGGATGGCACACCAGTCAAATATCACATTATATTTATAGTGCAGAACAAGTGCACCACCTCTGTATGGTGCACCTGCTCTGAAACTGTTTCCATTGCAGCATTGCAGCAAGTTCTGTTACTGTGAACCAGTTCTTTTAATAACATACTGCACTTTCACAGCATTTGTACCACAGTATTTTCTTTGACATCCGTCTGCGCCGGGGGCAGTACACACTGTCTGAAAGATCGCTGGATGGTATTGATGTATACTCCTAATTCTGTCTCTTGGTGCCTTAAATGAAACTGTCAGAGTGCTTAAAACAACGCTCTTAGAAATGAGAGTGTCAGCAGTTTGGCAGGGACACGGTCCGCAGGAAGGCTCATAAAACAGATTTCATTTTGCGTTGGCTCAGCACCGAGGAATCGTGTGTTCTGTTTTGCTCCTCCCCACACACACACAGTCGGTTGCTGCAGCAGCAGGCAGGAACTTTTAATCAGCTGAACACCTGTTTCATCTGGAGTGTGCTGCCAGGAACGGGCCCTCCGTGCGTCAGGCGATTCACCCCTCCCCAGGGAACGAGCTGCAAGCAAGCATGTGGCGAGCACACTGCCTTAATCCTTAATTACCAGCACAGCACAAAGCGCGCCTCGCCACAACCTAACTGGCAGTGTTTATATTATAATAAACAACGACTTTTACAAGGCCGATTTGCTAAAACATTTTGATCCAGTTCTGAAAAAAGTAACGAGCAAGAAACAATTTTTCTGCCCCTCTTGTATATTCCCAATGTTCTCAGAAAGAATCCCGCCTGTTTTGCCACACCTGTTAATTGTTTCCAAAATTTAATGATATTTCACTCAATGTAAGTGAATTAGCTTTGAAAAGCAGGCCCTGTGTCTCCCAGTGGGGTTGGAGTGAGCGTGTGGAGTGACTGGCTTCTAATGAGATGTCGCTCGAGACAGGGTGGGAATCTCAAACACCTCCAGGAAGGTGACACTAGCCCTCGACACAGCCGTCCTCACACAGCTTCAGAAAATCAATTAGCCGGGCTGAAGAGAAGTGCTTGTTTATTTACTGAAGAGACCTTATTACCTGGAAGGACCTGTCTTGAAAACAGTTTGCATTGTAAAGTGTAGACAGCTGATACCAGGGGCCTTACCACCTTCTTATATTGTCTGAGGTCATAATGCACGGTAGGATCCATGGGATGTGGTTTATCTGCCCAATCAAGTCAAGTCCTACTGTGTTTATCACATGGTTGCGAATAGGAAATGACAAACCTTGTTGACATCACTATAGCAGGGGTCTTATTTGCATGTTTCGTCCATCTGCTTGTTTTTCTTAAAGATGGCATTAAAGATGAATGGAGGTCTCCTTTCATCTTCCTGTGGAAAACTCAGAAGAACAGCAGCCAACAAACACACCCCTTTGCAGGCCTGCTTCTGGATCCACAGCCTTCTCAGCGCTCGCTGCTCCAGCCATCCGGGTATGAACAGCCCTGCTGAAAGTTACTAACATTTATTACCAGGCACTGTGTCTGGGGGTAACTTGGTATCCATATCTTTCCAGTCACTGGCCCCTCTTCAAGAAATTCTGCAGAGATGCCCATTGTGGACACTGAGAACTAGACAGAGACCAGCAGAAAACAATTGCAGCAGGGCGGCTGGGCAGGAACTGACTGCCATGGAGCACGGGAGAGCGGCTTAACCACTATGTAAAAGAGCCGGGCTCGTCTGCATTCACGGCTTTGGAGCTTTCAACCTCATCTTATATCACCGACGGGTCAGAAGCCATAACTGCAGTCGATCACACAACACAAGCCCCAACAGCTTCTTTTAGTGAGTTCCAATCCGGGCTGGGTTTGAACCTCCTTCATATTATACTGCAACCCCTGAGCCTCACAGCTCCCTGGACACTGTCACTGTGACAGAGGAAGAGGAACGCTGGCTCTTATCGGCACTGTAAGAGCCCTGGCATGTCCCTTCGTCCTGTGAAGCGACCGATCGTGTGCCTGCTTTGGGTGAAATGCCTCAGCCTTATCTTCTATCTCTCCTTCGAAGTAACGCTGCAATTATCTCTGGAAAAACTAACTGTATCAGGAGCTTTAACAACAGAGGAAGAGAGGCCAGATAAAAAGAACAAACACAACCATCACACAGCTCTTAGCGCCAGCACCACTGTGTAGCGTTGCTTATGATCAAAGCCCCTCAGTGACCATCTTTGTGAAACGTTTTGAGAATCTTAATGGGTACATGCTACATTATTGGTGATCTGTGACCTGTAAATAATTGAGGAATGGCTCTTCATAATATAAGCTGTTTTACAGCTAAACTGTGTTCATGGTTCATTGGTACAAATAGAATGTCTGACGCTTTGTCTTTTCCTAAATTTAAATCTAAACTTTTACATGTTTGCTTTCCCAGTGTCTCCCTGTTATGACAAGCTTACCTAAAGAAATTCACTTGAAACGCTTGTCATGAGAGAGGCTGCGGAGATGTACAAATGTATTATATCGAAACGTTTAACTTGTTCTCCTTGGTGCTTTGAAAGGCTCCCTTGAGAAGCAACTCTGCTGGGAATGTGACAGGCAGCCCGCCAACCTCCAGCATAAACATGTAATCATCCAATAGCATGTATAATTAGAGTGGGGTGCGAGGGAGAGAGACCGAGGGAGTACAAGTAGTTTCTTGAAATGTTGTTTTTCCAAAGCCCTAGTTTATAATCGAGATTGTTTGTGCTAAGAGGGGCTACATTAACAAGCAGTCTCTCGCTGTCTCCCTGCCAGCTGGCTCAACGAGGCAGTCCTGTGTGAGTGCCGCTCCGTAGAGACCCGGAAGCCAGGAGGGGCACTGCTCGGGGCCGTTTCAACACCATCACCCTGAACGGGACATGCTCTTTACTGAAGGGAGTGTCCACTATACACAGGCACGCACTCATGCACCCACACGCACACTGTTAAACACACAGGCACATACAGCTACGTTGCATCCATGTATCTGTTTGACTGCTCCTTATTTACAAAAGTGAGCTTAACTATTGGAGAATTGCACCACACACAAAACAAAAGCAGTGCCCCACAGCTTTCCTTTACAGCATATCAGATTACACAGCTGGTCATCTGAACAGCAAACAACACTTTGAGTAGCTGTATTATTTATTTATTATTATTTGTTTATTTAGCAGACGCTGTTGCTTTAAACCCTGCTGCTCTCCTGCCCTGTGCTGTGAAGTGCCCCTGGCACAGTTCAGTACCGTGTTATTTATAGTCCTCAGCCTGTCCTGGGACTTCAGAGTCAACCACAGCAAGACCACATGCTGCTGCTGCAGGGCTGTAATTACAGGTCACGAGGGCCAGCTGAACTGACAGCAAAAACTAAAACAATGTAAAAAGAACTGCCGCCTAAATGTAAAGAAAATGCATTCAATCAGTGACAGCGTATAGTTAAAGACTACAGCACTGTAACTGATGATGAGACAATGACGCTGGGGTGATGGTGTGAATGCATCTACACAGTAGTAGAGCCCTGTAGTTAGCCTGCAGTTGGACTGCAGCGATAGCAGGCTGTGGTTGCAATGTAAGTTTCGGGAGAACGTCTCACACTCTGCCAGCGCTAATGTGTTGCTTTAAGCTCGGTTACAGAAAAATAACACTTTCCCAGAGTGTCCAGACCGTGACCTGACCCCGGGTTGGGTTTCCAGGAGGGGACGTGTTTATATTTTTACAAAAAAAAGAAAATCACCTTTAGATTCCTGCTCCAGCTTTCCCTTTCCACCCGTCACTCTGAACAGCAACACACAAAACAAACATTCAAGCAAAATCAATCAATCAGAGGGAAAGAGACGAGAATGAACTCCCTGTGGTTCTGTGATCGGTTCAGCAGGCAACTGAACTTTAGCAAGAGGAACAGTGACAAAGAAATGAGGTTAAGGTTCTTGTTAAATGCCATTGAACATGGATCAATTGTAATCAAGCGGACCGAAGAGAATAATACCAGATTGAAATTCTTTCCTGGGAGATTTGGTCTTTCATCTCATTGCTGAAGATGGGCTGAAGCTTAGATTGACCGTCTGACCGACATTCGACCGACAACCCTTTGGTATGAGAGACTTGGCGCTTGGTGGTGGGGAGAAGGAGGTTGCATGAAATGAAAATCAAAAGACAGGTAAGATCTGCAAACAAATAAGATGACTAGGGTTGGCAGGTCTGCCCTCAGCCTCTTAAAACCACAGGCTTTAAAAAAAATATATTAAACATCTGAAATAGTTTCTGTTTTGCCAGGCACCTTGTAATGTTTGGAGAGGGAACAGGAGAATTTGTCTGTCACTGTTGCGATTTTCAAATAAAGGAAGAAATGAAAGAGAGACCTTGACCTTGGAAGGAAAAGGAAGACCTCAGGTTAGGGATCTCAGGCAGTCAGCTCTCATAAAAACACAGGCCGCAGAGAGGAGGAAGCAGGCAATTAAGACACACAAATAGCCACTCGCTGAGCAGCAGCTGACTTTTATCATGTCAAAGAGCAACTAAACACAGGAGCAATTAAAAAAGAGAAAGAGAAAAAAAAACAAGATTGTTGTCACGACCACCGCTGAGCAAAGGGCCTGGCAGTCAAGATGGACGACTTCCTACTCCGGTCTGATTATCACTCCCGAGGGGCGAGTGACAGCGCTATAAAACCCTCCTCATTAAATAAACCTGCTTCATAGGGCCTTAACGAGCCCAGCCCCGAAGAGAGCCTGCTTTCTCAATCAAAGGGCTTATCCAGCTTCCAATCTCCAGTCCATCTCCCTGTCCCTCCCCTGGAATAACACTGAGCAGATCAGTGCAGGGCCCAGCTCCACTGCACAATTGTGTCAGACCATTCTCACGACATCGAGCCTCAAATTACAGAGCCATGTGACCTGCTTATGAAAGTTTACAGGGAAAAGCGAAGTGAAGTGACACTGGGAAAGCATGGCAAAGCAGGGTTAAAGCAAGCACTGACATGATAATGACATGGTAAATATCTACCAAGTGACACAACATGCCCAAACATTCCCAGAGCCCCAGTGAGAGAGCTATGAGAGCTGACAAATACACATCTCATCACTGTGCTTCACTAGCAGACACACTGGAGTTTTAATTGGAGAATATATTCGTGTTTTATTCTTAATTCATTAAACAAGGGAAACAAAAACACCAACAGATGGTTTCCTTGCATGCATGAAACATTGAAAATAGCTGGAAGAAAAGTAGTTTTGGACACGTGATAAATATATTTTTCATTGGTTTTGTCTTTCAATTGGAAAAAATGGCATCCTCATATGAGGTCATCATGCATTTCCATCTTCCATATGTCCCCATATAAGGACCAGAAGAGTTTTTTTTTTTTTTATCTGTCCCCATACAAGGTCACCATGCATGAAAGGGTTAAATTGAATCCATAATATGGGCATGACTTTGTACCACGCGTGGTCCTGATGACCACCCCCCCGCCACAAAGGTAGGTGCAAGCTAAATAAAAACAAACCAGCAAGCCAATAGTGATGAGCATTGGTACCCACAGGCCAGTCCTGCATCAGAAGAGTTCATCTGCAAGGCGGTGCGGGGGGCGCCTTTGAAGAAAGAGCCGGCAGGGAGGCAGTGCAGGGAATGCCTGGAATGTCCTGCCCCGCTTCCAGGCTCTGTCGATTCACACCTGCAGGTCAGGGGCTGCCCCCCTCTCACTCCGCACCCCCTCATTACAAGGGGTCAAGCTCCAGGCTGACCTAATTAAAAGCTCATTACATCACAGACAATCTCCATTAGCATGCCAAGCCCGACCATTAATCCATTAGCACCACTGCACTCTTCACAATCTCTACATTCCAACAAGCTTGCCCCGGGTTCAGTCACTGAGTCACACACAAACACACACACCCCAGGCAGGCCGGCTAGCTGGATGAACACTCACAAGCCAATCACACATCACAACTTCCATTGCATTCCCTTTACAATTGCATTCCCTTTACAATTGCCAATCATACAGAATTGTGTTGGTTTAGTGACTTAGGCAAGTGCATTAACTGCCAATTATGGGCTGTTAAAGACTGCCCCACCTCCCCCACACACTCTTCAGGTGGGATGCTCTACTGAGCCCCTGTCTTCTTGAAGCATATTAAGGTAAGGTAACCCGGCCGTATGGACTAAATTCCACTACAGGTCCCAAGCATTGCCCTGCCTTTGCTAGTTTAATGGGACAAAAATCTTTCCTTTCCTAAGCACCATTAATGGGGAGCAGTGCTATTTAATGTTCAAATAATAATAGACAACTACCTGACACATCTGATTCTAAACGTTTCTCAAGTTCCTAAATGCTTCAAGGCAGAATGTACAGAGGGTCTGGTGTAGGAATCGTTGGTTCTGTTATTACATCATCAGTCTACGTTTAGTTCTTTTGAAGGTATTGAAAGACGTGACAGAACAGACATTAAAGCTAATACAGTACGATATCATGCATGATTATTTCTTTAAGCAGTTTTGTCTGAGAGAGAGAGAGAGAGAGAGAGAGAGAGAGAGAGAGAGAGAGAGAGAGAGAGAGAGAGAGAGAGAGAGAGAGAGAGAGAGAGGGGGAACTCTGGACAGTGTCTCCTCTTTACTTTCTTGTTGGCAGATGCTGAAACAACATGCTCATTTCCAGTTAGGAAGTCTTACTATAAGTTCAAGTTACCCAGTAGCCCCTAAACCATTAACCCCACTCTACTTTTCTTCCAAAACATTCAGGTGGAATTCGAATCACGGTCCAGCGGCAGCAGCATTGCCTTTAACCCTGTGCTGTGAGCCTGCGCTGCCAGAGGGTCTTCAAAGCGCTCCCAGTTTACCGTCTGTAAGTGATACTATTGTTGGGACAGGAGGGACAAAAGAGAAAGTTTATCCTGGGAAGAAAAGCAAGGTAAAACAAAACAAAAGGCCCTCTTCTCAAATGATCTGAGATGAATCAAAGCGATCAGCCCACAACGAGCAGCCTTTGTGAGGGGACAGCCCTGCTCCATTAACCCTCGGCCTGCTGGGATCTCCCATGAGACACCTCGCTCCCCAGCTCGAACGCAGCAGCAAGGAAATCAGTGCAAAGGGGCAGACTGAGTGTAAGGCAGCAGGTGCAATGTTATTATTTTGGCGGTCTAAGGATTGCAGTTATTCCGCTTGGTTGAATTTCATGCCCTTCGATATCACTTGCAGTAGCTGATACTTCCTTCTTGGTAAAATGTGTCATAATGTATCTCAGTTTCTTTCCTACGAAGGAGCACTGGATAATCTATCTGTGCAATGTGCCAGGACGCTCCAGCACCCCCACCTATTAAAAGTCAGTGCAGTGATACCCTTATTGTGCCCTCTTTCTCCAGTCCTGGAGTGGGTAATGTTACAGCTCCTCCCCTCCCTCTTCTGCTCCTGAAGAGCCCCTCTAGCCTTAGAAGTGGGGTAGGCAATTATGAGATGCTGATGATGGAGACGGAAAGAGAGAAGCACACAAGCCATCCCAGGAAACCCTAGAGCCCTGAGGAGGCAGCATGGAGTGGTTCACACAATCCTGATCACAGAGTCACCCAGCTTTCCAGATCAGAACCCTGCAGCTTTTTTTTTTTTTTTTTTGGAAAATGCAAAAAGACAGCAAATATAAAGGGCTTTATGGTATTATTCCTATTGCTAATATTTAAAGTCCTTCAAAACTGAGTAACATATTTACTAGAGTGCCTATACCACCCAGGAAATTGAGGGAAATTCCATGACTACTGCTGAAAACAAATCAGACTGTATATTAACTTTTTGGAGTCTTTTGTGCACGCTGCAGTTTGGAAAACTTCTTTTAGTTTCTTAAATGGAACACTGTTCTCAGGAGAGGTCCAGCACAATCAACTGAGGTACACACAGGAGCACAGGAGCAGGAGTGAAGGGACGAGGTCTAGATGTATTCAGAAAAAAAGCAGCCCCAATTGTCTAGCTTTCATTAGCGTGCTGAGTGAAGGCCTCAGAGTGGCCAGGATTCCCAAGCCTCTCAGATAACGCTGCTTCCCACACTGCTAATAAAACCAAAGAGCGAGGGAGCAAGAGAACGAGAGAGAGAGGAGAGGGAGAGATGGAGACCCCCTGCCTCCCTCTCTCAGTGTGGAAGGCGATTGTTTATTTTCACGGTGCACAATGAATGACTGCAGACAAGGCATTTCTGAAACCTTTGATAAGCCCCCACCCTCCAAGGTGACCAAGTTAACCTCTCTGCTACACTGCCTGGAATTGCCAGTGAAAGACACTAAACAGAAGGTAATAGAAAACCTTATCATAATACAAACAAATCAGCAAGGAAAATAAACGGCTTACTTTCCTGGGAACCCCATTGATTTGAGCTGCTGGGAAGAGGAAGGCAGTGTGCCCCAGTGGTTTGAGTCAGAGACTGGGAGGCAGTGTAATTTAGTATTTACAGCTGACGATTGGGAGGCAGTTTGGCCAAGAGCTTAAAGCTGAGGGTCTAGCAGGCAGTGTGGCCTTGTGGTTCTAGATCTGTGGGACTGGGAGGCAGTGTGGTCTAGTGGGGACGTCCTGGTTACAAGCCCTTTTCAGCCCCCTCCAGATCTAAGGGAGTTGGGGGCAGTGTGGCCTAGTGGCTGACAATCTGGAGATCAACTAGAGATAATGCGGAGCATCAAAGGTGACTTTATACCACAACTGAGATTTGCTCTGAACATGAAGTGCTCAGCAACTGACCAGGCTCTCCTCCTTGAAGAGGCAGAGTACCCCAAGGCAAAGGCTTGATTTGATTCGGGAGTACAGGTGCAACCCCACCCCTTTGCGCTGCCCCTGACAAACAAGGGGCTAAATTTCCTCGGCACACCAGAAAAAAAATATAACGCAATATAAAAATGCGGCCTGGAGCGAAGGCTGCTATTACTTCCTTGAATTCCCCCACGGAGCATGCTTACACAGAGCCAAGCCTTTGTTGTAACTGGAGCAATATAAATGTTTCACTACAAAAAGGAAATAAAAGACATTTCAGTCAATCTGGTTCTCATTTACTCTCAGCTCCACCCCCACCCACCCCCATGTGTGTGTCACATAGCCTGCTGCAACACACTAACTTAAGAAAAGAAAGTGGAAGGGAACCATGTTGCATGTAAGCATTGTGCTTTAATCCACTGCTATGCTTTTACTATGGGAGCCTTTTACAAGGGAATAGTCCAGCTACTCCACATCACACTGCATCTGCAGTTAAGCTTTTCACTTTACAGATCACTAATACTAAAACAAGGAATATGCCATGGCTCAAATAAAAACACTGGATTTATTTTATGAGTTAGCCGTGACCTTCAAACTACATAAGTGGCTTTATGCATCTCTGGTCCACACTTATTCTATCATGACATCCTCTGACT
This sequence comes from Acipenser oxyrinchus oxyrinchus, assembly GCA_030684275.1. NCBI lineage: Eukaryota > Metazoa > Chordata > Actinopteri > Acipenseriformes > Acipenseridae > Acipenser > Acipenser oxyrinchus. Next base: position 1,157,266 of record JAGXEW010000061.1, read on the forward strand.
TTAAAAATAAACGTCACAATCAAAATCCGATAATGGAGTCCGTCTGTGTGTGTGTGTGTGTGTGCGTGTGTGTGTGTGTGCTGCCCAGGATCCCAGTGCTCCATCAATCAAAGCTCTTCAGGCTGGCATGCAGCACTGGGTCCCTGAGTTCTTGATAGCTGTCCGGTCTGCTTTGATGTGCACGACCCCCTCTGCACTCCCCTCTCAGGAAATTGCTCTCTGTTCAGATAAATGAGGCAGAGTGGTTCTGCTCCCTGTCACCGGGCAAGTTGAGCAATCTCATGAGAGCTCACAGAGCCCCAAGCTGCTACCACCACTAGCATTGCATTGCACACACAGTGCATAAGTGAGTACATTGAGGTACATTTACACCAGCCCAGTTTCTGCCAAGTATTCTTGTGTTTTGTGTTTTCTAGCTGCCGTCTCCTCTCTGTGCTGCTGCTGCTGCAGTCTGACGTGTGACTTTCCCAATAGGTGTTTCACTCCCCTTAGAACAAATTGCTGTGCTATACAGCGATAAAGCTTAAATAAAGCAGGTTGTACTACTGCTTTAGTTTAATGAAAAAATGTGTAAGACGTGTTAACTATGTATTATAATTTCCCACTATATGTAACCCTCAGAGCTTACTGAGTGCCTGGGTTTGTTCACGGTGATTGACATGCTGTGAAGATATGAGAAATGGCTTGTTCAAGTGCTGCTGTAGTCTCCAACACCCCCTCCTCCTCCTCCTCCTCCCCGGGAAAAACACTTGAGCCAAAGTGTTTCAGTTCAGGAAGTGCCCCGGAGAGAGCAGACTTCATTTCGGGGCAGGGTCCTGCTGGCACGGGCTGAGGGCTGGAAATGAGGGGAGGGGGCGCTATCTAGTGAACTTGTTGATGGGGGAGTAAGGGGTCCAGAGAGGAAACATTAGCAAAGAGAGGAAGAAAAGCTGCCAAATTAACTTCTCACCCTTTCAATCACACCCCGGAGGGTTAGAGCCCCACACCTATTCCTCAGAATCAGGCTCAGTTTACATCAAACATCAAGACCAGGCTGCCAGCCTCTATTAGCCAGGGAAGAATAATACAATAATACAAATGAAAAGCATGAGGCAATCCGGATCTTCAAGGGTTGGGGGGAATACGAATAAGAATAATAGAAACAGGCACACATACTCTACAAACACTGTAAAGTTACTTCACTCAGTTCTGGTGAAACAATACAAATCTATGGAACATGCCGGAGCTCTGATATTATTAACTCAGACGACATTCAGAGTTTGTGTGAAGTCAGCAGTAGAAACAAGCTTGGCAGAAATAAGGAGTCATCGGCTAATCCCTGGTATGGATTGTGAAACAGAACCAAGGTCCTTCTGCAGTCAGGATTGGAAATGTTTCTATGCTTGTGGGAGGTAGTGGGTAAAGGAAGTTCAACCCAACATTAGAATATTGAAAGGATCACATCCACTGAGCTCAGGTGAAAGGCCTGCAAGAAACACAAGCTATTCGTGGCACAAAGCAAGACAAAGGTGAATACAGGGGACCATAAATGATTATTCTGAACTGTTTGAGGCTGTAGGAATCAAAGAGGGTTCAGTGCAAACTGCTGTGGGGCAAAAGGTTGAAGTGAAATCTGAAAGTTTTAAAGCCAAATTCAAGAAGCTAAATAAAATGCATGTCTTAAGTGTTTGGTTGTCCTATATTTATTTAGTGTTTATGTGACCCTCCTCTGGTTCCTTTAGAAAATGGTCCATTAGAGTCATTCCCAAGACAAATGTAGCTTTTCTGGACACTCAAAATCTGTTTAGGCACATTTAATAGTGTCAATTACTGCGGGCCAGATGGGGGCTTTGAGTTTCTTTAGTCACGCCCTTAATAACATTCAGTGCAATGAGAAGCAGATGCTGACCCGCTTGGTCTCTTTGAAAAAAGACATTTGAGGAGCTCTGCTTCTAATTTACGTGTCTTTTCGACATCTGGAATTCTTTATAATTAAAATGTAAACCCCAAGTCCTACTTCCACCTGTCAAAGGTTGAGAAGACGAACGCAGTAATAGGTTGCTGAAGCGCTGAGCTGCAAAGCGAGGCTGGACTGGACTGGGCTGGATGGACACCTCATCACACGGGAATGAGGGGCTTTGAGAAGGTTTCACCTCAAGGACATTTCCAGCATTGCACCTCGGCCACTGACATTTTCAACATTCCGCTCAATTCAATTTGAAAAATGTATTTGGTTTTCTTTCACGGTACCACGGTTCTCTGTAATTTACTTCAGAGTAGAAGGGGCTTGGAGCACAACAGTATGTCACTTCTAGCCTCTCATGCTTTGCACCTCTGGTTTTGGTGATCCCAAGTTTGCATCTTTTACATTCATATTTCAAGAGCATTAAATCAGCAATACTACAACTATGACTACTGCTTCTGCTACTACTACTATCTATCTATCTATCTATCTATCTATCTATCTATCTATCTATCTATATATATATATATATATATATATATATATATATATATATATATATATATGTTTCATATTTTGCAGCAGTTAAGGATGCTGAACAACAGCAATACAGACCTGTGAGTCATGTTGTTCCAGTTCTAGGCTACCTCATGTGCTTAGACTGTGACCCAAACTCAACCACTGCTAGAGAGTTGCAGCTTCAGTCCAGCGGGCCGTGCTCAGCCTACTTGGTCAGCCCCTGCACGCCAGCGCTGTGATTCAGTACCTTTAGTATCTGCAGAGTCAGGTGCCTTGCCGTTACAGTGTGGGGAAGTGTGTCTGTGAGCGCTAATGGTTAACGGTTCCTGCTGCATTTTGCCCTCTCTTGAAATTAGCCTTCATTAAACCGTATTAAAATCCTGGACCCGCCACACTGATTTGGTCACTGCACAAAAGCAGCTGTGAGAAAGCTCTTAAACTGCTCAGGTTTTCAATGCAATCCGTGCTGCTAATCCACCTCCAAACACGCCATGTGGACATTCCTGCCATTTTCAGAGGACTTACCAGATAACCAAAATGAATACAGCGAAGCGAAGCGAGCGAGAGAGAGAGTTAATCTGCTACAGCTTCCAGATAAACTGCTGATCCAAACGAAATCCAGATGCCACACCCGTGCTCCTGCTCTGCACCTCCAGCCAGGTGATGATATGGATTGATGCAGCTGATCCTCGTGTGTTTAATATTTATCAGTATCTTTCAGTACATGATAACCCCATTGAGCAGGCAGCATGTAACGCACACAAACATTTTATTTTTATTTTTATTAAAAATCAAATTATGGCAGCTGTTAAAAACCACATGCAGATGCACAACTGTTTCCCAATGAATAAGTACAAGAAATTGGTTTATGTAACAGCTTCAGAGTCCAAGCAAAGCATAACCCATTATACATGCTTTTAACTGTAAGGTATTTGTGCAAATGTTCCTAAGATTAAAGTACTTGCAGCTCACAAGTAATTCAATAAATCTTAGCCATTTTGCACTTCCATTAGCTGCAGGTCTGTCTGAAATGTGCATTTTTAAAAGGAGCACATAGCATGCATGTATTTTATTTTAAAACATCATATCTGGTACTGCTTCAGGTTAAGGGAAGCTCTCAGTTTCTATGCCTTAGTCTTGTGTTATCTTGTACTTCCTGGGTTGTTTCACCTGAGGATTGTCTTCTGGGCTGTTTGCACTGTCCCTGCAGCCCCGGCTCCTGGCTCAGTCCTCTCCTGAGTCGTATCCTGGTAGAGCCGCTAGTCCAGTCCAGGCTTATCTTATCTGCACTCTTGTAACTCATTTGTTTTCTGCCCGGCTCTTTTATTGCCTGATTTCAATTGTGTTTGTTTTACGTTTCTGAGCTGCTATTTGATCTTCTTTAATGAGGTTTATAGTATCACAGGGGTGTCTGCAAGGCGGGTGTGTGCATGGGACTGCTGTCTCCTGGCCCTATGTATTACTTTGTGCATATATATATATATATATCATAGAGAAAATCAGTAACACCAGGGATATGCAGCACATACTGTTGTGTAAATAAGCTGTCCCTCAGAGGAATGGTTCAGAATGGAATCCCTGAGATACATTCTGTAATTTAGTTTAGAAAAGTGGTTTCTGTATCTCACACTGTCTCAAACGATGATAATGTAACATTCTGGAGACCAGACTGCAGCCCAGATTCAGAAACAATATTTTAAAAGTTACAGTGGCAGTACATTTTTAACTTTAACCTTAGAGAGTTTGCTATAAGATTCCAAGAGGAAATAAAGGTAGCAGTTGAAGCTCTATAAATGCTTATGAATTCAAAACAAAATTGCATGTTAATTATACAATGGTCCCTGCAGCAGGCAGTATTTGGAGACGAGACAGCCCCACGCAGGCTCCGGAGGCTGGGTGATGTGTCAGATCAGACCCGCCCAGGAATGTGGCAGGTGTGAACGCCAGGCCGCATGACAATGGGCTGGCCGGGCTACAGGGGGTCATTAAGGCAATGAGCTGCAGACAGCAGCAAACGACTCCTCTGGCACCTGCCTTCCAATGCAGCCCGAGCTGACAGCCTTATCAAGGGGAATGGAGCTTTGTGATGGAGATAGAGAGAGAACGAGAGAGAGAGAAAGCGCCTGGCAGCCTTCACTTCACTGTCTGGCTCTGTGTTTTTCTCTCGCTCTCTCCCCATCTGCCCTGTCTCTCTTTTGCTCCCCAAGTTGAGAGAGGCAGCTATGTGTCCCTTCACGATGGAGCTGGGTGTGTGAGTGTTTGCAGGTGTGCCCCTCAGTCTGCAGCCTGGCTTTTTATATCCTTGGCTGAGGAGCCAGGAAGCAGTAGGATAGTCAGGATCTCTAGCACAAGGGGGCGTCATGGGTGGGCCAGAGGGCTCTAAGAAGTGGGGTGTGAGGTCAGGTTTGCAAACTGACCATGCACAGAATCCATCAATCAAGCAGAGGTGTGTGGAAGTATCAAAAGCCTCCATTGCTACTGTACCTGCATTGTTATGGTATGGATTTATATGTAGAATATGATTTATATAAAGTTTCTTATCAGTTTATTTTTAGGAAAAATACAATAAATTCATGCAATAAACAGTGAATGCGGAACAGTTTTTAATTGCAGGTCCATCATTAACGACGTGTTAATCAAATCAAAATAAAAACGACTAGGACTTTGCCTTGTGTTTACTAGGTTTATTTTGTATTTTTCTTCCAAGGTAAAAGTCAATGGAATCTGGCTCTTAGTATGGCTTGCATTGGGACAGTGCTTGTGTTGCTCTTGGAAAGTGCTTGTGTACCTGCTGGTAGTTGCTTGTGTTTTCGCTGAATCCTGGACCCCTGCACCCAGCTGCACAGCAGCCTCTCAGGGTTCTATTACCAGTCAGCCTGCTTCACTGCAGAGGGTGGGGTGTGTTTAGCGTCTGATTCCCACTCTGCAGTAAATTAAAACGCAGCAGGATAATCTCTGTTTATACAAAATACAGCTGTGAGGGCCTCTTTCCTCAGCGGCCCTGCCTGCAGATCAGATCACCTGATCCATCAGAGCCTCCCCTCACGCACGCACTCACTCCCACAGAGTGTGGATTTACTCTAAACTGTACTCCAGAACAGTGTGGGCGGATTGCAACAATAATTAAAGATGATGCTAAAATAAATACCCTGGGTTGACAATTTTCTTTCATAATGATTTTTGTAATGTTCTAGATAAATGTGTATGTCCTTCAAGGTAGGTTTTTCAGGTTTTCCTAGCCTGTTTTTTGACCCACTATAAACGAGCAGATACACACACAACCGACCCCTAAACCACGCACCCAGAACTTCCCTTGTAAAGGTGTCTCATAGTGAAAGCATTGCAAGTGTAAGAAAGCATAGTGGAAGCATGATAAAGCATAGGTAAGCATTGGAAAGACAACCAGGGTATGGTAAAGCATATTAATAAACCAGAGTAAACTACGGTAAATGCATAGTATAACCATGGGAAAACTGCAAAAATATCCTTTTATAAGAGCTTTCTCTGATGAAGTATAGCTTTACAATTCTAAATTCATGATTCAAGCATGTGGAATTGATCTCCACAACCATGAACATAAAGCATGTTTTGTTTTTGGTTTTTTGCTGCTGAATTAAATAAAAAGCAGGGGAAAAACATATTTAATTCAGTGTTTGTGTGTCTACTATCCGCCAAGAAGAGCCACACTTTGACAAACACTGACCCCTGCTGGTCACTTGTAACGATGCAGTCCTCTTGTTAATTGCTGCTGGAGCAGTTCTCTGATGCTGGGATGAGTGGCACGCACTGTACTTGTTTGGTGATCGCTACACTATCATGGTAGTTAACAAAATGTATAATAACAAAACAAATCAATGATGCTATTGTGTCCGCCCCTGCTGGATTCAATAAGCCCTAATGTCCGCAGATTGTCTGCTCTACGGATTCTGCTAGGAGAGAACACTGTTCACTCCATGTCTGCAGTTATTTGGGTTTTTTTTTTGCTCCTGAGTCAATAGAAAAGTACTCCTCCTCTGTATCAAAGTGGAATGGGCCTCCCCACTTCAATGAGTAACTCTGCCCAGGCTTTAGTTAGTGTCGAGTCTCGAGCTGGGAGATTCTGTAATTATGGTGCGCAGGCTCATTACAGCTGTCAGAGCAGGGGGTGTTTTACTCAGTCCACTGTGCAGATGTTGACTGTTAGAGAACTGGGGCTGCAGTGCAAAGGACACAGGTTCAAGCCTTCCCAGTCAAACCAGCAAGGAATTGGGCAGGCCTCAAGAGAAATAAGCAGTCCTCTCACACTGCAAGCCAGTGATCCATTAAAGGGCAGTGAAATCGTAGCTATTGTGCACATGATGGAGCGACACAGGTCTCTAACAGATGAGAATATTAAGAGTTGCTGTCTCCATCTAGTGGAGATTCTATTACAATGAACCTCTGCTGTCTACTCATCTGTCTACTATTGATAATGACAGAGTTTGCCTGGATTACTTAAGCATGCTTTTATCATGCTTCCTGATCATTCTGCACTTTGCTTGTGCATGATTGGACTGTTTCATTTTACTTGCAATGCTTTTCCAAAGATCTCCCAGGAAGATCATGCGATCCAGGAGGCAGCATTCTCTATGATGTTGTGCTTCTGCCAACAGAGTAAGATACACATGTTTACACTTCAGGAGGGTTCAGACCTTGCAGTGGATCCTCCATGCCACAGGGAGGCAGTGAAACAGCTCGGGGTGATGTGCATATGGCTGAAGAATCTTAATTGCTCAATCTAAGCGGCTGTTGTGTTGTTTTGGTATGTATCCTGTTGCTGGTTTTTCGAGCAATCCTGCAATATTGTCACCTTTCTACTCCACCAGCTTTGTGATATTGTAGGGCTAGCAGAAAGTTGAGCAACAGAGACAAATTCTTTAAATCTAAATATTAGAAGTGAAACGACGAACCATTCTGAATGATTGCAAACTAAAAAGGATAAAGAATGTCCTTTAATGTGTGTGAGAACACATTCAAATGCACAATCACCATTTAAAAATAACTTTATATAAAAAACAAAAAAATCCATAAAAAGCCTGCTTGCCTGCAAGCTGCAACACTTTGAAGGAGACCTTCCTAGGACAGGAAGTGCACATTAATCACAGCAGACAGACAGCCAGCACATGTGGGAGTTAAAGAGGCAGCTATCATTACACTGGGCAGAAGCGCCGTCCTCTGATCAAATGGAACACGGAGGGCAGCTCAGAGTGCAAGCGTGGCTGTATTCTTGGTTTTATTTACCTACTTCAACCGACATTTCAGGATCTGTCAGGGCACTCGCACAGAAAGACAGCGAGGTGGCTGAAAGACCAGTGGGAGGAGAAGGACTTACTTTCTTTCCCTTATTGGGAGATGAAAATCCACAAGCTGTGGCGAGAGAAAACAGGAAGCACAGATAGGAACAACACCAAAAGCTAGCTGCTTTTTGAAATTAACATCGAAGCGCCTTTCAACTGTACCGTAAATCCTACCCATGATTTTACAGCACAGCAGTTAACCCCAATTACACCTCTAAATTCCTAATAATGTCCCTACCTTGACTTCTGAACAGCCCAACAGTTTCCCGCACTCACGACTCCTGCAATACCGTTGTCTATCTTGCGTGTTTTGACCTTGCTGAGCCGCCATAGCGGCTGTGCACCACTGGAAGGATGTTGTTGTTTGTGTTGTGGTGTATGGGGACCAGTTTTGACATGGCTGCTGTATTTTTAGTCATGTTGTACGAATACTCCCCGTTGTTTTACATCACTGTCGTGTCTATCTGCTTTCTCATCACCGCCGCGATGGTTCTCGGCTGGTAAGTGTTATTTATTGCTACTCAATAAATGTTTTATATTTTTTATAAAGATAAAGGTAGCATAGTCCTGCTGCTAGTGTTAGCAACTTTAGTAGATATGACGAGAATACACAGAGTCGTGGATTTCTGGCTTTATATCGTCTGCGTATTTTTTCTTTCTTTTTAGAATTCATACTTGGTGTTGAATACATTTTCTAAAATAACGATACGAAATGAATTGTATTTACCTGACGCAGTTTGATTACGTTACACAATAAAATAATAATGTAGGCCGGTTTCATTAAGTGTATAAACATGTCCAAACAAGATTGGTCTGTTCAATAGTCTGTATTTCCTACCCACAGGTGTATTGCTTTTGGTTACAGCATTAAAATACAGAGCTCAAACACCCCGTGGTAACAATCTCTCTCCTAGTTCAAGACACAGCCTAACTCAAAAACCTAACGCTGGCACGTCACAGTGCGTAAGGTCTTCCAGTTAAACTGAAGCCACAGTACCATTAGCTGCGCAGTACGAAACAGAGTACCACACATTTACAAAATACCAGACATTTTGGCTGTATTCATTCTAACAACTAATAACATCAATAAAATAATCTGAACAGTGCAAATACTGTAACCAGGCCAAACAACAGAAATAAACTCCAGCATTACAATAATAATTTTTAAAAATATGTAATTTGTTACCAATAAGGATTTGGCTGCAATGTCTTACACAAACGCATCGCGATACACTATTAATAAGTATAATATGAAGCTTTATGGGATATTGTACCCGTGCTATTAAAATGGCGTCTCCTTCGGGATAACAAAGTATAAGAATCAGGTGTTTCATTCATATAATGCATGTTCTTTTTACGTTAATTTGTAGTCACACATGCAGGTATTAAACTCCCGAGTTTAGTCTCAGAATCATTGTGCACAGGACAGGAAAGCAATGCAGATTTAACATTAGGACTTGGTCAGATTTGTTCATACCTGCAGTCTTCCTATTCAAAATAATGCATTGTAGTGGGTTACAGAACATAAAATGACAAAGCAGCACTGTTTTTTTTTTTTTGTGTTTTTTCCAGGTTTGGTTTTGACGTCCCTGTAATTTTACGAAGTTCTGACGACACTGAGTTGAGTCTGAAAATCCCTGAGAAGAGAATGGTGCAGGTGAAAAACCCCTTTGCCTTGGAGATGGTGAGCGGAGCCTCCTCTGTTACAGGTCAGAGCACTGCCAGCCAGACCGGCTCACTGTGACACACGCCCTCGGGTTACAGGCTTAACTCGGGGCTCATACCAAGGATGCTTCCCTACTTTAGTCCTTCACCAGAGAAACTAGAGGCACTCCTGAACAGGAGAACGTCAGAAATGCTGTGAAAAGGGTCCCTTATCTCAATTTTCTTCCCCTTTTTGATTTATTTGTTTTATTTCCAATGTTAGTTTTATTTTTAGTAATTTGATAATAACTTGGTACATTGTATACCACCATACTTTCACTATGCTTTAATACTGTATGTAATAATTTTAAATAATGTAACAGTTTACACAGTAGGATTGAGCTTTACAGCTTTAATTTAGTAATTTAGGTAGGTATTGCATGCGTGATATCGTCTGTCTCACCAGGAGGGTCCGACTGAGACCACGCTGTCTGGAGAGCTGTGTCCTCACTTGCTACTGGGGCTGTGCCATCCAGGGCCTGCAGGAGGCGCTGCAGAGTCACCAGCATGGTGTACGCATCAGCACGCCCCATAAGTTTGAGGAGGCCCTGCACTCAGACTATCAGCACCACCAGACCTTCCTGTATCCTGCAGCCTGAGCACAGTGTAAGCAGGGGAGACTAGACAGCAACAGCTGGAGGAAAACATGCGTCATTAAAGTTGTGAGAAAATGCTGATTTTAAATCTGCTTACTTTTATAAATTGGGTTAGTACATTCTAGTAGGGACAATCACACATACACATACACTAGTTTTTATTGAAAGTATTTTTGTAAGTCTACTTGCAAACATCCTAAAGAAGCTACAATTTGATACCAGTTGTTATGTAGTGAAACTGCTGTGTGTTTGTGGAGCTCTTCTTCCTTAATTTTAAGTCCAGCGTTGAACAGGGGACCCCTCACAGAGACTGAGCCACCTGCCTGCGGATTCGGGATCAGAGATTTCGGGTTTCTGCCCCGGCACGCTACCCCCTGGTGGCTTGTTGACCTTAGCTGAGCCTGACGTGAGAGAGCTTTATGAAATAGTAAGTGACCTTTGAGCTCTGTTCATATTCTGCGCTGCCTGCGATTTGAATTGTATTATTGAGAAACTGCCGACAGTGGATTGTACAAACTAGGGCCCATCCTTAACCCACTGTTTCCATCAATTCACATTTTTTGATGTTTAAGTCAGATAGCGGAATAAGGAGGGAACACTGTACTGCATGTTTAAAACTGGGTTTGGAAGCCTCTAAAAAATATAGCAAGTATAAACTGAACTGATTGCTAAAAGGCCAGTTTCAGAATGTGGACTGCGGCACTTATCTTGACCTCAGTCTCTGCAAAGACATATTGGTAAGCTAATTTTTTTAATCATATTGATATCCCACTCTTTTGATTGCTAGGTTGCCAACGTGACTGTGATCCACATTACTGATGATAAATACAGGCTGACATCTAGGATATTATACCAGTACCTGTTGACGGCACAAGGCCATGTGTTAGACCTTAAGGTATTATCTCTTGTCTCTCTGTATTGATCTGTCCCCTTGTAAGATTACTTTCATAGCAATATGCACGTAACCAAAAAAAATGAATCCAGTAGCTGCACGTACAGAGAGTACTCATGCTTGTAAAATGTGTATAAAACAGTATGTCAGATTGTACCCACATGCAATTCGAGAGGATTGAAGAAAAAGGAGAAAAGCAAAGCAGCTCACTTGTTCACCATATGTAGAGCATGACAGCCATGATCAGTACGTAAGGGTTCAAGTTAGGAATGAGGACCATCAAATACTGGATTAATATTCTTTTTACCCAACAGCAGACTCTAAACTGTTGGTCTGTTCCCTTCCAGCAACTCTTCATGTCTGCAGATGACCAGAGCTGGAGGGGGTCTCAGAGCCCCCAGAGGAAGAGCAGCAGCAGCGAAAGGAGGAGGAGGAGGAGGAGGAGGAGGAGGAGGAGAGGGAGGAGCGGGAGGAGCGGGAGGAGGAGCCCGACTTGCAGGAGTCAGGCAGTGGAGAGTCTGGCTGGGACTGTGTGGTGTGTCAGAACGCCCTGTGAACCGTGTGCTGCTGCCGTGTCGACACACCTGTTTGTGTGACGGCTGTGTGGAAAGGTTCCGACAGTGCCCCATGTGCCGTGCCTTTGTGTTCGAGTCCTTCGCCTCTCTCACCACTTCACAACCGACAGGCAAGAGCTGGAGGGCCTGGCAGGAGAATGAAGACAACCCCCACCCCTCCCCTCCAACTCCCCACACACTCCAGGAATTAACAATGGAACATGGGAGGGCCAAGCTCCCTTCTTCAATGAATTAAAGAGTTAAATATATGGGAAGAGACACCATGAAGATTTTTATAGGATGAAAAAAAAACCTGTCTAGCTTCTCTTTTAAAAAATCGAAATGAGCTGGCTCTTCTCAACCTCAGATATGAAGGACTTTCAGTGTTGGGAAGGCAAGGGATACCCTTTCGAAGGTAGATCTAATTCTTGAGATTTCTAGGGACTGCCAGCCCACAAAAAGGAAATTCTACACATTGTGTCCCCACATCAGTAGGCTCGATACAGTATCACTAATACTTCTTGGTTAGCTTTGAAGAGCGATGTAAAACCAAGGCACTGGCTACCTTTCTGCAGCCTGCATGGTGATGCAGCATCTTGCCTGTTGAGGCAATTCCTTTTTTAGCCTGCTTGAGGAGTGTTACTTGGTCACACCTGAGCTGAACAAACCCTATGCTAGCTGCCATAGGCTCAGAATAGGCTTATAAGTAAAGGCTGGTTTGGGAGCATTTCAGACAGAAGCAGCTCTGCCTCCACGTTCATGTCACCCTGGAAGTGAAGTGTCAGATCATATTTAAATACGTTATTACTGGGATAGTGTTTGATATAAAGCAGTTCATTGCAGTATTATCAGAAAAAAAGAACTGAATACACCATTTCTATAATTCATACGGTACTTTATGTTTCATTTATTTGTTGGTTTTTATATCGTATTCACTTTTCGTGACCAGTATTTTAAAACATACTAAATTGTCCATTTGGTCTCGTCGTCTTTCTACACATTAAAGATCCCCTGGCACTCTCTTGACCAGTTCAGCAATATGGAGACAGAGCATCCCTGCAAACAAGCTGCTAGAGTTCTTCTCAGTAACCCCCTTGTTCATGTTCCACATGCAGAGCAGCTCAGGCCATATTGTTTAAATGATGGCTCCTCAGGATCACAAGAGGGTCCTGCTGAAGTGGTAAAGTTTGTCACTCTGGAAGCCTGTTCATTTACTTCCTATGAGTCACTGTCTCTGCGCTGCTTGATCCTTGCATTGTGACTTGAATGTCATATTGATAGGCAAGTTTGCTTCAACCCGGTCTTTATAAAATAATATATTTAAACAATTTTCATTTCATAGTTTAAAGCCTGTTTGAGTGATGTTTTATGTGCACAGGAAAGCAGACTGATCGTTGACCCCTGCCTTTTTATGTGTCTGTTTTATTATTATGATTGTTTTATTTGTATTAATTTAATTGTTTGTAGATGATTATGCTTTGTTTTTTTCCCGTGTTCATTTCAATCATAGTGTTTTTATTCTGTACAAGATAGAAAACCAACTATCATGAAGTCAGAGTTTTATAAAATAAATGTGTACATGTATATGTCAGTGGTTCTGGATGAGAAGTATTAAATGCAAAGCAGCACAGTCCTGAGAATTATGCACATCCAGGGCAGAGACTGGATGTTCCCACTGTGCTGTATTTGCATGTGTGATCCACTAGATGGCGAAGGTGATCAACACAGACCCAGCAGTGTTCTGACAAGCTGTTAAGCATGCTTCTCAAAATCATATTTTGTGGCCAGATCCGATGCAGTGTTTGGCAAGCACTGTCATACAGTCTTTTTAAATATGTCTGCATTGTGCAGTTGCTGTATATAATCTGTTCAGGGTATACGGGTAAGCCACATAAGTCCAGCAGGAGATACTTGATACAGTCACTGCTGCGTGTTTGCTGTCACATGCTGATCAATTTACCCTGCTGGTCAATGACAGTTGTAGTGTCGCAAGCCGTTTTACATACATTCAGGTTTTGAGCTTTGCTTTCAGGAAACAAAACATGTAATTGCCTGCGGTGTATAGCTTTTGACTCGGTATCAGATACCGCATCTCCCTGTGCAGGTATTACCTGATCGATTTCCTGTAAACAGGTATCTGGCCAGCAACATCTCACATGTACAAATAGTGAGAAAAAGAAAAAAAATTGATATATATATTTAAAAATAAGTATAAAGATGTGCTCTAGAAAAAATGTCTGTCATATAAGGATGTTGACTATAGAAAAGAGATGTTAAAATAAACAAAGCCTTGCTACTTTATACATGCAGCATCATCTCCCATTCAAGGGCTGACCACCCTCCTTAGCCAATCCACAGTCGCGTTAGCACCAGTCCACTCTTCCGTTCTCTCACTGCCTCCGGTGCTAGTCGGCACTGAGAGATGTAAGGGCTCATTGTGAGCCAGACAAGACAAGCCCTGTGAGGCAATAGCCAGCTAATTCATCCCAGCTCTGCTCCACACCAGAACTCGCAGAGAAAATCACCAAGACACAGACAACAAGAAAGAAAAAACGAAAAGGACTTTTTTCTTAATGTTATCTGTCAATTGTAGAACAATAGTTATTGTTTCATCTTCTGTATCTATACGGTCCAAAGTAAACCCATGGGTGACATGAGCACACGTGGCTTTGAGGTCTGAAGGGTACAGATCTGATGTGGCAAGCAATTTAAAGTGCTGCTGATTAGCTTGGTTTGTGTTTTTATTTTCCTGTATCGGTATAACTCTTGAAAAGGCGAACGAGTAACAAACACAGTGAAACGTTTCAATAGTATCGCTGCAGTTGTGTCTGAAATGGGAACACGGATGCCCTCTACTGGTCGGAATGTGGTATTGTAACTCCAGGGATATGTGTTTACACAAAATAAAAATCGAAAAAAAACCTGGAAAAATGTTGTAGAGAATGGAATGCTGGACATATTATACCGAATAATATAATCATCGTTGCCCCATATGTGTTTAATTTACTGTGTTTAAATAAGAACTATTTTAAGTGAAACAATGATAATACTCAACCAACGATCTAATTCTCTTTTTTTAAATGTACTTTTATCTCGAAAGCGGGATTCTGGGTTGGGTACAGACAGTACAGCGCGGAGTGGACGCCGTGCCGTTGCTGGTTCAGTTTAGCCGTCTCTCACACACATACACGCTGTTGTTTTGATTTTGTACACTTTGCTATGGAAACTCGTTTTTTTTTTTTCTTCTTCCTAACTCGCTAATCCCGGTCAGTCCTCTTCACAGGACAGGCAATGTGATCTGTCGCTAACTCCGTTCTCTATTTTTGTGCTTCCTAGTGCTGCCAAGCCCCTGACGTAATGCTTCGCGTTAATTATTAGCATGTGGGAAGCAATGCTGAAGCTCTCTCTGGTAAAACAAGAGCACTGAGGGGAGGAAAGTTAGTTAGTCAAGATGGCAAGGCGCACAGACCCAGAGTGGAGGGGCACCGCTCCCCAAATCCGTGCTCCCTGAATACTGATCAGCACCGGCCACGATGGAGCTCTGCCGCCAGGTGAGTAACATTAACATTACAAGATAATGTTTTAATATCAGTACCGTACAGAGTCTTAAATAAGCACTGTCAGTATTATGTTTCTACATTTTTTTTAACTTTAGAATACAATTTGTGTTCTATAGTTTCAATGAGTTAGAGATTTGACATTATACGCAGTGTCATAGTGTAATAATAATAATAATAATAATAATAATAATAATAATAATAATAATAATTTGTAAGTATCGGTGCATATTGTAAACCTCCACTCATCGTAGTGAATAGATACGCACAGAACGTGGGGTAGAAGAGAGACAGGCTCCTTGGTAGTCGTGGAGGCGTTTGCTGTCTTTCTTGACAGGGGTCTACATTGAAAGAGGAGAGAGAGAGAGAGACTTGTTTATAAATTAAAAGGTCTCCAAAGCGAGCTTGCGAAGAACAGACGATGCTTTGAAAGCTTTTAGGTTACTGCCGAACGGGATAAGCCGAGTAGGTTACGGCTACTACTGGATTGTGCAGCGCAGTGCAGGGCGGCCCCAGCATTCTGATTAAGGAGGTCATACTGAAGAAAATCCCACCAAAAATATAATGCGCTGGCTGCTCCCGAAGGCTGTATTTATGGTCTGGGTGGGTGGCGTGTATTTATTTGCCTCGGTAGAGTATGCCACAGGCCCACATCCGAAGGGGTCGCCTCCACCCGTAGTACCCCGTCATGGCATGTCTGCTTCTGCTGCTCCTGCCCGCCGTTGGTCCGATGTACAGTTAAGTGCCTATTTTTCCGCAATGCACGCTTTCCTTTATAACTCGTCTATTTTTCCTCCCACGTTAATGAAAGTCTGCACCACTGAGTCATATTTAGCTGGCTGAAGCAACAGGGGCAATGCTGCATTCTCTTTGAATTACTGTGATGTGAAGAGTGATCGCGTAGAGGCAGAGGAGCGAGCTCAATCAAAATCGGCGTGTGTACTGTGTGTGTGTAGCGTAGTGTATACGTACATTGACTACGTGTGTGTGTCTGAATGGATTAAGCTTCTAATTTCAATCAGATACAGGTGTTATCTGTCGATCTATTCTTTTCATTTTGCTCTAGCTTTATTTTTTGTCATATTTCTTAGGAAGAGTTCTCCAGTTACAATCAGCCAGGATGTCCACATCACATGACAGTTTCTTAATTTTTTTTTCCTTTTAGAAATAAGCTGTGCCCTGGGAACTTGGGGAAAAACGCAAGCCCAACACCCCATGAAAATGGAACTGTAAGAAAAAAAAAAAAACTTCAAGTTGAGCTTCTGAACTGCCAATCAAAGGTGGAGGAAAGAAAAACAAACTCCACCCTCCCTCTTAAAACTTCTAATGAAGACCAAAATCAAGAAAAAATAAAAGACAACGCTGTGCTTCAAAATAAAATAAAATACATACAATATTTACATAACTCGTTAAAAAATAAATACACAAATACGATTTTCTTTGTGCAAAGGAATTATAAGGAAGCGGCGGGAACATTTCAAACAAAGACTCTTTTATAGTTATTTTTTTGGTTCACGATGTTTCGCGACCAGGTTAGAGTGCTGGCCGGTTGGTTCAAGGGCTGGAATGAGTGCGAGCAGACGGTGGCGCTGCTGTCGCTGCTGAAACAAGTGAGCAGGACTCAGGCGCGCTTCCTGCAGCTCTGTCTCGAGCACTCTCTTGCGGACTGCACCGAGCTGCAGGTGCTGGAGTTAGAAGCGAACAACCCTGGTGAGTATATCAATAATAATAATACTGTACTAAGGTGTGTTCATGCAGTACCAATACAGGTCTGGTGGTTACGTCACACTGATATCAAGCATTGGTGCCCCGAGTGGCTCATCTGGTAGAAGTGCAGCCATGTGGTGTGCAGGGTGAGTCACACAGCGCAGGTTCATGTCCTGGCTGTGCAAAGTAGGCCAGTCTTCACTGGGGACTCCGACGGAGCGTCACATTGGCTTTGGCGCCCCGTGGGTTAGGGAGGCAAAACCGACGGGGACTGTTTCTCCTCATCGCGCTACAGCGAACCCTGCTGGCCAGGCTCAGTCAGCTGGGTGGAAAGGGAAGCTGGCTTGGTCGTGGGATCAGAGGACACCCACTGAACCCTCGGGTCTCCCGAGCCGTGCAGGGAATCGCAGCGGTGAGGGGAAAGTATTCCAAGACGGGTAAAATAATATTTGGACACCTTAAAATCATAGGACCATTAATGAATACCAGGCTATGCAACACTCATGGGATCAAGGTGACATCACAAGGAACATGATTGACAGTAGGTGCAACAATGAAAGATTGGCTGCATTGGCCAAGGTGCCCCTCAGGACAGCCTCCGGTTGCGCCTGCAATGGCAGTGATTGCAGAAAACCCCACATATTCAGTGTTTGGATGATTTTGCGTAATGACATTGCAATACTCTACAGCCTTTGTCTTTTTTGGAGTCACCAGTCACAGCTACAGCCATCAGTAGTTGCCTGTAGTTGGCCTTTGGTTTTTCCAGTAGCAGAAACAGTGTGGAAGGATACTTAAAATGACAGCTACCAGTATTAGATCTGTAGCAACACAATGTAATTCCCTTATTAATTACACACTGCAAGTATTAGTTCATTCTTTTGCTCTAATCCCAGACCAAACCCCAACATTAACTTTTAATTGTTAACCGTTATTTCTGGAATAACATTAAAACTCTTCCTCAAACCTCAACCTTAAATTAATAGTTATTACTTTGAAAAAAAACTCCTTTCATTTCTTGTTTCGCTCATTTGCATTTTACAATCTGACCTCTTAAGAAAACGTAGAGTTAAAGGTTTATAATGTCCCATTATTGTTTTCACGACATTGTGGCAGGTTTGCGGTCCTACTTGTAGCACAGTAGAATGTACTGTCTGTACTGTGTATTGTAGAATCCCATTGAACCGTGTGTGTTGTGCAGTAGATCGGAACTTCAATTACCGTGTTGCAATACAGCGGGCTTGTGTCTGTATGCACCGCTTCCTAACCAGATCAGAGGCTTTCAGTTTCGAACTCCGAAGGAAACCTCGCGTCAGTTTATAATATGCGTTTTGATTTTGGTTTCCATGCATTTATAATTCCAGCTGTTCATACAAGCCGATGGCGATGTGTGGGGTTGCGGCTGGGAGTTCTGGAGAGGTAGCCTACTGTACTCGTGAATGACTGACTTTATTCTGCAGGTTTCTCTATCTGATGATCGAGTCCGCTCATGTACAGTAGACTCTGCTGTGGTGTTCTGTGTGAGTTGCTGTTTGTTTTCAAGCAACGTGGCTTTTCCAAGTAACAACAAGCAGCCCTTGAGACTAGGAAATCAGAGTTTGCACACTGCCTTTCTGGATCCTATGCGGTGCATTTGTTTAAATTACAAAAGCAAATGAGTAAATAAGTCAGCTATTTAATATTTCAATCCGGACCTTCCTCATTTCCATCAGTTCATCTTCCTCCCATAACCTCATGAGATACAGACTCCTGTGCTGTATGTGTCACGCATGTCACAGAGAAGAAAGAAATAAAGCAGAAGAGACTTTACAAATGCACTGAAGAACAAGTGCATTCCTGTGAGGTACTTGGGGAAGGAAACATACTGGCATACCGGTTCTGAGTGAAGGGATCATAATATACATTTGCATACAAGACACAACTGCAAGTGTGCACAGACTCGGAGGGTTAAGGATGTAGATCGGTCTCCTGTGGATCTTGCCCATACCTGGTAACGTATCCTGTGCTTCTGTCATGTCTGACCATTGCAATGTATGTTTGGTACAGTAATACTGCAATTAAAACCATTCATGTTCCTTTAATTGGCATGGTCCCTAATTACACATGCGTAGGAATTAACTACACGCAGAGCAGAGTGTATGTGGACGTGCAGGAGAGCTCATAACTTTGTTATGCAAAGCGGTAACATTTCCATTTGTACAATTATTTTGTTATTCCCCTCGCAGTGTTTTTCAAAAGTATTAGGATGCGTGGATTTAAGGGGGTTCTTTATGTACGTATATACTTCCCATTTTTATGTAGATCTAGAAACGTGTTTCTTTAATCCAGTGCACTCTATTTAGGATGTACCGAATAAAGACATGCTTTACTCTCTCTCTCTCACACACACACACACACACACACACACACACACACACACACACACACACACACACACACACACACAACAAGTAATAGCTACCATTATGTGGGATTTTCATTCACTTCTATAAAGTGCAGATTTAAGATTTCAAGTTCCACATGGTAATAAATGGCTGCAATTTCAAAATCTGGCACTAAACTAAACATTTCAGAACTAGAAGTTTTCTTTAACACCACCCTTTTCGGTCTGACAGGTTGATTAAAAAAGAAAAAGAAGAAAAACCCAGCTTTAGTACTGTGCACACACATCATGATTGATCCACACAGACAGCCAAACAGCAATTTTATTTTCCTTCTCCCTTCACTCAGCTGTTTTTAAGACTTCAGATATTACTCGCGCTCTATAAAGAAAGAGAACTTGTCTCTTTCGTGTGTCTAAATATTTAATTTCACCCACACATGAGCAAACAGTTTATTTCTGGCCCATGAATCTGTTGAAGAGGCAGACACAGAGCCTGAGGAATGGGAACAGAATAACGGCCAAGAGTTTGTGAGTGTGTAAAAAAAGAGGTACTGTGTGTCGCCCTGTTCTCCTGTTTGCTTTCATAAACAAAATACTCTGGATATGCACTCGTTTCTCATTCTGAAAAAAACATTTCAGAAGTTTGGAACAGAGTGTCTGTGTATCATTTCAACCACTCACTGAAAAGTAAATCAGACAAAGCTTGGCACTCTGAGGGCAGAATGAGTTTCTTACTGAGCACATGGTAGCATGAGGCTGTTGAAACACTGCATAGCTGTGGGCTCAGAGGAGGCCTGACTTGCGGAGCAGCTTGCTTGGAAAGGGGCAGACAGGAGTGGTTATGACTGCCCCTGGGCAGTATACTCTGGTTATAAGGGCTGGGAGAGGCTTAGTGTTTACCGAGGGAGAGGACAGAGTCCCCACTCCCCCAGCTGCCTTGTATTCCAGCACAGAGCTCACAGCCTGACAGCTGGCCTACCTCACTCACACTGCTGCAATCCTTCCTTCCAGCCCAGGACTGCACTCGCACTGCAAAAAATACCCTGATGTGTATATATATATATACAGTCTAGCTTTAAACCTGTCACCATTCTTCTAAACTGCAGTGTTCTTCCAAACCTGCTGTACACTCTGTTAGAAAGTAGATAGTATAGGAAGGTTCATAGAAGAACTATGAACCAGTGCACCCACAAGCATAAGGTCGTCCTCATAATCTATAGACTACATTAGAAGTTAGAAAATGCAACCTTGAAAGGTCGGTAGGAGGCTAGGAGTGTGTGTTAAAAGCTTGAAGAATGGAGTTATCAGTCAGTGCATAAGGGTCTATGTTTTAAATGAGGTGCCACAAATAAAGTTTGATCACACCAACTAGACCTGCACCTGTATGAATGAGTTGAAATGTCTTTCAGTCCCACAGCGTGTCCTGCGTTGCAGAGTCCTTGTTTCATGCACAGAGGAGCACAGCTCTGCCGCAGCCTGTGGGTGTGGCTCTCCTGGAATAGCTCAGCTGGGATGGGTGCAGCCCTAACCCTAACCCTTCCAGTACAACTCCATCATTATTCTCTTTTTTTTTCTGAATGAACTGCGCTGGCTGTCGTGGTTGAGTGTGGATTTTCCCCTCGCAGTCATGTCTCGGTGCAGGGTGTAGGGGAGGGTTTGACACTGATTCACATCTCCAACACTGTTGCAACTCTTTTCCCTTTTTTTTTTCTTTTGGTTTTCGCTGGCTGCTCTCCAGGCTGTAATAGAATGGGAATGCCTTTCAGCAGATGTATTTTCCCCTTGGGAATTGACGACATCACTTTCCATTGCCTGATGTTCCCCATAGCAGCTGTGGAGCTCCTTCAGGCTGGGGTTATCCTATGTACAGTACTTGGTTGAGGGTGTAGTGTAGCTCACCTCAAAGTTACTCTTTTTATTGATTTCCCATGAATGTGTTGCTATGGCATGGGATTTTAGCACTTTTTAAAAATTATTATTGTTATATGTTTGTTTATTTTTGTTGGATCAATATTTTGACCTAAAATATACAGCACAAGCCTTCACAGTGAACAAGTCCTTGGGTTAAAATGTCCTGCTGCTGTTTATTAAACTCTGTCGGAGGGGTGTGGTAATTGAGCCTTGAGTTGTGTTAGGTTTGGAAGTTTGTAATTTGGACAGACTAGATTCTACCGCCTGCCTGGCTGGTTCCCATCATCGGCTCATCGCATCAGTAGAACAAGGGGACACCATTGGCTCAGGGCTTCAGTAGAACAAGGTGATACCAAGGTAATTAAGGTAAATGGTCCTGGTGCCAGTGAATTCGGTGCTTTAGGACAATAAGGGGCAATGGCACGTGGTAGAGTCAGGCACAGTACCTGGTGAGCTTACCTTGTAGCTCTGTAAGCTGATCGAGCAGGAGCACCTCAATCCTTACCTATACACCCCCTGCCGATTAGTCCTAGGCTTCTCTCAA
The DNA here is from genome assembly GCA_030684275.1 of Acipenser oxyrinchus oxyrinchus. Lineage (NCBI taxonomy): Eukaryota > Metazoa > Chordata > Actinopteri > Acipenseriformes > Acipenseridae > Acipenser > Acipenser oxyrinchus. The sequence goes on from JAGXEW010000061.1 coordinate 1,178,887, forward strand.
TTGTGCCTAATTGCACAGTGTTTGTTTTGCAGTGTGGATTATGCTGCTGTCTACTGGGGGTAAGCTGATAACACCTAACTTATTTCACTTGTCACCTGAGCCAACAGATTCATGCCCAGGACTCCAAAGGTGGAAAGGCTTGAGAGTCAAGTGAATTAGCCGATGTTGTTTCTGTCTTCGGTGGGTGGGTGGGGGATAGTTTCTTAGCAGAGAGGGTTAAAGTGCTCTAATAGATAGGGGAAAAAATCATTCTTTTGCAAAAGGGAAGGCAGTAAGTGAAACAAGCCCAGCCATTTCCTTAAATAGAGGTCTGGGGTTTCTAGGCAGATGGACTGAGCCTTACATTCCACACATACTAGCAGTAAGGGCTGTGATATTCTGAGCCATACTAATAGCTGTGGCCTCTTAAAGCCAACAGATAGACCTAAAAAGCCTTTCTGCAATGTGTGCCGATGTTTACCTGTTTCTGCTGTCTCCGATGCTGGCTTGTGCGTGAGTGATGGAAAAATCAGAGACTGTTGAAGAAAGAAGACTTCATTGAAGTTAATCAGTTTCCAGGGCTTTATTCTCATGTTTACCAAAATTGTTTTTCTGAAACAAAGCATTTTGGAATCTGTTGTGATGTTAGTAGTGTGGGCTGGGCTATAAGCTCTCTCTCACCATGGTAACAAGAGGCTGGGTGGCTCAGCTGCCAGCAGGTCCCTGTTCCCTATTGGCTGAGAATAGTAGAGAGTGAGAGAGATGGCAGAATGGTTAAAAACAGAAACGAGAGAGAGATGTTTTTACTTGCTGTGTTCGGTTTTGGTCACCATAAATGATTACTTAAAATGGTGGTTTAAATCCTGAACAATGTAGTGTATATGTGTGCTCGTCTGTGCAGTGTGTTTCCCTCAGACTGGAATCGGTACCCCCGTCTTCAGATGAGCGGCGCAGGTCAGCAGTGGGGTGGCGGGGGCTGTGGAAGGAAGTGTTTGTTATCGTTGGGGCTGGGTGATCTCAAAGAGAAAGTATGTGTCTAACCAGTGCCGTTTGGGATGCTGTGCAGTAAGTCGGAAACTGAGCATTCTTCTGCCGGACTTGTGGTATGCCAGCACATTCCAAAGCTCTGAGCTGGAGCTGAGAGTCGGAGAGATGGCCGGGGAGCTTCGTGCAGAATGGCTCCACAATGCCCTGTTCTCCCCACTTTCCTCTGGTTTTACATCATGGATTCTACCACTGTACAACAGTGCTGCTATGCTGGGATCTCTATGGTACAATATACGTAGATCTACAGTGTGTGTGTTGAATTTTTTTTTTCTTCCACTAACTGTTTAGCTAGAGAAGCATAAATGTATAATTAAATCACAAGAAAAGCTCAGAATTGGGGGGAGGGGGGTTGACACCAAAGACACAGACTGATCTAACAGAAGCAGGAGCACATAAAGAGAGCAAGGGATACAAAAAGGATCATGATTGGGAAGATGTGTTCCGTATGAAAACAACGTGTAATTCACTCTCAGATTTGGGGTTCATTAAAACCCCTGACCCCTGACCCTCACTCACTCCCTCCCATTCTTGTGCAGCCTGTATGCCTCTCCTCCTGCAGGGCTGTGCTTCCTGGCACTTCTTTATAAACAAGCCCTCGTCTCCCCTGCTCTATTCCTGGGTCTGTGTGATGTGGAAAGGGTATTTTTAGAACAGGAATCATGTGTCTGCTAAATGCAGAGTATCTACTCCCAGGCTTGTGTGTGGTGGTTTCCAGTTTGCAGAATAACAAGATTTGTTTAAATGGTAAACTTGTTATTTTGAACAATCCCTTTTTAATGCCAGCCAGGTGGCTCCGTGTCTCTGTGTAAGAGGGCACTTCAGTTCAGTTCAGTACAGTACCACTCTTTATACCCTTTTGGGTGCTGTCAGGCATACAGATAATAAATAAAACTAGTAATTCACAACCGCCACCTAACCCTGTATTCTTTGGTTAGCGGTGCATTGTGTCATCATGTGGCTGAGAGAACAGTAACCAATGCCAAGGTGAGCCGTTATTCATATATCTGTATACACTGAGCTCCTGTAGTTTTATACTTGTTTATTTACAGTATACATTACTGTAATGTCATAATACAAGCCCTGTCCATACAGTTACTCCATCACCATTAATAAACTTGATCTATTAAACATTATGATCTACCAAGAGACTACTGGTTCTACAAAAACAAGTTACTAACTAACTGGGTTTTTTTTGTTTGCTTGTTTGGAACCACCTCTAAATCAAAAGTCAAATGGTTAGATTTTGACATTGTTGTACAGATCCTGGGTAAGAGAATCAGCACCTGCTGAGACCTGAGCACAGAGCTGAGTGTGTGCTTCATAAAGACTCCCTTAGCAATGCTGATTTGAGTCCAGGAAGGAGGCTGCTGAATAGGAAGCACTGACACCTTTGTGGCTGTGGATTCCGAGGAGTCACTTTGTCAGTTCAGACGAGCGCGCTGCACAGTTCTGCTGGGGGTCAGCAGTAAAGCCTGGCTCTAATCACCTCGCAGAGAGGCCCAGGGAGCTGCTCACACTTTCCACTCTGATGCATCAGTGCATCAGTGAATCGTGATCCTTTCTTTACATGATGCATTGTAAAGAGGTATGTATCGTTTGGATCGGGATATGAGACCAAAAGCACAACAGAGCCCCTTGTTGTTCACCGAGTGGTTCTTTAAGAATAAGTGTGCTTTGTAGTTGGCATGAAAACATACTCTCTGTAATCATTTCATTAAGAAACTAGTCCACTGTTAAATGATCACTCGATCTTATTTTGCATCATAAAAGTAGCTGATCAGGACCAGCACACGATCGCTGTGATACATATCGTATTGTGACCTGCATATTGAAATACGTATGGTTGCATCCCTAATCACATATAATATAAACCAGTTACATTTGTATTTTTCGTGGTGGTTGCCTTCAGATTAAACTGTCACAGGTACCATAGGACTATGCAGGTTTGATTTGTGTCTGCATTCATTAAATAACTTAACAGTTACAAATGCATGGAACCCAGCTAGAGTATCCCAACTTCTCGTTGCACAGTTTTGTGTTTTTTCCACAGTGGCTAAGAGGGTCTGTAAATATCGCAGGGAGTTAGTGAACTGGCAGGTCCTGGGGAAAAAGAGAGCAATGTGGGTCTCTGTTACACTCAGCTAAGAGAGGTAAGGCAGGAAAAGAGAGAGTCTGTGGGACAGGAAGGGAGGGAGGGAGGGATAGAGACAGACAGGGAGGGAAGGAGGGAGGAGAGTGAGAGAACACGCTGTGTGTCCATGCAGAACTGTGCTGATCATTGGCGTAAGGGAGGGAGAGAAGGAGAGAGAGAAAGCACTGTGTGTCCCTGCCTAGCTGCTGCTCCCAGAAGCAGGAGGGGAGGGAGGGAGGGAGGGAAGGCAGGATGGAGGCCAAGTCAAATTGAGGGCTCTAATTTTAGGAGCAGGGTGTCACTGTATGTCATGAGGGCTTGATTACTGGCTAAATGCAGCAGAACCCGAGTCATGAGCAGAGCAGCAGCTTGATTAAGGAAATCACATGATTCGGTCCTAAAATGCTGAGGCTCTCTTAAGGTGACCACAGTCTTCTTTTCTTTTAATCCTTTCAATGGTAAAGCTGGAGGGTTTTTTTTTTGGGAGGGGGCATTATAATGCTATTAAAATTCTCATAATAGCTGAATCGCCACGACCCCCACGTGGCACTTGAGCTGGTTTCAGGTGCCTTTGTTGTCCTGGCATACAGCAGGTATCAGCACTTTTTTTTTAGTGTATATTTAAAGTATTTATAAAGCATATTGTAACTACTCTGTCCTATACGTTTAATACATTTAGTTGTAGATTTTGGGAACTCACAGAATGAAAATCCTGACATCAGCACCCCATTCCAGATTTCATTCATTAGATTCAAAACACTCTTGTTTATAAACTAGCCTATCAGCGTGTAGAGCATTCCAAGCTAAGTGGGCTTGATAACAAACTGCTTGACAGACCGCAAGGAAAGTGCAAGGAACCGCAGGAACGCAAGCAAGAAACCGCAGGAACGCAAGCAAGGAACCGCCTCCTGGTGACAGAAGCATGTCCAAACCAGTGTGTGAAGGTTGCAGCAATGCTTCATCCAGAACTTTAAACACTCAACGATGGGATCAGAAGAAAGTAACCCCTTGAAGACAGTGCTATTGAAACGGCTGCCTTTTTCATGCATCAGTATGAGCTTCAGCATCCGTGACGTTGTCGTTACGTGAAATAGAAAACCTCTCAAGTGAGGATTGTGTTCTCTAAATGTCACACAGTACCCGGCATTATCAGACATTATCACTGTTCCTGTGCTTCCTGTTCTTCCTGGTACTGTATGGCTTGTGGATTAATAACCCTGCGGGTTTCGTTCAGAACGTATTCAGGGCAGTCACGATGTTCTCTTTACCTGTTTGCCTGACTTCCCTCACAGTTCAATACTCTGCAGTTATTCCTTACCGAGCTGGAATATCTGCTGTTTATCCCGGACATGATGATGTGTGCGTAGCGGGAATGTGGCTGCTTATAAAATGGCAAGAGGAGCGAGAGCAATCTCATTTCAACAAGAGTCCCAACCTGTTTAATGATGTCACTATACTAAGAGCACTTGGAACTCTTCGAAGCATTCTGCCGGATTCACTTGACATCCAGTTCACTTTGGCAGGGGTGGGGAGGGTGCAATAACACACTCCAGGGTGTTCAAATGGGATCCCGCATCCGCAGGCCTGGACTTTTACTGCACTTTGCTTCACCTTGTGCCAAACAACATCCCAGGCGTGCAGATAGTGAACCAGGCTTCAACACCGTGTTGTATGTGCTTGCTTTCCCATTTCCCTGTTGTTGTTGGGCGATGTAAATCATTTTTCTTTTTTTTAAACATAACAATCACAATACGCCACAAAAATTTAAAAAAGCATTGTGTACAACAGGCGAAATTGTGTCTTGTTTTACTGTTCATTATACTTCTTACCTTCAAAAAGAAATTCACTCAGTAATCCCTGAAAGTTGTTCAGACCCCTAGCCCGTTAGAGTCTCTATTTGTGTGAGTGCAGTACAGAGACAATGCGGTGCCGTGACCTGCTGTATCTATAACCCTTGCAGAGCCTTGTTGGAATGAGGGTTCCTGTCAAATAGGCAACAATAGTTATGTATAGACCTGCTCGAGTCTGAACTTGCTGCTTTACTTAGCTTCTAACATTTTGAAAAAGAAATAAGATGATGACTCCTCCATTCCTTACCCTGTTCACCATGTGTGGAAGCAGCTATATAAATAGTATACACAGTATACTGTATTTTAAAAGCACTATTAACGCAATGTCTTATTTGCAGCCGGTATTTCGAATTCCTTCTGAACCAGCTGCTGTTCATCTTCTGTGTGCAGTTTGAAAGGATTGTGTGAGATGTACAGTACTGTGCAAAAGTTTTAGGCAGGTGTGAAAAAATGCTGTAAAGTAAGAATGCTTTCAAAAATAGACATGTTAATAGATTATATTTATCAATTAACTAAATGCAAAGTGAGTGAACAGAAGAAAAATCTAAATCAAATCCATATTTAGTGTGACAACCCGTTGCCTTCAAAACAGCATCAATTCTTCTAGGTACACTTGCACAAAGACAGGGATTTTGTAGGCATATAGTCAGGTGTATGATTAAACAATTATACCAAACAGGTGCTAATGATCATCAATTCAATATGTAGGTTGAAACACAATCATTAACTGAAACAGAAACAGCTGTGTAGGAGGAATAAAACTGGGTGAGGAACAGCCAAACTCAGCTAACAAGGTGAGGTTGCTGAAGACAGTTTACTGTCAAAAGTCATACACCATGGCAAGACTGAGCACAGCAACAAGACACAAGGTAGTTATACTGCATCAGCAAGGTCTCTCCCAGGCAGAAATTTCAAGGCAGACAGGGGTTTCCAGATGTGCTGTCCAAGCTCTTTTGAAGAAGCACAAAGAAACGGGCAACGTTGAGGACCGAGACACAGTGGTCGGCCAAGGAAACTTACTGCAGCAGATGAAAGACACATCATGCTTACTTCCTTCGCAATCGGAAGATGTCCAGCAGTGCCATCAGCTCAGAACTGGCAGAAAACAGTGGGACCCTGGTACACCCATCTACTGTCCGGAGAAGTCTGGTCAGAAGTGGCCTTCATGGAAGACTTGCAGCCAAAAGCCATACCTCCGACGTGGAAACAAGGCCAAGCGACTCAACTATGCATGAAAACACAGGAACTGGGATGCAGAAAAATGGCAGCAGGTGCTCTGGACTGATGAGTCAAAATTTGAAATATTTGGCTGTAGCAGAAGGCAGTTTGTTTGCCGAAGGGCTGGAGAGCGCATACGAATGAGTGTCTGCAGGCAACAGTGAAGCATGGTGGAGGTTCCTTGCAAGTTTGGGGCTGCATTTCTGCAAATGGAGTTGGGGATTTGGTCAGAATTAATGGTCTCCTCAATGCTGAGAAGTACAGGCAGATACTTATCCATCATGCAATACCATCAGGGAGGCATCTGATTGGCCCCAAATTTATTCTGCAGCATGACAACGACCCCAAACATACAGCGAAAGTCATTAAGAACTATCTTCAGCGTAAAGAAGAACAAGGAGTCCTGGAAGTGATGGTATGGCCCCACAGAGCCCTGATCTCAACATCATCGAGTCTGTCTGGGATTACATGAAGAGAGAGAAGCAACTGAGGCTGCCTAAATCCACAGAAGAACTGTGGTTAGTTCTCCAAGATGTTTGGGCCAACCTACCTGCCGAAGTTCCTTCAAAAACTGTGTGCAAGTGTACCTAGAAGAATTGATGCTTGATGCTGTTTTGAAGGCAAAGGGTGGTCACACCAAATATGGATTTGATTTAGATTTTTTTCTTTTCACTCACTTTGCATTTTGTTAATTGATAAATATAATCTATTAACATGTCTATTTTGAAAGCATTCTTCCTTTACAGCATTTTTTCACACCTGCCTAAAACTTTTGCACAGTACTTGTAGATATACAGAGTAAATCATGCAAGATGTTCTTTGGTCACATACAAGCAGGTTCATTAGAACTGGTTCCTCCCTCCCTCAATTATTACAGTTAGTCCCATCAAAACAGGCAAACGTGTTTTTGCAAATGCAGCCCAGTCCTGAGTGTCTTGCCAGCACATCCTGATCCTGAGACCTCCAGAATGATGTTAAATCAACCTGGCCGACACATGCTCTGTATTGAGTAGATGCAGGGTTATAATTGAGGACTGTCTGTAGCGGAGAGTTCAGACACCTTTGGAACAGTGTATAACACGAACATAGCTTCCCTCTGTGCTGTTAGCTATGGAGCCTGACTTTCTGCTTTTTATAGTTGACTTTCCGTATAAGTCATTTTCTACTAAAAGTGTCCCTGCTCTTTTCTGAGCTGTTAATTTGGTGTTTTAGTCTTACACCTTTAATGTTAACATTAAAAAAACAATGTTTAGAGTCCGTGTGTAAAAATAAAAAGCTCCACTTATAATAACCACTATGCTGAATCCTTTGCAGATATTTCCGCCTGTCCCCTGAATGGCATGTTTAACTGTTGCTCTCTCTCACTGAGTGCTGTCGCTGACCCTGTGTCTCTCCCTCCCTGTTGCAGTTCTGATCAGCCAGTGGCAGGGTGAACCCAAGGAGCGGGTCCTTTCTCTGGTGCTGACCCACCTGCCCCTGCTGCAGCCGGGCAACGTTGAGGCCAAGGGGAGTACATGCAGCTGCTTCCCAAGATCCTGGCTCACTCCATCGAGCACGGGCGCCACCTGGAGGAGAGCCGGCAGCTGCTATCGTGACGCACTGATACACCCGGCCACGCCACTGGAGGACCGGGCAGCGCTGGCGCTGTGGCTGAACCACCTGGAGGAGCGTGCTGCTGCACGGGCAGACTCTCTGGAGCGCCCAGACCCCTCACCACCTCTACCCTCACCACCAGCGCCACGGCTCAGACGACCGGCTCAACGGCTGGCAGAGCACCCGAGACTCGGGCTTTGGCGGGGCAGCTGGCATCAGCAGGGGTGCGAGAACGGCACCTCTCCTGTACCCTCCATCTCCGTGCCATCCACCATCAATGCCCTCGGCACTCCCAGCGGCGCCAACACCAGTGAGTTCCGGTCTCCTGTTAAACGTGTGACACGTTGTACTGTTTACAAGGATAATGGCATGTTAATCATGTAACATGGTGTACTGTTTACAAGGATGAAGGCATAACCAAAACATTTATCACTTCTTATAGTTTAAGTTAGAGTTGAATTTATTGCAGTAGATTCATCTTACAAAATCGTATGCTGCACTGATAAAGTATACCTTAAGTTTATAGTCCAGGAACCTGCTGTTACAAAGCCACAAGACTACTGTAAAAGCTGATAAAAGTACTTGGTTTCCTTTCCCCTTTCCCTTCCTGTGATACAGGTAAGAGAACTTTACTTTGCCACACGTTAGTTGTTTTAGGCAGCATATCCTACAAGTTTAAGGCCCAAGCGATGTTGTATTACCTGTAACTCAAAGTGTTTGTGGCTTTAACTCAGGAGTTATTTAAAGTCTGAATAAAACGCTTTTGATAGAGGGCTGCCAAAAACAGTCTAGAACAGTTCTATTTTGGTACTGTAAATAAACACTGGTTTCATCTGCACTTGTGAAAGGTAAGAACATGTTTTTTTAAGCCTTGGTTTTTGCTCCTTTAAGAACGGTTGCACATTATAAACAGTATACAATACAGAACAGAAGAGCCTGCCTCCTTCATTAGCCTTGATTTCCCTCTTCTTTTTCTTCATTTTTTATTTCCGTCCTAACACCTAACATCTGGGACATTGCCTTTGCATTTAGGACCTGGCTCCAAACCAGCACCACTGGCATTCGCAGTGCAATGAAACTGCACAGTTGGACTCTTATGTGGGAGCTTTCTGAGCTAAGGCTGTGAGAAAGTCGTTGGCTGATGCCTTCGACATCAGTGGAGGTTGCTTAGCACATAGTGGCTGCCACAGTTTCCTACCTGCTGAACCTTTCTTCAAAACTGCTTGGTCGCAATGCCGCTCATAGCTAGAACTCGGGTCTACATTTTGCAGTCTATTTCCCAGCCGGCTGAGCCCCACATATCCCTTCCCATGTATGGTATCACTTGAGAGGACAGTCTGTATTTACGGAAAATGGGTAATATTTAGGGTCTGGGACCTATTTTAGACTGGCTGTAAAAACTATACATAGCTTAACCTAACTAAGCCATTCACTGCCTCCTATTGAAAAGAAAGAAACAGACCTTAGCAGTGTGTCAGATTAAAACACTGTAGGGGGGGTGACCAAGATACATGGTTTAATTGCAGTATTCCAGACATTTTAATTGATCATTGCTTGGTTTTTTAATGGTATCTGCACACACTAGGTTGGGTTTCACACAACCACGCATTCGTAACAAAGACATGTTTTTTTTTGTGTTTTTTTTAAGTGAACATGGACTGCTCAGAGTTGTCCTTAGACTTCTTATGAAGGAAACTGAGCGCTCCACTTGCTGTTTTGTAATCCCCCCCCATACCAGGTGTGTCTAATGAGCTTATCCAGCTCTCTTTAGTGAATGAGCACCTGTTACTGCCATGGCTAGAGTGGGGCTGCTAGAAAGCACTTGGCAGTGGTGGTGGGCAGTCTCGCTGAGCGACGGCGCTTTTGTTTGTGTCTTGCAGTCCTGCCCGGCGGGCACAGCGGCCAGCATAGCCCCCTCAAGCGTTCGGTGTCCCTCACCCCCGATGAGCGCCAGAGCGGCAGCCCCTCGGACACGGCTGGCTGTCCCAGGAGGACCTGCGCCGCGAGGCCCCTTCCCGACCACGCCCCCTGTCCCCCAGAGCAGTGTGGCGTCCTCGGGCAGCGGGGCAGCGAGCACCTGGACGAGGGCCCACATATGAGCGGCACGGCACACTGCACCACATTCCACGAGGAGGGCAGCGGCATGAGGGTGAGCTCACCAGAGAGAGAGAGAGAAGACATGGCACATTGTTCTTGCAGTTTTAATAAGAAGATATTTGTTGGTAGTTTAACTGAAGTAAATACGGCTTAAGAAAAATAGATTTGACTGCTGCAGCCTTTGCCTGAAAGGAGTGTCTCTTAAGAGTAAAGAATACAGTTAAGACTCTTGTTGGGCCCCGTATTCGGAGTTGGATGAAATATTAGGACGCCGCCACTACCAGCTTTCTATAAGTAAATCAGATTGCCCAATGTGCAGATGCTGCTGCCGTCTGTATTTTCCATCTTTTCCTGTCGCTTTCTTTTAAACGCTGGTCCTTGTAGAGAAGCTGGTGGTTTGTTTTCTTCTCTTTTATGAATAACGTGTGTAGTGTTGTGCAGTAATGTGCGTGTGCCTGTGCTTGCAGACGTGCCAGCCTGGCTGAAGAGCCTCCGTCTCCACAAGTACGCAGCTCTCTTCTCAACCATGACCTATGATGAGATGATGTCACTGACAGAGAGGCAGCTGGAGTCGCAGGTGAGTCCCTTGGCATGCTGGAAGCTGTACGAGGAGGCTCGTGGCACAACACTGTCTTCATCATCCTTACCAGAGATCTCAGAGCTCAGCTGTGCAAGGGTCCCTTTCCCCACCCCTCCTCCCTTGCCTTCCCTTCCTCTCCCCTCACTTCCACCGACTCACGCTACTCCTCCCATGCAGAAAGTGACCGAAAGGAGCGGGCACAAGATTGTCATCAGCTGCTTCCGTGCCGAGTGCTCGGTGCTCCGCTCCCTTTCCCTTGTTGTTTCAGTGTCTGTAATTCTCTCTGCAGAACGTCACCAAAGGAGCGCGGCACAAGATCGTCATCAGCATCCAGAAGCTGAAAGAACGGCACATGGTGCTGCGGTCCCTGGAGAAGGTCAGTCAGTCAGTCAGTCTGTCTGGCACAGAGACAGGCAGGAGCCATGTGTCGGAGCAGTGCACAATAAGGGGAGGCATTTTAAAGGGACATAGAGCAGTATGCTGCATTTAGGGAAATGCTTTACAACAGGTGGCATTGTGAGATTGACTAAGGTTTGGAGCAAGGATGCTTGTGTGGAGAATTACATTTTTCTAGTGTACTGGTATATAATGTCTATTTAAAGAAGAAAACAAGTCATGAACTCTAGGGAAATACCATTGTTTAAAATGGAATCAGTTTTCAAAGACTCAATTTATATGATGTATATAAAATAATGTTTTGTAGCAGTCAGGTCAAAGGTTTCAACAGAAAGTCGGTAAAGATTGTTGAGAAGATCAGTCGTTTTCCTGTGGGTGTGAATAATCTAATGAGATTAAACAAAGCATTTCTTCCATGGGTTCTGCTTCACTGGCTCTCATGCTTTTTGCCTGTGGCAGGACGTCCTGGAGGGGGTGGTCTTGCGCCCCTCTGCAGGAGCTGCACCAGATGATCCTGACGCCCATCAAGGCCTACAGCGGAGAGGATTTGGAACAGCGGCCCCTGTCAAGCTCTGAGGGGAAGGGCAGCACCCTGTCATCGCAGCTGGGAGGGGTGAGGGGAGTCGGGGCGTGCTCATCTCAGAAGGGGATCTCCTGCACAGTTCACACGAGTCATGGGAAAAGGTAATTACTTACTTTATTTACTATCTGATTTGTTTTTAATGATTGCCTTGTAGAAGTTATTGACTGCTGCATTGTAAAATCATAGCAAAGTGTGGTAAATGTATAGTTAAAGCATGGTATAGCACAGCATTACCATGACATGAGGGATAGTATGATTATAAGGCCAGATACCTGAGAGTGTGTATGGATTCACTCTGGTCTTTTTCTCTTCCAGTGTGCACTCAGCTCCTCGTCTCCAGAGCCGATGAAGAGAACATCAGCTCCTACCTGCAGCTGATAGACAGATGTCTGATCCACGAGGTAAATCACACTCCCATCACGGACCCAGGGCCTTGCCACTAATACTTACAGAAAGAAGCTTTCATTATTGCAGTCAAAACCTGTCCTAGAAGACCACCCTGGATTCTGGGTGAACTTGCTTTCCTAAAGCAGGTGGGCTTCTAGAACAGGTCTGAATTAAACGCTTAAAAACAAACAAACAAGAAAGCTGCTGAAAATGTAGCACGATTTCTAAAATGAATCGAACAAATGGTCTTGATGAAGCACACAGTCTGATCCCTCTCTCGCTCGGTCCTTCTCTCTCTCGCTCTCTCTCTCCCTGACAGGCCTTCACAGAGACGCAGAAGAAGCGCCTGTTGTCATGGAAACAGCAGGTGCAGAAGCTTTTCAGGTCATTACCAGGAAATCCCTCTTGGACATGGCAGGGTATCGGCAGCAGAGGAGGTATCATTAACATTAGAGGAGGAGCTCTACCCACCCTCCACACAGCTTCTGTAATGAGAAAATCACAGTTTGTTACAATAAAGCCAGCCTGTGTTGAAGTTTCCATTTTATTGCATGGAGCAGAAGTAAGGAAAATGTTCCTTGTGAAATGGATTGCTCTCAACACGTGGTGGAGTCCTGAGTGAAGGATTCTGAGCAGAGTGCACAATAAGACCTCAGAACATGCTGCCCCGCCCAGATGAGAACGATCACAACCGCACTGGCTAATCTGTGCCTCCCTCCAGATCTGCTGTCTGTTTCCACTGGCTGGAAGTGTGGCTATTTCCTTAATATTCACAGATACAGTTTGGGTTCATTACAATACATGACATTGTGCACCATATTTTCAAAGCGTTTACTCTTTAATTAACTCCTGTTTTTGAAAGAGGTAAAACACCTGTTTGTTTTATAAAACTAGAACTCTCCAGGTTTTTGTTTCTCATTTTGTAGCTGATTTCAGTGTTATTTCTTTTGTTTGTGTTGCAGCCGTAGTTACACTCAGTCCAACTCCCTGCCGACAGCGGGCTGCGTGGGGAGGGGTGATGTCACGGCGGAGCCCACGGCAGTTCCAGGTGCCATCGCGCAGCCTGCCCGAGCTAGGCTTGGCTTGCTGGGAACCAGCAGCATCCTGGGGCGCCCCAGCGCAGCCCTGCCAACACTCTTAGTGGACACAAGCAGGGCAGGCAGGTAGGTAGGCAGGCCGGCCAGCAGGCCCTCACGCACAGAGACTTACACTATTAGAAACGTACTGCTCCAGTCATAGGTTACACTACTTTTTGTCTCTAACAGTTTTGCACAGGGCCAGAATCCTAGTAAACCTAAGAGAGGGCACAGCTGGAGGACTATTTTTGACAGCCTGATCCACGTTTTTTCCAGCAAAATGTCTGTGTTGGCAGAACAGCCTGTTTGGGTGATTGCTGACTTTGTGGAGAAAGGAAAAGGCAGGCTAAGGGAGAGAAAATGTGAACGAGAGAGCGGGTGGGTTAGAACAGACAGGAGTGAGGGAGAGAAAGTGAAGGAAACCGGAGAGAGAGATGATGAAAGGGAGGCGAATGAGAGTGAGAGGCCGAGTCAGTGAGAACAGTACACAGGCATTTCCTGTTTTCCCTGGCCCGGCGTGCGGGAGGGCCTGAAAGGGTTGAGTGAGGGAGAGAAACAGGGATGGAGAGAGGGAGGGCTGGAGACCGATTTTAATAGTGTATGTGTTTCATGACATTTAATAAATGCTACGCCTAATAGCACTCTGGAATATACCTGATGAATCTGTTGAAAAGCAAGTTGGAATTACAATATATTTATATTTATAAACATGGAATATTTACAAAGCATTCGGATCAACACATTTCCAGTAACCTGACATTTCAACAATTACACATAATCACACTGCTTCACCATCTGTGGGATCAGTCAGTGCTATAGAACAAATTCTGCTTGGAAACAAAGGGAACGCAAGTTGTCTTCAAACTAGGAACTGTGGAATGAACATTCTATTCTATTCTGACATAGTCATGACATCATCCACAGAATTATATATATATATATATATATATACACACACACACAGTGCTGAGTGAGTTCATGGAAGGTTTGCTCATGACTGTGGTCTTGTGTCTCCTCAGGGCCTGTGGTTTGCCAACCCTGGGGCAGTAACAGCATGCCCAGCCGGACTCACAGCTCGGTGCAGCGTACACGTTCACTGCCCGTCCACACCACGCCACACAACATGCTGCTGTTCCAGCAGGCTGGTATGAACAAACATTGTATGTGTGTATGTATGTATGTATGTATGTATGTATGTATGTATGTGAGAAATGCATTTTCCCGGTGCCTGTATACTATATATCCCTGAATGCTACTCTTTCCAAAACAGCAAAAAGAATTAATGAGCAAAAGAATGAAAGGAAGCGGCAGGGTGAACCCGACACCAACACTGCTACTGCTGCCTCGGCCTGCCGCTCCCACAATAGCTGCCTTTGTGCTGCAAGGAGCAGCTCTGGCTCTTTCTCCCTCCCTTTCTCCACTTCTTCTCCCCTTCCCTCTCTCTCTTCCTCTACCTTCAACCATCTTCCCTCCATCCCCACTCCCTCTCCCCACCTCCCTCTTCCCTTTCTCACCCTCTCTCTATCTCTTGCCCATCCCAGGCAGCTTGCATACAGTCATGGCTGTTAAGAGCTGGCTCAAGCCCAGGGTATGCAGTCCTGAAGCCTGGGCCAGACTCCTCTCCTTCCCCGCTTCTCTGACGCTGGGCAGATTAATGGATTGATTAAGGCACAGACATCACTAGGGGATTTAGGGTCTATATATAGCAATCTGACAGCTCCATCCAGCCAACGAGCCTAATTCAGCTCTCCCTCCCCAGATGGGATTTTAGAAGCCCAGTCTCTGTTGACTCAGCTAAAGCCAAGCCTGCTGATTGTGATTGTGCACACAACCTCTGATAAACTGTAGTGATATATAAGAGATTGTGTGTCTTCCAGAGTTCCAGGTGCCAGTGACAGAACCAGATATCAACAATCGCCTGGAATCCTTGTGCCTGAGCATGACCGAGCATGCGTTGGGAGGTGAGGAATATAATCAAAGAGATTCTAGTAAAGTGGCATGGGGTAAGGGATGCTGGACAGGTGCATCCCATTCCCCTAACGTTGTAAAGAGCTAGATGTCCAACGCCAGTATGATAAGCAGAAATACAGTATGTGGCGATTATGCTATTACAAGGTGAAATTATGGTCAATGATAACATTGGAAAGCATGAAAAAAACCCCAGAAACTATGCGTGCAACAGCCCGTGAATAAAATAAAACGTGCACATTTACACCATTTTATTTGCCTTTTTCTGTTCATGGGAAATCAGTAAACCACTGTAGAAAGAGGATAACATTTAAAAAAAAAACATAAATGAAAGGAAACAGGTAATAAGTTTGCCGTGCCTGTGTGTTTTGTATCTTTTTTTTTATATAGTTTTGAATAAAGTCTGTATTTGAGTGTTTGTAACGGAGACAGCGTCCTCTCAGTTTCCGGCCTCGTGGGCTGACAAGCAGGGCTTTGTGAGTGCAGTCTGTTAGCAAACACCCGGAGAGGGGCCTGGGAGCCAGGCTGTGGTGTGCTGAGGAATGCGCCAGCCCACTCGGTGCCTCCACAGACTGGGCAGTGTTCGAGTGCCATCTGTGTGCTCGGCTCCCACGACACTCTACAGCTGTGGCCAAAGGTTCTGCATCACCCTGTAGAAGTAACTCATTTTGCATCATAAAGTTGAATGAAAACAGCTGAGTAATGTTACATTAACATATTGAATTACATGCCGCTTTGTAGTTTTCCATATACTTAACGACAAAAACTGACAAAAATTGAAAAATGTGACATTTCGAAATCTAACAGGAAATACTGCGCTACTATTATGGCTTCCGGTAGACTTTTGCAATATAATTTTGTATTTTCTATGATTACATGATGTTAAATAAAATATCTAAATTATGTTAATGTAGTTTTTATTTTTATTTATGCTTGAAACTGTGTGTGTCAGACTGCAATGATATTCAACGCTGTTGCTTTGTTTTTGTTTGCAGACGGTGTTGACCGGACATCGACCATCTGAGGCCATAGAGAGAGGAGGGCCAGGGAGACAGTGCTGGCCGTGAGTCATAGGAGAGAGGTCACCCAGGGGTCAAGAAGGGTCGCCTGCACGCCGTCACTTGCACCTGGACAGCCAACCAAGTGGCGTTCACTACTTACTAGCTCCTTGTTTGTTATTCTCCATTTTTATTCTTCTCAATTCGTAAGAATTTTTTATAAACAAAATCTAACAAGTTAACAAGCACCAGGCTTTTCAGAAGATATCAGAAACGGCCCCTCCACCCCAAGACTCCAAGATATCCATGGAAACTGCGAGCAGCTCCAGTGGAACAATCGTCTCATAACTTACCTCTGAAATTAGAATGGTGGCTGCAGGTGTGGTGGGGGGCCATGAAACAGGAAGCCGTGAACCTGTGTGACCAAATGCTGAGAGAGAAAGAGCAGACACACTTCAATTCACAGGAGAGGTCAACTCCTCCGAAATCAAGCAGTGAAACAACCTAACTAGCATGTCTTTTGGATAAAGAATAAGACAGTGGGAGAAACAGTGCTTTGTATAGATGGTAAAAGCAAATATATATATATATATATATATATTTAATTATTGTTTACATAAAAATGCCAATATTAAGGGTACCAAACATTTATATAAGTTCAGGTATGAATGTTCTTTTATTTTTTGGACAGTGTTACTGTAAATGCTTACTGTTTTATAATTTTCTTACAGTAGATATTAACTGATGCTTTTTTGTGTTTGTTTTGTTGTTTCCAGCCGCAGCAAAGCTGTGTGAAAATGTTGTTGTTGTTGTTGTTTATTTGTAGAAGCTCAAGGGTTGAGCTGAAAAAATAAGGGATAGGCTAGGTGTTTGAAAGAGGAAGGGAATTGTGATGAAAGAGAAAAGAGAGAGAGAGGGGGACGACGACAACGATGATGCAGTTATTTCGTTTCTATAAAGCTGGATCCTGTGTGCTCAGTGCTGTTAAATCCCTCACTTTTAGCCCCATTGATGTGGTTCAGAGCTGGCCAGAGTCAGTTGTCTGTAGTGGTGTGGCCCGTGGTTAATTATCTGAAGGGTTGGACATTAGCAGCAAGCGAGTCCATGGCTTTCATTGGTTAATGTTTCTCAGCACAATTCGGGCCAGTGCTTCTGCTCATCAGAAGGAAGGCATCTTAGAACCAGGCACCAATGTCTTCGAATGTTCCTGAACGGATCCTTCTGATTGGCTGAGCAGAACCATATGATTTATGGAAGGTCGGCAGAGGGCATTCAAGGAGCCCCAGGCTGCCTAGGAGGTTGAATCCTGTTGGTCAGCATGCGGCTGTAAAAGTGAATGAATTCCATGGTGTTTTTTTAACTCACTTGTGCACATGTGTTTAAACTGCAGCCATCTGTTCAGAGGATGAACTGCGGTGGTCGAGAGAGAGAGAGAGAGAGGGAAGTGGAAGAGGAAGAAAGTTGAAGAGAAAGAAAGAAAGGCAGGTCTAATGAAGGTGTAATGAGAAGGAGTTAGAGTAAGTTTCAGTATTATTGAATTGAACACCCCTTGAGAAGGGGAACATGCTATGGAATCCTACCTATAATGCCTGTGTTTCCATTAGGTACTGGAAATCACAAACACATCCCTCTATGTGCTACTGTTTCCAGTCAGTGCTGGAGACAGCATTGCTTAGCTTTAAACTCATTCTCCTGGAGAAGAGGTGACCTCTGTGTGTCTCTGCTTTTCCCTGGGAGTATTCCAAATGTTTGTGATGGAAATCTGGGAATGTCCCATATGAGTTGTCAAGCAGAAACAAGGCCTTAGTGAGTCAAATCCAGTAGACTACAGGAGTCATAGGTTGTTTTTTTTTCTGGACTTCAAATGAAGTCCAGTTTAAGTGCCAAAAGTATTAAAATACTCTGAGTTCTCAAATGTACGACTGGGGGTGAAGTTACTCTGGTATGCAGGGTCATTCAGAGGTCAGGATAATACTGCCTGTAGAATATTCTTAAAGTAAAGCAGGGAGTTTTATTTCAGTGTAACCCCATGATTTCAATGAAATCTCCTGTATCTTTCCTGCAGCTCCCTGAGCAGCTGTAATCACTCCTGAGGCCTCTGCATGTCACATTGGCCCTCTGTGATGACACTGAAGATACAGCAGGGGTGCTCAATGTTAACGGCCGTGAATGTGCCGTTAATCCTGACTTGTGAATAACCCTGTGTTGTTCAGAGGGATACTGAAGGTAGGGGTTTGGAACTGTTTCTGAAAAACTCACACAAGAGACACCGAAATTGAGGAGAAGTCCTAAAACTATTTTCAGATTCAAATTATTATTTATTTCTTTTCGATTACTGTTGCAGAGGTAGCTATTATATTCGTTGGATGTATTATTTAAGATACCCTATGTATTAACTTGGTATGGCTGGTGACCATAAGTGCATCTCAGATATTAGCATAGTTACGCTTTTTATTTTTAATTTTGAAATATAATCTCTTATATTAGTTATAGGATAAGAAAAATGACATACCAGTTTTTCTGTCGGATTGTTGTGCTATCTTGAGGTTCAGATGAGAGCAGCCACTGTGCTTCAATAAAACACAAGAAGCAAGTGGAGGGAACTTGCCACTGGTCAGCTTAGCAGGGTCCCAGCGTCAGGGTGGGGTGCTGCGTCTAAGTGCAGGCAGCAAGGAGCATTAATGCGTTTATTCCATCTGTAATCTGGAAGCCAGCCATTTGGCTGTATAGCCTACTCAACAATAGCCTATAAGTAGCCTAAAGTAAAGGTTAGCATTATTCTAGGCTATTCCTGAAACTATACAACATTCAATTGACCAAATGTGCTTTAAAATGTTTTACTAATTATATATCAAGGGTAGTATACCAAAAGAGCATCATTACTTAGTTTATTTTTGTATTTTGAGACGCAGCATGCCATTTTGATTGCTGATGTCTGTATACTCTACTGTGCCAAAACTTTCATATGCAAAGACAGTAAAAGTACAGCTAGCGCTTGCCGCGCAAACTACAAATACTGTAAGCAAGCAATATGGTGTGCAAACACCAAAAAGGAATATTTCTCGCATACTACCCTCCGTACACATATTACCTGTATATGTGTATTCGTGTGTGTGTGTGTGTGCCACTTGTGATGCCGCTAGGTCCGTTAGAATCACTGCAGAGGCTCCAGGTGTGGCCTCAGTATCTTCGTGCAATAGCAGTACACTGCCTGGTCCACAGTCCTGCACCCCCAGACCACCCCCTCCTGGCAAAAAATCGAATACATGTAACTGCTGGCATCCTGCTGCTGTACTGTTATTTACCAAGCATGTTTATCCAGTGTGCCACGGTATAGCTAAGGGCTCCCAGGAAATCAAATAAAGAAATACTGGGAATCCGCACTTTACAGGAACTCTACTTATAGAACATGGTGTATTTTTGATTTGTATTTTTAGTATATTTTTTATTAAACTGATACCATAGTTTATTACTCATGTGATCACTACAGTCTGAAATACTACACTGCTACAGTGAAAAATACTACACTTCATGCTAATGAGAAATAGTTGAGTCAATCCAGAATCTGATTGCAGTAGAATGCGCAGAAACGGTTGGGATTCCCTGCAGTTTAACTTCCTGTGTTTCCCCAGGCTGTCTCTTCAGGGCCTGTATTGACTGCAGGTTTAGAGCAATTTAAAAAAAAAAACTAAAAACACAAAAACATTATTTATATAAAAATGCATGCATAAATCTGTGAAGTCGGATATTTAGAGTAACAAACGGCAGTGCCTTTTTCTTTTGTACTCATGCATCTACCCAAATGTAAAAGTATTTTATATGGAGTTTTAAAAGAAAATACAGAGGAAGCAAAATAGTGACAATGATGAGGATGATAAAAATAATAATAATAATAATAGTAAAAACATAAGTAGCAGATATGAACTATTTAATAACATTTATAAACCGTTGCTGTTGGTGGTGATTTTGTGTTATGTAAAGCTGGGTGAAACAGAAGCCCTTCGGTCAACTGACTAGTGTGGTCAGCTCATCGCGTTACCCTGTATGTGCATCTGATGCCAGTGTGAAGAGTCATGTACATCTCTCTGTAATGGGGGTGTGTGTGTGTTTTATGTGTGTGTGTCTGTAAATTGGAGGTCCAACATACTGCATAGTGCTTTTGACTATTATGTGTCACGATATGTATTGTGTGCTGAATCAATGCACAATCGTGTGTATGCATGGGTATCTTTGTGTTTGTGTGTCTATTCGTGTATCTTTGTGTCTATGTGTGGGGTCTATGTTACACCCACAGGCAACGGAAAAGTATTAAAATTAAAAAAAGGTTTGATGAAAAATGTCTCCTTTTGGATTATTTGCATATTTTGATGCAGCTGCCAATGCAAGGCACCTCATTTCATTCAGCAATCTTCCTGAATGTGCTGAGGTGTGTAGGGAATGTCTTGGGCAACGCCGACAACGGTTCGGGTTAAACTTGCTTTTGATGTGTTTTTCAGCAGAAACAGGCAACGGAAGTTACAGCATGCTTCCACCGGTGTCGCTATATAAGCATCCCTGGCAAAACCTGAATAATAAGCAAGGCAGGGATTCCACCACACTAAAGATTTAGACCCAGCTTAATCGCTCTAAAAAATCTTTGCAATATTTTCTAGTTTGTATATAATTTTTTTTCAATAATAATAAATGCAACTGGACATAAAAATCTTTTCACCTGGATGAATTTTTTTTTTTTTTAAGGGATATTAGCGCCACCTGCCGGATCTCCAAGGGAGGGTTATTTAAAGAAACTGCACAGTACAAAAATATTTTACATACATAATATAAATATATTTATTAATTAATTTATTCATTTTTAAAGACTATAAAATACACATAAACATCAATAAACTCTGTTAAGAATTCAAACGGTGAGAGTGGAGGGGATGCTCATCCCCAGAGCCCCCTCAATGCAAGGCCATGTAGGTGCAGCTGTGCCCCTCCCACACGCTCCTCCCAACCCAAACTGCTCTTCTTAGAGTCTTCTTGGACTCTGCACGTCACATTGTAAACAAGCCCTCGCCTGAGAGGATCCTTATGTCACAGAAAGAAACATCAATGCCCAGAGACAAGAAAATAATAAAACAAACGTAAACCATTTCTACAGCAAAGATTGTATGAGATGAGCACAGTAGTCTGGATATCCCAATTTTCAAACAGGGAGAGGAGTACAGT